>CM036754.1:73620254-74820254 GCA_020796225.1 Arion vulgaris | reverse complement strand
TATCCCATATACAGAGAATCGAACAGATAGATCTATCCAGAAAGAATACAAAGTCAAAGAAAACTGGCTGATACTACAGTTAGAATGAGAAAATTGAAGTATTTTGAACATATAAAGAGAAACAAAGGGTCGGAGAAGACCGTCATGGAAGAATATATACCAGCAAACGGGAGAAGAGGACGCCAACGGCGAAGATGGATTCAGGATGGTTTGAACATGACGGCTGCAGAGGAGAGAAATCAGACCAATGAGAGAGAAATTTCTAAGGATTGTTGGGGAAGTGAAGTTCTGCCCAGGACACGCTATTTGATGATGATGATATTAACAGGAGAATGTCTATATCTTTTAAGAGAAGTGATGATATCGGAGAAATGTGTGGTCAACCTCTAGTAACAACTGTTATAAGATGAATAAGATGCAGATATGTTGGATATACATTGAGGATAAATGATCAAAGAATACTAAAGCAGGCATTGAATTGGGAGGCAAATGGTTCAAGAAAAAAATGAACGCCCTAGGGAGACCATGAAACGAGCTTTGTTGAGAGAGGCAAGAAATATCGATCTCATTTCCATGGAAGAGTTTGAGCGAGTTACCCTGGACAGAGCGGTGTGGCGAAATTACTTGCAGGCCCTATGTAGCGTTTATGGTACTAGAGGAATTATTATTAGTTATTATGCCCATATATATAAACAAAGAGAGTTAGCTATTAGAAAGCATAAAAACAAGACGAATTAAATATTTCGTACACATAGAACGAGATGAGTAACTAGAGAAGATAGTTTTGGAGAGAATGGTGCCTGGAAGAAGAATGAGAGAAAGGCATATAAACCGATGGGTACAAAATGTTACTACCGATCTGAGAATGACTGCTGCTGACTTCTGGCAACTTGTACAGAACATAGAGTTTCTCAGTACTGTTGTCATGGGAGTCAAGTTCCGGAAGGACAAGCTACTTGATGATGGTGACGATATTAACAAAAACATGTTATGCTCAGTTAGCTTTTATTGTATTGACTATGGCAAATTCTGTTTTAACTTCTCACCTTCTTTAGAATGAACAATATAATAAGCTCTGGTGTCCGTGAAGTCCACCGTATTCGCACGACATTTTATTTGATACTGAGTGGCCAACTCTTTTTTGCAATAACACTCTGGAATTTGGGTAGCTCTCTGTAAACAAAGAAAATAGCGTTTATTTAATAAGACAACCTGGCCCACATGGATATGTATAATCTTCTTCTTTGAACGCTCCATATCGACGACCATTTGTTAAGCATTTCTTGTGATTTGTACGTGATCGTATGTTCTAGGAGCGATTGTACGTTGTGCTAGTTAAGTGCCTACAAGGCGGCCAGCACATCCGATTTCTGCGAGGATTTTTGTTTTGCTAGGGTAGTTTCACTAGGTCCTACATCAGTTGCCTGTTACGACATGCCTTGTAGGTCACAGTGGTACTATTCTTTGCTTACCTTGCGGTTTCCGGTATGCATATATATATATATATATAAAGAAGAACAAACATGGCTTTACAAAAAAATAAACAACTAAAAACAGTATGGAACGGAACTGCAAAGTAAACAAAGGTCAGGATACTAAGAGCATGCATATTCCCAGTGGCAACGTATGGGTGCGAATCATGGACATTTAATAAGGCAGTAGAAAAACATGTATGTGCTTTTGAATATACGTTTTCCTGAAGAGTCCTCAGTATATCTTGGACAGAGAAGAGAACAAATAGATATATCGAGAAAAACTCAAAATCAAAGGAAACTGGCAGATGCTGCAAATAAAAAAGATAAAATTTAGATATTTTGGACTATAAAAAGACATGACGGCTGGAGAAGACTATCGAAGAAGAAGGCATACCGGCAAACAGAAGAGAAAGGTCACGGAGAAGATGGATTCAGTATGTAACTGATTGTTTGAGCATGACGGCTGCAATGGCCGGACATCTGGCCTTTGAAAGAGAGAAATTTCGGACTACTACTGTGGCTGCAAATACTGCTCAGGACAAGCTATTTGATCATTGATGATATATGGTCTTTGTCGTCTTTACAGACGGTCAATTGGCAAATGTTTTACTGTGACAACCTCTGAGTTTTCGCATTTCTCTCTTGTCTTTCAGCTCATACATAAGTCTCTTCTCAAAAGTTCGTTCGCCCTTCCGTAATATTGCCTTCCACACAACTCTGTCATCAGCTAGGTTTTCTCATGTTTTGGGACCTATAGTAAAGTTCATCATTGAGGCTTTGCAGACATCTTTATATCTGAGCAGTGGTCTGCCCTGGTGCCTCTTCCTCCGAAAATTCATATAACAACATTTGTTTTGGTATGCGACAAGTTTCCATTCTTCTCACATACTCCAACCATCTTAGTCGTCTACTGCTGAGCATGCCATTGATGGAAGGAAGGTGTGGTTTTTATTCAGACATGCACACAAAGGAACCGTATCAAAAGAATAAGAATTAGACCTGCAATGCACCAGGTTTTCCTTTGTACTCCGTCCCTGTCGACAGATATGGCATGTCATCTGCCGAGAACATTCCACAACGCAGAAACTCCGTAACTATGGTAAGAACCCTACTGATCTCATGAAAAAATTGCACATGTGTCTCGATCCAGTTTTAAGCCCACAACCTTCAGTACGATCGGAAAACGACTTAACCACTTCCTTTTTGAGACACCCCGTGACGCCAGTCTTCTTCTTCTTCTTCTTCGAACGTTCCATATTAACCACTCTGTGTGATTTGTATGTGATCTGAACCTAAGAGCAATTATACGTTGTGCCATTCATTCGCCTACAAGTAGGCCAGCACATCCGATTTCTCCGATGTTTTTATTTTACTGGGGTAGCTTCCTTAGGCCCCTACGTCAGTCTCCTTATACTACATACAGTGTAGTTCCCAGTTGTACTATTCATTACTTCCCTTGCTGACCCCGACACTAGACGGGCGGCGCTGCTCCTGAGATGTACCACACTGACGCCGCGTTAGACAACTATAATGTTTAGTGTTTTCTCAAACTATACATGCAATATTTGACACATATGCCCGTCTGCCCAGCGTGTTCGTAGCGCGCTGGACTACGGTGATTATCACTCTGTGTGTGCGGGTTCAATTCCACGGGATGGCAGAAAAAGCCACAGATTCCCCAGATTTACGGTATTCGTGGCACCGAACTGAAGGGTTACGATGTCTATGGCACCGAGCCGAAGAGCTGAAAACTCAAATGCTTCTGGATCGGAAAAAAATGACATACCTTGTAGGTCACAGTGGTACTATTCATTACTTCCCTTACTGACACCGGCATCACACAGGCGGCGCTGCGTCAGAGATGTACCACACCAACGCCGCGTTAGACAACCATAATGCTTATTGTTTTCCTAAACTATACATGCATATATATTATATATATATATATATATATATATATATATATATATATATAAAAACTCATTGTTGAATGAATAATGAGACTCACATCCAACACAATATATCTGGAACCACTGTCATGGCATGTTGAAACACAGTAGTCAACGCTCAAAGTGTTACTGGTTAATGGAACCATTCCGGTATCTCTAGGAGGTGTTTGACGTGTGCAGAAATCTATAGCATTCAGCCACGTCCCTTAAAGTAAAAATCATACAGTTATTTAATATTTAACGTTTAGTGGACTAGTAGGACAAATGACATGTTTTTACAAGTCATATATGTTTTACAAAAAAACATCCTTTAATGTGGCTCCTGGTAAAAAGACGTCCTTTCCAAAGCGACGTAGTGTGGCGTTTGGTCGACGATGAGTTAATTATGGCGCTATCGTTCTTCCCTTCAAGAACAATTATTGCAACAATATTTTCCATCTTAAGTGTCCGGCATCACTTAGACACGAAATACACACTCGAGTGTCACTAGATATGCACTTTAGGGAACCCACAAGGAAAACGGATAAAGAAAACCCTAAACAGACCTGATAAACTAATACATGTGAATAACCATACCTTCAGTTCATTCTACAATGAAGTTTTTCTTGTTTCCCCCACTCGTTAATCATAATCAGTCTATGCTTCTTTATTCAATTCCGGATTTTATTCATCAGTGCCCTCAGCACCTCTCTCTCTCTCTCTCTCTCTGCCTTTTCATTCCGGATTGGGGCATTGGCCCTCAACCAACTCATGCCCAGTCTTCCTATCTCTAGCTATCTCCTGCAGCTCCCTCCAGTTATTCTTTATGTTGTTGATCTCTGCCTCCAAATCTCGTTACCATGTATTTCTCGGCCTCCCCTTCTTTCGCTGTCCCTGCAGGTTTCAGGAAAGGACCTTCTTGTTATATTCCCCTCAGGTTTTCGCAAAGTATGCCCTATCCAGCGCCAACGTCTTTATAAAATCTTTTGGTTCACTGGAATCTGTGTTGTTCTCTCCATAAGTTCCACATAAGACTTGACTATATTATCGCTCTAGACACTTGCACAAACCAACACTCATATAACTTTATTACATCAGTGTTCTAACAACATGTCTACATTAACACCCAGACCACTCGGTTACATTCGCACTCCAACCACTTGATTACACCATCGCTCAAAGTATTTAACTACATCATAGCTCTAACTACTTGACTATATAAGATCTCTAGCTACTTGCACATATCAAATCTCTAGCCATTTGACTATATCAAATGTCTAACCACTTGCCTACATCAACGCTCTAATCACTCGTCTACATCAACTCTCTAACCAATTTATTACCTACATCAGCGCCCAAAACACTTGACTACATCAGCAATGTAACTACTTGCCTATAGCCACTCTCTAACCACTTTACTACATCAGCGTTCTAGCCCCTTGAAAATCAACTTCTAATCATACATTACTATATAACCTAACCACATTCACTCTACCACTGACTACATTAACTCTCTAACCCCTTGCCTACCTACAACAGCCCTCTAATCACTTGCCTACATCAACTCTCTAACCACTTTCCTACCTACTTCAGCCAACTAAACACTTGACTATATCAACTCTCTAACCATTTGCCTACCTACTTCAACGCTCTAACGACCTGCCTACATCATATATCTAACCACTAATCTACATTAACTCTCTAACATCTTGATCTAGTTCGACTCTCTTATCATTTGCCTACATCAACTCTTTAACCACTTACCTACCTACTTCAGCGCTCTAACCACTTGACTACAACACAGCTCATAAGATAATCTTATACAAAATCGAATTCTACTGACCATTGATCCAGAAGAAATGAGGAGACCAAAGACCAACAGCATTAAGCCACATGTCGGCATACTTGTAGTCCGACATGTCTGACAGACATCTGACCAGATCTGGCCTCGACGCAATTCTCGCATCAGGCGTCTATTCAAGATTAGAAGAAAACATTAGCTACATTTAAAACACGTATACATCATCATCATCATTATTGTATTAGTCATCGGCATCATCATCATCATCTCCATCACATTCATATCAATCACAAGTATCATTATCATTATTATCATCATATTAGTTATCCCTTCACCGTCATCAAAATAGTCATCATCATCATCATCATATTATTTATCATTATCATCATCTTTCTATTAGTCATCATCATAATGATCGTCATCATAATCGTCATCAGTATCATTATTATCATCATCATCATCATATTAGTTATCAGTATCCTAATCATTATCATCATCATCATAATACTCATCAGCATCACTATCATCACCATCATCATCATAATACTCAACAGCATCATTATCATCATCGAGATCATAATAGTTATCGGGATCATTATCATAATTTTCGTCATCAAAATAGGCATCATTATCCCCGTCATCGTAATAAGCAGCAACATCACTATCATCATCATCAGCCTCATCAGATAGCTTGTCCCTATCAGAACTAGGCTTCTATGACTTCAGCTTTCAATGTCCACCACCTTGCCCAGCATGAAGTCTTCTGCTCTGTAGTAGTTATACTCAACTCTTGTATAACACATTGCACCAACTGTTCCCTCGTATTCCTAGTATTATTCACTTTATAATGATCTTCTGTAGAGTAACATGACGTTATACATATCCATATTAGTTTATGTTTCTTATGTGTACCTTCTTTAACAACCAATTCGCTTCCAATTTAAGTTGTTGCCAAATGGACATATTTGTTAGTGTTTTTTCCCCTTGGTATTCTGATAACTTTTCTGCAGCATTCATTGACGCTTCAACCAGGGTAGGGAGGCATTTAGAGCTAATGTATGCCCGAGTGGTTACCAGGGCCCAAATTTGGGGTGTAAAGAATAGAACCACTGTTACCTGCCACGTATGTCGTAAGAGGCGAGTTAGGAGCTTTGGCTGAAATCGGATGCACGTGTCCTAAACGTGTAGAAGTCTATGCTTTTAGGGCCTACCAAACCAATGTGCAACGTATGCACGTTCTTGGCAAAGATTAAACATATCACAAAGAGTGATTAAAATTGGTCGTAAAGAACGAACGCAAAGAAGAAGAAGAAGAAGACAGCAAATGTCATAGAAGACAAGCTTCGATACGGTCATGTTTAGATAATGATGATGATGGACAGAGAAGATATACGCGGCAAAAGAATGGGTGGACTTTCATTAGAAATTTTAAACAAACTTGGAATCTATAGTTTAGTATTCACTTTAATATTTTGTATTTTATGTGCTGTCTTACTATATAAATATGGTCTAAAACTCGATTGTTGGTACTTTTCATATTTGTTTATTAATGTTTTCGCTGGCTATTGTAAAACTGAGAATCCCTTCCGTAAGATCGCAACATGTGGCGCTGTAGCAACACACCAAAAACTCACATAGCTGAGAATCGTCGTACTGGTGAAGCGCAGAAAAATCCAACTGCGCGAAACGACAAAACACACAACACCCACGTGTTCAACCTTGATCGCTTATACCCTACCTGTGGTTGGGGATTGTATTTCAGGATTGGACACTATACTCACCTCTACACACACAAGAGGAGTGCAACAACACACGTTGGAGGTTGTTGTCATCATCGCTTGCTCTGAACGGCTATTATTATTATTCTTAGTACTACTGTATTCATATGCTACTTATTACTACTACATAGTTTCAGACAAGGAATTTAAAACATTCATTTAAGAACAGAATGGAAGGGTTCGAAAATAAGATGCTACCGAAAAATGCGTACAAATTCTTGGCCAGAGAAGATAAAAAAACAAGAACATACTACTAGACTTATGTATAGTGTAGCATTGGTTCATAAACAACAACATGTCTCAGAAAATGAATTGTACCTTAGTCTTGGACACGATACACGAGGCTGTAGTTTGAAGAGAACGGTAATGGAATACATTGTTTCTGGTGGTAAAGGCAGGGAAGACCAAGACGATGGTGGCAGCAGGACATCAAAGAAATATTGAACATGTTGTTAGAAGAGACGGTAGATCTTGCTAATTAAAGATAGTTTTTCAATACGGCTGCGATAAAAACAACTTTCTGCCGCTACCTGATGATGATGACTGTTCTCATAATGCCGGTGCTCTCACGGGGAGCAAGGAATAGTAACATGCGAGCTACATGTCGTAAGAAGCGACTAAAGGTAGGTGAGAAGGGAAGCTCTAAATCTCAATCGTGGCATATCCTTCACAGGGCGCAGCCATCAACAACAGTGAACTAGCAGTTGATTTTCTTGAATTAGGGAAGGGCAGCTATCCTACTAAATAAAAATCGTTTCATTAATCTGTTCTGCTGATCGACTTGTAGACGCATAACTGCACAACTACAATCACTCTTAGACTAAGATCGCATGTAGGTTACAAAGAGTGGTAAATAAGATGTCGATAAAGAGCGTTTGAAGTAGAAGATATCCCCAGAAATCATTTAAATGATACAGATACGACTAATAACAATAAATTCTGAAATGATAAATGTATATGTGATGTTTTATTACCTCATACAGAGATCCACCATATGCCTCACATGTCTTTGCAGCTGCAGACCAAGTCCTGGCTTCCTTGATGGGGACAAGACATTTCTTGTCTTGTGGCAATCTGATAGCATTTGCATGATCGCATGGTCGTGTGGCTGAAAGATGTTTCAACGTTTATTTCAGTTACGGACGGATATCCAGCTTAATGAGAATAAACACCGACAAAACCGAAGTAATGACATTCGAAAAAAAGAAAATACTACTAATATTTCCTTTGACAAATGTCCACTAAAGCAAGTCAAAGACTTTACAAACATAGGTAGCATTTTTTCAGCAAATGGATTAAAATCCAACGACATCGAACAGATGCAACAGAGCAAATCAAATAAAATGACAAATATGGTCAATTTAAAATTCAAACATGTCACCATGAACATAAAACGAGCATTGTTCAATACAATCTTTCTCCTAACATTATGCTATCAGTGCCAAACTTGGACGCTGATATCAAATGATAGAAGAAAACTAGTCACAAAAGAGATGAAGTGTCTACGCAGAATGCTTGGAGTAACAAGAAGTGCCCCGCTTAGAAATGAAGACATCAGGAAAAATTAAGCACAACATTAGTACTGAACTTCATCAGAAAACAACAAATTTAAAGGTCCTGCAACAAAAGCAGATTACCAATAGACAGTGCGCCTCAACGAACAATATTACTCCGATACAATAGATACAAAACAAAAGACCGGCTATGCAAAATATGGACCATAGAGATAATAGAGGCGACAAAAGACACTGTGTATGAAGCGCACACAAAACCCGTTCTAGAAATATATTATATCCTTACACAACGAGGCCCAACATGATTGAAGAAAACAATGAAAGAAAGAATGACGGATATACATTGATGACATAAATAATCTGAGAAAGAAAATGTTTTAAAAACTTAACTCAAACTAAGCTGAAAACCATAACAGAAGGGAAATTGTTGGCAATCCGACAACATGAATACGAAATCAGTGAAAAAGATACATTAAAATATTAGGACACATGCATTGATTGAGTGATTGATTGATTGATATATTCATGAGCACTGCATCAACCCACACTGTTCATAAAGCAGGACAAACGTCTTAATGACTTCACCACAAAAACCTCTATTTATCTTATGGTACCACATCTGCTATTACGAACGAGGAAACTCAGAGAAAGAACTAAGCAGATACTAGTGGAGAAAGAGCTAAGGAAGAGACTGGCGATGGATAGGACAAACACTGAGAAGACCAACCGGAAGCATTGCAAGACAGGCACTGTTTTGGAACCGCGGGAAAGTTGAGTAGGGGAAGACCTAAACAACTGAGTAGAGAGCTAAATGCTGATATTAAACGGATAGGTAAAACATGGAAAGAATTGGAAGGGATGGAAGGAGAGAGAAGAACAGGAAGAAGTTTGTTGAAGATCTGTGCTTCTGTATGAGATGAAAGGTGAAAAAAAAGACAACGAAGAAGAGAGAGGCGCTATACTTAGATTTGATAGATTATATAGCCGATCATTAGAGTTGAATCATATCACAAATTCATATCAAATAGTGAGATAATAAGTAGAGGAGCTGATAAAGGAATTGTACAAAACAATAACTGTAACAACAAATGTTATCTTCTTCTTGTTCTTCTCTCCGATCTAATTTTGTTTCGCGACGTTAGGATAAAAATAAATCTATAGAACGTGCTTTTGTGTAAGCTTTTGCACTGTCTCTGTTATTTTTGTGGTCCACCTTTTTTGCATGGGCTACTTTTTGTTTTGTATCCACATTATCTGAATAACTTGGCTAAAATCGAATGCACATGTCCTAAACGTGTAGAAGTATATGCGTTTAGGGGCTACCAAACCAATGTGCAACGTATACACGTTCTTGGCAAAGATCAAACATATCACAAAGAGTGATTAAAATTGGTCGTAAAGAACGAACGCAAAGAAGAAGAAGATCTGAATAACAATGCTCGTTGAAGTGTAATGTACTGTGACGTGTTTGTTAGAAATATGCTTATGTTGCTGAACAATTTACTTTGTAGTTTATTTGATAATAACTTTTAAAATTACATTTTTTTCGTGCTTTCTTCATTCCAAATTCTGTATTTTGTTGATACTTCCAGTATTCTGCGTATACACTCTATCTCTGAGATGACTAGTTCTCATCCATTATTTGATGTCAACATTAGGATTTGGCACTAATAGCATAATCGATCACGAAAGAAAAATCGATTATATAATGCTTTTAGTGTTAATTTTGACAAATTTGCATTTTAAAAATTAGTGCCATTTATGCACAAAATAGATGAGACTGCAGTAAAACTATTTGATTGCAAAACACGTAATCACAAGTACTGTAATCTTACAAATTACAAAAACAATTACAAATAAGCAAGCTGACAACAGGCCTTTATCAACAACGAACAACAGAGGACACATTTTCACTCCTGTTCTGTCCATCATGTTGTTTCGCGCGTTGGACAAATTCTATAGAACGTGCTGTATTTTGCATTTTTTATTTTGTTGTCACTTTTGATGGCTACTTTTTGCCATTTTGTATGTATTGAATAACTTGCTAAAACATGCATTCTACGTGTGATTTGGTTTAACATAAAAACAATATGCAAATATACACATTTTAAAAAAAATATCAAATGAGTGATAAAATTTGCTAAGCCTGCGCAGAAAAGTATCCATCTGATTCATTGTCGTTGAAATTATTCTGTCCACTGTTTTTAGAATATATGTATTTGCTAACATTTTATAATGGTAAAACTTTAAATAAGTCCTTTCGTCCCTCCAAATCGATTTTGATGAACTTCAGCATTCTCGTTGCACCTCTCTGGTGTGTGCAGTGACTTAGGTCCCAACTTAGAACAGAATCGAACATTATGAGGCGATGACAATTGATCAATTAGACAATGCATGAAGTTGCTTATGTATCTGTGTCTTTTCAAGCTGCTCTAAATCTGCTCTTGACTCAACAATTTCGATGATTTCGCTATTCGGTTCCTCTTTGTTGTTACAGCGCCACATTTGGCGATCTTGCGCAAGGATTCCCAGCACGTATTGTCTATATCGAAGATTTCAGAACACTTTAAAGTGTAAAGCTTTTTCTGTACAGCAAACGTCTGCCCTTCATAGTCACAACAGGGTTCACTACAGCTGCCCCTGTTAGTACCCAAAATTTCTACGGCAGCTAAGCATCCGTTGATAAAATTTAGCCACCCTTGAGTTCAGAACACAGAGCAAACATCACAAATAACACATGTGAAAGTCTGAAGTTACCAACAACACAAAAGACAGAATCACACATCACTAAAGAAGAACCCTGAATACAGATAAACAAGAATGAGTGGTTTGGCCTTTTTAACTACATTACGGCCTACACCAAAACGGAAGGCAGAGAGCACGGAGATGGTTAGATGATCGAATCATGTGAAAGGGAAGATACAATCACCCCGCGGCTAGAAAAAACAGCCTGTTAACAACCGTAGCAGTGACGCTGAGCAAAAAAGGTTCACAAAGAATAAGACATGATGATATACATAAATATTAATGACTGGAAACTACTGATCTTGCTTATTTTGCTGTCTTTTAGATTGAAAGTAGAGCAGCGAAAGTCTAGTAGTTAGTGCGCTTACTTTGCAGACGTGTTGTCCCAGTATCAAACGATATAGTGGGTGTGGGAATTTTTACCGTAATAACTGCCCAAAGAAAACTGGCTGATGCTACAAATAGGAATGACAAAATTGAAGCATTTTGGAGATGTAAAGATACATGAGGTATTGGAGAAGACCATCATGAAGGATACATCCCGGGAAAAGAGAAGAAGAAGAAGAAAACGCAGATGGATACAGGATATAACTGATGGATTGAGCATGACGGCTGCAGAGGAAGAACATCTGGCATATGAGAGAGATAAATTGCGAAAGACTGTTAGGGTGGCAGAGTTCTCTTCAGGACAATCTATTGTATGATGATGAAGATTGACTGCCCGATCAAACCAACCTCAAAAAGACGCCACAAAATAACTTGACAGTAAAAGTGAACGGCTCACTGTTAGCTACATCACCATTCATATGCCGTTTGTGAAATAACAAAACTGGAATAAAACTGTATCTCTAATCTCGCTTTATATAACAACTGGTTAATTACTTTGTATTTTTATCGGTGATCTAGATGTTAGCGATTAACAAAATACTCCTTGACAAAACCAACAACAAAATTAATAGAAATAGCGTTGAACATTACACAACTTACCGTTTAACGTGTCCAAGTCTGTTTGACTTTGAACAATAGACAAAATACTAAAGAATACAAGGCTGAGGTAAACTGCATATACTTTTCCCATTGTTAGTGTGATTGCGCGCTGATTGTCCTTAATTTCTGTGTAAACAAGTTTATAAAATACCACCCTGCTGAGGATGAAAATAGCAACAAGTTACGAATAAATAAGCAATAATATCTCAACTTGAAGTAAAACATTCAATTGTAAGTCTTTGTAGAAGTAAAAATAATTCATATATTCAAATTAATGTTTTTCTCTAAAGAGAATGAAGTAATATTAATTTAGTAATAACAAATCGCGCTTAGAACATTAACTACCAAATGACGCAGCATGCGTCTGTTTATCTATATCACTTTGCTAAGTTTCGTAGGTTGTGCCATATTTTGATTTATTGTCAAATTATCTTCTAAATTATGCAAACGTATTGTGATCTTTGCCGATTGTTGATGTGTTAATGCACATTCGTTTTAGCGTGTGATATATGCACATTCCTTTATCTGCAAACCTACTTGGCATTCAACCACGTTAAAATTAAAATAAATGGTATCTAGCGTGACCAAAGACACACTAAAAGTAACACTAAAACAAAATCAAGGTAGTAATCAAACTGAACTAAATAAAAATACTATTTAGCTGTGACTGTCAACAAAATGTGAAGACTCTTGACATAGACACATGTACATGGAAACAGTCATTATAGAGTGATGCTCCTGGAGAAAGATGGCTCGGAGTGCGCTGTTGTATTTTGAGCACAATCAAGTCAAAGAAGACACGAGGCTTTACTTCAGAATCCAATCCCACATTGAGAGAGATATCGATCACTTTGGTGCGAGTGTTCTGACAGGGACTGTCACCAATCCCACCTTGAGAGAGATATCACATCACTTGAGAGTGTTGTGACAGAGACTGTCACCAATCCCACCTTGAGAGAGATATCACATCACTTGAGAGTGTTGTGACAGAGACTATCACTCCCTGGCTGATGGTACAAATAAGAATGAGACAATTGACGAATTTTGGAGATGAAGGAGACACGAAGTGTTGAAGGAGAATGTTATGGAGGGAGACATTCCCAGAAAGAGAAGAAGAAGACGACCACGGATAAGATGAATTCAGGATGGAACTGATGATCTGAGCCTGACATCTGCATAGGCAGGACATTTAGCCTATGTGAGAGGGCGAGAGAGAGAGAGACACACACACACACATTCCAAAGGAATGTTAGGGTGACACAGTTGTGTTCAGTACAAGCTATATGATGATGATGATCTAAGTCGCCTGTTTGGTTACAGTAAATATAACAAGCATATAGTTATAATATGATTGCTTCTGTAGTTCCTTTGCATTGTCTAATTATGTGTCTTTGGTAGCACAGTGTTAGTACGCTGGATTCATCACAAACATATATTGACGCTTTGCAAATGTGGTCGCTTTATGAAACTCATCTGCCAGTGTGTTCCCGGGGCTCGCAATGGGAGTAAAGAATAGTAACACTGTGTCCTACAAGGCATGTTGTAAGAGGTGATTGAGGTAAGGGCGTAAGGAAGCTACCCTAGAAAATAAAAAGCACCCCAGAAATCGGATGTGCTGACCTACTTAAAGGCGCATAACTGGCACAGAGTGCACTCGCTCTTAGGGTCTTTTCACATACAAATTGTGTAACAAGTCGTCGATATGTAGCGACCGAAGACGAAAAAGGCACTTAGCACTTTCAAACTATTAATCTTCCTGTGTAGAGGTCGAATTCACACAGTTATTTACATCAGTACAGTGATGATGGTCTAGAAATCCAGTTATTTACATCAGTACAGTATGATGGTCTGAAATCCAGTATTTACATCAGTACAGCGATGACGGAACATAAATCAATCGATCAATCAACTGCAAATTCAGGTTAATATAAGATTTATTTGATTTCATCTTCATTTGCTAATTTCTAACTAATTTTAATTTAAATATTTATAAGCTTCAGAAGACTTTCTTCTTCCTCTTCCAACGCTCCTTATCAACCACTTGTTAACCGCTCTGTGTGACTTGTATGTGATCTGAGCTTAAGAGCGATTGTGCTCTGTGCCAGTTATGCACCTACAAGTACGCCAACCAATCGGATTTTTGTGATGCTTTTATTTACTAGGATAGCTTCCCTAAGTGAGTGCTACATCAGTCGCCTCTTACGACTTGCCTTGTAGGCCTTAGTGGTACTATTCTTTACATCCCTGTGGGCCCTCGGCACCCCACGGGTGACAAGACTTTCAGTGTTTTGTCTTATCCTTATTTCTAGTGGCGGCTCGTGGTCATTTTTTTTGGTGGAGCCAGACACAAATTTTGGGAAAAATCATAGGTTTTGAAGTATCTACTATTATTTGTCTATTCGGGGAATTTATTCCCCTTTCGATTATTGGTGGGGCCCGGCCTCACTGACCTTTAATGACGAGCAGCACCCGGTTATTTCACTAGACATTCTCTCATTTGAATATTCTTTCTACGTTAGGTTAGTGTTTTATGCAATGTCCAATTGAATTATTTTTCGTATTTTTAGCTTGTGTTTCCTGTCAGATAGAGTTGTTAGCTCTAACTTAACCTTCTAACCAATATAATGTTTGTGCCCCTTCAGTCTGGTTTCTACTGTGGATATAGAAATTCTACTTCACTGAAACGCGTAGTAGTACACAATGAGAGGGAAAATGTAGAGAATAAAGAGTTTTAAGAAAACCAGGGAAGCACCGGAATCACTACATAGGCAGTGAACAAATATTAGGGGCTTCCGCGCCCGAGTGGTTACCTGGGCCAACATTTGGGGTGTATAGAATAGAACCACAGTTACCTGCCACGCATGTTGAAAGAGGTGACTAAGGAGGTTTGGTTGAAATCGAATGCATGTGTCCTAAGCGCGTAGAAGTCTATGTGTTTAGGGACCAACTAAACCAATGTGCAAGGTATACACGTTCTTGGCAAAGATCAAATATTTCACAAAGAGTGATTAAAATTGGTCGTAAATATCGAACGCAAAGAAGAAGAAGAAGCAGAAGAGAGAGGCTTCCAAAAACAATAATTACGAAACACAGAATTTGAACCTCATAACCTTATTTCTTACAGAACCCATTGCCTAGCCCTACAGACTAGAGTTTTTAGGAACACAACCAGCTAGCTCTCCAGTAAAAGAGCTTTACTAAGGAGTTTTTTTTCATAAACAGCGTCGGCTATTGAACACAGATAATCAGGTCAGATTCGATCGAGCAGTGTTTGCACAAACACATGCGATATGCTTTTTTTTTGCTTACACATTTGAGACGAAACAACAGCACACATACACACAAGTAGACACATATGACATACATCCAAACATCATTCATAGTATCATCAAATATATTGTAAGAAAATAATTTTAAAATTAAAAACTCCAGCGCAATCACCGGAGCAAATTAATATGATCAAAAAATAGACAAAGAATAAGTATTAATGGTTTCACTACTTTGGTAACTTGGATTGTTAGTAATACACACTATCACCAGAGCTAGCTAACTAACGACCACTAAAGATATAATGAATGTTCACTTTCTTATGAACTAATCATGAAGATGTTGATCACATACAAATAACTTTTGGCAGTTTAAAGTCGTTAAGAATACATTAATGAAATTAACATCGACAAAACAGAAGTAATGACATTCGCCAGAGAGGAAAACACTACCAACATCTCCATCGATAATCACCTACTAAATCAAGTAAAAGATTTCACATACCTGGGGAGCATTTTTTCAGCAAATGGAAGAATAACTAATGAAATTCAACACAGATGCAACAAAGCAAATCAAATGATAGGCAAATGGCGCCAATTTTAAGATGCAAACACGTCACCATGAACACAAAAAGAGCAATGTTCAACACAATCTTTCTCCCACATTATGTTACCAGTGCCAAACCTGGACGCTGACAACAAACGATAGAAGAAAACTAGTCACAACAGAGATGAAGTGTCTACGCAGAATGCTGGGTGTAACAAAAGAGACCGGTTGAGAAATGAAGACATCAGGAAAAAGTGGGTACAACATCAGTACTAGACTTCATCAAGAAACAACAAATTAAATGGTTCGGTCACGTAAGCAGATTACCATCAGACAGTGCACCCCAAAGAGCAATGCTGCTCCGATACAATGGGTACAAAGCAAAAGGCCGGCCACGCAAAAGATGGACCTCAGAGATAACAGAGGCGACGAAAGAGACTATCTACGAAGCGCATACTAGGCCCGTTTTAGAAATCTCTTCCTGACCTGACGCTGTGAGGCATACAGGATTCGAGAAAGAAAGAAAGAATACATTGCAAAGCCTCTGCTCGGGACAAATTAGTTAACAATTATTAAAATATAATGGAAAATCAAAAAATTTTCCAAGGTAAAATTCTTACTTGAAAACTTGAAAAATAAAATGTAAAATATTTTCTTCATTTTCTAAATTATATCTAGGAGACATTTCGGTTCTACGGAGTTCATGCACTGTCGTTGAGATCTTCATGAGTAAGAAAGAAATCGTAGCATATATGGTTACTCATCAAAGCGCAATGATGATGATCCTACCAATCAATCAATAAATAGCAATTTCTACAAGTGTCATAGTCTTCAAAATTATAAAGGAGACCTGCGTCAGTGATACGTAGATCACACCTTCGTCAGTGATACGTAAATCACACTTTCGTCAGTGATACGTAGATCACACTTTCGTCAGTGATACGTAGATCACTACTATTGAGATCTTTCTGTGTCAGAAAGAGATTAAAGCACACATGATTATTCTCCGAAGTGCAATGATGGTTGTCCAAACAATCAGTTAATCAATCTATTCATGTGGTACAACCCGTCCGAGCGTCGGCAGCACACGACCGTCCGTCCTTCTCATATCGCCAGTTACCTCCTGAATCCATCTTTTACGTGGTCTTCCTCTTTTATCAGAGATGCCTCCTTTCATAACGGTTTTATAACTATATTAACTCATCATCATGATCAAATAGCTTGTCCTGATCAGAAATTTGTCACCCCAACAGTTCTCCTGAATTTTTCTCTCTCATAGGCCAGATTTCCTGCCTCATCAAGCATCATTTTCAAACCTTCAGAAATCACCTTCTCCGTGGTCTTCCTCTTTCTTCTCTTTGCCGGTATGCCTCCTTCCATTATTGTCTTCACCAGCACTTCATGTCTTTTTATATGTCCAAAATATCTTAATTTTCTCTTTTTTATTTGTAGCATCAATAACATCAGTAGCATCAGTGTAATAACTACTGGTATATATTCATGATTTTGAATAATTGAGAACAAATATATGAACTAAAATACATTACCTTGTTACTTGTAAGTTGATGAATACAAAAACGTTGCTTGTTCTTGATCAAACTTGATTGAAAATAAGAGAAAATTAATATCAGAATATAGGTTTATTTTAAATATGGAATCCCAGTTCAGAAAAACACTGTCCCTACAAACTAACTGCTTGAGTCTGTACACGTTCGATAATTTCTAGTTCAAGTCACGTGATTGAAGTGTCCACACACTCCCACGGGCAACTGTGGATTTACGAATGTAGCCAGTTTGGCTGAAAATTAAATAAAGTCTATTTTTTATTCAATGCTGTGCTCATGACTTACCTGGAATGTAGGTAGATTGTACATAATGAGGAGTGAAATACAATGTTTAGTTAACAAGGTGAGGTTAGGTGAGATTTCTGTACGAGTATGACGCACACAGGTAGGTATAGATGGATGGTTTAGTTGTGTGAGTGTGGTTCGTATAGTATTTTGCGTCTACCTTTGTGTTAATATATATATATGTACAGGTATACGTTACATATGGCATCAAAGCAATTTCCTAAGAGATAACAGAGGCGACGAAAGATACCATTTATGAAGCGCAAATAAGGGTTATTTCTAGAAATCACTTCTTATCCTGAACCTGGAGGCCAAACAGGATTGGAGAATTAAAAAAAAGAACTAACTTTCTATATATAGTTTTATCCTACCACAATTGTTTTAATAACGTCAATGAAGTTGAGTCTGATATGTCTTTCCTCTGTAAATAAAGTTCGTTTCAGGATTTCCCAAGGCGCCTTTTCTTTCTTGAAAAATTTGAATCCTACGTCAATGCCTGCTCTGTGTTTCTTAGATCATTTCTTTTCAGAATATGACAAACACATCTTCATCTTATCCTTCTTATAACAGTTGATATAAGTGGTTGACCAGATATTTCTCTAATTTCATCACTTTTTCTTAAATATAGCCTACTAGTAACTATATTCCGTAAACATGTTGCCTGTTGAGAGTATTCGTCAAAAGCACGCGCTCTGTAGTTTCAATTCACCACAGTTCTAGGGATCACTGGACAAAAGATATTGATCTGTGAACCGAGCGATGTAGTCGGGATTTGAACCCACGACATTCAGAACACAAGACACACGACTTAACAACTTTGATTCATAAACCACCTCTAACAAAGAGAAATATACGCGGTTAAGTTAAGTTAAAGAGACCGTAGACGATGAACAACATTAGTGTTTCAAAGAAATAGAAAAAATAGTAAAATTAACTAAATTAAATGAAACCAGAATTATAGTTTAAAGTACGCATATAGAAATAACAGAAACACACATTCCGCTGCAGGTTCAGTTTTTGCTATGACATTTTACCACAGCCTTACACCTTTGGAAAAGTGGAGAACATACTATAAAAGGGATGTGTAGTGCGTACATAAACGATTCCTGAAAATAGAAGGAGGAGAAAAGGCTTCTTTCCTCTCGCCATTTGCGGCACTGAAAATTGAATCCGTCGGCAAATATGAACAGGGTTTTACCTGGGTCAACAAATGAAGTTCAAACAAGGTTGTCTTTGTGACAGTAGCTGTGCAATGTTAACTAGGAATTGCCTACATTGACATCACATGTGTCACATCCGCAAGACCTGGGGTGCTTTTAAAAGTTGATATACTGCCAGTAGATGCATACTTGGGCTTTATGTTTGGTTAATGAAAGTATCTGCAGACACGATCAATTACAAAAAATGAAATTAGTTGGTGTTAACCAGTATACTACATATATATGGTTTAATTGGGTCATTTTTCTTTCTTCAGACGCTCCATGTCGACCACTGTTAACCACTTTGTGTGATATGTATGTGATCTGAGTCTAAGAGTAATTGTACGTTGTGCCAGTTATTCGCCTACAGTTAGGCCAGCACATCCGACTTCTGCGATGCTTTTTTTTTACTAGGGTAGTTCGCCTCTTATGACATGCCTTGTAGGTCGCAGTGTTACTATTCTTTGCCCCCTTGTGGGCCCCGACAAAACATGGGCGTAACCAGTGGCGGCTCGTGCTCGTTTTTGTTGGTGGGGCCAGACACATATTTTCGGGAAAATCATGGTTTTGGGTTAAGTTGTATTTTAATTTATTAACAAATAAATGCACATTACGCATTATTTTTGGTGGGGCCGGCCCTCTGGCCTTTAATGACAAGCCGCCACTGGGAGTAACTAATAAACTAACGTAGCTGTATATCCATTATCCGTTTGCTAACGGTACCAACGACATTGCCCTTTAACCTATAGATGAAATACATTGTTCGTGCGTCCACTTTCAGGGGGACATAGTAAGTAGTTGACTTATTCTGGAATTTGACACCGAACAAATGGGGCAAATACACAAAGTCTGTCTATTGCTTCTGTGTAAAGCTGATTCATCTGTAAATAAACAGACTAAACAAGCCTATATTGCTACGTACAGACACTTAACAATTTGCCACATACACGCACACATATATGCACATACACGCACACACATTAGACAACGTTACGTTAGACAAGTGCAGAGGGGTGGGGGGATAAAAGGGTTGCCTAGGAAATGTTTCTTTTAGTTGTCTGTGTAATGGTCAATTACTGTACTTCCTATTGCAACCTGCATGCATATGATAGTTGAAAATATGAGATTGAATATTGCTAACTAGTTCATAGTTCATATGTACAGTTCCAACTTCACTGCAATGGGTCACCCCGGAATTGTTCCGTTTCTGTGCATCCGAAAATAACACGAAATGATAACAACTGTGAATTGTCTCCTGTGTGAATTAATTCCAGAATGAAACAGCTGTACCGCTTCAAAAAGCAACTTGCACCGCATAAATGCATATGGCCGTCGCTAAAGTGTCAACACAAAACTGATCATTACTTGAATTGCAATTCATGTGGAAGAGGACATCAATCACGACAAAATCCAGCTTTCTGCACAAGCAATATCACCGCATATGTCAGATTGAGTCATTCCATGTAAAATTTATAGCTCGCATCATTGCTCAAGCACTAACTCAGTAGCTCGACAAACGAAACCGGATAATACCCGACCAAACATGGTGGAAATACGTTATCAAAGTTGTGTCCTGAATCAAACAGTCCTGATTCTGAATGGCCCTCACGCATTCCGATATTGCTGGACAGTTTGTTAGCTAGCTATGACTTAAACATTTGTAAGAAGTATACATGTAATTCGAAATCCAAATCTGATCATAAACTGCACTTCTCCATTTCCACGTAGTAAACTATCAAGAAGAAGACCACGCAAAAGATGGAGCGACGGCATTAAGAACAGCTTTACGAAAATGAATTTCAGCTTACAAAGTGCCTTAAGATAAGCACAACAAGATCACTACGTCCCCATCCCCCACCCTTCCAACACTTCTATAAAGAGAATGGTGAAAGAAGAAGAACTACCAAACAAAATTGTATTTATTGTTTTCCTACTCAAAACAAAAATGCGAAGAGAAGGTTTAGAATATTTGGTGACTACAGATAAAATTCAGGGAAGGAGAGATCGTGAAGACAGAGGAGAAGATGTTGGATGGCCTGACATCATGGTTCGACAAAATATCGACGTCAGAAAAAATTACATGCACCAAGCAAAGAGAGTTGTGGAGAGACATGATCGCCTACGCCGGCAGCATGGCACTTGATTGATTGACTCAAAACAAAAACTGCCGTTACTTCCTATAATACCACTTTATGTGGGCGGTATTGGACAGGGGGGACGAGAGCTTGAGAAATTTAATGGACGTATATCTAGTGCAGTCGCCGTGAAGCTGTTCAGGTTAGTGTTTTTCATTTTTGCCCAGACAGAAAAAAATCGTGGATTAACAGGGTCTCCAGCATCTGAGCCGTGCGATATTCCATTCAGTGAACCTCTCCTCATTTTATACTAAACATTATAATATTTGTATTTTTCTCTGTTAATTTTTCTTCACTTCCCTTTGATTCCTTTAAATAATTTAATACCAACTGTACCCTAACATTTCTAATTTTTGTTTTATATTTTAAGCCTGGTTATTAGGGTGCCTGGAAGAAGAATGAAAGGAAGACCTGGAAGACGATAGGTGCACGATGTCATTAAGGATATGAGAATGACTGCTGCTGACGCTGGCCAATCTGCATAGAACAGAGGGTTTTTCAGGACTGTTATCATTGGAACCAAGTTCCGGAAGGGACAAGCTGCTTGATGATGATGATGACGATCTATATTAACAATAATTTACTTTAAGTATATACTACAGCAGTGGCGTCTCGTGATACTTTTTGTTGGTGGTGTTAGACAAAAGTTTTCGAAAAAATCATGGTTTTGGGTTGTTATATTTTAATTTATAAAATGATGCTCGTCCATCACGGGTGATGATGGCCACACAATTTTCATCCAAGGAAATGTAGTTGCGCTATGTTTGTCTGTGTGTGCGTAGATGACTAGTGAGCCCGATACGGGCTTGAAATGTTCTTGTACAGTGTGGGCAAGGTATACTTGCACTTGTGGGAAATTTTACTGCCTTTCTGTTTTGACTTTTTTGCTCCATCCGTGCTGTTCTATCTGCCTCGCAGGCCGATGAACCGTGTCGAAGAAGTGTGCGCCATGCTGATCTGTCTTGAGCAGCATTCTCCCAGTTGTTGACATCTATGCCAAAAGATTTCATCTAGTTCTTGAGTGTATCTTTGAATCGTTGTTTCTGGCCCCCCTGTGAGCGTTTACCACTTTGCAGCTCACCATAAAGAGTCGTTTGGGTATTCTACAATCTGGCAATTTATAAAATACTAAATGCACGTTACGTTACACTTTAATTTTGTGGGGCCCGGCCCCACTGGCCCTTAATGACGAGCTGCCACTGTATTGCAGCAACTACTTTATATTACAACTACCTTTCTTGTTTGTTTTTAAAAACTCCTCTTGAAGCATAAGGCATCAACATATATCCTCAAAATGTCTTTAAATCTGTCCTGAGTAAACCAGTTTAGTTCATTACGTACCTTTCCCGATTCATTTATTTATGTCTACTGTTCTTCTACTGTCTCCTCACCACTCTTGCCTCTCGGATTTAAGCTCAGATCCACATATGGGTGTTTGGTCTTCTGCATTTTTATGTATGTCCACCTACTTTCATTTTCTCCTTCTTGGCATTTGGGTGTTCGTGGAAACGAAATATTGGACAAACTTGCTGCATCAAAAGCATCGATTGTTGTGGATTTTATGATAGATAAGGTGTATGTTCTTTGGTCTCTTGACTGTTTGGGTGAGAACCCTGCAAATGTTATTGAATCAATTCAACAGTGTAAGTAGCTCAGACACCTCAAACGACATGAGTGTCTAGAGAAGATAATTTTGGAGGGAGATGATGCCTGGAAGAAGAAAGAGAGGAAGTCAAATAAGACGATGGGTGCAATATATCAATGACGATCTGAGAATGACTGCTGCTGACGCCGTGTCATCTTGCACAGAATATAGAGATTTTCAGGACTGCTGTCATGGGAGCCAAGTTATGAAAGGGACAAGCTACTTGATGATGAGGGATGAAGTAGCTTCAAATTACACGTTGTCAAGTAGAATTGGATGACTGAGGAGAAGCGTGAGGAGTGTGTTTAACCATATGGGTGGTGTATGTGAGGGGGGTAGGAATCGTGGCTCATTATCTTCTTCTTCTTTGAACGGCTCTATATCAACCACATGTTAACCGCTCTGTGTGATATGTATGTGATCTGAACCTAAGAGCGATTGTACATTGTGCCAGTTATGTACCTACAAGTAAGCCAGCACATCCGATTTCTGCGTTGCTTTCTACTTACTATGGTAGCTTCCCTAGGTCCAACATTAGTCGCCTTTTACGACATGCCTTGTAGGTTGCAGTGGTACTATTCTTTGCTTCCATTGCGGGTCCCGGCACTACACTGGTGGTCTCAATATCAAGTTAGACGCCAGCTGAAATATACTGAGAACCTCTGTTTGAGAGGGATGTTTGCTGAATCTGATCAGCAAACGTACATCAGTACTTCAGTCCAGTCAGTTCCGTTATACTATGTCAATATTCTGTTAACTGTATCCAGTTGAATAAACATGATTTAAGGCTTGCCTTGTAACAAAATGGAAGAGAACATAGTCCTGTTAGCAACTGATGGTGAAATCGGTCATTGATTTGATCTGAATTTGAATCAAATATCGCCTGCGGGTTTGTTATCTGGGCTCGTAAGGGAATCTTCTCCTTCTTCATCAGCGATCTAAAGTCATGCGCTTAATTTACTGTGGACCATAAACTGGACAGTCACCTTCAGGTCCCTATGTCAGGTTTCCCCAAAGATTAGTTTTCAGGTCGGTTGGTTGTGGCCACATGTTGCTTCTTAGCTCACCCAGCAGAGGACAGTCTTGAAGGACATGCTCCGGTGTCTGTCCCACCTGCTGACACTGGCAGAGAGCTGGTTAACTTATTCCTAGCCTAACAAATGAATCAAAGTATAGTACCACTACTACATATAAGGCATGTCGTAAGAAGCGACTAATGTAGGACCTAGAAAGCTGCCCTACTAAATAATAAATATAGCAGAAATCGGATGTGCTGGCTTACTTGTAGGCGCATAACTGGTACAACTTACAACTGGTCTTAGGATCAGATCACATACAACTCACACATAGTGGTTAACAAGTGGTTGATATGGAGAGTTAGGGAAAGAAGAAAAGAAAATCATATATATTTCTGTATTTTTCAAAATATTATGAATACTGAACTAATTTTATCGTTGTAAGTAAGAACAATGTCGGCTCAGTCTTCAATAGCTAATTTCAAAGACAATTATTTATGTTGCCTACAGTTAAATGTCAAAACTACCTCAATTTTTTCATTCCTTTTTATCATTAACAAGTGGAATTCAAAATATGTCTCGCACTAAATAAACATACATTAACATAACAATGACAGTATAAATACACTAAACAAAAAAGTGCAAAGTCTTTAGACTTAGAACAGGATACCGTGGACTCAGAACGCACCTCCATAGAATGGGTCTTACAAACTCGGTTACCCGCACCTGTGGAGCACCAAAGCAGTCCCTAGAACATATCTTACAAGATTGCCACAACCTAAGCAGTGTGAGAATGGAAATCCGACCAACAGAAACATCCCTACAAAACAAACTATGGAAGACCGGTGAAGACCTCAAACGCAACGCCCTGTTTATGACACATACCGGAGTAATTGCATTGCAGAAGTTGATCGCAGAAGAAGAAGAAAAACATAACAATGAATGCATAGTATAACTCTGTGACATCTAACTACTTTGTTACCAGAGCCAAACATGGGCAATGAGCAAAGCGTAGTCACAAAAAATAACTTCATGTGAAATGTGCTGATTGCGAAAAGTTACTATAGTCTGTCCATTAATTCGTGAGCACGTTTGAAATTGATTTTCTCGAAAACTACCTGATGGATCTCAGTGATTTTTGCAAGCAGCCTTAGAATATCCATGACGCTAGAGAAATATTTTTTTCCAAGAAAATTTGATGTAGTTTTAAATATTTCTTCTTCAGGTTATATTAAAATCAACCTCACCGGATTGTACACAATAGTAACAGATCTACAGTACACAGACGCGTTGTTCTAAAAATACATTATGGTAACATTGAAATATCGTGAGTTTCACGAATTCCGTGCACCTAACCCAGTCGACTTTTAAAGCGGAAAGCATATGACGTTATAATTGGGATACCATTGTATAGTTATAGGCGTATCTCGCTATTTGTATGCAGCTATTGTATCATATTTGTTGGCTTATCAAACTGACATTGATATCACATTCATAATGAGTCTGAAGTGCACATTTATAACAATGCAGAAGGTTACAGTTTTACTATACCGATATTCATAACCCTGAGAAACGAACGCAACTGGCGCTTGGTCTGAATAGAGAATCCTTTTCCCGATGGATTAAACAGGACACAAAGTGCACTAATGTCAAGCAAGGACGGAAAAGAACAATTGACGACTTTGACATAGATGTCATAAGACGGAGCTCTTGAAAATGTTTGCGACAAATCAACTTGTTACTCTCAGGAAACTGAAATTAAAACTGCAATCAGATTGCAGCATAGACATTTTTAAAAGTACTCTATGAAAATTTGTAAGAGCCGCCGGCTTCACCTTCAGAAAAACTATAGGCGGCAGGAATATTATTTGTGAAAAGCCACATTTAATTGCTGCCCGAAGTAAATACCTGAGGCAGATCCGTGAGCGGCAGAGGCAAGGCTATGATATTGTATATTTGGACGAATCATGGGTCAATGCTCACCACACCAATGCTAAAGAATGGCAATCAGTAGACGGTGAACAGAAAAGAAAAATACCAAGCAGCAAAGGCCAGCGTATTATACTAACACATGCAGGAAGTAGTGAAGAAGGTCTTGTCCATGACGCTGGATTTATTTTCCAATCAAAAAGTACCGACGGTAGGGACTACCACACAGAAATGAATGGACATATTTTCAGGCACTGGATGGAGAAAGATCTACTTCCAATTCTAAACAGACCATCATGCTTGGTAATGGATAATGCATCCTATCACAACGCAGTATCAGCGGAAGACAAAGTACCAACTGCATCAAATACAAAAGATCAAATTAGGACTTGGCTTGCTAAGGAAAATGTCAGCTTCGATGATACATATTTGTAACCCGAGTTGTTGCACCTGGTGAGGATGACAAATAAGACAAAGGTGTTTCATACTGACAAAATCATTGCGGAATACGGCCACACGTCTTTGCGACTACCTCCATATCATGCTCAATCCGATAGAGCTTGTCTGGGCTAAAGTAAAAAGGGCAAGTTGCCGAACAGAACAGGACGTTTAAAATGTGTGATGTTGAAGTTCTGACACGTGAGTCCTTCTCAATGATAGACATGCAGTTCTGGAAGAAGTGTGTTGAACATGTGCTCCGAGAGGAAGATGAGTACTGGCACCGAGATGGATTACAATTTGTCCAGCCAGTAACAATTATCAACCTCATGGAATCGTCAGATTCGGGATGATACAAATCATATTTTGATTACAGACTGAGAAATAGCAACGTATACATTTCCATATCCAAATGCGTCTACCATCATACAATTTGTGGTGAAGTTAAGACACCCTGGGGTATAATGGTGACCGAAGGGGAGGACTAACTGTTGCATATTGTATCCAAGTTCACGATTGCACATAAAGGGCAACACACTTAATTACTTGACCTATCAAGTTAATATGGAGATACACCTATGAATAGAATTGACATGGACAAATTCTAGGGGTACTGTAAAATCTAAAATTTGAGCCCCGTATTTGCAATTGTCATAAAAGATCAAAGGAATTCGCCGATGTGCAAAATCCGTAGCATCTATGGACTACTGGTTAGCTTTATTTTAGCGTCATGGATATTCTAAGGCTGCATGCAAAAATCACTGAGATCCAACAGGTAGTTTTCGAGAAAATCAATTTCAAACGTGCTCACGAATTAATGAACAGACTATAACAACACCAGAAAAGACAGTCACCAACATCAGCATAAGAAAGAAAGTTGGTACAGAACCTTTCTTGAATTACATTGAGAAACAAAGAATGAAGTGGTTTGGCCATTTAATAAGAATGCACCCAAACTCCACAGTATTACAAAGTCTTCTACAAGAGAACATCAGGAAAGAAGGCGAGAGGATGGTTAGATGACACCGCAGAATCGAGAATCATGTCAAAGAGTAAAAATAATAATCAACCAAACAACCAGCACAGCGCAAGACAAAAAATAGAAAACGACGCTTGGCAACAATCCGGTATCAGTGTGACGACAAAAGAATAAGTTATCTAACTAAATAAACTAATCGTTTCAATCTAATTCACGTAGGATTGTTTCACAATCATGTCTTGAATATACAATTCACACTTTCAATTATTTACTGTCACGAAATCTGTCCCGCCCCATGATTTAAGGAAGGGGGAAAAAAAATAGTGTAGAATCCTGACAACCGTTTGAATGGCAACAACTGGTCACCGTCCAGGAATGGATACGTCACTTTCAGGCAATGTTGATCTTTCAGGCGGAGGCACATACGATATATATAGTCGCTGACGTTAGTAATAGAAAGTAGTTGGTAACAAAATTGCCTAGAAAGTCTAAGCCAGAGGGGATACTAGTTTAGCTTATCATACTGTTATACTACAGGGTGTTCAACTTAAAAGCAGCCTATGAATGGAGCTAATCTGGCATATCTGTATGGAAATGTAGGTTCAGTTATGAAGTAGTATAGGTCAAGGTTGTGTGATGGTGTGTAATTGTAGTGCGGGAAGGGACGATGAACAAATGTGACGTAGGACGAGCTAGTCAGAACCGGTTTAAATAGTAAATAAAGACAACGCCATAGGTTATCTGGCAACTTTCGATTTGACAATGGGGCTGCAATTATCTTGAACACCCTGTATAATAAATCAAAAACAACTAAATGAGGCTACAAAACATAATAATACAATTATGTTTCGCCCTTGTAGTGTCGGGGTAGCAGGAAGCATAGAATAGTACCACTGCGTCCTAGAAGACATTTTGTAAGAGGCAACTGATGTAGGGCTTAGAGAAGCTACCCTAGTAAATAAAAAGTGCCGCATAAATCGGAAGTGCTGGCCTACTTGTAGGCGCATAACTGGCACAGCGTACAATCGCACTTAGTCTCAAATCACATACGAATCACATATAGTGGTTAACAAGTGGTCGATATTGACCGTTTAAAGAGTTGTTAGACATATAAAAAGACACGAAGGGCTGTAGAAGATCATTATGAAAGTAAGCATCCAGGCAAAAAGGAAAAGAGGAAGGCCATGACAAAAATGCATTCAAGGTGAAACTGAGAATTTGAGAATGACGGCTGCAGATGAAGGACATCTGGCTTCGGAGAGATACATTCTGAATAACTGTTAGGTTGACAAAGCTCTGCACATTCCAAGCTATTTACTGATGATAGACTATATAATTATGTTGTAACTGAAGATTTAACCATTTGACAATACTAAACATTTATACATATATGTGTTTTTTAATATAAATGTTACTGAAGAGTCCTCCGTATATCATGGACAGAGAAGAGAAGAAATAGATATATTCAGAAAGATCTCACAATTAAAGAAAACCGGCTGATGCTACAAATAAGAACGAGAAAGTTAAAATATTTTGGACATATAAAGAGACACGAAGGGCTGAAGAAGACCATCATGAGAGGAGACATGTCGGCAAAGAGGAGAAGAGGAAGACCACAGAGAAGATGGATTCAGGAAGTAACTGATGTTTTGAGCATGACTGTTGTAGAAGCATGTCATATGGCATATGAGAGAGAGAAATTCTGAAGTACCGTAGAGAATTTCGACGCACCCGTCGGAAGTTAGTACGGAATGAGTTAAGTCAGTACATTACTTGACAAATGTCACAATTTGAGTCTGTATTTTTTTCCTTTTTCTTAATCCCGTATTGCATTAGAGCGTTAGGATAATAATATGTTCATAGAACAGGCGTTTGTGGGCGCTTCATAAATAATCGTCTTTCTCGCCAAACCAATAGCTTGTCCTGAACAGAGCTTTGCCATCCTAACATCCTTTTTTGAATTTGTGTATCTAATGCATGTCAGATATCCCCCTCTGCAACCGGCATTATCAAATCATTATTCGCATCCTGCGCCACCTTGTTCTCTCCATTTTATTTGTAGCTTCAGCCTGTTTCCTTTGATTTTGAGTTAGCTATGGATGTGAGGACTGTCTATGTTATTCTCAGTTCCCCTTGATACAGAACAGAATGTGTGCTGTTACCGCTTCTGTTCATCGGATATATCTATCAGCCCGTCTGCCCAGCGTGTTCGTAGCGCGTTGGACTACGGGTGACTATCCTTCTGAGTGTGCGGGTTCAATTCCGCGGAATGGCAGAAAAAGCCACAGATTCCCCAGATTTACGGTGTTCGTGGCACCGAACCGAAGGGTTACGATGTCCATGGCACCGAGCCGAAGAGCTGAAAAGCTCAAGTGCTTCTGGATCGGAAAAAATATATCTATCAAATATATAAAATATGTAATAGTACCAGTGAAGCAAACAACCTTGGGAAACTGTTAAACAAATTTATTTTTGCCGGTGATCAGGTAATCATACCATTAACAGAGGAACATCTTACAGTAATACAGTAACATACTCCAGTTAACATTCAATGAATACAACATGGGTAAAGACATTGAGAATATGAGTAATTTGGTCAATATGACACAAGCAATCCATACTTCCAGGAGTTGTTCTGGTTCCCCAAATAAAACTGTGTCGACCTGAAAGACATTAGTGGTGGAACAAATCTACTGCACCTTTCGACTGAATCAGCACAACCAATTTAGGAAGTCTTATTATTTGAGTGCTTTCTGAAACGACCTCACATAGTCAGAAATGGTGCACAGTGTAGACATTCTCTTAGGCGTAGATCATAAAGCTCAAATATTCGTCGAAAAATGATCGCTCAAGAGCAATCAATACACGAAGCACCCGGCAAGTGACCGTTCCAATGACCAGTCCTAGAAGGGTTATACATGTTCCTATACCGGAATGACCACACCCAGTCTGAAAACTTGTAAAGTAGTAAATATATTTAATGTAGATCCAAGCGAAAATATAAGGCATTAAAAGATTATTAAAGAGTGTTTATCATACGATGCAAAAGGAATGCCGCACGCAGTCAGTAAAGGTTGCAGTACAAAAGGCTCTTTGGAATAGATCGAAGACCAAATGTACGGCGTCAAACGGATCATTGTACACAAGAAGGAGGGAGAAGTGTAAGGGACTGACTGTCAGCGAGACAGACTCAAAACATTTCCTATAGGAGAAAAACTTAAGCCCTGACCTAAACGTGCATGGTCCCATTCACAAAAAGGGACCTAATTTTAACATCGGTTTAACGTTCGTCGTTCTTGTCAAAGACCAATTATATATCACAATAATAATGATTAAATTAATTGCATCAAAGAACGAACGCAAAGAAGAAGAAGAAGAGTGCTATCTATAATAACTAAAGACGGTACTTACAGAATAGTGTCATGAATAATCTAGAATTAAAACATAACTGTTTAATTCAAAGGAAGAGATAACCCCACTATTCAATATTAAGTTTCACCGTATGGACCACAAAGCAGTGGAAACACACACACACACACATATATATATATATATATATATATATATATATATATATATATATATATATGCTTTTAATACAAGCTTTAAGTAAGAGTTCCTATATATGAGTACATAGTCTGAGATATGAACAAATATGTTTATCCATATCAAATATTTTTTTAAACTGTCGTTACTGTCTGTGTTACCAATTCGCCCGTGTTTTGCCGGGATTCGCAATGGAACAAAGAATAGTAACACGACGACCTACATGGCATGTCGTAAGAGGCGAGTGAGGTAGAGACATAAGGAAGCTATCCTAGTAAACAAAAAAGTAACCCAGAAATCGGAAAATTTAAGAGTTAATTAAGAACCAAGTAGCGGTATCGAAAGGGAAACAACCCATTAAAATACAAATGCAACTTAATAACTGCAAGAGTTATTTTAATTAAAACTTTGTGTCATCATAATCGTAAGGTGTGTACCGGCTGGCGTAGGCGTTCGCGGATCTCCACAAATCTATGTCTCTAATGTTTGCTATCATCTCAGATGTTGAAGTTCTTCCGTGCCATGAAGTCATGCTATCCACAATTTCTCTCTCTCTTCCTCTGTCTCGTCTCCCTCAATTTTACCTGTTGTTACAATGTGTTATCAACCTCCCTTCCTCATCACATGTCCGAAAATGATTGCCTCTATCTTTAATTAATGATAAGCTTTCTCTCTTGACCTCATTCAATAACTCAACATTAGTCATATTAGCAGTCCATGGGACTCTCATCATTCTTCTGTAAAGCCACATCTCTCTAGTCCTCATGGACTTTTCGATCTGTTTGTTTATTGACCATGTCTCGCATCCGTATGTCAGTATTGGTTCTATGTAACACTGATTAACTCTCATTCTTATCTCAATTGATAATGACGTGTTGCATATAATTTTTCTCCCTTTCCAACGTTGCTTTGACCTGCCCTATTCTGTTATTTATTTATGATCTGAATTTGTGTAGAGAATATCAACACCTTGTGTTAGATTACTGGTAGGATGTCAATCTGTTTGTTATTCTTAAATCTGGTGATATCAATGTTGCTTTATGTATTCGTTAATGTTGGAACATGATTCGCTTGTGTGTTCCCGGGGCCCTCAAGGAAACACAAAATAGTAACACTATGACCAACAAGGCATGTCGTAAGAGGTGACTGAGGTAGGGGCCTATTGAAACTACCCTCTTAAATAAAAATTGTCGCAGAAATCATATATGCTGACCTGCTTGTACGCGCATAACTGACACAACATACAATCGTTCTTAGGCGCAGAAAATATACAAATCACAATGAGTGGTTAACAATTGATCGCTATAGGCCATTCGAAGAAAATGAAGAAGTATAAACTGTTTCTACTATCTCAAAATTACTTTATAATTATTGTGTGTCCCATTTGTTCCAAATCAAGTTAAATTCCTTACATAAGTATTTATTGTAATATATGTTATGCTGTTGTGCTTTATTATTCCTTCCACTCATCAGCTGATTAAAGTGTTTCACAATTGCTAAACACGTTCTTAGTGTCTCTTAGTAAACAGCCTATGCTATTTCTAAAATATCACATTTTCACAATTCAAAAAATTGATTGTAAGTTGTATTTCATTTTCAACAAAAAGTGGAAGCAAAATACTCATTTAAATCTTTCAATACCTTAATAAACCTTTAAAAAAGTGCACTTAAATTTCATAATAGAATTATTCTTCTGTGAACATTTGTTTAACAGTTGTGTTTTAAATTTCTCTAAAACCAATTTTTTTGTACCTAAATATTCTTCTCTTCTAACATTTGATTTTAACGACCTTAAAGTTCACTCGAGCTTATAATTCGGTTTGTCTAATTGTATTTCTATTTCAAAAATAGTTGAGAAAATGCGCTTTTCTTGAAGAAAAGAATTTGTCCCCTACTTTTGTTAAGAAATAAATATTTAGGAACTTTGTGAGTTTACTGTTGTGTTCTTTATATGCACAAAAACAAAGTTATGATAAATGTATAAGAAGGAAATGATTTACAACTTGAGAACATTCCAATGATCATCTCTTATCTATCTCCTATGACATTTAAAACTCGATGAGAGCATTGATCCTGCCATATCCAACTCCTGCCATATATCCTTCCAGCTATATCCTTCCAGCTATTCCGCTATATCATTATTATCTGCATTCCTCTTCTTTTTCTTCAGCGATCTTTGGTCATGCAATCAATTTACTGTGGACCACAAACTGGGCAGTCAACTTCAGGTTTGTCAGGTTTCCCCAAAGCTTAGTTTTCAGGTCGACTGTGTGTGACCACATGTTGTTTCTCAGTTCACCCAGGAGAGGACAGTCTTGCAGGATATGATCCGGTGTCTGTTCCGCCTGCTGACACTGGCAGAGAGCTGATTGACTTATTCCTAGTCTATATAAGTGTTTGTTAAGTCCGCAAGAGTTTAAGTGCGTAGTCGAAATATAATGACCTGGTCTGTTCTGCTTGTTTTTAAGGGAGTCTTTTCCATAATCATATTCAGTGTTTGTCTTCCAGTCTCCTGCAGATTTTCTCTGTATGAGGGTTTTGACCTCTTGAAAAGACAGGGGTTGGTAACATTTGCTCTTTGTCACTGACCTCCTTTGCTAAGACATCAGTGAGATGGAATCCACTGCAAGTGAACTTCTGCCTTGTCTGAAAGCTGAGCAGGTTCTCTTTTTATGTTTTGTACTGTTCTGTCAGCGTAATTAGCTGTCAGGGCTTGTATACCTAACAGTGCGTCTGTAAGAAATACCATCTTGCCTGCAGGTTCATGTGCTTGCAGCGTGTTCATGTGCTGTGCTGCCATCAGAAGGGCTAAAAGTTGTGCTTTGTAGTTGGAACATATTCTTTCCGTAGGGACCGCTAGAGACACAGTGGTAGCATCTGGGTGTCTAATTTACACTCCTGCTTCACCATTCATGGTTGCCCCCATCGCCGATCCATCGGTGTGAATTCTTATCCAGCTGTCTTCTGGAAACATGTAATGGAGATGTTCCATTGTAGTTGCTTTCTTCACTAGATTAGGCTCAGCATCTTTGCTTAACAATTTAGGGATGGAAAGATGGAGAATTCTTTGCATTCAATTTTTTCTTGATGTATTTCTAGGCTGCCATCTCTTTCGTTTTCCCTGTTGGTTCCAGGAAAGGGCACTTTTCGTTAAATTCCTTTCGGATATTCTGAACGGTGTAATCCTATAAGAACCTTTTCTCCCGTGTAGCACCGGGGCTCGCAAGGGGAGCATAGAATAGTACCACAGTGACCTTTATCCCTAATCAAGATCCTACCCCACCTCAAAGTGGTGACCCTGGAAACAGTCAGAGGATCGTGTCAGGCTAAGCGGTAGGGATCAGGGAGAGCTATTGAGGTGTAAGTAGTTGTACAAACGCAGTTAGGTTTCATGAGATTTGCTCGCAACACAGACGAGCAGAATCTAAGAGTGACTATTTCTGCACGTCTCTCCCGACCGATGGGAAAAGCTGAATAAATGGTATCGAATTGTAAGAAAGGACAAGGTGAGATTCGTAAGGAGGCACATCCCCTCGAAAAACTAGCACCAAACTTTCTCAACTCGGCATGAGTTGTCGGAAAAGTTGAAACGTTTCGTGCCGACACCAGGGAAGATTGGAGTGAACTCCATATCAGAGTCCAAGCGCAGAAATATTTATTTGGTATGGTTGCTGAGCGCAAATCCTAAAGTTGTATTCTAGTGCCTTACGAAACTTCCCTCCCTGTGACAACCGGGCAAGGTACTGTTGCATTAACAACTAATATCCCCGGAATAACTGGGGTGGATGATGATGACAAGCGCAAAATTTTCAGTTGCATTGCTGGCATCTAAAATATACGTGCGCAGCTTTAGTCCAGTGTTTTCCGGGGACAGGGAAAATGAAGAGTAGACATTGCAAATTGCCAAGTGTCGATACATGCCCCGAAACGGCTGGGAATACTCCTATTTGAAATAAACTCATTGGGATAGAAAAGTAAGGCCAATGATGTAAAGGCCTTACTTGTACATATCCAAACATTGGATAAGGACGATACTTTCCGGACCCCGATCATCCTACACAGAGTAAGATGATGTCCAAACACTATGGCTGAGATCGAATAAAGATAAATTAAACAGACCAATAAATGATCGTTTGTATGACAAAGCACATGTGTCTTCAATGACTGAGAATGTTCCTAATCCGGAACGACCTCATATAGTCAGAAAGAGCGTATATTGTAGATACTAGCGAAATCATAAAGCCGAAATATGCGGCGAAAAATGATCGTTAAAGAGCAATGTATACAAGAAAAGTGACCGTTCCAATGACTATTCCTAGTAGCGTTGAAAATGTTTTTAAACCGGAACGACCTCACCCAGTCAGCAAAGCAATAAATACTCTTTGACGTTGATCTAAGCCCAAATATGTCGCATTAAAATATCGTTATAGAGTGTTTATCATATGAAACGTATGTAACGACGTCACCAAAAGCGGAAATCTGATAGAGAAATCGCACTTCACAATTAACAACCGTAAAAATACAGATGATACGAGGACTCAAGGCAAGTGTTTCGTGGACAAAAGGTCTCCTGCAACGATCATACGTGAAGGATGTAATCTTCAAGTACATCTGAATACGGCGAAGGCTGACTTCGTGGATAGGGGCACCGGTAAAATGGTATGTAGGCCTCACGCAAATCTCAGTCAGAGGCGCAATACCAGACATCAGAATTAGCAGCGGGCATTCGCAGAAGAAGAAGTAGAATATGAGTATCTATATTATGCGCAGACACCAGTTGATGAATGTCTCCTTTATTTTTGTACCAGAGCATCTGTGAGTACAAGGCAATGGACGTTCAGATCATATGGCTGATACAGCATTGATCGAGGAAGGACAGTCAGTGGATAGTACATATATCATCAATGACAAAGAAAAGAAAGTCGTACAAATGTCTTTCATAATTCTGCATCAATATTCAGAGTGAACGAGATGAAAGTCAAAATGGAAACTATCAAACATGAACACTTTTATAGAGGCACAATACATTTAATTAATAAAACAAAACAGATATCATTCGTTGTCGTCATTGGCCTCTAGGCCTCAGGAGACAACAGGTTTTACGTCACATAGTATGTTCTGCGCTGAATCTCAATGTTTCTTGTGTCCTATAATGGCTTATTTTGGAGTGTCAATAATTGCCACAGTTGCTGCAGCTAAAACTGGAGACTGGAGCTGATACATAGGGTGTTCTCTCTGCCCTCTCTTTTGCCTCAACATGTTATGGTGTTTTTCTTCTTTTCCTTTTTAACCGTCCGTCACTGCCGCTCGCCGTGTTTGCATGTCTTTGCCGCTCCCAATGTTCTTTGTCTATGCCGCATGAAGTTAGATCACGCTTGTAGGTGTCAATGAAACTAATAACGGGCGCCCATGCTTTCTAGTACCAGTTGCGAGTTGAACATATAGAATGTTCAGATTAGTCATCATACGCTAGTAACACATTTGGATAGGAGATAATACCATCTATGGAGTTGTCCTCATTGTTGTTATAATAATCTTCCCTAATCATTAAGGGGTTATGGTAGAGGATTTCTCAACTTTCTTATCTCTCAATAAAATTATGTGATACATAGCAGTTACTACTAGAGTGGTCTAAAATGAAAATTTAGATATCTTTCGCATTAATAAATTATCGGGTTGCCATGGAAACGGCAGCCATGTTGGATTATAAACAACGTCGTACAGTCTCCAAACAGAGTGAAATAAATAACAATTGCAATTTTTTTGACTGCACAACCTAAATATACCAATATTCTGGGCCGCTGACAACTTTAAATTGTTCTGTAACATGTAATTGATCTCTGGGGATGCAACGAATAAGACCTACCCAATTTACGGCCCAAAATAGGACCCATTGGTTCATAAAAAAAATTCATATAAATTTATTTGTTAGAGAAAGGTGCATTTTCTGTTGTCTAAGGGCTTCAATATTAATATATATATGTCAGGGTCAAATCTCATATTGCTATCTTGAGGATTTCTTTCATGGGGGAAAAATGTACATTACCACGTTAACGAAATTTACAAATGGGAGAAAACTGTGTTTTAAAAATATAATGTGAATTTAGTCTAAAGTGTCAGGAAAATCGTCCGTTACAGCATACAGTCATTGCCTAGCCTAATTAAATCTAATATATCTGTTAGTACTCAGATCAAGCTTTACAATGATACATGACTCGATTGGGTTAATTGAATGCCATACACTGTATCTAGGGACAAAAGAAAGATAATTGAAGACATTTTCTATAGTGAATTTTTAGAGGGTAGGGCTGTTGAAAAATAATTTTGAAGCATTTTTCTGGATCATAAATAAAAACTCTTTGCATAATTTGATTGTAGAGATGCAATACTAACATAATATGATGAATTTGAAAAATCGATATCTATAAGCTATAATGACCCAACTGTCAGTAGTATAACCCTTAATCATATGAAATATTGTTTAAACCCAAGAGAACATCAGTTTGAGTTCTTATATATTTTTTGTGCCCGTCTGCCCAGCGTGTTCGTAGCGCGTTGGACTACGTGTGACTATCCTTCTGTGTGTGCGGGTTCAGTTCCGCGGGATGGCAGAAAAAGCCACAGATTCCCCAGATTTACGGAGTTCGTGGCACCGAACCGAAGAGTTACGATGTCCATGGCAACGAGCCGAAGAACTGAAAAGCTCAAGTGCTTCAGGATCGGGAATTTAAAAAATACATTTCTTGTATCAGGAAGTGGAGCAGTAGGTTTCAAAACTTTACGAGCTTACATGCTTTCACTATTAGTATTATTTTTGAAATATTTATTTTAATTTAATGGTAAGAAATGATTAAATTGCAAACATTAAACACATTGTGTCTGTGTAAAATATATTGATTTGTCGGTGGTATGATCTTGTAACAATTGAGAGAAGAGAATCGCAAAAATAAAAGTCGACATATCCTCTTTTATACCGATCCAGAAGCACTTCGGTTCGACGCCACAAACAGCGTGAATCTGGTGAGCCTGTGGCTTTTCTGCCAGCCCGCGGAATTTAACACGCACTCACAGGAAGCTTGTCACCCGTAGTCCAACGCGCTACGAACACGCTGGGCAGACGGGCTGAAATATCCTTTACAAAACGTAGCAATCAACCACAGTAAACGAGTTGTTGATTTTCTAGCACCACTTTTACGTTCAGTAGTTTGTCATTGCTTTCTGAACTGTGAGGTCTATTTTTGGTTTAGTTTAGTTTAGTCGTCTGATCATCATCACTGCACGTCCAACCAATTAGTCCATAATTGCTCCGATCTCTCCCTCAGTATCTCCCTCAGCGTGTGGCGACTAACGACACCGGTTCTTTGTTGGTTTACTATTATTTTGTGGCTATCAGCATAGCAACCATTCGTAAAAATCCCGCTCAAACGAATTTGCTTCCAGGTTACGGAGTTCGAACCAGGTACACTTGGGATGAGATCGAGCTTACTACCGCTTAAGCTATAGACGCTACAAATGCCAGAGAAGAGAATTAAGAGTTTTAAAAATCTAGGGAAACCCTGGAGACATTGAAAACAATCAATAAAGAGACAGCAAACAAGTGTTATGGTCTTCCGGACAAAATAAACAATCTCAAGATTCGAACCACACACTTTTACTTCTTACGGCATCCTTTGCATAGTCATACAGAAGAGCGTTTTTAAGAAAAGAACAATCTAGCTTTCCAAACAAAGAGCATCACTAAGTCGTATCTTTTATAAACAGCGTCGTCTATAGAACACAAAATAATGAGGTCAGATTCGATCAAAGTGTTTGCACAAACACAAACAATGTGTTTGTATATTTGAGACGAAACAACAATAAACCTACACATAAGTATACACAGATAACATATATACACACAAGTATACACAGATAACATATATACACACGATATTCTTATAGTACGTATGTTCAATTTATATAAGAAGAGAATTAAGCTTTTATACAGGAAAGCATTATACAGAATATGAACAATAACTATGTAGTAAGTGATGAGCTGATGTACAGAATGGACAGATCCCATTGAACCAAGATATGAATACAATGTCCTTAACGCTGGATAGGAAATCATAGTAGGGTGATGAAATCAAGTAGTGCTGATAGATATCATAGTTGCCGTGACTGGCGTAGGCGATCATGGATCTCCACAAATCTCTGTCTTCGTTATTTGCTATCATTCCACATGTTGATGCTCTACCTTGCTATGAAGTCAGAATATCCAACATTTTCTCTCTCTATCATCCTCTGTCTCGTCTACCCTCGATTTTACTGATTGCCACAATGTGTTCTAAACCTACCCTCCTCATCACATGCCTGAAAAATGATGAGTGCCTCTTTCTTATATTGATGATAAGCTTTCTCTGTGTCCTAACCTCATTCAACACCTCAACATTAGTCATTTTAGCAGTCCATGGGATTCTGATTATTGTTCTGTAAAACCACATCTTTGTGATCCTCAGATATTTTTAAATCTCTGTTTTCATTGTTCATGACTCGCATCCTTATATCAGTACTGGTTCTATATAGCACTGATTAACTCGCATTCTGATCTCAGCTGACAAGGACTTGTTGTATATAATATATGGATATGAGATACCATGAGGAAAACAAGAGAAGAATATAACAAGAATGACAATTTTTGAACAACCTGTAGAGAACGAGTAAAGAGCGTGACATAACAATACATGAAAAAGAGATTAGAAAGCAGAGATAATGTTAAACGGAAAACAAGGAAGTAGCTGCAATTTTCTCCTTCTTCTTTTGTCGTCACGCTGCTACCGGGTTGTTGCCCAGTGTCGTGGTTTTCTGTTTTTATCTTGCGCTGTTCTGGTGGCTTGTGTGATTGTTATTTTTGCTCTTTCCCGGGATTCTGCTATGCTATCTAACCATCTTTTTCGTGGTCTTCCTCTTGCCTTCTTTCCCATGCGAAAAATTGTAAGGAGCTTACAATTGTAACACTTTCATACCTACTTTTTTTTTTACCTTTGGGGCACTTATTTTGCAATGCTTACTGAATCAAATCGAAGCACTTATTTTAATGATTACTGAAGTCAATCGAAGCACTTATTTTGCAATGTTTACTGAGTCAAATCGAAGCACTTATTTTGCAATGTTTACTGAATCAAATCGAAGCACTTATTTTGCAATGATTACTGAGTCAAATCGAAGCACTTATTTTGCAATGATTACTGAGTCAAATCGAAGCACTTATTTTGCAATGTTTACTGAGTCAAATCGAAGCACTTATTTTGCAATGATTACTGAGTCAAATCGAAGCACTTATTTTGCAATGTTTACTGAGTCAAATCGAAGCACTTATTTTGCAATGTTTACTGAGTCAAATCGAAGCACTTATTTTGCAATGATTACTGAGTCAAATCGAAGCACTTATTTTGCAATGTTTACTGAGTCAAATCGAAGCACTTATTTTGCAATGTTTACTGAGTCAAATCGAAGCACTTATTTTGCAATGATTACTGAGTCAAATCGAAGCACTTATTTTGCAATGATTACTGAGTCAAATCGAAGCACTTATTTTGCAATGATTACTGAGTCAAATCGAAGCACTTATTTTGCAATGATTACTGAGTCAAATCGAAGCACTTATTTTGCAATGATTATTGAGTCAAATCGAAGCACTTATTTTGCAATGATTACTGAGTCAAATCGAAGCACTTATTTTGCAATGATTACTGAGTCAAATCGAAGCACTTATTTTGCAATGATTACTGAGTCAAATCGAAGCACTTATTTTGCAATGATTACTGAGTCAAATCGAAGCACTTATTTTGCAATGATTACTGAGTCAAATCGAAGCACTTATTTTGCAATGATTACTGAGTCAAATCGAAGCCACATAATTAGAAGCCACAGAAATGTGGTTTTACAGAAGAATGCTGAAAATTCCATGGACAGCGAAGAAAACAAATGAGAAGGTTTTTAATCAGGCCTACATACAAAGAAACCTTATCAAAAGAATGATAATCAGACAATCAAGGTTCTTCGGGCATATAATACGAGGAGAAGGTTTAGAACATTTGGTGACAGCATGTAAAATTTAGGGAGGGAGAGATCGTGGGAGACAGAGGGAGAAGATGTTGGATGGCCTGACATCATGGTTCGACAAAAGATCGACGTCAGAACTGATTACCTGCATCAAGGAGAGAGAGAAAGAGAGAGTTGTGGAGAGACATAGTAGCCTACACCAGCAGGCCAGGCACTTTAATGATCATTCACTTAATCTTGAACCACATGGCACTGAATCATCCAGTATACAGAATTCACGTCATCTTAAAAATACAACCAACCAGTATATCCACTTATAGGGTGGGAGCGGGGTCAGCAGTGAGATACAGAGATGCGGCCAGATCAGATGGTACTGTTAGGGGGGAGCCCGCATAAGCAGCGAAATCAAAATTGGAGGTTATTTTAAAGAAAACAACATTTAAGTGGTGGTATTTCGAAGACTTGCAACATACTGTGAAAATATACGGCACTGCCCTGGGTGGCAGGATTAAATATCTAAGGACATCTAAGAAACGTCTACGAACATCTCTCGCTAGAATGTTTTCATCAATAAAAAAAACAGAACGTCCATTCCGGTATAAACTAAACGAGTCATAACTCATCTGGTACTGGAACGCAAATTAAAGCTCCCACCCCAACGCTTAACGACAAGAGTGTAAAACAAATTCCATCATCCATCTGGGGAAAGATAATAGACACTTGTGATTAGTGAGTGTCATCATGACTGTACTCCGGACAAATCCATAGATGCTTTGAACTTCTCCCCAATACCTTTACCGGAATGTAATAACCAATGATTCAAAGAAGATTTTCACTTAAAGCAATCCATGCCAACTTCTACATTGCAGGAGCTGGGATTGAAGATTGTAGTAACAAGTAAAGAATAGCACACCATGTATATGAGATTGCTTCTCAATAAATATCGAACTGGTACTGTCAGGCGTTGGACGCTGTTGGTCAGTCGTTGGACGCTGTTGGATAAAAATATTGCTAAAAAGATCGGAGAACCTATGGACATGCCCGGAGTGCAATGAGGTCATTTCAAACTGAAACTGAAACTTATCATTCAGTGCTGATTATTCAAATGGTTTGTGCCTCTAAGCCATAGATTCCCAAACTTTTGGGTCCATCGCCCACTTTGCACGACATAAACTTTGTAACGCCCCTCCCCATTATAACAGTTTGCCAACGCTCCCCATACATATATATATATATATATATATATATATATATTTATATGTATATATACATGCTCTATTTTGGCAAAGAAAATTGATATATATTTCTGTCATACATGGTCATTTTTCAAATGATTATATACAAAAAATATAAAATTTATGAAAAAATGGATCGTGTAAGATGGGCATAAAATGAAATAAAATGCAGAATTCAGATTTTAAATGATTATTCAATCGCAAAATCACGAAAAACATTTATTTGCAAATATTTTATATAAATTTCTTCTTTAAGGAGCCACCGACCTCTAATCGCCTCAACAACCTCCAAATTCTTCTGAACCCACTATCGCCACCCCCTAGAATGCTTCAGCGCCCATTGGGGGCGGTATCGCCCACTTTGGAAAAAGCTGCTCTAACCTAATATTCGTGTTTAACAGTTCCCATTTCCACCCTCATTTCCTTCACTCTGGTTAGGAATGTTGATTACATATTACAATAATAATTTGTAGAGATTAGATTAGTATAATTATATTTTCCGTTTTAAGAGCGTAGCTTGGGATTAAGCAAGGCTGGATTTACACAAATATCAGACTAATGAAAACACCCAGTGGTATTTAAAATAAAGTGTAAGGAAATAACGAGCAAGACATAACTATAATAGTGGCAGGACAGCACTGAGAAAATGATCCATTCAATTTTTCTAAAACATTTTCTTCTCTTCCACCATTGACTTCTTTATAGAAGTGTTGGGGTTGTAGTGATCTTGTGTGTGTTTGTTTTCAGGCACTTTGTAAGCTGCTATTCATTTTCGTAGGCTGTTCTTGATGCCGTCGCTCCATCTTTTGTGTGGTCTTTCTCTTGTTTTGTACTCATTATACTTTTTCTGTGTGACTTTCTGTGGTAGGCGATACCAGGGTATTCTTGTCAGGTGTCGAAACATTTAATCTGTTGTTCTGTTATGAATTGCATGACTGGTTTCACATCCAGTCTTCTTCTGATTTCTTTATTTCTAATTTTGTCTCTTATTGTCACACCTGCAGTTCTTCTAACACAACATTGCCAGAAAATATTATTGTAAACAAATATAAATTTAGAATGCGGAGGTGACACTTGAGAGGATCCTACAGTAAGGTAAACACGATGATGTAAATATTTTAATATTGAATTGTTAAATAATTGAAGATTGATTGATTGATTGATTGATTTTATAGGAACATCATCATTGCACTTCAGTGTATAACAGTGTATGCTCCAATCTTGTTCGTACACAGAAAAATCTTAGGGTCACTGTACGAACTCTGTCCTACTGACGAGAGTTCTAGATGAAAATAAGAAGATGGCAAAAATGGTACGCATAAATTTAAGTTTAATTGTTATGAATTGTTCCCGAACAACGGCTTTGTCTCATATTCTTATGCCCGTTTCAGTTTCAGTTTGGAATATCTTCATTGCACTCCGGACATGTCCATAGCTGCTCCGATCTCCTTCGCAATATCTCCAACAGCGTCCAGCGACTGACCGTATCAGTTCGATTTTGATTGCTGAGCCTACTCACGTACCTGTTATGCTGTTCTTTTCTTGCTACTCCAATCTTCAAACCCAGCTCCTGCAATCTAGTAGTTAGTGTGGATTGATTTCAATGAAAATACTTTGGAAAATCTTCTTTTCCGAGCTCAACTTGAATACCGAACTTACATTTTGTAACTCGTCTCTGACATACTAGGAACTAAGTATCACCAACACTGGGACCAGGGGTCTCTTGAAAAATATTCAGATTTCTTCCGGCGAGAAACGAAACTAGTACCTTTTAGTAACAAGAAGCCAACATCTTACCTCCTTCCCACAAAAACCCATTTGACAATAAATCATGGAAATATAAATAACCAGAGCAATAAATCATGGAAATATAAATCCACGTTGAAGTCTAGGACATAACAATAACACATCAAACACAGAACATGCATAACTATAACAATAAATTCAAGGTGTCTGTAGAACAAACGTGATGACTCAAAACCAAACGAAATAACACGCAAATATAAATGCTCAAAATACATAGAAAACGTATGGTAAAGAGTTTAAGATTTTGAAGGTGAAGTCAAGCCACACTTCTGTTAGAGACAAGGCCAGGGAACAACTTTATTACACTGAGTTTCCATAAGTGGCAAGTTAGTGTCAATATCCGTAATATTCGTATATAAGGTCCAGTGGCGGCTCGTGCTCATATTTGTTGGTGGGGCTAGACACACATTTTGGAAAAATCATGGTTTTAGGTTAGGTTATATTTTAATTTATAACATAACAAATACATGTTAGACATTATTTTTGGTGGGGCCCACTGCCCTTAATGACGAGCGCCACTGAGGTATCAAAGAAAACTTTGAAGAAAATGATCTTGCTTCATAATATGATTAGATAAGGTAATGATGTTGCCCTTGTTGTGTTATATCCGTGTTTATTTAGTGTGGTCTTGATATTGTCTATCCATCTTTTTCTTGGTCTTCCCTTAGCTCTAGTACATGATTTCTTTTTATTGTATGCTGTTATCGGTATCGGCCTGGTATCGTGTTCAGGACACACAAGAGATCATCATGGCCAGAACCAATCAGAAAGCAATGACAAACTACTGATTGTATGTTGCCAAGAACTTGATGCAGAACATGAAATTAACTAAAACTCAAAGATCTGATGACGTGTCCCCAGGCCAATCAGACCAATTATGCGAACTGGAGAAGAGAAAGCTGGTTCCAGGACTCAGAGGCAGACCAAGAAGAAGATGGCTACAAGATATTAAAGAAACCATGAACATGACCATCGACGAAGTGGGTGAACTGACTAGAGACAGAGTGAATTTCAGATGTGCTGCAAAGAGAGCAACGTCATATAAAGGATACGCACCTTGATGATGATGATGATGTATGATGTTATTGGTAGTTAGTTGTATTCCATTTCCATTAATCTTTGAAAGAGTAGTCCCTAGTCTCTGGAAAACTTTGTTTCATAAGCATTAAAATATAGTGAAGATTCATTTTTGTATTGATAGATTGGTTGATTGATTCATTGATTGATAAGACAATCATTATGTCATTTCGGTGAGTAGCCATGTGTGCTCCGATCTCTTTCATACGGAGGAAGACCTTAGCTGCAGTGCACTAACTCACTAGCAACAAGGAGGGCACCCGATGTAAACCTTAGCTGCAGTGCACTAACTCACTAGCAACAAGAGGGCCCTGATGTAAACCTTAGCTGCAGTATACTCACTAGCAACAAGGAGCAGATGTAACCTTAGCTATGCACTGACTCACGCAACGAGGGCTAGCAACAGGCTAGCAACAGAGGCCTGCAACAACGATGGCTAAACAACAGGGCTAGCAGCGAGGGCCTGCAACACGAGGACTAGCAACAACGAGGGCCTAGCAACAACGATGGCCTAGCAACAACGAGGGCCTAGCAACAACGAGGGCCTAGCAACAACGAGGGCCTAGCAACAACCAGGACCCCCGATGTAAATTTAAAGATGGTGAAGATATTTTGTAGGAATTGTTTAAAAATCTTTTACAATCAATTTTGAAATGGGCAGCGGTTTCCAACCTTCTTTTCTCGATTTTGAACAGCCATGGGTTCTTTTACGTACTCAAATTGAACATAGGATCTACTTTGTATTGTCCGTCTCCAATATGACTAGGAACTAGATCTCACCTACACTGAGATCTGGTATCTCTATTAAAACCATCCCAATGACTCCACGACGGAGCAAACCAGTTACCTTTGACACTAGAGGCGAGCACATAACCTATACGCTACATATATTTTATGTTCTGGCAAGCTGTTAGTTTCCCAGATCACCATCATCAAGTAGCTTGTCCCTTCCGGAGCTTGGCTCCCATGACAGCGGTCCTGAAGAACTATATGTTCTGTGCAAGTTTACCGGCATCAGCAGTCATTCTCAGATCGTCAATGACATATTGCGCCATCGTCTTCTAGGTCTTCCTCTCATTCTTCTTCCAGGCACCATTCCTTCAAAATTATTTTTTCTAGGCACTCATGTCGTTTGTTGTGTCCAAAATATTTAACTGTCCTTTGATTTTATGCTCCGAAATAGCAAAGTTTTCATTAATATCAAGCTTTTGTTTCTTCTTCGAGTCCCAGGAATTATGAAATTGTACTCATTTTCCTATAGTGCAATGAGGAGAGCCCATGAGCTTTCTTGAAGACCCAGATACCTCCAACAGCTCCAGGCGTGTAGTGTTATGCTTAATGCTTCGGGAACTCCTACTCAGGTAGGGTTGCTTATGATATTCTAAGCACTCGTCTGTAGTATTTGCATTCAAAGGCATTAATGATCTTTTCCGCCGCTTGGTCAATGGTCCATGACTCACAACCATATGTTGCCAAGGTTCCATGTCTCACAACCATATGTTGCCAAAGTTCCATGTCTCACAACCATATGTTGCCAAGATTCCATGTCTCACAACCATATGTTGCCAAGATTCCATGTCTCACAACCATATGTTGCCTAGGTCCCATTCCTCACAACCATATGTGTCCAAGGTTCCATGTCTCACAACCATATGTGTCCAAGGTTCCATGTCTCACAACCATATGTTGCCAAGTAAAACTCAATTTCCCAGATACTAAACAGAAATTCCCAGATAGTCAACAACCTGAGTTCTTCTTTCCTGAAGATGCTATTGTAATAATGAAACAGTCATGATTCTGTATTGGCTTTCACTGCGTCTGTTATTTGTGTGTACGACCTTTTGCGTGGTTGATGTCTTGTTTTACTTTTTGAGTATCCGCTCTTCTGGTACGGTCCACATGGAAACAAACAATAGGACCACTGGGACCTACAATGCATGTCGTAAGAGGCGAGTGATGTAAGATCTAGGAAAGCTACCCTAGTAAATAAAAAGCATCGCAGAAATTGGATGTGCAGGCCTACTTGTAGGCGCATAACTGGGACAACTTACAATGGCTCTAAGGCTTGGACCTTCTTCTTATTTTGTCGTCATACTGCTACCGGGTTGTTGCCCAGTGTCGTCACACTGCTACTGGGTTGTTGCCCAGTGTCGTGGTTTTCTGTTTTGTCTTGCGCTGTTCTGGTGGCTTGTGTGATTGTTATCTTTGCTCTTTCACAGGATTCTGCTACGCCATCTAACCATCTTTTCCGTGGTTTTCCTCTTGCCTTCTTTCCCGATGTTGTGTCGTAGAAGACTGTGAATACTGTGGAGAAGGCTTGGATACAAATCACAAAGATTGGTCGATATGGAGACTTCAAAGAAGAAGAAGAATTTGAGTAACATTGCCCTTTTGAGGTGCACTGTCTGTTTTGTTAATCTCTTGATGTGACCGAACTATTAAATTTGTTGTGTCTTGATGAAGTTCAGTACTGATGATGTACCATTTTTCTTCTGATGTCTTCAATTCTAAACGAATACAATATGTATTCTCAAACGGAATGTCAACAGACTAGAGCAAGGTGAAAGTTTGTTCACCTGAACTAGCTCATTAACTTTGTAATTTAAGTCGTTTTCTGCAATATACATATACGTACAATAAGAATATAGAAAGAACAAGCAAAAAAAATTAGTTTGTTTAAAATTCTACCGAATTCTTTGGCAAATATGAAATTGCATGCCAACTTTTCGCATGCTTGGTTGAAAATAGAACCATGAATTTGAGCACTTGCAGGTGCCATGTTGACATTTATAATAATGCAATTTTAGAGCGATTGAAGTGATAGAGAATAGATTTTTAGATAATGAAACTCAGGTAATTAGAATGCCTTGGGTCTCTATAACTTAGCGGTAGTGCGCTCGATCCCAACTCAAGAGCAACTGGTTCAAACGTCACGGCGGGCAGTTCTGAAGAAACACTTTTGAAGGTGGTTTTGTTCCCGTGAGATTTTTAAAATTAGACCCCACCTTTCAGTAAGCAATGGCAAACTACTGAACGTAGAGGTCGTGACTAGAAAATCAACGACTCGTTTACTGTGGTTGATAACGACGTCATGTAAAAGATATCCCATAATTTTCATTCATTTTAATTAGAATGATGACCTCCCAAATGAAAAGAAACTGATGAGGGGGAATGTGTACCCATTCTTGAGCTACATAAGATACTTCTTTGGAGAACTTTGATCATATAGACCACAAACTGGGTAGTAAATTTCAGGTATGTTACGCTTCTCTTAAGCTTAGCTTTCAGGTTGACTGAGTGTGGTCACATGTTGCTTCTAAGTTCATTCTGGAGAGGATAGTCTTGCAAGATATGCACTTAACTATTATACAAACTGTTACATTATCCATTCTAGTAGATACGATTAGAAGTGTTGATGAAATTATCTATAAATTTAAGGGAAGACTACAGTAAAACTATGTAGCATTGCATCGCGTAAAAACAAGATGATGTTGTACCCACGTTTTTTCCTGATGTCTTCATATCTAAACCGAATTTTGTCTTGATATTTCTAGCATTCTGCGTAGACACTTCATCTCTGGTGTGACGACATTTTTTCTAACGTTTGATGTCAAGGTCCAGGTTTGGCACTGATAACATAATGTTGGTAGAAACACTATGTTGAACAATGCTCTTTTAGTATTCATGGTGACATATATCTATTCCATAAGTGCGCTATTTGTCCTATGATTTAATTTATATATTCCTTATGTGACCATCGACGAAGTGGGTGATGTGGCAAGAGACAGAGTGAATTTCAGATGTGCTGCAAAGAGAGCAACGTCCTATAAAGGATACGCACCTTGATGATGATTCCATATATTAGATTTTGTTAGTTATTCTTCCATTTGCTGAATAAATTCTCCGAATACATGTAAAGTTTATGACTTGTTTTGTTGAATGTTTATCTTTGGAGATATTGGTAGCGTTTTTCTATCTAATGAATGTCATTACTTTCGTGTTTGTCGATGTTTATTCTTATATTGTAATCATTGTATGCTAAATGGAGTTTGTTAATGTGTTGCTGTAGCTATTTCTCCTTTGTTTATATTATTGATAAAATGACATTTATGTAAGAGTTTCACAAGGTTGCTCCCTCACTGGTGTTAGCTATTTTACAGCTTTTATCGATATATCTGATGAACAACAGCGGTGATAGCATGCATTGTTGTCTTACTCCTGACTCAACGTGTAGCTTTACTGATAGATCTATGTTTGTGTAAACTCTACACTGGCTGTTTTTACAGATTCTCTTGCGTAGATTTATTAAGCGGTCATTAACTGCATACATTGATAATAATTTCCACATCTTGTTTGGATAGACGAGGTAAAACGCTTTTTCCTGGTCTACGAACGCAATGTGTAGGTGTTTGTTAGATTCTACAGTCCTCTCCCCTAACTACTTGACAGTGAATATTGTGTCGGTACATCTTCTATTCTACCGGACACCCATTTGTCAGTAGTTAACCTGTGGTCTGATGGTATGGCTCAATCCTTTTTTGAGTACTTTATATAATATTTTGCTGGTGTGATCCAGTATTCATCATCATCATCAAATAGCTTGACCTGAACAGAACTTTGCCACCCCAACAGTCCTCCGGAATTTCTCTCTCTATAGTTAGATCCAGTATTACTAATCCTTAATATTTCGTACAATCCTTTGTGCTAACTTTCTTCTTCCAGATGGGGACTTTTGTTGTATTTCTCCAATATTCTGATGTTTCTTGTGTTATCCCATTTGGTTGAATAGTCTGTGCAACCAGATTATTCCTAACTTTTCAGTAGCTTTGAGTAAGTCGGCAGAGATAATGTCTTGGCCTGTGGTATTGTTGATGGAACCATACTTGTTTCCTTTTCAATCTCTGAAAATGTTGTACTTGGTTGTAACTCTGTATTTATATTCATTGTATTTTTTGAGTGATTAGTTGGTCCTCTTGTTGTAGATTGAGGAGTTAGATAAAGTACTGCTGCCATTTGTTCACAATAATTTTTGGCTTGCTCTGAGCATGCTTATTTTCATCGTTAATAATTTAAGTTGGATCGTACTGTTCTTTTCTTTGCTTCATTGCTCGAATTTTCGTATATAACGTTGTCTTTGAACATTTCTAGTTTGCATTCAATATTTTGTAATAATCTGTACATGATTGTATTTTAGCAATCTTTATAATCTTTTTGGATTGTTTTCTTGCTGTTCATGCTGTTCTAAGGTCGTTTTGTTGTTTGCCTTTTGCGCATGTAATGTAAGTTAGTTTTTTTCTTTCTTTTTTCTGTTTTATTCCTCATTCCACCAATCTGTACACTTTGATTTCGCGCCACTGTATATTACTGTTCAACATATTTCTTAAGCTACTTCTAACATAAATAATAATAATAATTCCTCTCGTACCGTTATACGTTACATATCCCACTTCTGACACCATTGTAGTAGGGTCCCACTTTCCGTGACCCTACTTTATTCAAGGTTTGGTAATGATGTTAGTGATAGTGTTCAACGATGTTACAAAGCACGAACTCAAGTTGGTAGACTTCATACAAGTTTTTATTCATGATTCTTATGGTCAGACTGAACACGTCTGTCAGGTTTCCCTGTCGTCTCTCTTCTGTTTACTAACTAACTACCGTAACTAAATCGTCACTATTTTACTACACAAAAGCGTCATGTCTCGTAGTTATGTGTTGCACTTCTGCATAGAGAGTACAACACATAGTCTCAACTATTAAATAATCTAATTATACTACTCTAACTATCTGGCTAACTGTCCATTCCTCCGCTGCCATCTGGGAACTATGACACATCCCCTGGAGACCTCGCCGTCGCCCTGACGGCGAAATCCCAAAAAAAAACGCACAGGTAGTGTCCAATAGGGTTATTAGAGTGGTGAGAGCTGAAAGGGAACTAGTCACCTCACGTGATAAACGTGGCTCCACAAAAACCCTAACTATAACAGCCAACCATGGTCGAAAAGAAAAAGAAAATCCTGAGGGGATCTCAGGAAGACCCAGTTGAACGAGCTAAATGGGAACTAGTCACCATACGTCGTTGAACGTGACTCGTCAACTGGTCATAGGTGACCATGGTTAACAACAACAGTAAACCCTCCGTGCTCGTGTGCTGAAACCATGTAATATAGAAATTAATCAGCATTTCATTAATTAATTGGAAAATATGCGCCATATAACCTCGACGGCGACCCAACAGCATAACACTTGGCCAATGTGAGGGGGCTGTACTGGGACATCCAATCCTCACAGGTCGTGGTATGGCGAGGGGCAGCTCACATCTGTCATGTCTCTATGTCGCTTGTGTTCGTTAGAGTCTGGTCATGCAATCTGAAAGCTCAAACAAAAGAACTAGTTACAAACTGAACATGATATGAAAAACATCTCTTTATACTGGTCAAATCACCAACAGTATCTGACCTCTATGAGGAAATAATAACCAACTCCTGATCCCAGGGATGAATAATTCCCAATATTCAACATAATACATCAAAAATATATAATGTCCAAGCAACAACACTATATCACCTCCACGAGGTATTATTAACCATCTCCCAATCCCAGGAATGAATGAGCTTCAAATATTAAACTCCATTATAAACGTCCAATATTCAAAGCTGCTCCACTATCTCCTAAACTTCTTCTGTTAAAATTCCCCATCTTCTTATTAACATAATTAACACATCAAAGTGTAGGATTACGTACACGTGACGCAAGTCCACACTAAATCCGCCAATTAAACAAATCATAACTCCAAGGATCCGAAACACTCGGATCGACATCATATAACCTTCAGTAGGCACAAAATCACCCCACAACCCCCAGGAATAAATTGACATCCCAAATATATCAAATATCTGCAATTTACCAACATGCAGCCTCAATAATGTATCACAATCCACAATCCTCCACATGTAGCAATCACATTGAAGTTAATGAGACTTCATTGTCCGTTCAACCATCAAACGGAATCAAATAATATTCAAAATTTGACTCCACAATATATAACCACAGGTATTATTAAAATTATTAAAATTACAACCCATCCAAACCCCACAAGGAATCAAGCCAATTCCAAAAGGATTTGCCTATCGGGCTCAATATCAGATACACTCAATAAATGAGGAAGTACAATGCGTCCTTCATAGTCTAAAGACCCGATCAAAAACCCAATGATTTTCTTTATTTGGTATACTATTAATCTCGACAGATCTATTACGATCCATCTTTCAGTTCCCCAGGTCCCAAACAAAAACTCAAATAGTTTCCTTATTTGATTCAATTTCATCCCTAACAGCAGTCCTGGCGTTTGTAAAACTCGGTTTTCTGGAGTTTTGTACAAATCGCCAGGGTCACAGCCAAAATTCAGGCCCATCGGTTTTACAACTCCATGTGGTTGTGTATAAATCACATAAATAATGGTTGTCCTCGTCATGATCTAATATCTTTCCCACGGGACCATCCCGGGGAGCAATAGTAATGGTATCATCTGTGCCATCCCACGATGTATATCTCATGATATTGTTAAGGACAACATAGACCCCCAACAATAAATAGAGCAAGCCAGGACTAAACCGTAGTTCGTAGAATGAAAGAGTCAATTCTTTCAAACAATGCTGTGGTAAACACAGGGCACAAGCACTTATAAATAGTATCAAGAATCCAATTACCACAGTATTCCATCGCAACCACTTGGTCATAGAATGGACACAATACTCTCCAAAACGACGCATTGTTTATGTTATCAAGAAACTTCCGTTCAAATTGCAATAGGGGGAAGACTGCAGTAAAACTTGGTAAATAGTGAAACACGTACAAACAAAGTACTATAGTTTTACAAAATACATAAACAGTGACGATAAACAGCAACGTTTCGACCAACAAGGCCTTTATCAAGCAAACGAACAAACAGGAGTGACAAATTAAAATGAAACACAAATGGACGACCAAATACCAACGTATCTAAGGAAAATCTGGAATAAAACGAATAACGAAATAAATGTAACACAAAAACACACATAAAAACTAGAAATAGAAAAGAAACAATGAAACATCTAGTAAATATATAACTTGAATACATGCAACATATACCCATATAGATTATAAAGCATGGAAAGAGAAAGTACTAAGAAGCATAAGAATGTAATACATGCAACATATACCCATAGAGATTACAAAGCATGGGAAGAGAAAGTATAAGAAGCATAAGAATGTAATACGTTGAGCCGCGTGGTCGCAAGGTACCATACAAAGAAATCAACCGATTCTCCAGAGCAAATCGACTACGATCATCAGAGGAACATGATCGGATGGCTGTGACCTGGACATCGCAAGCTCCTGAATGGCCAGTATCATTGAAATGGGTAGCTACAGGGGTCACAGAGCATTGGCGTATATCGCGCAAGTGTTGGGCGAATCGGTCACTGAGTCTCCTGCCGGTTTCCAAAATATAGGCCTTGTTGCACCGCTTGCAGATAATGGCATAGATAATATTACGGGACTCGCACGTGAAACTGTCTTCAACAACGAACGTGGCTTTGTGAAAAAGACACCGTGCGGGTCTGTATTACATAAGCACAAGTGTTACAGCGCCGACGGCCACACTGAATGGTGCCAAAATGACTCTGGATGTTAGGCTTGAGGCGACTGTGAACTAACATATCCTTAAGGCTTCTGTCCCGTCTGTACGCCACCAAAGGATAGTGTTGGAAGATTGAACGTGTATCAGGATCAGACTGAAGAATGGAGAGATGACGGAATAAGACTTTCTTCACAAGGGAACTATGAGGGTGGAAAGTTAAGACAAGTTTCACCCTGTCAGAATTGGAAGTTCTATGCTGGTTAGAGAGACCTCCTGGCGAGAAATTTGCTGAACGCGCCATAGCAGAAGCAAGCACCTTATCCGGGTATAAGCGCTTACGAAAGAAATCCAGCATCTCGTGAGCTCTATCGAGGAAATCGTCGTCTTCGCTACAGAGGCGACGAAGGCGCAAGAGTTGAGAGAATGGTAAAGAATCACGACAAGCCTGGGAATGGGAAGAGGTATAAAGAAGAAAACTATGTGCATCAGTAGGCTGTAGTATACTGATGTAGTGATGGTGGATAGGCTGATAGTGATAGTGATGTCAAGAAAGTTGACACAAGAGGTAGAGATGTGAGATGTAAACCGAATAGCCGGATTGAAGACATTAATGAAATTAATGAAGCGTGACAAATCGGCTTCAGGCATATCGGTAATGCCAATACAATCATCAATGTATCTATGATACACAGACGGAAGAGGGCCATCATAGGAATTCCATACTAGGTGCTCAAGATGACCCATGAATAGACAAGCATAACTGGGTCCCATTTAGTACCCATGGCGACGCCACTGATCTGCTCAAAGAACTGGTCATTGAACTGAAAGGAGTTGAGAGTTAGAACTAGTTCTGCAAGACGAAGGAGAGCCGAGGTGGAGACAAGTGGGTTAGTTCTCCTGTCGAGAAAGAACTGGAGAGCTGAAGTCCGTCGGAATGAGGTATGGAGGTGTACAATGAGCACACATCAAGGAGGAAGAGACGGTAAGTCCTGCCAGGCAACAACTCAATAGACGAAAAACAGACAAGGTGTGGTTCGTATCTTTCAAGAATGAAGGTAGTGTGGTGACTATAGGATTGAAGATACTATCAAGAAATTCGAAGATATGTTCCGTAGGACAAGAGCAAGCAGAAACGATGGGCCTACCCGGATTGTTCAGTTTATGAATTTTGGGAGCATATAAAGGCGGGTTTTCCTAAACAGCTATCGATGACACAAAGTGATGATGCGCCGGTAGGAAGATCGTTAGAGGCAATTAAGTTCTTAATTACTGTACGGACTTTACTATTGTTAGATAGTGTGACATCAGAAGAACTAGTTTTATAGAATTGGGTGTCAAGTAATTGGTTGCGGCCTTCCTGAAGGTATAGTACTTTGCTCCATACCACTATTGCACCGCCTTTATCGGCGGGTTTGATAACAATGTCATCACGTCGACGGAGGTGTGAGAGAGCACGAAACTCGGACGGAGACATGTTAGAATGCCCTAGGCGTTTGGGGTGGAGCAGTCCAATATCGTGTAAAGTATTCTTGATGTAGAGATCAAGAGCGTTGGAGACACCAGGTTGGTGTCCAATCATGTTTGCGAGAGAATATTTAGCAAACATACTAGTGTCATGACATTGGTCAGTGTCAACCTGGTTCCGAAAATGAAATTTCAGCCGTAAGCCACGGTGAAAACGGTGCACATCTTGAAGAGTAGAGTAGTGGTCAATGGTGGGTCGGAGAGGAACAAACTTGAGACCCTTACTTAAAACACATCTCGCGCTGTCCGATAAGGAAGGTCTGAGGGATGCAAACCACCTGTGTGGGAGGAGAAGATCGTAGTGGACAATTGGAAGGAGTGGTAGAAGGCACAGGGCGAAGAAGGTTAAGTTTTTGTTGGTGATGGGTGCACATAAATTCATGTAGTTGTCTGTTAAGAACATGGATAATAAAACGAATAAGGAGTAAAGGACATATTGTTAGAAGTGAGAAGTTGTAGACGCTGTAGAAGTAGGGACTCAAATTGCACATCTTTTTGATTGCATCACTTTCAAATTGCACATCACGTTCAAATTGCACATCTTTTTGCACATCAGAACCAGATCGTACTGGATCTGATGTTGACCAGATTTGAAAATCAAAACTAACATTGCAGTTCATATTTAGCTCATAATCTGAGTTTCGGGATTTGACATCTGTCCCATACATTTTCGAACTTATTGGTAGTGAGGTGCATTTATTTTCACCACCACTGTCTACTGGGGGGTTAACACTAGCAGTATGCACATAGGCACACTCGCTGGATCCTGAGATCTTTATATCGTCATTGTTGAACTCAACCACTGGGATCTCAATTACTCGTGTTGTCGATTTTGACGTGTCCTTGGATGGAGACACCGGCAGTCGACTAGATTCGTGTACAGGCGGATCCCTAACCTGTTCCTGTTGTAAATGATCATTAGGGTCTAATCTAAAGATAGACTTAGGCCACTTTGCTTTTCTCAGCACTCTTACGGACTGACTGCTACGGGCAGCACCCTTGAATTGCAACATACGCCCCTTACTATTGTGGCCCACCAACGCTTGTTTACAATTTTTCGAATTAACCTGTACTCTTTTATAAATTCCTCGCCGTTTTACTTTTGTTTGAACATTGTTAGTATCCTTAAAACCCGATGTATTAATCTTGCAACCTGTACGAGCTGCCTTCGCGCTCATAGATTCAATGCTATGTGTCCCATGAGGATAAAGTATACGATTTACATTGCGTTTTAATCTTGAGTGGTGAACATGAACAATATCCACATGTTCTATTGGTCGTTCATTGTCGTGGATGACCTTTCCAGAAGGAGGCGATAAACTGCTTTGCGCTAACAACTCTCAATTCCTCACCGGAACCACTAATGACTTTCTTAATGTCAGTCTCTTCATGTTCATGTATATTATCCTCAAATGCACACTGATTATCCTCTATTATATCCCGCGCTACAATTGTCCCACAGATGAAGGACTCATTCACCATCTGGATTGCCTGAAATTTTACTTCCGCTATCACGGGAGGGTCTGTTAAAACATAAGGCTCATTATCGGGCCAATCGACAACGGATTCGATGTATTGCTAATTTGAGAAGTAACCACTTCTACACAAGAAAACTGTAATAAGAAGTTCGGTTCTTCACATGCCACATCGTCGGATGATATCAAAGCAATGGGCATAATATCGGACCAATCTATAGCAGACATCATTGTATCGCTATCTTGCGAATCAACTTCTTCTATCCGTGAAAAATGCAATAAATTCGGCTCTGCATTTGAACCATTGATGCTTGAAACTAATTCGTGATTTTCTCACAGGAAAAATCGAATAAAAAATTAGGCATAGTACATAAATCATCAACATCGGAAATAGTCATATCAACAATTTGTTTTTCCTGGCACACGTCATTCGAAACCTGGAAGAAATTTAGTTGTTTGTTCGACATACTATCGATCAAATCATTACAAGTATCTCTTGGTTCTACCTGGCAACTGCCTATCGATATAGAGGGACTAATGGGAGAGAAATGCCGCTCCTCTTTCGCCTCATACCCAAACACATTATGTTTGTTAATGGTCTGGTTTTCATGGGCCTTGTCCCTGGACACCCAGGGTTGTGCGCTCCTTCTTATGTCCTGACTGTGGAAAGAAGAACAATTATACTTTCCCCCCCCAGATTGTCTCTTTCGGCGTACCCACTAGTGTAAAGCAAGTGAGAGCTTTTCTGGGCATGGCTGGGTATTATCGGAAGTTCATCCCCGGTTTTTCTAGTGTAGCCAAACCTCTACTGGACTTGGTCAACGACAGTGATTGTCTTGGTCAGTCGCCTAAGAAGAATAGACAACGGAGATCAAAAGAAACATCGAGCTTTGAATGGAGCAGTGAATGCGAGAGCTCATTTCGAGCCCTTCAAACCAAGTTGACCTCCGCGCCAGTTTTAGGGTTTTCCGACTTTGGATTACCATTTGTTTTGGATGTTGATGCATCCTATAGTGGTATGGGGCAGTTTAGCCAGGTACAAGGAGGTATTAGTAAAGTCATAGCGTATGCTAGTATAACTCTTCGCAGAGAAGAAAAAAACATCAAGAGTAGTTTAAAATTGGAATTATTGGGGTTGAAATGGACAGTAACTGAGAAGTTTCGTTCTTATCTTTTAGGTAGTAAAGTTATTGTGTTCACGGATAACAAAGGCCTGACATTTTCCAATAGGGCACAGTTGGGTGCTATTGAGCAAAGATGGTTGGCACAGATGGCCGTCTTTGATTATGAGATATAGCACCGTCGGGGTTCGTTAAATAGGAATGCAGATTTCTTGTCTAGGTATCCACCGCCCACCGTACCAGACGAGACGGAGTGCGGGGCAGTGTCTGAAGATGAGGATATTGGGGTTAACCTTGCCATTTTTTTCCCACCGTCTTCCAGTTGTGATGTGTCTGTACAGGCGATGAATATCGCGCATATGACAGTCGGGACCTTATGGTTTGACAGAGCTTGAAGCTTTGCAGCGACAGGATCCCGCGCTTCAGGTAGTAATAAACGCCTTGGAGAAAGATACTCCGGTAGACACAACCGGCTGGTCGCGGGAGTCACAGCGACTGTGGTTGTCCCATGACACATTTTGCATCCAAAAAGGGGTACTTTGCATGAGAACTGGTGAGGACACTGGGCCCGATGATTTGAAAATTATTTTACCTCACTCTCTGCGTCAGTTAGTACTGGCATCCATCCATGAGATCGGCCATCAGGGGCGTGACAAAACGTTAGCGTTGGTGAAATCCCGTTTTTTTTTGGTGTGGTATGGCAGGGGATGTTAGTGATCGGGTGAAGTCCTGTGCTATTTGTAATCTGACTAAACCGCCTAAGAAGATCACCACTACTTACGGCCATATAGTGGCCACCCGTCAGTTGGAAATGGTGTCCATGGATTTCATTGAATTACCGCGAGATTCATGCGGGTTCAAACACGTATTAGTGCTGACCGATGTGTTCACTAAATATGTGGTCGCCTATCCTACCCTGGATCAAACCGCAAAAACAGTGGCGGAAGTCATTCAGTCCCGATGGATGCCAGACTTTGGAGTACCCAGTAAATTGCACTCGACCAGGGAAATTATTTGAATCATCCATTATATCGGCACTTTGCCAGAAGTATGGGATTAAAAAGTCCAGGACCACTGCGTATAATCCAAGAGGCAACGCCATATGCGAGAGGTTCAACAGAACATTGTTAGCCATGCTTCGTTCATTGGAGGACTCGGCTAAGTTAGAATGGTCTCGCCATGTGTCCAGTGTTGTCCTGGGTTATAATATCACTCCACATACGTCCACAGGGTGGTCACCATATTATTTACTTTTCGGTAGACACCCCAAATTGCCGATTAATTTTATTATTGATGATTTGTTTCGTCCTGATGTTCCGGGGAGCGATGATATAGGTTCTCACCAAAATAAATTGGCAGAAGCGCATAGAGATGCAAGTGACCGTTTAGCCCTGGCTCCACAAAAGGACGATAATAAACAGGGTATAATTGATATCGTACCTTTGAATACCTTGGTACGTCGCAGAATAGGCCATAACAGGGACACCAACAAATTGGAAAACCTGTATTCTAGGCAGATATATCGAGTGGTCCAGAAGCCTGATATTCAATCAGGTTATTATGTGATCGTTCCAGTTGATGGTATGGGTCATTCTCGGCTGCTAATATCTGGCCGTCACATCAAAAGATGTGAAAACTTGGAGCATTTTCTATAAGTTATGCAATTCCCTGACCAAGTGTGTGAAATTGAATACTGTAGTGGTTATTGGATTCTTTATTTTGTTTTTTTTATGCTAGTGCCGGTTATTTAAACGGAAGATTCCTGACCGTAGCAGTCAGTATGGCGGGATGAGGAGAAAGAAAAGGTGGCCTAAGTCCTTCCTTGGAGGAGTCACAGAAGAGAATTTAAAACGGGAACAGGTTCTGGTAGCCTGTGCAAGAGTCAAATGAAATACCGGTGTCTCGTTCGTTACTTTCATTTGCTTGAGTTTCTGCAATGATGACTCAAAGATATAAAACATTTTTGAATGTAATTTACTCCGATAAGGTTTACTCCTTTGGTATATATAAATTAGAACTCAAATATTAGGTGGTTGATACTATTTGAGTTGTTGAGTGGACACTGAAGTCTCATCGACTTCAGTTTCTGCAATGTTGACTACAATAAGTGGAATATTGTGGAATTTAATACCTCGTCGAGGTTGCGCTGTGTCGAATGAAATATTTGACACATTTGGAATTGTTACTTTATTCCTTTGGGGTGATTTAATTGCCTCCTGAAGGTTATATGATGTCGATCCGAGTGTTTCGGATCCTTGGAGTTATGATTTGTTTAATTGACGGATTTGGTGTGGACTTGCGTCGCGTGTACGTAATCCTACACTTTGATGTGTTAATTATGTTAATAAGAAGATGGTAAATTTTAACAGGAGAAGGTTAGGTGTTAGTGAAGCAGCGTTGAATATTGGACGTTTATAATGGAGTTTCATATTTGCAGCTCATTCATTCCTGGGTTTGGGGATGGTTAATAATACTCGTGGAGGTCTTATAATGTTGTTGGTTGAACATTATGTATGTTTTGTTTTTGCAATATATTGAATATTTTGAGAGAATGTTCATTCCTTTGGAATCGGGAGTTGGTTATTATTTTCTCACCGAGGTCAGATACTGTTGGTAATTTGGATAGTATAAAGATATGTTTTAATACAATGTTCAGTTAGTAACTTGTTTTTTGTTTGTTTGAGATTTCAGATAGTATGACAAGACGCTGACAGGCAAGAGTGACATAGTGATAGTGACATACTGATACATGCTGCCATCAAACCCATCCTACATTATGTGAGGAATGGATGTCCCAGTACAGCCACCTCACATTGGCCAAGTGTTATGCTGTTGGGTCGCCGTCGGAATCATATGGCGCATATTTTCCAATTAATTAATGAAATGCTGATTAATTTCTATATTACATGGTTTCAGCACAAGAGCACAGAGGGTTTACTGTTGGTATTAACCATGGTCACCTATGACCAGTTGACGAGTCACGTTCAACGATGTGTGGTGACTAGTTCCCATTTAGCTCGTTCAACTGGGTCTTCCTGAGATCACGTCAGGATTTTCTTTTTCTTTCGACCATGGTTGGCTGTTATAGTTAGTTGTTGTGGAGCCACGTTTATCACGTGAGGTGACTAGTTCCTTCAGCCTCACCACTCTAATAACCCTATTGACACTACCTGTGCGTTTTTTTCTGGGATTTCGCCGTCGGGGCGACTGCGAGGTCTCCAGGGGGGTGTCATAGTTCCCCAGATGGCAGCGGAGGAATGGATAGTTAGCCAGATAGTTAGAGTTGTATAATTAGATTATTTAATAGTTGAGACTATGTGTTGTAATCTCTATGCAGAAGTGCAACATATAACTCGAGACATGACGCTTTTGTGTAGAAAATAGTGACGATTTAATTACGGTAGTTAGTTAGTAAACAGAAGAGAGACGAACAGGAAAACCTGACAGACGTGTTCAGTCTGACCATAAGAATCATGAATAAAAACTTGTATGAAGTCTACCAACTTGAGTTCGTGCTTTGTAACATCGTTGAACACTATCACTAACATCATTACCAAACCTTGAATAAAGTAGGGTCACGGAAAGTGGAACCTCTACATATCTATCTATCTATTATCATATCCATCCATCCATCCATCCATCCATCCATCCATCCATCCATCCATCCATCCATCCATCCATCCATCCATCCATCCATCCATCCATCCATCCATCCATCCATCCATCCATCCATCCATCCATCCATCCATCCATCCATCCATCCATCCAACCATCCAACATCCATATCATCACTATCTACATCTATCTATCTATCTATCTATCTATCTATCTATCTATCTATCTATCTATCTATCTATCTATCTATCTATCTATCTATCTATCTATCTATCTATCTATCTATCTATCTATCTATCTATCTATCTATCTATCTATCTATCTATCTATCTATCTATCTATCTATCTATCTATCTATCTATCTATCTATCTATCTATCTATCTATCTATCTATCTATCTATCTATCTATCTATCTATCTATCTATCTATCTATCTATCTATCTATCTATCTATCTATCTATCTATCTATCTATCTATCTATCTATCTATCTATCTATCTATCTATTCTATCTATCTATCTATCTTATCTATCTATCTATCTATCTATCTATCTATCTATCTATCTATCTATCTCTTCTCTCTTCGTGCTCATAATGTACTTGTATCTTCTTCTTCTCTCGTACGCCTGCTGCTAATTTAAGCAGAAAGTCACGACGCTTGGTATTGCGCTTCTGTCTGATTTTGCGTGAGACCTTCATATTACCTTTTTTACAGGCGCGCCTCAACCACGAGGACCGCCTCGCCGCGACTTCAGAGGTACTTGTACCTTGTATCTAAAGAATTGTCGAACATAGCCAGGTAATGAGAATGGTTGAGAATGTAAATTGTCGATGTAAGTTATTAGTATATTTCCGAAGAAAAAAAACAATCACTGAAAAATTGCAAATGAAATTTATATATTAACATTTCTTAATCATGCTCAACAAGAGTTATACATTCCAATGGTAATTTGGTTAATAATGAATAGTTGGCACAGAATTAGGCGCATTACTGTGTGCAGTAGACAATGTCATTGTCCTGGCATTTAGATGATATAACATAGGGGTTCTCAACATGACTTACTAGTACCCCAAAATGTATAAGGACACATCTCAGTGGCTGCTACAAAGAAGGACATGAAATGTAAACATAATTGGTGTACTTGGTGAGGATAATAATCTCCGAATAGAAAGGTTGTGTGAACATTACTGCTTAAACATTTCATAAGATTGTGCTGTATGTATGCAAAAGGTTGAGAAGCTCTGGTCGAATTATTCACAGACTATAGCAGTGGTTTATATAACAGCATATGCCCGTGTGTTGACGGAGCAAAACTAAAGGGGAGCAAAGATTAGTAATACTGCGACCTACAAGGTATGTCGTAAGAGGGGACTGGTGTAGGATCTAGGGAAGCTAGGAAGTAAAAAAGCATAGCAGAAATCGGATGTTCTGGCCTACTTTTAGGTGTATAACTGGCAACAGGTACATTCGATCTTAGGCTTGGATCCCATACAAATCACAAAGACTGGTTAACAAGAAGTCGATATGGAGCATTGGAAAAAGAACAAGAAGTATAAAGGCATGCTTATTACCGGTGGCAACGTATGGGTGTGAAACATGGAAATTTGATAAGGCAGCGGAAAGACATGTATATGCATTTAAATATAAGTGCTACAGAAGAGTCCTACGTATATCATGGACAGAGAAGAGAACAAATAGATCAATACAGAAAAAACTCAAAAGGAAAGAAAAATGGCTGATGCTACGAAAAGAAAGAGAAAATTGAGATATTTTGGACATAAAAAGACATGAAGGGCTGAAGAAGACCATCATGGAAGGAGGCATACAGGTAAAGAGACACAAAGGGGCTGAGAAGACCAACATGGAAGGAGGCATACCGGCAAAGAGAAGACGAGGAAGAAAACAGAGAAGATGGATTCAGGATGTAACTGATGGTTTGAATATGACGGCTGCAGAGGCAGGACATCTGGTCTATGAGAGAGAGAAATTCAGGAGGACTGTTGGGGTGGCAAAGTTCTTCTGAGGACAAGCTATTGGATGATGATGATGAAGTCTATTTTTACTTTTGTAAAAATCACACATAATCGAATTTGCTTCCTAATTTGCCCACCGTGGGGTTTGAACCACGTACGCTTGGATTTGTGACCGAGCTCACTAACGCTTGAGCTACAGACGCTAAAAAACAATGATGTCTTCCTTTGAATCGTTGTCAGAAATATCGTTTCTTTGAACAACTTTTATCATCACAAAAACATTAGCTATTGTTATTATTCCATGAAATTATCAACATTCTTCTGAAAAACAATATTTTTTTAGACATTATCAGTTTTACTTATGTTTGATTTTTTGTCCTAACATTCACTCAAATATGTCGGTATTAACGGTATGTAACATCAAAGAACATGTCTTCTTGTCTAAATAGATAACAATAGATAAAAAAGGTAAATAAATAACAAACAGATAAGATTAGGCATGTACAAAAGGAAAATAATTGAACAAAAACAGAGAAATCGAATGTGGTGAACTAAGCAAAATATGTTTGTATTTATTTTGAAGCTAAAATGACAGCTAAAACAAGCCACTTGAAAAACATGTGTTTTTGAATAAAAGTGTTATAGAGGAGTCATCGGTATATCACGAACAGAAAAGAGAACAAATAGATCTATCCAGAAAGAACGTAAGTTCAAAGAAAACTGGCTGATGCTACAAATAAAAATGAGAAAATATAAGCATTTTGGACATACAAAGAGACACGAAGGGCTTGAGAAGACCATCGTGAAAGGAGACATCAAGGCAAGACAGAAGAGGAAGATCACAGAGGACAATGGATTCAGGATGTAACTGATGATTTGAGCATGACGGCTGTAGATATAAGACATCTGGCCTATGAGAGAGAGAGAGAGAGAGAGAGAGAGAGATTCCGATGGACTGTTAGACTGCCAAAGTTCTGTTCAGAACAAACTATTTGATCTTTCTTTTCTTTCTTTTTTTTCTTTTGTCCTTCTCTGCTTTTTTGCCGCTAGGCGTAGCAGATTTAACTGATGATCGGTTTCCGAGATAATCCACGTTCGGTCGCTTGATATGGTGTGGTATTGTGGAGTTTTAAGATGTCTGTAACTCCATCAACCCATCTTTTCTTGGTCTGCCGTTTCCTCTTGATGATTCCATTTTCAGATAAACTATTTGATGATGACCAACAATTTAAAGTGAATTATTTACAAAATAACTGTGACCAAGATTTCACGTTCCATTTCAAATTAGAAAGTCCGTGTGCCATTGTTTAGCTTTGTAGAACAGAGAGACCCTCGAAAGGAGAAACATAAATGTGTTACAGTGCACTGTACTATACATCCAGCATAAAGATAATTAGCTGAAGTGGCGGCTCGTCATTAAGGGCCAGTGGGGCCGGGCCACACCAAAAATAATGTATAACGTGTATTTATTTTTCATAAATAAAATATAGCATCCAAAAACCATGATTTATCCGGAAAAAAATATCTGGCCCACTAGTAAAAATGATCACTATTCGCCACTGATTAGCTGTATTCTTTACCGATTGAAGAATAATTAGCTGTATTCTATACCAATGGTTCAATAATAATTATCTGTTTTCTATACCAATGGTTCAATAATAATTAGCTGTATTCTATGCCGACAGCTGAAAAATAAATAGCTATATTCTATACCGACAGCTGTAGAATAATTAGATGTATTCTATGTCGATGGATGAAAGATAATTAGAAGTAATCTATGATGACGATTAAAGAATAATTAGCTGTATTCTATGCCGATGGCTGAAGAATAATTGGCTGTATTCTATTCCGACACCTGTAGAATAATTAGATGTATTCTATGTCGATGGATGAAAGATAATTAGAAGTAATCTATGATGACGATTAAAGAATAATTAGCTGTATTCTATGCCGATGGCTGAAGAATAATTGGCTGTATTCTATTCCGACACCTGTAGAATAATTACCTGTATTCTATACCGACACCTGTAGAATAATTACCTGTATTCTTTACCGACGACTGAAGAATAATTAGCTGTATTCTATATCAATGGTTCAATAATAATTAGCTGTATTCTATACCGACACCTGTAGAATAATTAGATGTATTCTATGTCGATGGATGAAAGATAATTAGAAGTAATCTATGATGACGATTAAAGAATAATTAGCTGTATTCTATGCCGATGGCTGAAGAATAATTAGCTGTATTCTATTCCGACACCTGTAGAATAATTACCTGTATTCTATACCGACACCTGTAGAATAATTACCTGTATTCTTTACCGACGACTGAAGAATAATTAGCTGTATTCTATATCAATGGTTCAATAATAATTAGCTGTATTCTATACCGACACCTGTAGAATAATTAGATGTATTCTATGTCGATGGATGAAAGATAATTAGAAGTAATCTATGATGACGATTAAAGAATAATTAGCTGTATTCTATGCCGATGGCTGAAGAATAATTGGCTGTATTCTATTCCGACACCTGTAGAATAATTACCTGTATTCTATACCGACACCTGTAGAATAATTACCTGTATTCTTTACCGACGACTGAAGAATAATTAGTTGTATTCTATACCAATGGTTCAATAATAATTAGCTGTATTCTATACCGACACCTGTAGAATAATTAGATGTATTCTATGTCCATGGATGAAAGATAATTAGAAGTAATCTATGATGACGATTAAAGAATAATTAGCTATATTCTATGCCGATGGCTGAAGAATAATTAGCTGTATTCTATACCGACACCTGTAGAATAATTAGATGTATTCTATGTCGATGGATGAAAGATAATTAGAAGTAATCTATGATGACGATTAAAGAATAATTAGCTGTATTCTATGCCGATGGCTGAAGAATAATTGGCTGTATTCTATTCCGACACCTGTAGAATAATTACCTGTATTCTATACCGACACCTGTAGAATAATTACCTGTATTCTTTACCGACGACTGAAGAATAATTAGCTGTATTCTATATCAATGGTTCAATAATAATTAGCTGTATTCTATACCGACACCTGTAGAATAATTAGATGTATTCTATGTCGATGGATGAAAGATAATTAGAAGTAATCTATGATGACGATTAAAGAATAATTAGCTGTATTCTATGCCGATGGCTGAAGAATAATTGGCTGTATTCTATTCCGACACCTGTAGAATAATTACCTGTATTCTATACCGACACCTGTAGAATAATTACCTGTATTCTTTACCGACGACTGAAGAATAATTAGTTGTATTCTATACCAATGGTTCAATAATAATTAGCTGTATTCTATACCGACACCTGTAGAATAATTAGATGTATTCTATGTCGATGGATGAAAGATAATTAGAAGTAATCTATGATGACGATTAAAGAATAATTAGCTGTATTCTATGCCGATGGCTGAAGAATAATTGGCTGTATTCTATTCCGACACCTGTAGAATAATTACCTGTATTCTATACCGACACCTGTAGAATAATTAGATGTATTCTATGTCGACAGCTGAAAAATAAATAGCTGTATTCTAAACCGACAGCTGTAGAATAATTAGATGTACTCTATGTCGATGGCTGAAAGATAATTAGATGTAATCTATGATGACGATTAAAGAATAATTAGATGCATTCTATGCCGATGGCTGAATAATAATTAGCTGTATTCTATGCCGATGGCTGAAGAATAATTAGCTGTATTCTATACCGACAGCTGCAGAATAATTAGCTGTATTCTAAACCGACAGCTGTAGAATAATTAGCTGTATTCTATACCGACAGCTGAAAGATAATTATATGTATTCTATGCCGGATCTACTCCTTCTTCAATTCATCGATTTACTTCTGTATAGAAATGTTGAGGGAGGAGAGTGGTAATGTAATGATTTTGTGTGTGATTGTTCTAATGCACTTTGTAAGCTGTTCATTTTATTAAGGTTGTTCTTGAGGCCGTCGTTCCATCTTTTGAGTGGTCTTCCTTTGCTCTGTACTCACACATTTCAATGTGGCTCTCTGTGGTAGACGTTCCCATGGCATTCTTGTCAGGTAACCATTTAATCGGTTGTTCCTGTATGAATTGTATGCTTTCACATCCACTCTTCTTCTGTTTCTTCATTTCTAATTTTGTTTCTTATCGTCACATTCGCAGTTCTTCTAAGACACTTCATCTCCATTGTTATGATTTTCAGCTCATTAAAAAAAAAAGTTCTTTGCATATCCTTTACAGGAATATGCGAATCATCCTCAGCTTTTTAACTCTGTTTGTGATTTTTCTAGGAATTATTACGTTCAGTAGTTTGCCATTGCTTTCTGAACGAGTGGTATCATTGTTCTTTTGTAAAAATCCACGCGGAACAATTTGCAACCAAACTGTCCGCATCGTGATTAGAACTCAGAACGTCTGGGTTAATAAGCCACATACGCCGCCTTCCGCTCAAATTTTTGACCAATGTTATGTCCTGTCATGGTAACATAATGTTGTCAAAAATAGTTCTTTAAGATTTGCTATAGTTTTTAGCGGTATCTCTTTATGTGACAACAGTGGTGTTAACCGCCCCAGGACCTGGTTAGCTTTTGTGCATCGATTGCATTTATACCGGCGAATAAAGGATAGTTATAGTCTGTCCATTAATTCGTGAGCACGTTTGAAATTGATTTTCTCGAAAACTACCTGTTGGATCTCAGTGATTTTTGCATGCAGCCTTAGAATATCCATGACGCTAAAATAAAGCTAACCAGTAGTCCGTAGATACTACGGATTTTGCACATCGGCAAATTCCTTTGATCTTTTATGACAATTGCAAATACGGGGCTCAAATTTTAGATTTTACAGTATCCCTAGAATATTTCCATGTCAATTCTATTCATAGGTGTATCTCCATATTAACTTGATAGGTCAAGTACTTAAGTGTGTTGCCCTTTATGTGCAATCGTGAACTTGGATACAATATGCAACAGTTAGTCCTCCCTTCGGTCACCATTAGACCCCAGTGTGTCTTAACTTCACCACAAATTGTATGATGGTAGACGCATTTGGATATGGAAATGTATATGTTGCTATTTCTCAGTCTGTAATCAAAATATGATTTGTATCATCCCGAATCTGACGATTCCATGAGTTTGATAATTGTTACTGGCTGGACAAATTGTAATCCATCTCGGTGCCAGTACTCGTCTTCCTCTCGGAGCACATGTTCAACACACTTCTTCCAGAACTGCATGTCTATCATTGAGAAGGACTCACGTGTCAGAACTTCAACATCACACATTTTAAACGTCCTGTTCTGTTCGGCAACTTGCCCTTTACTTTAGCCCAGACAAGCTCTATCGGATTGAGGTGAGCATGATATTGAGGTAGTCGCAAAGACGTGTGGCCGTATTCCGCAATGATTTTGTCAATATGAAACACCTTTGTCTTATTTGTCATCCTCACCAGGTGCAACAACTCGGGTTTCAAATATGTATCATCGAAGCTGACATTTTCCTTAGCAAGCCAAGTCCTAATTTGATCTTTTGTATTTGATGCAGTTGGTACTTTGTCTTCCGCTGATACTGCGTTGTGATAGGATGCATTATCCATTACCAAGCATGATGGTCTGTTTAGAATTGGAAGTAGATCTTTCTCCATCCAGTGCCTGAAAATATGTCCATTCATTTCTGTGTGGTAGTCCCTACCGTCGGTACTTTTTGATTGGAAAATAAGTCCAGCGTCATGGACAAGACCTTCTTCACTGCTTCCTGCATGTGTTAGTATAATACGCTGGCCTTTGCTGCTTGGTATTTTTCTTTCTGTTCACCGTCTACTGATTGCCATTCTTTAGCATTGGTGTGGTGAGCATTGACCCAGGATTCGTCCAAATATACAATATCATAGCATTGCCTCCGCCGCTCACGGATCTGCCTCAGGTATTGACTTCGGGCAGCAATTAAATGTGGCTTTTCACAAATAATATTCCTGCCGCCTATAGTTTTTCTGAAGGTGAAGCCTGCGGCTCTTACAATTTTTCATAGAGTACTTTTAGAAATGTCTATGCTGCAATCTGATTGCAGTTTTAATTTCAGTTTCCTGAGAGTAACAAGTTGATTTGTCGCAAACATTTTCAAGAGCTCCGTCTTATGACATCTATGTCAAAGTCGTCAATTGTTCTTTTCCTTCCTTGCTTGACATTAGTGCACTTTGTGTCCTGTTTAGTCCATCGGGAAAAGGATTCTCTATTCAGACCAAGCGCCAGTTGCGCTCGTTTCTCAGGGTTATGAATATCGCAATATAGATGACCTCTCTTAGATTCCCTACGGAAGTGTTGGTATAGTAAAACTGTAACCTTCTGCATTGTTATAAATGTGCACTTCAGACTCATTATGAATGTGATATCAATGTCAGTTTTGATAAGCCAACAAATATGATACAATACCTTCATACAAATAGCGAGATACGCCTATAACTATACAATGGTATCCCAATTATAACGTCATATGCTTTCCGCTTTCAAAGTCGACTAGGTTAGGTGCACGGGAATTCGTGAAACTCACGATATTTCAATGTTACCATAATGTATTTTAGAACAACGCGTCTGTGTACCGTAAATCTGTTACTATTTGTACAATCCGGTAGGTTGATTTTAATATAACCTGAAGAAGAAATATTTCAAACTACATCAAATTTTCTTGGAAAAAATATTTCTCTAGCGTCATGGATATTCTAAGGCTGCTTGCAAAAATCACTGAGATCCAACAGGTAGTTTTCGAGAAAATCAATTTCAAACGTGCTCACGAATTAATGGACAGACTATAGTTGTATGTTATGTCCAGTGCTAAAACTGTGCGGCATCGATACCGGCGGCTGAAAGAGAGATATTCGTCTTCTTCTTTTTTTTTTCTTCTTACGCAATATATCGACCACTTGTTAACCACTGTGTGTAAACTGTATGTGATCTGAGCCTAAGAGCGAGTGTACGTTGTGCCAGTTATGCGCCTACAGTTATGCGCCTACAGTTATGCGCCTACAGTTATGCGCCTACAATATGTGCCAGCACATCCGATTTCTACTATGATTTTTATTTACTAGGGTCGCTTTCCTAGGTCATACATCAGCCGCCTCTTACGACATCCCTTATAGGTCGCAATGTGACTATTATTTGCTTCCCTTGCGGGCTCCGACACCACACATGCGGAAAGAGAGATATAGAGAAAGTGTTGAGATGACACAGTGTTGTGTTATGTATACACTGTGTTATGTTGACACAGAGTTCTGTCGACGAGATAAACATAATTTACAATAACATATTTGCATTTTTGTAGTGAACAACATGATCAAAGAGAATACACCAACCAATATGTGAGAGTGAGTCATGTTAAAAGCACGTATGCGTAGTACATTGTCAGCTGATACCTGCATTTTAGCAAAGCTATTTGCCCTTGTGATGATGTGGCCCGTAGGGTAGCAAACAATAGTACCACTGCAATATACAAGACATTTCGTAAGAGACCTCTGATGGAGGCGCTAGTGAAGCTACACTAGTAAATAAACAGTATCGCATACATCGGATGTACTGGCCTCTTGATGGCGCATAACTGGCGCAAGGCACAATCGCTCTTAAGCTTAGATAACAAACAAATCACGCAGAGTGGTTTACAAGTGATCGATATGGAGCGTTCCAAGAAGAAAAATAAGCAAATTTAATCAGTGATAATAAAGTATGAGTGTAACCATCTCTCTATCTTGTGCTCTTTAAACTCTGGTAGACCGACAACTCTATTAACCCCGACGTTGTGAGTTCGAGTCACGCTGCGGACAGTTTGGTTGCAAATTGTTTGTGTGGATTTTAACAAAGGACGATGGCACCACCCGTTCAGAAAGCAATGACAAACTACTGGACGTAATAATTCCTAGAAAAATTACAAACAGTGTTAAAAGCTGGGGTTGATTCGTAAAGTCTTGTAAAGGATATGCAATTAACTTTTTAGACCGACCACAAACTCATGTTAAGTCTCTCTATCGTTAGCTATATCTTGCATATCTTTCCATGTCTTCGCTATATTGTTATAGATTGATATGATAGGACCATTATCATTGCACTTCGGTGAGTAACCATGTGTGCTCCGATCTCTTTCTTCCACAGGAAGATCCCAACTGCAGTGCACGAACTCCGCAGTACCGGCGAGGCCACAATGTAACTTTGAAGACATTTTGTTTTGGCTTTAGAAAATTCCCCGGGCAGCGGCTTGCATCCTGTTCTTCTCGATTTTGAACTGCCATAAGTTTTTTTTACGTGCTCAAATTTAACAAGCGACCTACGTTTTATCGCCCGTCTCCGATAGGACCAGGAACTCGATCTCACCTACACTGAGATCAGTGATCTCTGAAAAAATATCCAGATGGCTCTATGAGGGAGCGAACCTGGTTCCTTTGGCACTAGAAACTAGCACCTAATCTCTACACCACAGAGACGCTGTACATATAAATATACACGTTTGCTCATATGAATAATGTGGAGCTGTGATTGGGTAGTGGGTAAAATGTTATTGCTTTCTACACTCTGGGTACCAGGAACATTTTTAAATATTTGGAGTGCAGTTTCTTCCAAACAATAACTCATATTGTTATCTCTGTCTTCAAATGTTTTGCTAGTGTATGCTTAGATCTTCCCACTTTCCTTTCTTAGTAGGTTCAGGAAACGTCTATTTTAAATATTTTTCCGATCCGAAGCATTGAGCTTTGCCTGCCATGGACATCGTAACTCTTCGATTCGGTGCCACGAACACCATAAATCTGGTGAGCCTGTGGTTTTTCTGTCAGCCAGCGGAATTGAACCCGCATTAACAGAGGGCTTGTCACCTGTTGTACAACGCGCTACGAACACACTGGGCAGATGGGCCCTTTCTTTTAATATTTCCATCTGGTTTACTCAAGATGGTCTTCCCAGACCATCATGGAAGACCATCATGGAAGACCATCATGGAAGACCATCATGGAAGACCATAATGGAAGGAGGCATACCGGCAAAGAGGAGAACAGGTAGAGCACAAAGAAGATGTATTCAGGATGTAACTGATGGTTTGAAAATGACGTATGCGAAGGCGGGACATCTGCCCTTTGAGATAGATAAATGTTGACGGCTGTTAGGGTTGTAAAGTTCAGCTCAGTAAAAGCTATTTGATAATGGTCTTTCCAGAGTCAGAGTCTTGTCTTTATTTCTTGATTTACTGGGGAATTTGAATGCGTTCTTTCTTATCAACCAAGTTAACCCTTGATTGCGTTCTACGTGGTTTGTGATATGTTTGAACATGAATATGTTTGAGAACGTGATGCTTTTCGGCTACTATTTTAAAAACATAAAAACCCCACATTTTAGCATCACTTAAGCGATTCTATACAATAGCTTTGTTTGAGATACGATTGATCATATCATATGCTAGACCATCAGAGTGAATACATTTTTACTATAATACATACACACGTCACCAGGAACACAACAAGAGCAATGTTCAAAACAATCTTTATCCCTTCATTATGGTATCAGTGCCAAACCTGAACGCTGACAACCCATGATAGAAGAAAAGTAGTCACGACAGAGATGAAGTGTCTATGCAGAATGCTGGTGGTAAGAAAAAGAGACCGGTTGAGAAATGAAGACATCATGAAAATAGTTAGTACATCATCAGAACTGAACGTCAGCAAGAAACAATTAATGAAATCGTTCGGCCATATAAGCAGATTACCAATTGATAGTGCACCACCAAAGAGCAATGCTGCTCCGATACATTGATACAAGACAATGCTGCTCCGATACATGATACAAAGAGCAATCGCAAAGGTACAAGTGCAATGCTGCTCCGATACATTGGATACAAAGCAAAGGCCGATCACGCAAAAGGTGGACCACAGATATGACAGAGCGATCAAAAACACTATTTACGAAGCGTACACAAGGGTTCCTTCTGGAAATATCTTCTTATCCTGACGTTGTGAGGGAAAACAGGATTGGAGAACAGAAAGAGAAAGAAAGAAAGACATGCACACGTTAATAAAGAATATTAGCTTCTTGAAAAGACTGTTCATGAGATAAAAAAAAAAGCACAAATAAGAAAAAAAAAGCTTTTCCTAATCAACAGTTACTATGAGATTTGCCAGCGAGTTTGATGAACACGGTAAACAACTGACAAAATTAAAATAATTAATAACTCTAAATCACTGTTTTCTTCCTAGTTATCTTCTCCTTCTTGTTAACGACCACTTGTTAAACAACTCTTTGTGATTTGAATGTCATCTGAGCCTAAGAATGTTCTGTCGTTGTTCCAGTTATGCGTTAACAAGTAAGCCATCACATCCGATTACATAGGTAGTTTCATTAAGGCCCTACCTACGTTGTCTCTTACGACATGCATTTCATGTAACAGTGTTACTAAGTTTTGCCCTCCTTGCGTGCCCTGACACCTTACGGGCAGAATCGCTATTTAAAATACAATAATGGAAATACATAAATTGTGTATGCTAGACGTTTTATTACTTTCTTTCCTTTCATGTTTGTCTTACAAACCCAAGTTGTGTCATAGACCATCAACAATCGTATACGTTTTCGCGTTTAGTTGGATTTTATGATCAATGATTTTTACCGGTGAGTTAGACAACCCCCATGCTGATCCTGACAAATGTCTTGTAAATTCGGGTTAGTACAAATATTGAATCAGTTGTTGCCTTATCTACAGATTTCGGTCGAAGATGTCGGCCAAGGTAATTCATGTACACGATACCACTGAGAGATATTGATCGTCTGATGTGCGATAATATGCTACTGGTGCGCAGCATAATATACTACCTCCACATTGTGTGTTTCATCGACATCTATCCATATCAATTTTGCCAAACTCAGTCTGCTTCCAGGGCCACAACGTAATAGTTGGATATTTAAGGTCTTGTTCAGTGTCTACACACTGTTCCTGGCGCTACCTTTTCCGATTTAAATCTCTTTGCATTTGGCCACAGACATGTAATGTTAATTTTGTTTACGGGGGCAATATCTAAAGCATCTTAAATTGCTTAGCTGACTCGTCGATAGCACGCTGCTCTAGCGATCACGCTGTGGACAATTTCAAGATTCTATTCCAGCTTGGCTAAAAACGTTCGGTGTGCACACAGTACGCTATTAGGGCTACAGGAAAACCTGATTCTTTAATTTTGAAAAAAAAATAACAAGTACCTCTAAAGGCGGAGAAATCTTGTCCGAATGGAAAGCACATCTTCACACAATAATCTGTCACATATGCAATAAATGAACGCTATAACTTTTCACAGCGCAGGAAGATTTAAAAAAAACAACAATTTAGAAACAATTTACCAATGGAGTGTTTGATGCAAAGCCTTTAAACTTACATTCCTAGCTTCGTAGGTTTGAATCCGAAAGGTGCTTCTCAGTGCATGAGTGCATTATTTCCCTTGATCGACAGAATAGTTGCATGAGTTTGTAAGTAGAGCAATATCCTCGGAAGATTACGTGCCATTTCTCCGGAAACGTACTGAGCACTATTAAAAAATCCAGTGCAGTGTCGTCAATCTGTCGTATGTAAATCTGTGAAACACATTACCTGCATATTTCAGTTATTGTTTATGTTCACTTTCACACATGACTGCACACGTCACTAACTACCAGTCTTGTTGTATTCTAAGAATGTTTGTGATTTATTTCCTCTATATTTCTTTCATCACATTTCCATCTAAAACAAGAGATGTAAATGGGATAAAGGAAGTAAAAAGAAACAACAAACATGGCTTTACCAAAGATATAAACAACTAAAAAGGGTATGAACGGAACGGATAGGAAAACAAAGTTCAGAATACTAAAATCATGCATATTCCAAGTGTCAACCAATGGGCATTTAACAAGGAAGTGGGAAAACATATATATGCTTTTGAATATAAGATTGGAAGAGCAGATTTACGAAGCTCTGTCTTTTCAAGAGGTCCAAACTCTCATACAGATAAAATCTGATGTAGACTGGAAGACAAACACTGGATACGATTATGGAAAAGACTCACTCAAAGACAAAGAAGAACAGACCAGATCATTATATTTCGACTACACACCGGGCACTGCAGACTCAACAAACACTTATATAGACTAGAAATAAGTCAAACAGCTCTCTGCCAGTGTTAACAGACGGAACAGACACCAGAGCATGACCTGCAAGATTGTCCTCTCCTCGGGGAGCTGAGTAGTAACATGTGGACACACCCAATCGACTTTTAAACTAAGATTTGGGGAAACATGACAGACCTGAAGCTGACTGACCAGTTTGTGGTCCACAGTAAATTAAGCGCACGACTAGAGATCTCTGAAGAAGAAGAAGAAGAATATAAGTATTACAGACGAGTCCTCCGTATATCTTGGACAGAGAAGAAAACAAATAGATCTATCCAGAAAGAGCACAAAATCAAAGAAAACTGGATGATGCTACAAATAAGAATGAGAAAATTGAGTTATTTTGGACATATAAAAAGACATGAAGTGCTGGAGAAGACTGTCATTGAAGGAGGCATACCGGCAAAGAGAAGAAGAGGAAAACCACGGAGAAGATGGATTCAGGATGTAACTGATGGTCTGAACATGACGGCTGCAGAGACAGGACATCTGTCCTATGAGCGAGAGAGAAATTCCGGAGGACTGTTGGGGTGGCAAAGTTCTGCTCAAGACAAGCTATTTGATGATGATGATTAGTGTTTGTTAATCTACCTGGCGTTTAAGCATCCAGTCTAGTGCCAAAAACATTTTAAGAACATTGGACATCGTTATTTTATGTATCACTTGACCAAAGTTTCAACGAAAGTCAAACTGTTTATATAAAGAGTCAAAATTTATCGTTTTGAACGAACGTAAATTCGTATGTCCGTGCAGGTGACCGCTCAGTACTCTCGCTGGGGAAACTCACACAACGGTCACATAGAGTGGTCAACAGGTGGTTGTTATAGAACAATCGCTGAAGTAGCACCAGGACTATAATCATGTGTATATTGCACAGCGTGTTCATTAAGTGATGTTTATATGGTAACTGCTTCGGTAGAAAAGAGGAAGTACTGCAGTGGTTACCAATATTCCCTAACTGTGTAGGAGACTCCACTACACTAAGCATAACACCACACGCCTAGAGTTTTTGGAGATTTCTGGGTCTTAAAGCGTCGGTTCCCCTCCTCCTCCCTTCTCCAACGCAAAACAGTAAAAAGGGCGAAATAATGTCATACTTCCTGGGGGTTAGAAAACAAATAAACATACAATAAAATCTCCAGTACTGGGTCATCAATGATCCTTATTTAAACCTGTCAAACAAATTACTTAAATATTTCTGTTATTGTTTATGTTCGCTTTTACACACGACTGAACATGTCACTAGCTACTAGTATTTTTGTATTCTATTAGTGTCGTTTATTATTTCACCTGGTGTTGAAACATCCACTCTGGTGCCAAAACGTTTTAAGAACATTTTGACATCGTTGTTTTATGTATTACTTGTCCAAAGTTTTAACGAAAGTCAAACTTTTTAGATTATTATTTAGAATATGTGGAGCTTTCTGTGTCGTGGAGGTAAATTGTTCCACTTTCAATAAAATAAGTACTTATTTCGTTTTCCACCTTGATCAGCAAATTCCGAAAGAGATCTTAACCCTTCCCCTCCGTAACTTGTGTTACTCCCGTTTATTGGTTATTGGTTATTATACTGACGTCAGCGCGCTCTGGGCAGTCTAATAGGTGCTCAGTTTCCCCCCAAATATATCGAAGAGTATGCATACTGATGATTCCTGTGGCTCACTGATTAAACACACTCCTCACTCTACCCCTTGTGCATCCAGTTCGACTTGTACATCGGGTACATCCAAAATACTTACATGATTGAATCGATTCAACATCTACTCCAACAGACAGTCGTTTGAGACCGAAGAACATACCCGTTATCCATCTTCAACTCTCCAACAGTCGATGCTGTTGATGCAAGCCTACCACTATCCCATTACCGTAAACACACGCATGGCCGGGACAGTACACTACTCCCGGAGACACGCCCACTGACATTTGTATTGAATTAGCAAGTAAATCAGCTTTGGGACATCTTATAAAATATCTCCAGTCAGTACATCAGCTTTGAGACATCTTAGAAAATATGTAGATAAAGTAGATAAGACCAGTGGCTGCTCGTGATCATTTTTGTTGGTGGGGAAAGTCATTTTTTTCCGGATACATCATGGTTTTTGGTTGCTATATTGTAATTTATAAAATAATAAATACACGTTATACATTATTTTTGGTGGGGCACGCCCCCTGGCTCTTAATGACGAGCCGCCACTACATATATGTAATGCCACATACAAAGAGAGTTGGTGTGGTCATTAAAAGCAAAATAGAGTAATGAATGAATGTAATTTTGACCCTTCAGTTGGCCTAGAAATACGTCCAATACAGCACCATAACCACTATTAAAATAGATACCGCAGCTATGTGCTATCAAATTTACTTTGTGGATCAGAATAATGGAGAATTAGAGAATGCGATATGTCCACACTATCCACTTTATATACAGCTTGTCTGTGATAATTTTAGTAAGTGTTTTGGTCAAGAATTATCTCTAACCAAGAACTGCTTACACAGTGTCAGCAAGAGAATATAAACACATTCATACAAAAAAAAGTCTGGAATTGGATCGCACATGTGACACGCATGGATACTAACTTTGTCATGAAAACTGTGCTGAGATGGACAACAGATGATAAACAGATTTAAGACCGAGAAAGATCAGTAGGAGAATAGTAGATACATTGAAAGAAATTAATCACAGCTGGGAAAACAATACAGAGGACGGTATAAATGGAGAAAATGGTGTCTATTTGTTGCTACATCAAGAACAAATGACATCACAGGATAGAGAGAGAGAGAACGTGATAGAGAGAAAGAGAGAAACATACTTAGGTATGTCTCTAAACGTCACTCACGACAAAATGTACTGACAAATACTGATGCCAAATAAGGATCTCCACATTTTCATAATAAAGATCATCATCATCATGTGCTATGTCGGATGACGAATGCAAGCATGTATCTCCACAACTGCATCATCTGTGTACTGCCTTCAAGTTCCGCTGCTGATATTTCTCTGTTCCATGAAGCTGATCACCATCAGGTGCCGTCTCCACATCGAAAGTTGGCTGCAATGAATCTCCAGCGTCCTCTGTCTTTCGCCTTGGTGTTGCACACTGCCAGACTGTAACCTGTCCATTTCTTAAGTCCATGAAGCTAGACAGTTCATAACTGTCTTTTGGTTTCCGTTCTTTCGCTTATACCTTATTTATCTTCTTCTTCTTTGCGTTCATTCTTTATGACCAATTTTAATCACACTTTGTGATATGTTTGATCTTTGCCAAGAACGTGTATACGTTGCATATTGGTTTGGTAGGCCCTAAATGCATAGACTTCTACATATTTAGGACACGTGCATCCGATTTCAGCCAAACCTCCTTAGTCACCTCTTACGACATGCGTGGCAGGTAACAGTGGTTCTATTCTTTACACCCCAAATTTAGGCCCGGTAACCACTCGGTTACCTAATTTATCACCTTATTTATCTTACTTTGCGTCACCAAGGATTCTTTAAACAGAATCATATGACAAATGGCATCAATTTCAAAATGGAAGCATGTCCCAACGAACACAAAAAAGCGATGTACGACATTATCTTTCTGTTGACATTATGCTATCAGTGTCAAAATTGGATACTGACATGAATCAACAATCAAATTAGTCACGACAGAGATGAAGTGTCAAGGCAAAGTGATAGAAATATCACGAAGAGACCGGTTTAGTAATAAAGGTATTATGAAAACAGTGTGTGCAACACCAGTAATAAACTTTACAAAAAACAAGTTTCTTGAATCCTGTATGCCTCACAGCGTCAGGTCAGGAAGAGATTTCTAAAACGGGCCCTAGTATGCGTTTCGTAGATAGTCTCTTTCGTCGCCTCTGTTATCTCTGAGGTCCATCTTTTGCGTGGCCTGCCTTTTGCTTCGTACCCATTGTATCGGAGCAGCATTGCTCTTTGGGGTGCACTATCTGATGGTAATCTGCTTACGTGGCCGAACCATTTAATTTGTTGTTTCTTGATGAAGTCTAGTACTGATGTTGTACCCACTTTTTCCTGATGTCTTCATTTCTCAACCGGTCTCTTCTTGTTACACCCAGCATTCTGCGTAGACACTTCATCTCTGTTGTGACTAGTTTTCTTCTATCGTTTGTTGTCAGCGTCCAGGTTTGGCACTGGTAACATAATGTGGGAGAAAGATTGTGTTGAACATTGCTCTTTTTGTGTTCATGGTGACGTGTTTGCATCTTAAAATTGGCGCCATTTTCCCTATCATTTGATTTGCTTTGTTGCATCTGTGTTGAATTTCATTAGTTATTCTTCCATTTGCTGAAAAATGCTCCCTAGGTATGTGAAATCTTTTACTTGATTTAGTAGGTGATTATCGATGGAGATATTGGTAGTGCTTTCCTCTCTGGCGAATGTCATTACTGAAAAAATGATTGGAAACAAAAACAGATTACCAACTAACAGCGCGCATCAAACAATTATGTTACTCAGATACAGTAGAGACAAAAGGTCGTCCATGCAAACGTTTTCTTATCATTTATCGTGGCATTTCCTTTACCATCAACCACAGCCATCAACCACAGTAAATGAGTCATTGATTGTAAAGGCACCACTTATACGTTCAGTAGTTTGCCATTGCTTTCTAAACGATGAGGTCTATTTTTACCCTTTCGTAAAAGCCCAGGAAACGAATTTGCTCCCAAACGTGCCCACTGTGAGGTTTGAACAGCAATACTATATAGCAATTACAAACACGTAAAATCAAAGTACTGTAGTTTTAGAACTGTTAAGGATTTATTGTCTAATTTTATATGTTGTATCTGTCGTAAAAGAAGTCTGAATTTCTTCACTTGTGTTGTATACTTTGATTGATAAAGATCTTTTGTTCGAAACGTCGTATAGTATTGTTTTCTGTACTTTGTAAAACTACAGTAAATTGTTTCTAAATGTTTCACAAAAGTTAAACTACAGAAATAACATATGACAGTGAAAGACAACATCAAAAACAAGTTCTGGAAATGGAGTCTTATACTGACGCTGTGAGACAAAACATAATTAGACAAAAGAAAGAAGAAATAAAGTGTTTAAAACGTTCTCATGTCTTGCCCGTAAAATCATGACTTATTTTTTTCTATTGTAGACAATAATGAGTTTCAAGTGCGTCTTCAACTCTTTCCGAATATCAATATTAATTATTGAATCAGTCCACGAGATTCTCATCACTCTTCTATTAATCTCTGCTGTGACATACAAACATGTTTCTACTTATTTAGTTACATAAACACACAGCAAAACGTCTGAAGACAAATAATTAACTTCATTGCAGCGGGTTTCTCCATATGCCCCGGTCCCTACACGCATAAAATGCACATTATCTGCTGAGAGTGTTCCACAAAACACGTACTCCGTAGCTTCGGATACAACCATAGAAGTCTTTGTATACAAATTAATCATAGAACAGAACAATGTGGTCCTAATTCGAACCCATGACCTTTGAAATGCAAAACAAACGACTTAGCTACCGAGACCACTAACCACTCACTATATGAACTGAACTACAAAATCTTATTTATAAATCTCATGTAGATATTTAGAAACCCTTCGTTGAATAAATAACATGTTAATTAAATATTAACAAGTACATGTTGTACATACTTCAGTATTTGTTGTACATCTGTTGTACTTAAGTGGCCTATGCATTTAGAATGTGAGGAATGGACCCACGTGGAGCTAGTTGTAATTTTAATTATGAATTTTGTTGATTGACCTTGCAAGAATTTGATTACTTCAGTTAAATACGAAGCCATTGCTTCTGGTCGAAAAACGAACATTCGTTGTGTTCTGCGTTTTTTTCGTTAACTTTTAGTGGACCAGGCAAAAGCCATGTTTTTAACAAGCCATTTATTTTAGAATAAAAACGACCCTTTAGTGTGGACTCCTGGTAAAATGGTGTCCAAACTAAAGACAAGTAGTGTGGTCCACAAGAAGTTAAGAATGGGACCGGAGCAGACATGGTTGCGTATTGAAGTGCACGACGAATTTAGTTTAATCACACAAAAGAAACTCGCATAGCTTAGAAACGTCGTAATGTGCAGGTACAAGAAAGCAAGCGCTTAAAGACACAACAAACACGCAGGGCCGTGCTGAGTATTTTCTCAGTATGATGCAAGTCTTCGAAATGCCACCCTTTAATGTTTTTTCTGTAAAAGAATCTTAATTGTGATTTTGTTGTCGTTGCTTATGCCGCCCCTTATCGGTGCTGCCTGAAGATTCCGCTTTTCTGTATCGTTGTACGCACGGCCTTGCAAACACAACACCTGTCTAACCCTCAAACATGTGTGTCCCACCTATGGTAGGGAATTGTGTTCAAGTTTAGTCTCAACAGTCACCTCCGCACACATCAGATATTGCAGCAGCACACGCCTGAGACTGTTGTCATCATCGCTAACAAAGCGGTTATTATTATTATTTAGTTTGTTAGTGTGTAGCAGCACAACACGCCTGAGACTGTTGTCATCATCGCTAACGAAGGGCTTATTATTATTTAACTTGTTAGTGTGTAGCGAAAACACTTACGTTGATTGATTCATTGATAAAACCATATCATTACACTTCAGTGAGTAATCAATTGCTGACCTTCACATGAAAATCTCATCAGTACAAACTTCATAGTAGTAACAGAGGTGCTCGTTAATTTAAAATGGAAAATATTCGAAGAATTTATTAAAATTTTTAAATAATTCCTGACAGCGCTTCTAGCAGGTTCTTTAATTTACTTCATGATTCTGTTACACGTTTCAGGTGAGTTTAATCGTCCGTCTCGATAAGATCAGAACTTCGATCTTATTCCTAGATTAAGATCTGGAAATATCTCGATGGTTCCCGAGGCAACCAGTCCTTTAACTGGCAGATCAACTCTACGCTACTGGCACTTCATGATATGTTCTAACTGTTTCAGAATCTACACTAGCTACAGAGACACTTATGATATGTTATTAGCTGTTACAGTTATACTTAAAGGACAACTAACTCTGGACTAAGTGAAATTACATACTTTCTGTGGTACTGAAATGATAATATTGCACTGACAATACGAAGCTGTGTAGTTTTATAATAGGTATATTCATTTTGCTTGTATGTTTTAAGTTTTAATTTGTCACTCTGTTGTCGTTTGTTGATAAAGGCAGTTGGTCAGAAACGTTGCTGTATTTTCATTGTTTTGTAATTTGTAGACTACAGTACTTTGGATTACGGTTTTGCAATCAAACGAGTTTGCCCGTAGTTACTGCAGTTTATCATTTGTGATATTTCCTTTTCTCAAAATCTATCGCTTTAACACCTCAGATTTTAGATGTCCGTACATCGGTACTAGAGAAGTAATTGATCAGAGTGACCACTATGAAATCTGTTTAACAGATATTTCCTATATATATATATAATTATATATATATATATATATATATATATATATATGTATATATATATAGTCATATATATATATATATATATATATATATATATATATATATATATATTGTAGTTGTTTCTATCTAAAGATACGAAAGCAAGTTGAATGCTTTGAAATGATGTCTGAAAATGAATGTAAATGGAACAATTCAGAAGAAGTGATTAGAATCGAAAGTCTGGTCAACCACTAGGACAACTGTTATAAAAGAAGATGGAGATATGTTGACACCTGAGAAATATCAACGAATATCAAAGCGCATTAAGTGATAAGGATTCAAAAAGAGTCGACCTAAAACAATGAAACATTGCAGAGGCAGAAATATCGATCTGAGTTCCATGGAGGAGATGAGAGGATTGCAGATAGAGCATTATGGAGAAATTATTTCAGGCCATATGTAACGTATAAGGTAGAAGGAAATTTTTATTAATATATATATATTATTACATTATCAGCTTTATGTTTAGATTTGTTAGTTGATCATATTACAATGGGTGTATCTCTTCTTGATTTTTATTTTAATGTGTTGTCACGTATTTGTACTTATTTGAATTTCAGTTATTCATTTATTCCGTACAGGCAAAGATCTTAGATTAACATGTCAACTGAATATACCATATATATGTACAACACATATATTATATATATATATATATATATATATATATATATATATATATAATATAATAATAAATTGCTTAGAATCGACTGCAGATGTTACATAAGCAGACGTCAGCTCAACAATAGCCCTATGAATCTCATTAAGATATTTCCATGTGACTCGATTAGTTCGAACGACAATCTTCAAAAGGCAGACATACGACGTAAACATTTCGCTATGGAAAACCTTTTTCAATCCAGAAGCATTGAGCTTTCAGCTCTTCGACCTACATGGACATCGTAACCCTTTCGGTTTCGTTGCCACGAACACCGTAAATCATTGAACATGTGACTTTATCTGCCAGCCCAGATTGAACCGCAATTACAGGCTTATCATCCCTCGTCAGCGCACTACGAACACGTTTGCAGTAGGCAATGGATACTATAGGGTGCAAGTTCACGGTAGCAAATCATAATGTCAGAAATGGTTTAAAAAAAATTTTGAACATGTGTTTTAATAGTCATTTGATCAGTTTAAACATCAAATGATTCAACCAAAGTGAAGACAAACCTAGCATTCTCTCTATGTTTATTTAAGCTATAGAACGCAATGAATTCTTGTTACTAAACCACAAATTGCATTAATTGTTGAAACTCACTAGGTACCGATGACACAATTGTAATCAGGTTGAAACAGGTAATCGAAATCTGACTATCTTTACAGGATGTAGCAGAACAGTAAACAATGCGTTAATTTTCCTAGACAAATTATACGTTCAGTACTTTGCCATTGCTTCAAACGGTGAGGTCTATTTTAGCCATTCTCAAATCACGAAACGAATTTGCTTCAAATGCTTGCACGGAATTTGAACCAGATACGCTGTGTTTCTGATCGATCTACTACCTGACTGTTTAAAACACAGTGAGTATATTACAGGATGGAAAGATAGACGAGAAAATCGAGACTAGATGCCAGAAGGCAAACGTGAATCAACTGTCACCAATATTAAAATATCAAGCATTAACATGGCACTAACTGACAACTGATAAACTGCATTTTTTAATTCTGCTATCAGTTGTCAAACATGGCCTGCTAGAACAAGAAAGATGGTGCAACATGTGATTTGATGTCTGAAACTTGTCAAGCTACAAGGAAGATGGAGTGGAAACGAAATATCGGCAGTTTACTATACCATGCATAATTACTCGAAGCAAAGATCGTGGTTCGCCATCTTGGAATGAACCACATTTACTCACCATCGTGCCTTCAATAATCGACCTCAGGGCAGAGCACGGCACCAACACGATGGATAGATCATATCAGATTCTTCAAAGCATGACTGACAAAGTAGCAACACTGTTAACGATGATAATTTCCATATGAATTATAGATAAAATAAGATAAGATATTTAAAAGCAATATGGACAAAACATTTATAATTATAAAATTAGTTTGTCTACATACATCGCATAAATTACAAGAAAGCAATTAATAAATATTAAAACATTAACTGTCAAACACAGATGAATGTACAGTGAATTCGAGTATTCAAAAAGTGAGTTTAAATCAAGATAGAAAATTGGTCATCATCAGTACTAACTTAATAAGAAAAAATTGAGATCGTTCAGCCACTAGGCAGAATATCAACGACAGTGTACTCAAAGCAGTTATTGATAGGTGGATGACAAATCAAAGGCCATAACAGAAGGTGGATTATAGATACAGATGGAAAGTACATTTATGAAAAGCACACTAAAGCAATTCTAGAAATCTCTTCATTCCTTACGTTGTAGACAAAACAAGATTGGAGAAAAGAAAGATAGAATTAAAACACTTTAAAAATGTGAAAGTCTGTGATCTGTAATTAACAAAGATATTATAAACACTAAATATGAAGGTTAGACATAACGAGTCAGAGTGTAGTTAGAATGCAGAAACACTGACTTCAAACTCACAAAAATGTCTTTTCGAGAGCATCCATTTCTCCTGTAGTAGTCGAGTGTCACTAGACATGCACTTGAGTGGAACCAGCAAAGAACACGAAAAGAGTAAATTCTTAAATATACTTGGAAACGAAGATTTCTTGAGGAACTGAAGACTGCTCAGCTGTCATAAGAGACCATAAAGAAAACATCCAGAGACCGGGAAAAGTATCGAACAACTGTTGAGGCACTATGTTCCACGAGGAGCGGAAACAAAATAAATAAAGGTAAAAGTAACATATGGGTGGTAATCATGTACACAATCATTAAAGGAAAATTCGAATCTTTGCAAACAAAATTCTGCAGACAATTCTATTAGAACCCACAGCACAGAAACGAGGAAATAATATACATCCTACAAGATAATTCGATATACATCCCATAGAAGAAAATTAACTCATAAACAACCTCATGTCTCGGAAACTGACAGATACCACATTAAATGCCATAGTGGTTTAGGGTGGGCGGTAACCAGAATGCATGATCACTGTGAGACGAGAAATGAGGCAACGAAGACGTTGTTGGCACAAAAGAAAAGTATTCTAAACTAGTTAAAAACAAGAGTGAGTAATTAGTCATACTATCTATTTATAGATAGACCGTATACAATAATTAGAGGATTTCGGGAAAAAAAAATTTACCAAGCACAGGATTCGAACCACAAACCTACACTTCTTACGATACTCATTATAGCCCTGCAATACGAGCGCTTTTAAGAATACAGCCAGTTAGCCCTAAACAACGGCTTTTCACAATTTAGTCGCTTGACATATATACTATCAGTATTCATTTCAAGAATGTTAAAAATAGCGGTCAAAGTGTATATATATCCAAACCTTCTTCTTCTTTCAACATTCCATATCGACCACTTGTTAACCACTCTTTGGGATTTTTATGTGATCCGACCTTAAGATCGATTGTACGTTGTGTCATTTATGAGCCTACACGTTGGTCAGCACATCCGATTTCTGCGACGCTTTTTATTTACTAGGGTAGTTTCCCAAGCCCTTACATCAGTCGCTTACTATATTTCCCGCCTGCCCAGCGTGTTCGTAGCGCGTTAGACTATGGGTGACTAGCCCTCTGTATGTGCGGGTTCAACTCCGCGGACTGGCAGAAAAGCTACAGGTTCCCCAGATTTACGGTGTTTGTGGCACCGAACCCGAAGGTTACGATGTCTATGACACCGAGCCGAAGAGCTTTCAGCTCAAGTGCTTCTGGATCGGGAAAAAAAACCTCAGTCGCCTCTTACGACATGCCTTGTTGGTTGCAGTTTTACTATTCTTTACTTTACTTGCGAGCCCTAGGAACACACATACATTTCCTAAGCAAGTTCCAGATTCTGGTCGTTGACATGGTACGATACGGGTCACTACATCAACTGTTTTATATATATGCATATTAGCAATGAACAAATTATTTCCTAACAGAGTAATGTTAGACTACTTGACACATTTCTGCATGTGACATTTCATTCCATCAATTCATTTACATGTTTTATTTATGATACATGCAAGAATTGGCAACCGATAAAGCTATTTAATATGATTCAGATTTCTCATCAAAATATGATATGTACAGAATACTGGCTTGGACGGTGTATTGCTGGGATCCACAAGGGAAGCAAAGAATAGTACGATTACAACCTACAAGGCATGTCGTAAGAGGTGACTGAGGTAGGGGCCAGGGAAGCTACCCTAGTAAATAAAAAGCGTTGCAGAAATCGGATGTGCTGGCCTACTTGTAGGCGTATAACTGGCACACCGTACAATCGCTTTTAGGCTCAGATCACATACAATCCACAAAGAGTCTTAACAAGTGGTCGATATCGAACCATCGAAGAAGAAGATATGATGGCTTGACAACACAGTTCTTAAACATAGAATATGGATTCATACAAGAATACATTCATGTTTTAGTGTTTAGAATTTAACAAAGTGTAATGTATTATTTTCTTTTAATGCCTGGTCAACTACTATTACCAACTTTTATAAGAAGGAGAAGATGGTGATATGTTTGGAATACTTTGAAAAGAAATGGTCACAGAATCACAAAGAATGCATTGAAGTGAAAGGCAAGGAATTCATGAAAGAAATGGTGCGCTAGGGAAACACTGGCATGAGCTTTACTGAAAAAGAGTAGAAAAATCGGACTTAAATTCAGAGATAAGATTGAGTTAGTTTCTCAGGACAGAGCGGTATGGAGAAATTACTTGCAGGTCCTATGTACTGTATAAAGGTACGAGAGAAATATAATAATTACTTGTTAGTTTCACAACGTAATATTTAAGTATCACAATGCAGTCAGGCAAGGAAGATGTGTACTCGTTTCCAAGATGCTCTTTATTTTCTTCGAGAGCATACACAACCGCGTATTCTTCAATAGACACAAATAACTACTATCATGTGTTAATCTCTTAACACAAACTATGATAGATAATGAATAAAACAAGAAGCACTCTGTCATCGTAAACAGACGGAACAGACACCGAATCATGTCTTAAGAGACTGTCCTGTGCCAGCTGAGAAGCAGCAAATGGCCGCATCCAGGTGACCTGTAAAATATGCTTTGGGGTGACAAGACAGACCTGTGGATGATTGCCGAGTTTATTGTCCACATTGAATTAAGCTCATGATAACAGAAGAAGTATCCTCTCTTACTGGTATACGTTTCAGTTTCAGTTTGGAATATCTTCATTGCACTCCGGACATGTCCATAGGTGTTCCAATCTCCTTCGCAATATCTCCAACAGCATCAAGCGACTGACCGTACCAGTTCGATTTTGATTGATGAGCCTACTCACGTACTTGTTATGCTGTTCTTTTCTTGCTACTCCAATCTTCAAACCCAGCTCTTGCAATCTAGTAGTTGACGTGGATTGGTTTAAATGAAAATCTTCTTTGCGCCACACTCTATGAGAGCGTTTAAAATATCGGTATACGTTACAAAGGGACTGCAACCAATTCCTCCATACCACTTTATACCGGACAACTTGTTAAATCTCTTCACTTAAATTTCCTATATTCTCGGCTCTCTCAGTAAAGTTCGTTTCAAGTTTTTCTTAAATAACCCTTTCTTTTTTGAACAATATGTGCTTCCCACTTCTACCTCTGCTTTGTGATTCTATGCTCACATTTTCTCAGAGTATACTTAACATATCTCCATCTTCTCTTAATATAACAGTTCCTAGTAGTGGTTGACCTATTTATTTAATTGAATAAGTTCCACTGAATCTGTCACATTTTATGTTAGTATTTGTAATCAAGATTTATTTTCAAAATCATTCACTGTATTTTATATATCAAGTCACGATTTGTGAGGGCTTCAGCTGCTATGTCTCAGCTAAACGTGATATGGAAAAGCAAAATCAGCACTCTGGCAAAAATCAATATATACAGATCACTGGTGCTATCCATTCTTTTGTACTGTTGTTAGAGCTGGCGACCAACGACAAACAGTAGCAGATCGATGTTAATTCATGAATGTACAGTTTTTTTCTGGCCATTCTAAATTTAAACTCATCTTCTTCTTTGAGCGCTCCTTATCGACCATTTGTTAATCATTGTTTGTAGTTTGTGTGTGGTCTGAGTGTAAGAGCGATTGTACGCTGATGCTTTTTATTTACTACGGTAGCTTCCTTAGGCCCTACCTCAGTCGCTTCCTACAACATGTTTTATAGGTCGCAGTGTTACTATTCTTTGCTCCCCTGAGAGCTCGGTAACGCACTGGCGAAACTACAACTCAAAGGGGGTGAGGTTAATGTGAAGATGACCAAAATAGGAGGGTGGGGGATGGATATAACATCATATGACAATTAGTGAGGAATCGATCTTGTATCCTTTACTTTACTTTAGACACTATCATCTGCAAATTCAAAATCTTCTAGCTGTTTTTTTTTCTACCTACACAATGCCAATTTCATCCTTGCAACATTTTCTCACCCCCAGTCAGTGGCCACTCAAACAATAGCGAAAATAAAGCACAATCTTTCTTTACACGTTTTGAACCATACGCTAGTCGATTTCGCAATCAACAGTGTGGAATCTACACAGTGAATCATTACATGAGCGTTGGATAACGTTTATTATTCGACCGGTATTCCAAAAACTGCTATTCAGAAACATAAAAACAATCCAAGTGTCAAGTCATTTCTTGCTCTTAGATCTGCAAGAAGTGTCACACAAAAAACAGCCAGGCGATGCGCAAACGACTACTGGCAGGAGTTATGTAGAAATATCCAGCTCTCCTTTGATACAGGAAACATAAGGGGTGTTCATGAGGGCATTAAGAAGGCTTTCGGCCCAACTATCAAAAAGACTGCACCTCTTAAAACAAAAACAGGGAAGTTCTAATCGATCGCAAAAATACAGATGGAACGCTGGGTGGAACATTAATCTAGAGTTATATTCCACCCAAAATATTGTAACTGACATCGCGTTCGATGAACTTAAAGCTCTTCCGACCTTGAGCACATTAGACCAGATGCCCTCAGAGGCAGAAATCAATATTGCGATTGACACCCTGGCAAACGGGAAAGCAACTGGAAAGGACGACATCCCCCTGAAGTAATCAAATGTGCTAAACAAACTCTCCTGACCAGTCTGCATGAATTATTGTGCCTATGCTGGGAGGAGGAGAAGTGCCTCAGGACATGAGAGATGCAAACATCATCACATTGTATAAAAATAAAGGTGATCTTGGTGACTGTAACAACTACTGTGGTATCTCGTTGCTCAGCATCTGGGGGAAGATCTTAGCACGCGTAGTACTAAATAGGTTACAAAAGCTAGCAAACCAAGTATACCCTGAGTCACAATGTGGATTTAGATTCAACAGATCCGCTATTGACATGTTATTCTCCTTGAGACAATTGCAGAAGAAATGTCGCGAACAACGCATGTCACTGTCCATTGCCTTCATAGATCTAACAAAGGCATTTGACCTAGTGAGTAGAGTTGACCTCTTCAAGCTTTTGGAAAAATCGGCTGCCCTCCTACATTGCTTAAAATCATAACATCATTCCATAACAACATGAAGGGTACAGTGATGTTTGGTGGGGCCTCATACAGCGCTTTTCCTATCAATAGCGGCGTCAATCAGGGGTGCGTACTTGCACCTACCCTCTTTGGGATATTTTTCTAGCTACTTCTCTCCCATGGTTTTGAATCCGCCGAAGAAGGATTATTTCTCCACACAAGATCAGATGGACAATTGTTCAACATGGCGCGAATCAAAGCAAAGACCAAAGTCCAAAGAGTCACCATCAGGGAACTTCTGTTTGCCGATGATGCAGCATTAACATCACACACAGAGTAAGGTCTACAACACCTCATGGACAGATTTGCTGCAGCATCAAATGAATGCGGCTTGACCATCAGCCTGAAGAAAACAAATATAATGTTCCAGGATATTAGCAGAGCCCCATCTAGCAACATTGGTAATCATACGCTTGAAGTAATCAACACCTTTACATACCTTGGCTCTGTCATCAGCAGCAACCTCTCCCTCGATGATGAAATTAGTAGTCGCATTCGGAAGGCCTCCACGTTTAAATTAGCAAAGCGTGTATGGGAAAACAGGGCACTCACAAGAAACACCAAGACACAAGTATATAAAGCTTGTGTTCTCAGCACTCTGCTTTATGGTAGTGACACATGGACCACATATGCTAAACAAAAACATCGCCTCAACAACTTCCACATGCGCTGTCTCAGGCTAATATACAACATCCGATGGCAAGATCACATCTCCAATATTGAAGTCCTGGACAGTGCTGGCATTCCAAGCATGCACACCTTACTGAGTCAGCGACGTCTCAGATGGCTGGCGTATGAGCGATGATAGAATCTCAAAGACCATTCTATATGGTCAACTCGCATCTGGTACTAGACAGCATGGGCGCCCATTATTACGCTTCATTGACACCTGCAAGCGAGATCTAATTTCATGCGGCATAGACAAAGAACACTAGGAGCGGCTGGACAAAGACAGACAAGCATGGCGAGCGGCAGTGAGGAGCGGCTCAAAAAGAAAAGAAGAAAAATTACGTCACATGTGGAGGCAAAAGAGAGCACAGAGGGCAGAGAGAACAGCCCATGTATCGGCTCTAGTCTCCAGTTTTATCTGCAGCAACTGTGGCAAGGATTGCCACTCCAGAATAGGCCATTACAGAAATAAGAAACGTTGTGATTCAGCACAGAACATACTACGTGACGCAACACATATTGTCTCCTGAGACAAAGAGGCCAATGATGATCAATGATGATTCCATAACATGTGATGAGGAGGGGACATTTAGAACACATCGTGACAACCGGTAAAATCGAGGGTAGACGAGACAGAGGAAGACAGTGAGAGAGAATTTTGAATAGCCTGACTTCATGGCACGGTAGAGTGTCAACATCTGAGTTGATAGCAAACATCAATGACAGAGATTTGTGGAGATCCATGATCGCCTACGCCAGCTGGCACGGCACCTGATGATGATGATTCCCTAACATCTCAAAATATTCCACAATGAGATTAAGCATAGACTATCAACAGTCTTTTTTTTAAAAAAAGATTTAAGGAAATGTAGGGTACGGAGTTGTTGCTTCTGTTTCTAAAAGTTGAGTCTTGGAACAATTATTTAATCTAGAGAGCTTTTCTAAGGTCTAAGAGTAGCTTGTTTGTTCTCTCAAGGTTGTATTTCCTGCTTATTGTATTCTATTTCATACGAACTAATATAGCTGCGTACAAATCTGCTCCAATCATCTCATGTACCAATAAAAATGACTTTTCATAAGGAGCAATTTCTTATGGATGTACTTTCTTTCTTTCTCGAATCCTGTATGCCTCACAGCGTCAGGTCAGGAAGAGATTTCTAAAACGGGCCCTAGTATGCGCTTCGTAGATAGTCTCTTTCGTCGCCTCTAGTTATCTCTGAGGTCCATCTTTTGCGTGGCCGGCCTTTTGCTTTGTACCCATTGTATCGAGCAGCATTGCTCTTTGAGGTGCACTGTACTAAACCGTTGAATTTGAAATGTATATTATCATACTTTATGATATCTTCTTCTTCTTCTTTGCGTTCGTTCTTTACAACCAATTTTAATCACTTTTGTGATATGTTTGATCTTTGCCAAGAACTGTATACTTGCACATTGGTTTGGTGGCCCTAAACGCATAGACTTCTACATGTTTAGGACACATGCATCCGATTTCAGCCAAACCTCCTTAGTCTTCTCTTACGATATGCTTGGCAGGTAACAGTGGTTCTATTCTTTACACCCCAAATTTGAGCTCCGGTAACCACTCGGGCGATTATGATATCCAAATGTGTTGTGAAGCGCTGTGAGGAATAGCAGTGTTATAGCTTGTGTAGTGTATAACACATACAGTCAAGCAATCTCAAGTTATTGACAATAACCGCATTTAGACAAGGGTTTTTGCGATGACTCAGCTATCTGAAGCTAGTGGGAACACATATGTCTCCACTTGTACTAGTTAGATATTCATCTTGAACTCGTCAGATATTCAAACTGTGCTCGAAATTAAATGTAGTCAATTTGAGGAGACAGAAAACACACACATTTTCACAAGTGTCAAGTGTTCTGACTCAGCTATCTGACGTTACATTGAACAGACGAAATTTAGAATAGTTTCAAATGCATAGACTATGCTATTTTAACACTGTAACAACCTAGTGTCGCAGGTTGCACCCGTCTGTCTGTCCCGTTTGGCGATATGCCGCACAATGCGCTACGATTATTTCATTGTTAAATTAGTTCAATAATATCTTATCTCTTCTTCTTCGAACGCTCCCTATCCACCACTTGTTAACCACTCTTTGCGTAGATATGTGATCTGAGCCTAAAATCGATTGCACGTTGTGTCATTTATGCTCCTACAAGTAGGCTTGTCCATCCGATTTCTGTGACGCTTTTTATTTACTAGTGTAGCTTCTCTATGCCCTACCGCAATCGCCGTTTACGACATACTTTGTAGATCGCAGTGGTACTGTTCTTTGCTACCCATGCAAGCCCAGGCAACATATGGCGGCTCAACAATTTATACAAACCTAATCTGATAGCTGCAAGTTTTATTTTTGTTCGTTGACATGTTAATTTGTGATGACAATGCTTTAATTTATTTGCGAAATTCTATTCCATTTATCAATCTTCGTTTTATCCTGTCATGTACAGGATACAGGACAACTACTTCTAGTATGAGGATGGAGGTTGAGGCCGTTACTGCTGCCCTCCATTCGATCTATGGGACTTTATTTACTGGGACTGTTGTTGTATCTGACTCTCAGTCGATGCTTCACAAGATCCAGAAGGGCAGGTTTCAGTATGAGTGGATGTCGTCTATAGAAGTTTATAACCTCTAGAGGCTTACGTGGATATACTGTCCTGGGTATGTCGGTATTTACGGTAATGAGAGAGCGGACAGGCTTCCATCAACAGCATCGATTGTTGAGGAGTTGAAGATGGATAAGAGGGATATTCTTCGGTCTCTTGCATGTCTGTTGGATGAGGACACTAAAATCGATGTTGAATCGATCAAGCGATTAGATAGTTTGGAGTTACCCATTGTACAAGTCGAACTGATACCTGAGAGGCAGAGTGAGAGGTGTGTTTAATCAGCAAGCCACGGAACCATCAGTATCATACTCTTCAATATTTGTTAGGGGAGACTGACACCTATGGGGTCTGCCGGAGTGCAGTGACGTCAGTTTAGTAACCATAACCAATAACCAATCTTCGTTTTAAAGAAAGTACAAAATCTAAAACTTAATTTGTATATACACATGTCGTATGGAAATGGGAACATGTTAATTAGCACCAGTTTGTATTTCAATACAGTAGTTAATTTGTTGAGGTTCTGAGACTACAACAACATGTAAGCAAGATTGGAGTGGGATAACTATTTAATATTTATTTACTGCGTACATACAACATACAACAAAGCGTCTGTGAGATTACTACACGTTCCAACAATTGCTGACAACTAACTAATTTTGTGTTAAACCTTTAGTACACTGCAGCGAAGAAACAGACATTCTACAAGACCTGCATATAAAGAAGCATTGGCTCATTAATAATAACATGTCACAGAAGATGAAATATGTTAGCCACATTAAACGCCACAGCGGTCTGGAGAAATAGATAATAGAAGGTTCCTGAAAACGAGGCGGGACGACCAAGACGAGGTGGCAGCAGGATATCAAAGAAACACTGAACATGATGCTGGAAGAGGCAGGAGAACTTGCAAGAGACAGAGAGCTTTTCATGCGGACTGTGATGAATGCGATGTTCCGAAAGGGACATTCTACTACTTGACACTGATTATGCTAATCTAAAATAATAGAAAAGTGCCATGTAACCCATTTTCGTTTACAGGTAAAGGGATGTAGACGTTCATTTATATTATGCATGGTTGCATTAAGATGAAGAGTTAGCTAATATAACTTGTCGGGTGACATTGACTGACGTCCACATCATTTTTGGTCTGTTTTGTTTTTTTGGTTTTCCCATCCAGAAGCACTTGAGCTTTCAGCTCTTCGGCTCGGTACCATCGACATCGTGACCCTTCGGTTCGGTGTCGCAAACACCGTAAATCTGGAGAACCTGTGACTTTTCTGCCAGCCTTGTGAATTGAACCCGCACTCACAGAGGACTTATCACCAGTCGTCGAACGCGCTACGAACACGCTGGGCAGACGGGCAACGTCTGAATTTTCTATACTATACAGGATGTTTGTTTGACGGTATCTGCTCTCACAAAGATGCACATGCTTTGCATTTAGTTTTTCTTATATTATAGCGTGTACTATCGGATTCATGCACATCTTTAAGCGTTATTCTCTTTCTTATGCAGTGGTTGTCAAACTGTAGATCGCGATCCCGTTGGGGGTCGAACGTCGATTTCACAGGGGTCGCATAAGACCGTCGGAAAACACATATTTATCATAATTAGAAATAAGTGGTTCACAATATATAATTACATATTGTTTTGTGATTAATCAATATGCTTTAATTATGTTCAATTTGTAACAATGAAAATACATCCTGCATATCATGGAAAGAGAGCTGACACTACAGCTAAACAAGCTCTCAGAACACAACAAAATTATTATCCAGTGGATACCAGCCCACTGTGGCGTACCAGGAAATGAGAGAGCAGACATGCTGGCTAAGGAGAGAACAAAACTTACACAACACAAACACACAGTGTCACTACCAGAAATCAAGACACATATCAAAAGAAAGTACAAAGAGGTATGGAGGCAACAAACCCACAGCAAACACCCCAAGATCCCATCGGCAGACTAAACAGAAAACAGCACACAACAATTTTTCGCCTAAGAACAGGTCACTGCAGGCTCAACCACCACATGCACAGAATAAAGCCTGCTCAGACTGCACAGTGTGCATGCCAGACAGAAACACAGACTCCAGAGCACATCCTGCAGTCATGTCCATCATACATACACTAACGAAATTAAACATGGCCTCATGAACAAAGCATACAGACCAAGCTATGGGGACCTCTCGAAGAACTCCAACTGACATGCAGCATGATAGAGGCAACCTATCTCATGATTTAGACAAGCATAGGAAACCTAACGCAAAGAAGAAGAAGACGATATTTACAATACGACACATAACAGTAGCAAAATGACAGTTATGAAGTAGCAACGAAAATAATTGTATGGTTGGGAGTCACCACAATATGAGGAACTGTATGAAAGGGTCGAAGCATTAGGACATATTGAGAACCACTGGTCTAATGGAATATCTGTCCAGATATGTCTTCTTCATTGAACACTCTATATGGACAAGTTGTTTAACCTCTCTTTGTGAGCTGTATGTGATCTGAGCCTAAGAGAAATTGTACGTTGTATCAGTTATGCACCTACAAGTAGGCCGGCACATCCTATTTCTGCGACGCTTTTTATTTACTAGGTAGCTTCCTAGGCTCCTACCTCAGTCGTCTCTTACGACGCCACTTGTAGGTTACAGTGTTACTATGCTTTGCTCCCATTGTGAGCCTTGGCAACATACGGACGTATTTTAAAAAAAAATTGTCTTAAGAGTTGCGTGCACCCATTGTGGTTTTGAGTACACTGTGGATAAGCTGGAAAACAACCATCCACCAATAACAGTATAGAATTAAAATGAGATCATCTAATAGAACCATAGGACGACTTAGAAAAAGAGGGATAGACAATATCAAGACCACACTAAATAAACATGGAGATAACACACGAAGGGCAGCTCATCTGGTCCTGGAATGCAAATTAAAGCTCCCTTTCGGCAGAGAGTGGACAACCAATTTTATCATCCATCTGGGGAAAGACACTGTTGCTCGTCCATCTCGGGTGATGATGACCACAATTTTCATGCAAGGGAATATAGTTGCGTTATGTTTGTCTGTGTGTGCGTAGATGACTAGTGAGCACGATGCGGGCTCGAAATATTCTTGTACAGTGTGGGCAAGAAATACTTACACTTGTGGGGAGTTTTACTGCCTTTCTATTTTGACGTAGACAGTAACAGACATTAGCGAAATACTTTTAACAAAAGTACTGTAGTTTTACAAAATACAAAAAATAATAAAATACACATGAACGTTTCGACCAAAAGGCCTTTATCAAGCAAAGGATAGAAGAGAAATGAAGAATTTCACTTCTCACACAACAGAAAACATGTAGAGTCAAACAGTAAGTAATAATAGACAATTGATATACAACACCTGCTATTAGATTTATTGAAAAACAGAGACTCAAATGGTTTGGCCACTGGTCAGAATGAACCCGAATACACCAGTTGCAAGAGCGTACAACCTGAAAATTGAATCATCAAGAGGAAGGGGCAGACCAAGAAAAAGATGGGTTGATGGAGTTACATACATCTTAAAACTTCACAATACCACACCATATCAAGTGACCGAGCGTGCATTATCTCGGAAACCGATCATCAGTTAAACCTTCTACGCCTAGCGGCAAAAAAGCAGAGAAGGAAAAAAGAAAGAAAGAAGATATACTAAAATTATTTCTTAAAAAAGGACAACTTTCAATTTGCCATTGTAACAAAATAATGCCATTGTACAGTTTAAGAGTGTGGAAACAAATAAGAACGGGGTCACCTGTTTCGCTGTTGCTCGTTGCTTATGGTTAAACCAGGCGCTGTTCGCTAACAATGTCTTTCAGATTTATGAGTGGGACATGTTAGATACGTGGGTGGGAGACATCTTATATACACATTCAAAACATACTATTTGAAGGTTATATATTTAATGTATATATATATGTTGTAGACAAGGTATACCAGTATAGGAGAGACTACATGAACACCTTTCAGAGATGTATATATAAAGTGTTATGTAAATTGCTTCATGTTGCACTGATCGTATAACCTTATAGCAACAGATCAATCTCCGGTTATATAACGTGTGACCTTTCGTTGGATATTCGAAAGTGATGTAATAGGATATTATAACAAATATATAATTTAATCAAGGTTGTTTTTTTCGAGTGTTAGCTTCGTGTGATCTATAACTTAACTCAACCAATACCACTGACCACTATATCGGCATACATCGACGTAGATGTTATGTGCTTGCCTCTCGTTCCAAAGGGACTTAGTTCGTTTTCTCTTGTAGCCATCGGCATATTCTTTCAGAAACCATTAATCTTAGTGTAGATGAGATGGCGTTACTAGTTCTATCGCAGACGGAGGATACAACGTAGTGCAAGTTGATCACATAAAAGAACTTTTGTCAGTTCAAATTCGAAAAGATCAAGCATGAAAGCCGCTGCTCGGCAAAATTCATTAAAAGTTTAAAAATAGAATTCCTACCTAATATTTTCATTATATTTCCAGATCCTTTTCCCACGTCTTGAACGTCGAATAAGGGATTGAACCTGCAACCCTCTTGTGTCCGAGTTGATAAGCGAAAGCTTACACAATATGCTAATCCGTCCCACAACAGAGTTCAACATAAAGGTCCGTAACTAATATAGTGACTAGTGTACCTGCTTTGTAGCTGCGTAGTCCCAGAATCAATGCATCAATGTTAGGGGAATTTTTAAGTCCATATGGGCTTTAAGATCGATCTGGGAACACTTCTTCTTCATCCTTCGCCCCCAGGAGGAATAGGTTCAGAACCAAGGCCGTCCAAGCCCGCCTATCCAGGGCCATATTTTCCAGATCTCCTTGCAGGGTTCTTTTTTTCCTCGGGTGGCGAGCTATGCATTTTTCTGGTTGCGGTTTATGTAGCTATCTAGTATTTTTTACAGGGTGGGGTAGCTAGACACGCCCAACCTCCTTAGGCGCCTCTTACGACATACGTGGCAGGTAACAGTGGTTCTATTCATTACACCCCAATTTGCGCCCCGACAACCACTCGGCCGAATCTGGGCACACATGGGTACAAATTAAACACTGGAAAGTAAAAGCCACCGATATGAAGTCGTCAAATTGTGTTACACTATGAGCTTTCTACAATTTCACATCCATGTCATTTTTTTTCCCGATCCAGAAGCACTTATCTTTCAGCTGTTCGTCTCGGTGTCATGGACATCGTAACCCTTCGGTTCGGTCCCACGATAACCGTAAATCTGGAGAGCCTGTGGTATTTCTGCCAGCATGCGGAATTGAACCGCACTCATAGGGGGCTTATCACCCGTCTTCCAATGCGCTACGAACACGCTGGGCAGGCGGGCCCAGATGTCATTATAGAATATGATAACACCTTTACAATAAATCATCTTCATACATAAACTATTCTTTCTCAATTATCAGATACGAGAATAACAACCATCACTAACAAGAAATTAATGAAACTGACTAAAATACTATGGAGTAACAATCAAAGTTAAAAAGTAAAGGAACTCTTGTTATACTACGTGGTACATAGGGTAATACGGTGCACAGACAACTATAAACTCATACGACCGGCGGAACTAGGTATAATTTAGGGAAATCAGACCACAACCGGTTACGTGACCTCGCATTCAAGCAGTGCGGCTTGTTTTCATTTTTGTTGGTTGGGCCAGACACATATATTCGGAAAAATCATGGTTTTGATTAATTATATTTTAATTTATAAAATAGTAAATATAAGTTACACATTATTTTTGATGGGGCCCGGCCCCACTGGCCCTTAATGACAAGCCATTCTGCATTCAAGTATTGTTGTATATAGATGAATTCATTTTAAAATCAACACAACATGCTAAATCAAGGTTATATTATGATACAAGTTCAGTTTAACAATCAGGACTATTAGTATTATAAATATTGTTCACTAATAAATAATCATAGAATCATGGAATTTAGTAAAATAGCAAAACAAAAGCGTGCAGTCTTCTATCAAACATATATAAATTCCAGCCCCCAACTGAAACTTGGTCAGAGGTTTCCCGGTCATTTATGCGGTCCCAAAATTAGAATTGGGTGTGGACGGTGTTAGACGCGTTTTTTCATTGACCTTCGGCATACGATGTGATGGTCAGCATCACGCCGGCCTCCTTTATTTCCCAGTGTTTTTCCTGATACCTAATTGAGGCTGTGTCGACCTGAGAGCCATTACGGTCGGAAATAATTCCATAGTGACACAACAGGCACAACTTTAAAAGTTAGATTAGTAAGGATATATACCTCTGTTATCTCAACAGGTAAATTTGTGACCTGGTTACATACAATTTATGAAGACTTGATATCATTCACTATTTGTTCTGTCTATTTGTTTCCTTTCCTGTCAAAAAGATATTCTGTTGTATAGCAACTCATGTGACTTCTCAGAGCTGCAGTGTCATCATTTGTGTGTTGTTCATTTACATTTGGTGGAAACTTTCAAAACTTGCTGATCCTATAAATACGAAAGATAAAATTGAGATATTTTGGACATATAAACAGACATGAAGGGCTGGAGAAGACCATCATGGAAGGTGGCATACTCGACACAGAGAAGAAGAGGAAGACCACGGAGAAGATGGTTTAGGAAGTAACTGATGGTTTGAACATTACGGCTGCAGAGGCAGGAATTGGCCTATAGAGAGAGAAATACCTGAGGACTGTTGGGGTTTCAAAGTTCTGCTCAGGACAAGCTACTTGATGATGATGTAAACATTAGTTATCAGCAATGATGTCTGAAAAGTTTCACATCAGGTCTACATTAGGACAAATATGCGTAATTGCACAGCTGTTGTTCATCACATATGTCGATAAAATAAATAGCTAATACCAGTGAAAGAAACAATATTGGGGAACTCCTCAGTGAATAACTTTTATCTGCGACCAGGAGAGCGTATCACCAGCAGAAGGAATGCTACAACAACACATTAACACACCCACTCACATGAGATGGTTACAACACAGACAAAACCAAAGTAATGGCATTCGTTATATAGATAAAGCTTTACTAACATATATCTTCATATGCAGTGGCGGCGGGTGATTATTTTTGTTAGTGGGGCCAGACAGAAATTTTCAGAAAAATAATAGTTTCTGTTAGGTTATATTTTAATGTATAAAATAATAAATACACGTTACACCTTATTTTTGTGGGGCCGGCACCACTGGCCCCTAATGACGAGCCGCCACTGTTCGTATGTAAACGTAAATTGAAAGAAGTTCTAGACCTTGCATATCTTTGAATAGATTTATCAGCTTCTTCTTCGAACGCTCCACATCGACTACTTGTTAACCACTATGTGCGAGCTGTATGTGATCCAAGTTTAAGAGCGAGTGTACGTTGTGTCAGTTATCCGCATGCAAGTAGGACAGCACATCCGATTTCTGCGACGCTTTTTATTTACTAGGGTAGCATCTCTAGGACCGAACCTCAGTCACCTCTTACGACATGCCTTGTAGGTCGCAGGTATACTATTCTTTGCTCCCCTTGCGAGCCCCGCACCACTCGGCCGAATTTGTCAGCAAATGAAAGAATAACTAGCGAAATACAACATAGATGGAATAAAGCAAATACAATGATAGGATAAATGGCACCAATTTAAAATCCTGGTAGGTCTCAATGAAAACCAAAAAAGCATTATACAACAGGATCTCTCTACAGACTTATTATCAGTGCTAAACTTAAACGTTCACATCAAACGAAGAAAACTAAATTATCCCAGATATGCATGGACGTGTCTACGCAGAATCCTGTATCAAGAAGAGACCGGTTTAGAAATGAAGAAATCAATAACAAAATTCGTACAGCATCAGTACTGGACTTTCAAAGAAACACAAAATTAAATGCTTCAGTCACTATACTTTTGATACCTACTTACAATGTACATACTAAACTATGTTTATCATCAAAACCAATGTATGCTGCAACAGGTGGCCACATTTTATGATAATGTGTTTGTTAGTTTGTTTGTTTTTCTGTTAATTGAAAAACAACGTTGTCTTCTTCTTCTTTGCGTTCGTTCTTTACGACCAATTTTAATCACTTTGTGATATGTTTGATCTTTGCCAAGAACGTGTATACGTTGCACATTGGTTTGGTAACAAAGTTATGAACCCGGTTCTGCTGGGTCTCCCCACTTGTTAAGCAGATTACAAACAGACAGTGCAACTCAAATGCGAATGTTGCTCAGATACAGTAAATCTTCTTCTCTTCCACCATTTACTTCTTTATGGAAGTGTTGGGGGTGAAACGTAGTGATCGTGTGTGTGCTTTTTTAAGGCACTTTGTAAGATTGATATTCATGTTCGTAAAGCTGTTCTTGATGCCGTCGCTCCATCTTTTGCGTGATCTTCCTCTTGCCTTGTACTCATTATACTTTTTCTGTGTGGCTCTCTGTGGTAGGCGATACCAGGGCATTCTGGTCAGGTGTCCAAACCATTTAATCTGTTGTTCTTTTATGAATTGCATAACTGGTTTCACATCCAGTCTCCTTCTGATTTCTTCATTTCTAATTATGTCTCTTATTGTCACACCTGCAGCTCTTCTAAGACACCTCATCTCTGTCGTTATAATTTTCCGCTCATTAGCTGCTGTTATTGGCCATGTTTGACACTGGTAACATAGAGTAGGCGAGAAAATCGTTCTTATGAGATTTGCTTTAGTTGTTAGCGGTATCTCTTTATGGTTAACTGTCCCAGTACTTGGTTAGCTTTAGTGCAACTATTGCTGATTTCGCTATCGATACTTCCATCTGCTGTGAAAATTGCTCCTAAGTATTTGGCCTCAAGTGTTTGTTTTATGTCTACGTTCTGGAGTTTTATTGTAAGGCTTTCTGGTTGTCTACTTATTGCCATTATCTCTGTCTTTATTATATTTATTTTCATGTTGTACTCCTCACCCTTGATGTTAACTAACCTCAAATGGTTCTGGAGAGATTCTTCATTTTCTACAATCAGTACTTGGTCATCTGCAAATAAAAGTTCTGAAATATTATTTTCTTTCTCTATTCCTGCTTCTCTTCTTATGTTGTCCATGTATGTTATCATATTATACAGTAAATACAAAGCAAAAGTATATAATTCAAAAAGTAGACAACGCAAAATGTGGACTACATAATTAATAGAGGCAGTGAAATATGTCATTTAAGAAGAGCACATAACAACCCATTCTACAGATATCTTATAATCCTGTGTGTGTGGTTATAACGGTTTAAAGAAAACAAAAGAAAAGTAAGTTAGTTATTTGTTCACTAAGTCAACATGATTACATATTCTACAAATACTGTAGAAACAAACTCCAGCTTCAAATACAACATTTTCAGTAGTAGTCATCACCATCATCATACCATCTTCATCATCATCATCATCATACCATCTTCATCATCATCCCATTTATTTCATCTACCTGTTGACGTTGATGATTCGTGTTCGTGAGCTTGCGATAAACTTCGTTATTTACATTCCTTTCATGACATAATGTTGAGCAGCTGTTTGGTAAACCCTATGTCTCTTTCTTTCTTTCTCTCTTGCTTCATTTCTCTCTCTCTCTTCTTTTTATATTTTCTAATCATCTTTATCCATTTTCATAATGTTGACTAACCCTTGTCTTTGAGTGCATGTACATAAAACAATAATTACATATTTGTTGGTTAGAAACTTGTTGCTGGACACTACATGTTGTGTGTTGTGCAAGGGGCGAAATTCCTAACCTCTCTTTTATCCTTTTCTTGATAAAAACCTTTTGGTCGAAACGTTGCTGTGTATTGTTTTTGTATTTTGTAAAACCACAGTACTTTGTTTTTACGTATTTCGTCATTGCTTTATAGTTTTACTGCAGTCTTCCCCTATATCGATAATGTTTTTTGGTTGATTTGTATGACTTGTCAAAACGTTTTCTTCAGTTTATACTCTGATTTGTTGTAATGCTAAAATTAGTAACAGTGGCGGCTCGTGATCATTTTTGTTTGTGGGGCCAGACAGACATTTTCTGAAAAATCATGGTTTCGGTTAGAATATATTTTATGTATAAAATAATAAATACAAGTTACACCTTATTTTTGGTGGGGCTCGGCCCACTTGCCCTTAATGACGGGCCGCCACTGATTAGTAGTATTAGTAACAATAGTAGCAGCAACAATAGTAATAGTAGTAGCAGTAGAAGAAGTAGTAGTATGAGTACAGAATTAGTATAGAATGTAAATGTGCAGATAAGTTGGGCATACTGAGAAGTTATAACGTATCAAAGCAGTAGTAGTAGTGTATTAGCAGTAGCAGTAGTAGTAGTAGCAGCAGCAGTAGTGGTGGTAGTAGCAGTAGTAGAAGTAGTAGTATTAGTACCAGAATTAGTAAGAATGTAAATGTTGCAGATAAGTTGGGCATACCCTGAGAAACTTATAACGTAATCACAAAGCAGGCATTGAAGTAGGAGACAAAGTATCAGCAAGTATGGAGGCCTTAAAGAAACGTGAATCACATTTTACTAAGAAAGTTGAGAAATATCAGACTTAATTCCGAAGGAGAGGATGAGCCAGTTGTCCAGGAGGAGTAGTAGTAGTAGTAGTAGTAGTAGTAGTAGTAAAAATCGTATGAGCAGCGGTTAATGTCAAACGTTTTGAACAGTATTCTGGTGTTTATATAACACATAACGTATGATTTTGAATATAAATGTCGCCTGAGTGGTTACCGAGGTCCAAATTTGGGTGTAAAGAATAGAACCACTGTTACCTGTCGTGAATGTCGTAAGAGGCGACTAAGGAGGTTTGGATGAAATCGGATGCACGTGTCCTAAACATGTAGAAGTCTATGCGTTTAGGGGCCTACCAAACCAATGTGCAACGTATACATGTTCTTGGCAAAGATCAAACATATCACAAAGAGTGATTAAAATTGGTCTTAAAGAACGAACGCAAAGAAGAAGAAGAAGAATATAAATGTTACCGAAAAGTCCTCTTTATATCATGTACAGGGAAGAGAGCATACATATCTGCTCAGAATGAACTCAAAATCGAAGACAACTGGCTGATGCTACAAACAGAATGAGACATTTGAAGTATTTTGGAAACAAAAAGAAACACGACGCGCTGAAGAAGACGATTATAGAAGGAGATATCGCGACAAAGAGGAGAGAAGGAAGACATAAGACGATTATAGAAGGAGATATCGCGACAAAGAGGAGAGAAGGAAGACATAAGACGATTATAGAAGGAGATATCGCGACAAAGAGGAGAGAAGGAAGACATAAGACGATTATAGAAGGAGATATTACGACAAAGAGGAGAGAAGGAAGACATAAGACGATTATAGAAGGAGATATCCGGCAAGAGAGAGAAGGAAGACATAAGACGATTATGGAAGGAGATATTGCGACAAGAGAGATAGGAAGACATAAGACGATTATGGAAGGAATATCGCGGCAAGAGGAGAGAAGGAAGACATAAGACGATTATAGAAGGAGATATCGCGGCAAAGAGGAGAGAAGGAAGACATAAGACGATTATGGAAGGAGATATTGCGACAAAGAGGAGAGAAGGAAGACATAAGACGATTATAGAAGGAGATATCGCGGCAAAGAGGAGAGAAGGAAGACATAAGACGATTATAGAAGGAGACATCGCGACAAAGAGGAGAGAAGGAAGACATAAGACGATTATAGAAGGAGATATCTCGACAAAGAGGAGAGAAGGAAGACATAAGACGATTATAGAAGGAGATATCGCGACAAAGAGGAGAGAAGGAAGACATAAGACGATTATAGAAGGAGATATTACGACAAAGAGGAGAGAAGGAAGACATAAGACGATTATAGAAGGAGACATCGCGACAAAGAGGAGAGAAGGAAGACATAAGACGATTATAGAAGGAGATATTACGACAAAGAGGAGAGAAGGAAGACATAAGACGATTATAGAAGGAGATATCGCGGCAAAGAGGAGAGAAGGAAGACATAAGACGATTATGGAAGGAGATATTGCGACAAGACGAGAGAAGGAAGACCACGGAGATGATGTATTAAGAATGTCATTGAAGATTTCAACATAACGACTGTAGAGGCGTGACACCTGGCATACGAGAGAGAGAAATTCCAAAGAACTGTTAGAGTGTCAACGTTCTGATCAGGACAAACGTTTTGATGATAATGATTTACAACAATATAGATCTGCTAACATCAAATACAAATGTCAAGCGTTGGTTGCTTTAAATCAGCAAGCACTTGACTGTCAAAGAAAAAACACATTGAATTGATCAGAGATATAGACCAAAAATAGATGTTGACTGAATTATAGTTTCTTGCTAACTCTTCAACTGTGTAAATTTACAATCAAAGACATGAGACAAGGTTTCAAGTGAATATATATTGCTGATATTGTTTCTATTATTAAATAAAGCTGAGCATTACTTTGCAAAAACAAACAAAAACGAATTAACATATGGAATGGAAGAAACGTAAAAATCAAAATCAAGTGTTTAAAATCCTGTGTTTTTCCCTTGGCAACAAATGGTTGTGAGACATGGTCCACTGGCAATGCGGTGGAAAAGATCATTAATGCATTTAAATGCAAATGCTACAGATAATAGTACTTAGAATATCATCCGCCCGAGTGGTTACCGGGGCCCAAATTTGGGTGTAAAGAAAAGAACCACTGTTACCTGCCACGCATGTCGTAAGAGGCGTCTAAGAAGATTGGGGTGGGGCTAGCTACCCACGCCGTAAAAACACTTGATGGCTACAGAACTGAGAGCGAACAAGTAAACGCTGGCTGAAACTGGACACATTGATGAAGGATAAGCACCAGAGCTCCAAATGGTGCTGAAGATGTGATGTAAAACACACCAATGCTAAAGGCTATATGAATCAGATTTCTACAGGAATAGATTTTATTGGGAAGTCTGGTACATCGGTCTGGACTGAACGCAAGAGAGAGAGAGAATGTCATGGACAGAGTAAATAAAAAAATGCTTCTGTTCTGCAACACCTAGATATTAAAGAGTTGCAAATTAAAGAGCATAACATCAAGGAAAATTAAATATTTCGGACACATCAAACGACATGAGTGTCCAGAGAAGATAAGTTTGAAGGGAATAATCCATGTAAATAGAACGAGAGGAAGACATAGAAGACGATGGGAGCAAGATGTTATTGACGATGTGAGAATGACTGCTGCTGAGGCTGATCAACTGCACAGAACAGAGCGATTTTCAGGACTGTTGTCATGGGAGCCAAGTTCCGGAAGGGACAAGCTACTTGATGATGATGATATTATTCCTACTAAATAGTGTTAAAATATGTTCAAGCTCTTCCATGCGATTGTAAGGGATGATATACCATTGTAAATTACGAATTTCCAATTCAAATGTTGTATCAATCCTATTATATGCTAGCCATAGTTGGAAAATGAGTACATATATAGACAGTAAGTTGAATATATTTGAAAACAGATGTCGGCGAAATATATGAACGTAAAATGTTACGAATTTAGGAGAAGTAATGAATTCAGATAAATGTCTGGTCAACCACTAGTAACAACTGTTATAAGAAGGAGAAGATGGAGATATGTTGAGCATATCTTGAGAAGAAATGTCTGGTCAACCACTAGTAACAACTGTTATAAGAAGGAGAAGATGGAGATATATTGAACATATCTTGAGAAGAAATGTCTGGTCAACCACTAGTAACAACTGTTATAAGAAGGAGAAGATGGAGATATGTTGAGCATATCTTGAGAAGAAATGTCTGGTCAACCATTAGTAACAACTGTTATAAGAAGGAGAAGATGGAAATATGTTGAGCATATCTTGAGAAGAAATGATCAAAGAATACCAAAGCACCCATTGAACCAGGAGGCAAATGGTTCAAGAAAGAGAGGACGACATAAGATAATCCTGAAACGAGTATTGCTGAGACAGGCAAGAATTATCAGACTCAATTCCATGGATGAGATGAGACTGAGCGAGTTGCACTGGACAGAGCGATATGGAGAAATTACTTGCAGACCACACGTAACGTATAACGGTACTAAAAAGTTACATATCCTTTACAGGACTTTGCGAATCAACCCAGCTTTTTAACGCTGTTTGTGATTTTCTAGGCATTAATACGTTCAGTAGTTTGCCATTGCTTTCTGAATGGGTGGTGCCATCGTCCTTTTGTAAAACTCAAGCGAAACAATTGCAGCCAAACTGTCCGCAACGTTATTCGAACTCAAAACGTCAGGGTTAATAGACCGAATCACTATCCCCTAGGCCACAGACACCACCTTAAATAAAAAGCAGCGTTTTTCGCGCGATTTCATCGAATTAAAATCAAGATAAATATATATTTATATTTCTAAAAGTGACTTAGCAGACTATAAGAGATGGCGTACCGTATTGTACACTTATAAGGGATGATACTTCTAACTGATGGCAGACTATTCCAGACATTTAATACATACATTACCACTACAAAGTGTCAAAAATGAGTACTACTCTAATGATGAGCGTGCGAGATTAAGGAAAATCTCACGATTTTAGGCAGTAATTTATTTTCCTAAGTATTTTTTTTCGTTAAATCGCTAGTAATTCATGCGTAGTCAGTGCGACTAATATGACACCTATGACTAATTTTGCGTGAACGCTTGCTTTCCTTATTATCAGTGTCCCTTGCCATTGAGGCGAGCCTTACTTCTTCTTCTTCGAACGTTCGTTATCGACCACTTGTTAAACCACCCTTTGTGATTTCTATGTGATCTGAGCCTTACGGCGAGTGTACTTTGTGCCAGTTATACGCCTACAAGTAGGCCAGAACATCCGATTTTGCCGACTCTTTTTATTTACTAGGATAGCTTCCCTAGGCCCCTACCTCAATCGCCTCTTATGACATGTCTTGTAGGTAGCAGTACTACTATTATTTACTTCCTTTTGTGGGCCCGGTCAACACATGAGAGGAACCTTGCTCGAATGTCTGAAATTTCTATTAATTTATATCCCCATGTGAAGGATGAGGAAAACTATAGTAAAACTGTCTAAAATCACCAAAATTTTATTGACCAAAGTTGACCTCGAACCCTTAGTACAAAACTTGGTTACAAGCAGTGCCGGCTCGTCATTAAGGGCCAGAGGGGACGAGCCCCACCAACAATAAAATGTAACGTTTATTTATTATTTCATAAATTAAAATATAACCTAACCCAAAGCCATGTTTTTCCGAAAATTTGTGTCTTCCCCACCAACAAAAACGATCACGAGCCGCCACTGGTTACAAGCATTGAGTGGTATCGACTTAGCTTTCGACGTACTTCCTAGCACATATTTGATGTATATTCCTTTCATGTTCAAAGCTATGTATATCTAGATAAGCTTGAATTATATACTGTCTTATTTCATATATAAGTTTAAATCGATATGTTTTGTCTATTTCTAATATTGTTTGTTTTTGTTAGCCAACACAGCTTGATATATCAAATCTCTAGCCCGTGGGTTCTCTGACAGTTAGGACAGCATCAAATGCACCATTTTCTTAATTCTTGACCGTCATCTGTATTGTGTTTTTCAGTTCTGTTCTACTATTCTCCTCTATTTCGTTGTGGGTATTCTAAGCACTCGTTTACCATCTTGTATCGAGAGACAGTGAAGTGCATCATCATGGCAGTTTTTGGTAACAGAGTTAGTCTTCATCTTCTTCTCACCCTTCCCAATAGGGAAGCATAGTCCGCAACAGACCTTCCGGAGCCTATCCAAGACCATCTTTTCCAGATCTGCACTCTCTTCCCGTTTTTGCATTCCATCTCTAACTCCCGTCTCCAGGTGTTTCTGGGTCTTCCTTACTTCATTGCCCTGGGGTTCCATCGAGAGCCTGTCTCGATGCTGTCAGGGTTTCCTCAGTGTGTGTCTATCCATGCACCTTCTGCTCATTATCTCTTGTCCCACCTGCCGTTGTCCTGCCCTATTCCACAGTTCTCTGTTTGTGGTCATGTCATACCATCTCAGATGGAGTATCCTGCGTAGGCATCTATTAATGAATGTCTGCAACTTTTGGTTTCACCTTAGTTGTTCTCCATGTCTCTGCTCCATACAGAAGGACAGACTTGACATTTGAGTTAAATATCATTATCTGAGTTTTATTCCTGATCATTCTTGAACTCCATATGTTCTTCAGAATGGCAAATGCTGATCTTGCCTAGTTAGTCTTCATGCGTATCACATATCCGATACATCTCTACTTTCTCATTAAGATGATGGTGTTCATATTCACTTGCTGTCACTATGAACGCAGTTCTTCTTGGTTTTATATAGTACTTGGCCATAACGTCGCGTAAGATATTTCGCAGACAAATTATATGGAAGGTGCAGAGTTTGGAGATATTTTGTTCTGTCATATGTCATCTTTCTTATCCGTATATATATAGCCTTTTTTCGTCTTTACAGACGGTTAATTGGCAAGTGTTTTACTGTGACAACTTCTGAGTTTTCGCTTTTCTCTCTTGTCGTTCAGCTCATACATAAGTCTCTTCTCAAAGACTCTGCGCCCTTTGGTAGGTTGACTTTCCACACAACTCTGTCATCAGCTAGTCTTTCCCATGTGCTGGGACCTATAGAAACGTTTTTCAATGATGCTTTGCAGACATGTGTCTAGCCTGGGCAGCTGATATGGAGAATGTGCCTTGCCCATTTTGCACAAACCCCTCTCTACCCTACTGTTTCATCCAAAAGGAAAGACAAAGTCTATACGTTTGGAATCCAGCAGGGTTTGCAGGAGATGCCAGAAGATGGCAAGGAATACACATATAACCATCAACTGCCTTGGGTCCCTCCTCCGGATTTTGCTCAGGTTTACTCCTCTAGCCTTCTGCAGTACCGTGCTGACCCACAAGGCAGTGGGATTTATCCGTATAGTAAGTTGATATCCACATGCTATATCCAAATAAGACTAGTTTTTAAGAACGCTTCTCAATTTTAAGAAACGTTCTCTGAACATATCATATAATTTGTACATGTGTCGTTAGGGGTCTTGTGGAGTTGTAGTCTGTTATCCTGCTCCAGGTATGTTACATTTGTAGTTGTTAGTCCATATTGTGGAAGAATGTCTGAAGTTTTTTATCCATCAGGATCTCGGTCTTCTTTGTGTCTGAGGTAGGGTTCTTATTTTATTTATTCGAACGCTCCATATTATCCACTTGTCAACCACGCTATGTGATTTGTATGGGATCTGAGCTTAAGAGCGATTGCACGTTGCGCCAGTTATGCACTTAAAAGTAGGCCAGCACATTCGATGTCTGTGCTGCTTTTTATTTACTAGAGTAGCATCTCTAGAGTCTACACCAACAGCCTCTAACGACATGCACTGTAGGTTGCAGTGGTACTATTCATTGCTTCTTTACGGAATCCGGCACCACACGGTAGGGTTAAATGTTATTATACATTGCTATGTTATATCACACTTTTAAATAAAAATTGCAAGCCGTTTTAAAAGAGGTGAAATCAAGTACTCATACGTCTTCTTCTGCTTCTTCGATCGCTCCATATCAACCAATTGTTAATCTCTCTGTGTGATTTGTATGTTATCTGAACCTAAGAGCGATTCTACGTTGAGCCAGTTTTGCAAGAAATTAAAAAAATGGCTTTATTGAGTTGTGTATTTCACGAACGTTTCGTTTTAGCTAGACACAGAATAATCAGGTACGGTTCGATCTAACAGTGTTAGCACTAAAACATGCCCATTTGTTTTAAATGGCTCTCTTGTTGTGTTTGTAAGAACGCTTGTATTGCAAGGCTAGGCAATGGATGCCATGAGGAATAAGAGTAAGTGGTTCGAATCCTGTGCTTGGTAAATTGTTATGTCGGTAGCTCCTAATATTTGTACACGGTCTATTTATTGCTTGTATTCATTGCTTCCGTTTCTTTCCCTGAGATTCTTAAAAAATACATTGTTCTCATACATTTGAATATAAGATTTATTATCAGCTTTCACTTTTTAGAATGACAATTAGGCCAAAATTCACCGACGACGCTGGTTTTACTTGAGATATGTACATACGAGCTGTTTTTAACGTATTCATTTTCTCTGCACAGACCACAACGTTCATAAAGAGATATCAAATTATTTGATATGAACGAAAGCACATGGAAAAGGAGACCAGTAACTATAGAAATGATCTCCTATACTTCCAGCATTTATTTCTTTATAGAAGTGTTGGAGAAGATGTAGAGATCTTGTGTGTGCTTGTTCTTCTCTTCCAGCATTTATTTCTTTATAGAAGTGTTGGAGAAGATGTAGATATCTTGTGTGTGCTTGTTCTTCTCTACCACCATTTATTTCTTTATGAAGTGTTGAGAAGATGTAGAGATCTTGTGTGCGCTTGTTCTTCTCTTCAGCATTTATTTCTTTATAGAAGTGTTGTGAAGATGTAGATATCTTGTGTGCTTGTTCTTCTCTTCCAGCATTTATTTCTTATAAAGTGTTGAGAAGATGTAGAATCTTGTGTGCTGTTCTTCTTTCACCATTTATTTCGTATAGAAGTGTTGGAGAAGTGTAGAGATCTTGTGTGCTTGTTCTTCTCTTCCAGCATTTATTTCTTTATAGAAGTGTTGGAGAAGATGTAGAGATCTTGTGTGTGCTTGTTCTCTCTTCCTTATTTATTACTTTATAGAAGTGTTGGAGAAGATGTAGAGATTGTGTGTGTGCTTGTTCTTCTCTTCCAGCATTTATTTCTTTATAGAAGTGTTGGAGAAGATGTAGAGATCTTGTGTGTGCTTGTTCTCCTTCCTATTTATTACTTTATAGAAGTGTTGGAGAAGATGTAGAGATCTTGTGTGTGCTTGTTCTTCTCTTCCAGCATTTATTTCTTTATAGAAGTGTTGGAGAAGATGTAGAGATCTTGTGTGTGCTTGTTCTTCTCTTCCAGCATTTATTTCTTTATAGAAGTGTTGGAGAAGATGTAGAGATCTTGTGTGAGCTTGTTCTTCTTGTATCTCTTATTGTCACACCTGCAGCTCTTCTCTCTTCTCTCTCTCTCTCTCTCTCTCTCTCTCTCTCTCTCTCTGATCATGGCCTAGAATGGTGAACCAACTTTTATCATGAATTTTACCGTGGTTTTAAGGACTCCGCTGCCCGTCTGCCCATCGTGTTCGTATTGCGTTGGACTACGGGTGACTATCCTCTGTGTGTGCGGGTTCAATTCCGCGGTATGACAGAAAAAGCCACATATTCCCCAGATTTACTGTGTTTGTGGCAGCGAACCGAAGGGTTACGATGTTCATGGCACCGAGCCGAAGAGCTGAAAAGCTCAATTGCTTCTGGATCGAAAAAAGGACTCCGTTCCTCCGAACAGCTTCTCGTGAAGCTCTGTGTTTTGGGGCCAGGTTTCTTTTCTTATGTCTGCTATCAGTTGACAATCTTGCAGTACGTGCTCTGCCGTCATGTCCGCCTTTTCGCAGGGGCACAGGCTAGTTGTGCCAATTTTAAATTTGTTAAACATGTGTGCACGGCGCTTTTTGTGGCCGGTTTGCAGCTCGTCCAAGACACCTCATCTTCGTTGTTATGATTTTCCGCCATGTTTGGTCCTAATAGCATAGTGTTGGCCAGAAAATCGTTCTCATAAGAAGATGTGATTTAGTGCATAGAAATGATACAACTGTATTAAACAACCTAACATTACAAATAAGTATTCACATTTTGGAAGTTTCAAGGAAAATAAGACTTTGAAAGTAACAAGAACATTTTTGGAAGAATAGTTAATGATGGTTACCTCTGAATTCGGCAAAGACCCGCCTACATGACGTGGAACACCAGTGATTGGTGGAAGCAGGTGTTCACGCAAAAATCAGTCAGAAGCGCCATAACAGGCATCATGGCTAACTCTTGAATTCACAGCGAACGAACGCAGAAGAAGAAGAAGGTGAGTTCAGAGAAGGCGTGGCGTCGCTCGCAGATCTCTGAACAGAAAGACAAGAGTGAGAGTTGTATCCCTTATTTGATTGGATACAAGAAGACCATACAGTATTATTATAAACCTGTTACATTTGTCAATACAGTTCAGTAGATAATATGAAATAAGGAATAACATATGGTAGGACGTGTTTATTAGTTACCTGTGATATTCTAGCAAATATTATATTTGACGCTACTGTCAATTTAATGTTTGATCACAGCCAACTATAATACTGAGTCTTATAACTGACCGTGAAAATTTTGACCTAGTTAGAGTTGGTTAGCTGGATTTTATAAGTGCTTGATAGAACACTGCAAGCGTTTTTGTAATTTTACTGCAATTCTATGAGTCTATGGTTATTTATTGATGAAAAATATTCATAATATTGATATTCCTTATTGTTAAATTTAACTTGTTGCATAATATAACTTTGAATTAGCATTTTATGTTGATTTTAAATGAAATCGTCTATATACAACAATACTGGAATGTGAGGTCAAGTTAAGGTTGTGATCTTATTTCCTAGAATTTTTACCTGAGTTCGCCGGCCGTATGAGTTTATAGTTGGCTGTGATTTGCTGTATGTATCGAATTAGTTAGGCTGAATAGCACAACGGATGAAACGTTCACTTTTCGATTTCAGCAAAAAGTGGTGCTTTTTACTTTTAACCTACTTACTACTAAAAGTGTGAAATATACTGACTCGCATACTTGGACTTTGATATGTGAAGAGACAGACATTTCACAACCTACGGTCGCGCGTGTGTGTGCCAGGGTGTTAAAGGGAGAAAGAATAGTAATACTGCGACCTACAAGACATATTGTAAGAGGCGTCTGAGTTAGGAATCTAGGAAAGCTACCCTAGTAAATAAAAACATCGTAGAAATCGGATGTAGTGCCCACTTTTAGTCGTATAACTGGTCCAACTTACAATTGCTCTTAGGCTCGGATCACATGCAAATCTCAAAGAGTGGTTTACAAGTGGTAGATATGGAACGCTCGAAGAAGAGAATTATGGTCTGTTGAGACTACTGTACATTTTTACACTTTCCTACCGACTTATCCCTTTAGCTGCTAAGGACGTATATATACGTTTTCCCATTCACTTCTAAAGACGCATTAACACGTCTGTTATTATCTCTCCTCTGTGGGCTAAAGACGTGTTAACACGTTATACACTGCTACTGTCACTGCTATAAGCGTACATTCACGTTTGTGACCTAGAAACAAAGAGTAGCTATTTTAAGCTCAGCCTTCAGAAAGTATGTAGCAGCGAAAGGGTTAAGATATAGAGATGTGTTTGTCTGTGCAATTCTGAAAGATAAATATTGATAACTACATAGAGTAATACATATATGCTGAAACTTTGAGACGAGAGTTATGAAGAACTACATAAACTGGTTGATTGATTGATTGATAGGAACATTATCATTGCACTTCGGTGAGTAACCATGTATGCTCCAATCTCTTTCTTACACAGGAAGATCTCAACTGCAGTCAGCAAACTATGTAGCACCGGCGAGGATCCCCGTTGTCATTTTGAAGATGGTTAACATATTTTGTAGGAATTGTATTTTCACATTTTTAAGGAATCTTGCCCAGGCAGCGGCTTCCCAGCCTGTTCTTCTCGATTTTGAACTGCCAATGGTTTTTTATGTGCTCATATTGAACACGGGACATATGCTTTTTTGTTCCTCTCTGATAGGACTAGGAACTCTATCTCACCTACACTGAGATCAGGGATCTCTGGAAAAATATACAGATGGTTTCACGAAGGAGCGAACCTTGTACATTTGGTACGAGAAGCGAGGAACTAACCTCTACGCCACATGGACTAGGTAAACTGTGCACGAGTATGGAGATATTGGGAAGAATTTTGTCTACTACATAGTGATGATAGGTATAATAAATGATAACAACAGATGCATTACAAGAAAGCTTACTGTAGCACTGGAAGATTGTGATTATCCCGACCAGGGCCGTGCGGTATATTTTCTCAGTATGATGCAAGTTTTCGAAATGTCGCCCATTACATTTTTTTTCCTCAAAATAACCTTCAATTTTGATTTTTATTTCGCTGCTTATGCCTCCCCCCTTGCGGTGCCGCCTGATGCGGCTGCCTCTCTGCATCATAGTACGACACGGCCTTGATCCCGACGATATTAGTCGTTGTGATCAACGGATACTATAATGCTGAAAGTAAAACTTAATACACTTTTTACACACGACAAGAGGAGCTTTCATCGCATTGGAAAACATATGAAAGTCTGGATAGGACACACTTTGAGAAAACCAGAAGGGAATATAACAAGAAGGATCCTTTCCTGAAAACGTCAGGGACAATCAAAGAAAGGGATACCGAGAATATATGGAGGCGAGATTTGGAGGCAGAGATCAACAGTATAAAGAAGAGCTGGAGGAGCAGCAGCAGAGAGCAAGAGATAGGAAGACTTTGCAGGAGATGGTTGAGGGCATATATCCCAACAAGTATTAAAAAGACACAGAGAGAGAGAGAGAGAGAGAGAGAGAGAGAGAGAGAGAGAGAGAAAGTTCAAACAATGGACGTACAGTTAATATCGCGAAAACGAAGATAATGAGAAATTATTTTAAAAACAACAAAAAAACGCAATTTTGTAACAAAATGAAACCAAAGAGGCGGTTTAATATGTTATATGGAATGACCTCACAGTCAGAAAGGGCATAACAGTTCAACTACCTGTTTTGGCGTAGATCACAAAGCCCAAATATACGGCAAAGCTGATCGAAAAGGTGAAGATCCTGACCGTAATAGTCGGCAGAAAAGATCGTACCCTAGGGAAAGCTCACCCTATTAAATCAAATGCTGGCTGAAACCGGGTGTGCGGGACTAGTCACCATGGGCGCATAATCGACCCAACGTAGATCACTTCGTTCTTGTCAAAGGACCAATTATATATCACAAAAAGAATGATAATATTGGCCATGAAGAACGTGTGAAAAGAAGAAGAAGATGTTGTATACTTGGTAAGTGCAGAATTGTAGAACGGTAATCTGGGAAAGGACATTTCTGGAAGAATTACGAAAGTAAATCAAACGTTTGTCATGATTAACAAAATCTGGAACGTCAAAGGATAACAGTAATGGGAAACAACACTCAGAATATATCGAAACAGTTATTAGTTATCAGTTATATCAAGACTATCATCTTATCACTCAGGACATGTCTCTAAGTGCTCCAATCTCCACCTCAACAAATCCAGTAGCGTCCAGCGGCACAACACGCCAGATCGATCTTGATTAATCAATCTCTTTGTATATTTAGTATGTCGTTCTTTTCGTACTGTACCAGTATCGTCACCCATGTCTCTCAATCTGGTATGCTGTGTAATAAGTGTGCTTCTTCACTTCTGTTGTATCCTTTGCTTGATAAAGGCCTTTTGGTAGAAACGTTGATGTGTATTGTTATTGTTTTTGTATTTTGTAAAACTACAGTAATTTGTTGTTACGTGTTTTGTCATTGTTAATCTTGTTTTTAATCACAGTCAGGAGAAGAGATTTCTAGAACGAGCTTTTGTGTGCGCTTTATAAACATTGTTTTTCGTCGCCTCTGTTATCGAGAATGTCCATCTTTTCGTAAACTGCTTTTTGCTTTGTATACACTGTATCAGAGTAACATTGCTCTTTGAGGCGCACTGTCTGTTGATAATCTGCTTATATGTCCGAACTATTTCATTTATCTCTTGATGAATTTCAGTACTTATGTTGTACGCACTTTTTTTTACTGATGTCTTCATTCCTAAACCTGCCACTGCTCGATGTCCCCATCATTCTGCATAGACATTTCATCTCTGTCGTGACTAGCGACCCTCTACCTAAAGTTGCCTCGGCCCAACCATTTCAACCTTCTACCTAAGGTTGCCTTGTCACCACCCGCTACAACATCTACCTAAAACTACTTTGCCTTACTCGCTACAACCTTCTACCTAACGTTACCTCCCCCCACCAACTACAACGCTCTACTTAAAGTGGCCTTGCAGGACTGTGCGGTATATTTTATCAGTATGATGCAAGTCTTCGAAATGCCGCCCCTTAAATGTTTGTTTTTCTTTAAAATAACCTTCAATTGTGATTTTGTTTGCGCTGCTTATGCTGCCCCTTACGGTCGCCTGATGCGGTCGCCTCTCTGTATCATGGCCGGCCTGTGGTCTTGGCCCTACCCACTACAACCCTCTACGTAAAGTTGCATTAGTCCCGCCCGCTACAACATTCTATCTAAAGTTACCTTGGCCCTGCCAATTACAACCCTCTACATAAGGTGCTCCCAAACCACATATTATATCTACAAGCATGTACTACTACATATCTCTTACTTTCTATATGTATTTACAATGCTTACTGCACTGTTATTATATTTCCAATGTATGACAAGTGTTGTGTTATATTTCAACTTGACAGTTGCTACACAACTTTTGACAAACAAGCAAATCAGCAGGCCCGTGCGTGAACATTTTTATGTGTGAGCGGAGTGTATTGTCCTATACATAAAAATCCGGTCGCTCACTGGTTTGTGAGTGAAGCTTAAAGAGTGCTTGAAAACTGAGCAAACCACACATTAGTTGCATCTTCCTCGAGCGTGTTACAAGACCTATGACTTTCCTAAGTTACTGTTTGTTAACTCAGAATAACATATAACTGTTCTAAACATTGGATTGTCCGTTTCTGTTCGGATACAAGACTAATATTTGAAGGTTGTATAGATTTTTCACTATCTGTTTTGATCGGCACTCCAAGCATGGATAAACCAACAATTTTAGGGCCAACGATGCGTCTGTTTTTCAACAAAACGTGGACAACTATTTTATGCTTGTACATCATTGTTTACACAGTAAGTAACGTTTTGTTGTTGTTTATGTATGTATAATATATTCTTTGAATATGAAGTGAACTGAATTAAAATTTTACAACAAAGTTACACAATAATATAATTTATACTCATGTATATCTCATGTAGAAACAGATTTTAAAACTCGATTATTTCACTACTACAAAAATTCATTATTTTTGTTGTGATTTTAAAAAGTGCATTCGTTTGCGTTTTTTTTTAAAATTTCCCCGTTGATGTTTTTATTGTCACGTATGATAATTTGATGTTTATATATTATTGCTAGTGATGAATAAATCAGATATGTTGTTGATAAATTGATTGATTGATTGATTGATATAATAATCATAATATCATTTCGATAAATAACCATGCTTGCTAACTGTTTTTCTTACACAAGAATATGTCTGCGTCAGTGCACGAGCTTGGCAGCAAAGGCGAAAGATCTTGATCTAATTTTAAAGATAATGTAATTTTTTTAGAGAAATTTGATTTTACTTTTAAAATAAATTTTACCCAGGCAGTAAGTTTGGAGCCTATTCTCTTTTTGGAGTTGAACTATCAAGGGTTCTGCTACATGATAATTTTGAACACGGGATGAGGGTAATAGCTGTCCATCATTGGGAACAACGTCTTCTGAGTAGGTTATTCCACGGAATGTTTCTCGTTAATTGATTATCTTATTCTTCACCCTTCGCCCCTAGGGAAGCATAGGTCCGCAACCAAGGCCTTCCAAGCCTGCCTATCCAAGGTCATCTTTTCCAGATCTCGCCACTCTCTCCCCGTCCTCTTGCATTCCATCTCTAACTCCCGTCTCCAGGTGTTTCTGGGTCTTCCCTTACTTCTATTGCCCTGGGGTTTCCATCGGAGAGCCTGTCTCACGATGCTGTCAGGGGTTTCCTCAGTGTATGTCCTATCCATCTCCACCTTCTGCTCATTATCTCTTGTTCCACCTGCCGTTGTCCTGTTCTATCCCACAGTTCTCTGTTTGTGGTCCTGTCGTACCATCTCAGATGGAGTATCCTGCGTAGGCATCTATTAATGAATGTCTGCAACTTTTTGGTGTTCACCTTAGTTGTTCTCAATGTTTCTGCTCCATACAGAAGGACAGACTTGACATTTGAGTTAAATATCATTATCTTAGTTTTATTCCTTTAATTGATTATGCTATAATAATATTTCTGGTCAACTACTAGTAACAACTGTTATAAAAATAGAAGTTGTAGATATGTTGGACATACTCTGAGAATAAATTGTCAAGCGCCCGAGTGGTTACCGGGCCCAAATTTGGAGTGTAAAGAATAGAACCACTGTTACCTGCTACGCATGTCGTAAGAGGCGACTAAGGAGATTTGGCTGAAATCGGATGCATGTCCTAAACGTGTAGAACTATGCGTTTAGGGCCTCTAAACCAATGTGCAACGTATACACGTTCTTGGCAAAGATCAAACATATCACAAAGAGTGATTAAAATTGGTCGTAAAGAACGAACGCAAAGAAGAAGACAAGATTAAAATTGTCGTAAAGAACAGCAAAGTAAGAAAAATTGTCAAGAATAGCAAATCGAGCTAGATGGGTGGGGGAGGTAAATGGTTCAAAAAGAAAGAACTACCTCAAGAAACAATGAGACTTATTTAATAGAGGGAGGCTAGAAAAATCGAACTTTATTCCATAGCAGAGTTTGAATGTGTTGCCCTGGATATAAAGATGTAAAGATATTGCTTGCCTGTTATATATAACATATATCGGTAAGAGAAAAGTACATTTATAACAATTCTAAAGCACAGTTGCACGTAAACTGACCGAGTATAACCTTTAAGTAAAGTTTGAAATGCCAGTTAACCGCAATCCTACATAACAATAGTAATAAAAATTCCTCTCGTACCGTTACACGTTAGATAGAGCCTGCAAATAATTTCTCATGCCGCTCTATCCTGGGCAACTCGCTCAATCTCCTCCATGGAACTGAGACCGATATTTCTTGCCTCTCTCAGCAAAGTTCGTTTCAGGGTCTCCTCAGGTCGTCCTCTCTTTCTTCAACCCTTTACATCCCACTTCAATGCCGCTTTGATATTCGTTGATCATTTCTCCTCAAGGTGTGTCTAACATATCTCCATCTTCTCTTTCTTATAACAGTTGTTACTAGTTAGTCCTACATAAAATCATGATAATCAATGACAAAATGACAAACTCACAGCTTCTTTGAATTACATGTTTACATATATCATCTGAGTAGTGTAGCAAAGCGTGACGACCCATATGTAACATGTGTACACGCACACACAGACATATATATATATATATATATAAATGTATATATATATATATACACACATATATCATCAATCATCAAATAGCTTGTCCCGAGGAGAACATTGCCACATCAACAGTCCTCTGGATTTTCTCTCATAGGCCAGATGTCCTGCCTCTGCAGCCGTCATGTTCAAACCATCAGTTACATCCTGAATCCATCTTCGCCGTGGTCTTCCTCTTCTTCTCTTTGCCGGTATGCCTCCTTCCATGATGGTCTTCTCCCGCCCTTCATGTCTTTTTATATGTCCAACATATCTCAATTTTCTCTTTCTTATTTGTTGCATCAGCCAGTTTTCTTTGATTTTGAGTTCTTTCTGTATTGATCTACTTGTTCTCTTCTCTGTCCATGATATACGTAGGACTCTTCTGTAACACTTATATTCGAAAGCGCATATATGTTTTTCCACTGCTTTATTAAATGTCCATGCTTCACGTACATACGTTGCCCCTGGGACTATGCATGCTCTTAGTATTCTGATCTTTGTTTTCTTATCAGTTCCGTTCCATACTGTTTTGAGTTGTTTAATTTTTTGTAAAACCATGTTTGTTCTTCTTTTAATTTCCTTTATCACATTTCCATCTGTTGTTAGCAGTGAACCAAGATATTCAAAACTGTTCACATTTCCATCTGTTGTTTAGCAATGAATTCCATAAGAGTATTCAAAACTGTTCACATTTCCATCTGTTGTTAGCAATGAACCAAGATATTCAAAACTGTTCACATTTCTACTTTCTCTCCGTTGATAAAAATATCATTTATTATGTTCGTTTTATCTGTTGTTATTATTTTTGTTTTTGCCACATTAAGATATAGATTTTGTTTTTCGCTTTTATCTTTCCCTTCTCATAATAATTTCTCACATATATATACATATATATTTCTATGGCCTTTTTCGACCATACAGAAGTTCAACTGGCAAGTGTTTTACCGTGATAAAGCGCCAGTTTTACCGTGATAAAGCGCCAGTTTTACCGTGATAATCGCCAGTTTGAGGCTGTTTGTCTTGCCTTTCAACTCATCCCCATGTCTCTTTTCAAAAGATTATACACCTTTGCGTAATATTGTTTTACACATAACTCGGTCATCATCTAGTTCTTCCCATTTGTTAGGACCGAAAGAAAAGTTCCTCTTGAGGTTTTGCAGACATCATTATATCTGAGAAGTGGTCTGCCTTGGAGCCTCTTCCGTTCGGAAAGTTCACAGAACAACACATGTTGGTGATTGTGGCTATATAACCGTGGACAATAAAGTATATGGCGGGAGAAATAAAGATAACAGGCTCTTGTGAACCCACATGAATCGACTTTATGAGGGAGACATATTGCATTAGTTAGCAGTTATTATCTAGAATAAACAAATAGCACAATACATAAAGATAAGGTATATTTATCAGAACTTGTGAGTGAGATACAGGGGCGTATCGTCGTCGACTCCAGGTAGTTTGATCTTTCAGTATTGAATGTTATTCTTCTTTTTAATTTGTTCTCGTTCATTACACATATCTCCAAGCTCTCATACCAGCTAGACATATCTCCAAGTTCTCATACCACTAGATATCCACTCTCATCCCAGCTGTGCTTCATCCTACAACATTTCCAAGCTCTCATACCAGCTAGACATATCTCCAAGTTCTCATCTCCACTATATACCTCTGCAGCTTTGCTTGCATCTACACATTTTAACATTTCTACTTTTTAAAACCAGTATTGTCCATATGTCCTTGTAATATCTTTTATATATACTCTTTACTGATCTCTCTTCACAAATCTATCTCATTTCTGAATCTGATCTCCTAGTAAATATTTCTTTCATTTCTTTAATACTGTTTTTCCATACAACGTTAGGACAAGAAAAGATTTAAAGAGTGGGCTTTTGTGTGAGTTTCATAATTGCTGCTTTCATTGCTTCTGTTATTTCGGAGGTTCACCATTTGCGTGGACGCCTTATAGCTTTGTATCAACTGTATTGGAATACTTTTGCTCTGTTAGGCGCAATGTCTGCTGATAATATGCGTAGGTGGCCGAACCATTTATTTAGTTGTTTCTTGATGAAGCTCAGTATTAATGTTGTACCCCCTTTTTTCCTGATGTTTTCATTTTCAAAACGGTTCTTCTTGATACCGCAAGCAGGCTTGCGTGGAACACTTCATCTCTGTCATGACTAGCTTTATTTCGTCGTTTGATGTTTGCGTCCATGTTTGGCACTATAACATAATGTTAGGAGAAAGATTATGTTGTGCAATGCTCTTTTAGTATTTATTGTGACGTGTTTGCATTTCAAATTTGGTGCTATATGTATAAGCAACGTCAAAGTTGAATGTGAAGTGGAAACAAGCTTTAGAAAACAGAGCACGAAGTTCTATGCAGCCGGGTTGAGAGGACTGATACAATGATGAGATAAGTGCATCAATGTTGGTGGAAGTTATGTTGAGAAATAAAGGGACAATGTATGTATAAAAAACCGTTATTATCGCGTTTAGTTATTTTTCTACAGCCATTTGTGACAACCAACACTTTGTTACCAGTACCAAACTTGGTCTTTGACAGCAACACATCACAGAAAGCTCACCACATGTTAAATGAAATGCTTGAGGAAGACGGTGGGAGTCACCAGGAACGATAGACTACGAAATGAGGACATCAGAATCAGAGTGGGCATAATTTCATGCATCGAATACATCGAAAGACAACAAATGCAGTGGTTTGGGCATTTAATGAGAATGAAATACAATCAACCACCACTAACAGCATACAATAAAAGAGATCGGGTACTAGAGCTAAGGGAAGACCAAAAAAGATGGATAGACAATATTAAAACCACACTACATAAACACGGATATAACACAACAATGGCTACTCATCTAGCCCTAGAACACAAATTAAAGCTCCCATCCCTACGCTTAACGGCAAGAGTGGACAGCCAGCTACATCTTCTACTTGGGAATAGACAATATACATTTGTAACTTACTTATTGACTTCCTCTGGTATGTTAGATTTCGTTATTTATTCTTCCATTTGCTATGTATATGTATTATTTTACTAGCTTTAATGGATGTTTGTCTATAGAAATAATGATAGTGATGATATCTCTAGCGAATGTCATTACTTCGATTTTGTCGATGTTTATTCTCATATCGTATTCATTGCATGTTAACCAGAGTATGTTAATGTGTTGCTGTATATGTTCCTCTGTTGTTGATATGATTGCATGATCGTCGGCAAAAAGAACAAAGAAAACTATAGTTCCACGAGGTTGTTCCTTTCACTGGTGTTAGCTATTTTACAGATTTTATCGATATATGTCATGAACAACATCAGCGGTGATAGCACGCCTCCTTGTCTTACTCCAGACATAGCATGGCACTTTCCTGATAGGCATGTGTTTGTTCTAACCGTACACCGATTGCTTATATAGAGGCTATTGAGTATATTAATTAAGTGGTATATCCCAACATATTATACCTCTTATCTAAGCTATTCTCAATATTATCTTTCCATTTATCACACAAAACAAACAGTTGATATCAATTTTACAGCCTGTTTAAATACACTCATAAAAATATTTATAAACAAACAGAACATATGAACGAACGGGAAGGACCTATATTTTATGAAGGGCGGTCGACGATCGATATCTATCTTGTAAATCTAACTTTCGATATATACTTTTTGTTACGAAACCGATATCACTGCACTCAGGACAAACCCGTATGTACTAAGTGTTCCAAGAATAAAGTAAAATGTGCATGCATACTAACGCTTTCTGTGGATCCCTATGTCACACAGGCATCCACTTCTGCTTATACAACATATATTTGCAACCTTCCTAAAATCAATTTGAGTGTCTTCAATCAACAGGCAATCTTCAATTAACCGAGATAACTTTCCTTCTATTATGTTTAATTTTTCCGATGGTCAGATGTTCCGAGACAGATGTTGCTGATACACAACTGCTAGTACTGACTACATAACGAATAGCAAATTGTTGCAACATTTAGAAATAAACTGAGTATTCTTCTTCTTCTCTTCTAACATTTAGTTCTTTACATACGTGTTGGGGGTTGGAGGGGGATGTAGTGACCTCGTGTGTGCTTGTTCTAATGCACTTTATAAGCTGTTATTCATTTTCTTAACGCTGTTCTTGATGCCGTTGCTCCATCTTTACCGTGGTCTTCCTCTTGCTCTGTACTAGTTATAGTTTTTCTGTGTGGCTCTCTGTAGTAGACCATACCAGGACATTTTTGCTAGGTGTCCAAACTATTTAATTCTTGTTCTTTTATAAAGTTGCATGACTGGTTTCACATCCACTCTTCTTCTTAGTTCTTTATTTCTAATTTTGTCTCTTATTATCATACCTGCAGCTCTTCTAAGGAGCCTCATCACTGCCGTTATGATTTTACTCTCATTAGTTGCTTTATTGGCCAAAGAGAATTAGTTGAAGAACATCAAACTTAGACAAACACTGTAATTTTTCTTCACAACAATATGAAAACAATATTGAAAGAAACTGTTAAATGTGAGTAAGAAGAAGATATATATAACTGGGAAGGAAACATCAAGAATTGTACAAAAAGCACCATGTCAGTGTGTTCTATCAGTGCAAGGAATATAATTGTTTGAGAACTGCTGGAGCCAATATTCTTTCTGTAGAAGTCGCAGACGCAAATCATGCGCTAATGATGATTTTCTGTTCGCTTTCAGTAATTTGCGCAAAATTAGTAAACATTTAATAGAACATGTTCGCACCATTAAGAACATGCTATATGTATCGGCTTAACCATTTCAACCTTTCGAGCGGATATACTGGCAAGCAATATTTTTTAAGCTGACGCAAAACCATTATATAGTCTAATTTGGTAAACATTGTAATATAAATACTTCCGAATGTAAATTAAATATACAGAGAGAAAGGGTTAATTAGGTCTTTACAGACGTTTTCTTGAACTCATATGTACAATGATTGTGGTTTGAGCACTATCACATCTCCTAGAGATCTTGTTACTGAATCCTCCAGAAATTGGACCAAAAAAAAGAGATTTTATCTTCATCTTCCAATGCTCCATATCGTCCACTTGTTACCCACTCTTTGTTTTTCGCCGGTGTGGTGCCGAGTCCGCCAGGAAGCAAAGAATAGCACCACTGCAACCTACAATGCATGTCTAAAGGCGACTAATGTAGGCCTTAGGATGCTACCCTAGTAAATAAAAAGAAGCGCAGAAATCGGATGTGCTGGTCCACTTGTAGGCGAATAACTGGCACAACGTACAATCGCTCTTAGGCTCAAATCACATACAAATCACACAGAGTGGTTGATAAGTGGTCGATATGGAGCGTTAAAAAAAAAGATCCACTCTTTGTGATTTGTATGTGATCTGAGCCTAAGAACGATTGTGCTTTGTGCCAGTTATGCGCCTACAAGTAGGCCGGCACATCCGATTTCTGCGACACTCGGGTAGATTCCTTAGATTCTACATCAGTCGCCTCTTACGACATGCGTTGTAGGTCGCAGGGTTACAATTCTTTGCTTCCATTGCGGTTCCCGCACCACATTGTCGGTAAAAATAGTCAATTACTGCTGCTTGAGCAACGGGGAAAGGGCTTTATCACCGAGATCTTGAGCATAAACGTGATAAAGGATAGCGGATTTGGATGTGTTCGATCTGGATTCAGTGACATCTGTTATAAAAGTAGATTAATCTTTTTTTTTTTTAAATCTTATTGTAGATAGGTAACATATGTTGAGATTTTTTCAAACAATGCAATAATGGAAAAAAAACGTACGTACCATATACCATATCAAGATTATCATATTGACTGTCCATAAGCAGGCACTACCATATGCGGGCTAAAATTAAATAAGCAGACATATAGCGATATCACTGAATGTGAGAAACACTTATTGATGTAGAAGATGTAATTGCTCGTTATTATGGTATGGAAGTTCTCTCTCTCTCTCTCTCGCGCGATCATCGCCCAGACCGATGTACCAGACGTCCCTATAAATTCTATTCATGTGAAAATATGATTCATGTAGTCTTAGCATTGTTGTATTTCACGTCACATCTTCAGTATCATTTAGAGCTCTCGTGCTTTATCCTTCGGCGATGTGTCCAGTTTCAGCCAGCGTTTACTCGGTTTGCTCTCCGTTCTGTAGCCATCTAGTGTGTTTTTTTACGGTGTGGGGTAGCTAGCCCCACGCCCTACCTCCTTAATCGCCTCTTACGACATGCATGACAGATAACGGTGGTTCTATTCTTTACACCCCAAATTTGGACCCCGGTGACCACTCGAGCTTTATAAAAGTTCGACTTAACTCTGTTCTCATTTGAAATCTTACTTTCTTATTTCTCTCAGTTCCTCGTAGAGCGTAGGGCCTCAACGGTTGTTCGCCACTTTTCCCGGTCTCTGGCTGTTTACTTTATGGACTCCCAGGACAGTTTAGCACCCTTCAGTTCTTCAAGAAGACTCCGTCTACAGGTCCGTTTAGAAGTTCCATAATCATGTCTTCATTGCGAATTCAGAGGGTAAACGAAAACCTGGAAGACACAAGACAACCTGGAAGAGAACGATAGAGCAAGACCTAAAAGAAATGAATCATAGGTAAACACATCACAGAGGAAGGCCTTGAATAGAGAAGATTGATGTGCGTTTGTTATGTTATGTTATGCGATCGACATCATGGCACATTGGCATTCCCAGTCGTGCTCTGTCCTCCGCTACAGCAGCCGTTCCAAAGTCCATTTGCTCACTGTACCTATGAGAAGTTGATTACTATATCTTCTCTCCCTACCTAATTCTCGAACACGTTCCAGTGTCCGAGACTTGCCCATATCACATAATTGAGAGCGTACCACATTGATGATATCCGTTCTGTCCATTCGTCTGCCTTCTTGAGTCGGGCATTGTTTGCAAGAAAGTCAGCACGCTCGTTACTCTGCACACCAGCATGTCCAGGCGTGCACAGCCAACTCATTTTCTTGAGATGTGATCTCCGAATGATGTCCCCCATTCCACACGCATACTTCCAGATTCAATCATTTGAAGTATATTCATTGAGTCTGATATGATAATCCTATGGGTTACCTGTTGCTCAGCCACCCATAACAGAGCCCTGGAGGCAGCAGTGATCTCTATAGGCATGCTCGATGTCGTTGTCTCGAAAGCGCCGCAGTCCTCTTGAAGTGTGCGACCATTTAGTTGTGCTGAATAACCCCCACGATGATCTGGTTCCTCGTCTGACAGAGCCATCGGTGTAGATAATGATATCACCTTGATGGGTGAGCGGTTGTTGCTGCCCTAAACGCCAAGGGCGTAAAAGGCTAAAGAGAGAGAGAGAGAGAGGGAGACAAGAGAGATGAAGAGTTCCTCTCAAATGTTTGTCTAGTGACACTTAAATATGTCTTCCGTTGGGCATGTCCGACCCAAAGTAATTTTATCTTTTAACCTTTGTCATCATGGGTTCCTGTCCTGTTTTTATCCACAGATCTGTCTTCGAATTTATCATAATTCATCTCGAAATTTATCATACCATCTCAGTCTGTTTATACGCCGAAGACAAACGTCGACAAAGGTCTGAATCTTAATGTATTTACCTTGGTGACTCGTTATATTTCCAGCCATACACCAACACAGATTACACATTTGAGCCGAATATCATGAGCTTTGTTTTAGTAGAGATGTACTTGCAATTTGTCTAGATTGTAAAATGTGTCATCATAAACTGTATGTGTTGACTCAGTTATAAATATGAAGTGTTAATGAGCAATATTTGTATATTCACAAAATAGATGAGACTGCAGTAAAACTGTTTGATTGGCAAGACACATAATCACAAAATACTGTAGTTTTACAAAATACAAAAACAATAACAATACACAGCAACGTTTCGACCAAAAATGCCTTTATCAAGCAAAACGATACAACAAACCTGACAGATAACACAGAACATAACATACATCTAGACATTAACAAATATACAGTTGCTGTGTATTGTCATTGTTTTTGTATTTTGTAAAACTACAGTACTTTTTTATTACGTGTTTTGCCAATATTGTATATGAGCTTCGGAAAAGCAATAAAAACAGCATGATGGGTTTTATTTGAAAACAAAATAACACTAATCGTATCGTTATGGGAGGAAAGATGACTCAAAATGAATTTTGTATTGTTCCTTTTGTCTCTTGATTGTTGATTTGTATAATATACTGTAGATTTACAAAATATAAAAACAATAGCAACACACAGCAACGTCTCGTCAAACAGGCCTGATTATATATGTTCTGTGCCATGTAAGAAGTGAATTTCTTGACTTCTGTTGTATCATCATCATCACTGGCCTCTCTGTCTCAGGAGACAATAGATCTTGCGTCACGTAGTATGTTCTGCGCTGAATCACAACGTTTCTTGTGGCTGTAATGGCCTATTCTGGAGTGTACTTCTTGTCACAGTTGCTGTAGGTAAAACTGGAGACTGGAGCCGATACATGGGATGTTCTCTCTGCTCTCTGTGCTCTCTTTTGCTTCCACATCAATATTATTTTTCTTCTTTCTTTTGAGCCGCCCTCAATGCCGCTCGCCATGCTTGCCTGTATTTGGCCAGCTGCTCCCAGTGTTCTTTGTCTATGCCGCATGAATTTAGATCACGCTTGCAGGTGTCAATGAAGCGTAATAACATAACTGGCGCCCGTTGTACCATATGCTTGATAAAGGTCTTTTGGTAGAAACGTTGCTGTGTATCGTTATTGCTTTTTGTATTTTGTAAAACTACAGTACTTTGTTTTTACGTGTTTATCCATTGCTTCATAGTTTTACTGTAGTCTTCCTTTACATCAATAATAAATCAACAGGAGGAGTTGTACTGACGTAGATGGTTTGTATTTGATTCTCTCCTCCAAGTTCTTTAATTCATTACATCATGTGGTAATGAGATTCCAAATGAATAATGTCCACTTGTGGCATCAAATCAAGTCTACATGGATTCTACATGCAAAGGGTTGACTTCATTGTACCGGGTTTTCTCCAAATCCCTCGGTCCCTCTCCACAGAAACTGCATTCAATCTGCATAATGTATTGCACAAAGCAAGAACTTGTTAGCGCTAGCAGCAATCCTAAAGAACTCTAGAACAAATGCACTGCTGTAACGAACCACATTCGAACACTCGATCTTCAGAACGCAAGACAAACTACTTACCCCTTCGCTAAAGAATCCACTACCACAGTTCAAGCTATTTGATGACGATTGTACGTGGAATAAAATAAAGATACATTTCAAATTAAGTGATTGAATATAATATAAAGGAACATTTCAGTGGATGATTGAATAAGGTAAAAAGGTACATTTGAGTAAAAGACTATATGTACAACATCATCAAATAACTTGTCCGGAGCAGAATTTTGCCACCCCAACAGTCCTCCGGAACTTCTCTCTCTCTCATAGGCCAGATGTCCTGGCTCTGCAGCCGTCATGTTCAGACCATCAGTTACATCCTGAATCTATCCTGGTCTTTCACTTCTTCTCGGAGGTCTTCCTCTTCTTCTCGGAGAAGATGGATTCAGTGGATTCAGGATGTAACTGATGGTCTGAACATGACGGCTGGAGAGGCAGGACATCTGGCGTGTAAGTACATTTAAGTAAATATTATTAAAGATGATAAGTAGAAAATGAAAATCGTGGCATATCCCAAAGGATGGCCATCAACCACAGTAAACAAGTCGTTGATTTTCTAGGCACCACTTATACGTTCAGTAGTTTGCCATTGCTTTCTGAATGGGTGGCGCCATCGTCCTTTGTTAAAATCAACGGAAACAATTTGCAAGCAAACTGTCCGCAGCGTGATTCGAACTCAGAACGTCGGGCTAATAGACCGAGTCACTAACCCCTAGGCCACAGACGCCACAGAATAAGTAGAATAAAGTAAATTTAAGTAAACAAATTTCTAGGCACAAGTACATTTCTAATAAAAGGATGCCATATCAAGCATGTAAATTTTGATCAAATAGATTTACGTAGAAAATGCGGTTTTGTCGGAAAGATTTTACATAAAACACTGTCAAACATAAGTGGAAAGATTACACGTAGAACGTGTATAGATATTATATAACATATTACGTGTAACATATATAAATTTCATTCAATTGATCACACACTGAGCATACATAAATCAAATTTATGATAGGAGGGTAACCGATATATAACTTTTATTGTAAATAGACAGGTGGAAAAATGATGAACGGATACGATGAATATATTGTAAATGATGCATGGATACGATGAACATGTTGTAAATGATGTATGACAGATACAACATAATATTATTACATCTTTATTTGTTTAGAAGGGTTTGTTCTATAATACTCCGTGTTACCTACTCTTTGTGGTTTGAGCAAACCTTTCAGAATGTTGTGATATGATTTATAACTGTTAAGTTGTGTTATGTTTTTGCAAATTTAAGTTCAGCATATCTGAATTCAGCATGCAATCGGTCGGGTACGCCTTTTTAGTTTGTACCATATTCCAGACTAGCAGTATGGCGTCTCCTTCGAATCTTCTCAGTAAAATCGTTCCGTTTTGCCATTTTGGAGCTAAATCGTTCTCAAAATTGTTTATGGATAAATTGACACCTTCCTATTCGTTTTGTTTCTAGAATATCCTTATTATCTAGCTACATTTAGTTTGACTCCATTGGCTTTCTGGGACTTCATTTTCTGGGGTCGTTGTTGTATATGTCTCTCAGTCGATGCTTCACAACATCCAAAAGGGCAGGTTTCGGTATGAGTGGATGTCGTCTATAGAAGTTTCTAGCCTCCAGAGGCTTACGTGGATATACTGTCCTGGGCATGCAGATGTTTACGGTAATGAGAGAGCGGATAGGCTTGCTTCAACAGCATCGATTGTTGGGGAGTAAAGATGGATAAGGAGGATGTTCTTTGGTCTCTTCGCGACTCTCTGTTGAATGAGATCACTAAAATAGGTGTTGAATCGATCAAGCAATTTAGACAGTTTGGAGTTACCCGCTGCACAAGTAGAACTGGATCCCTGAGGGGCAGAGTGAGAGCTGTGTTTAATCAGCAAGCCACTGGAACCATCAGTATGCATACTCTTCGATATCTGTGGGGGGAGACTGAGCACCTATGGGTCTGCCCGGAGCGCAATGACGTCAGTTTAGTAACCAATAACTTAGTTTGAATTAAGAAACATGCAGTCTGATTATGGCTTCAGATGCATCTTTATTCCTTGACGTGGAGGAGATAGAACCATCATACAGAGAAAGTATGCAGTAGAATGGAAGACAAACAGTGGATATGATTATGGAACATTATCACAAAATAAGATCAACAAATAAACAATGTACAGCTATTAAGAGCTTCTGAAAAAAAACAAATAGATAAACACAGGATTCGTGCTAGTATAGACGATGAGTGTCGTAAGAAATGATGGTAAGTGGTTCGAATCCTGTGTTTGTCCATTTGTTTTTCGGAAGCTCTTAATACCTGTACATTGTTTATTTGTTGATCATATTCTTCGCTTCCGTTGATTTTCTCTGGGGTTCTTGCAAAAAAAACATCCTTGTTCTCATCTCACAGAATAAGAACAATTTCGACTGTAATCTGATTTCTAACCAGCTGCAAATGTGAGGAATGACTTTACCAACGAAGAACAATTGAGTTAATATTATTGAATCCTTATATTTGCCTTGTGGGTTTTGGCTGGGGACAGCAAAAGGCTAGCGGGGAGCGAACCGTACACAAACGCTGGTTGAAATCGAACACACCACCGAAAGATAAGCACCTGAGCTCCAATAGGTACTGAAGACTTGTGCACGTACATCACATTCTGATGTTTGGCTATTTATATATCACAATAGAATGGTAAATCGGCTTAAGAACGATCGCGCAACAAAGATTGTTAATGTTATTGAATCATTATATTTGACATAAAGAATATTTGTTATGTATAAGCAACATATAAGTTTCTAGATTGATATCATAGGGGTATGTGATGTCACGTGTTGAATGACATGGTATGATGCTGTGTCTAGTTTATTCAACTCTGTTATATGACTCATATCTTGCCTAGTTACTACAGTGAGTAAGCGTTATATCGATCGCTGACACAGATACTGGTTGTCGGGTCTAATCCTGCTCAGGCCAGTTGAGTTTTAACAAAGTCATTTAGGTAGTTAGCTATTTTTTTATAGTTAATTGTAGATGTATATTATTTTAGCCTGATTTCATTACACGGTAGAGCGTCAACATCTGAGATAATAGCAAACACTAAAGATAGAGATTTGTGGAGATCCATGATTTCCTACGCCAACCGGCACAGTACCTGATGATAATGATATTATTTTACTAATTCCCTGTTATCAATGTGAAACATGGCCCATACCTAACTTCTTCTTCTTCTTTCTCGAACACTCCATTTCAACCACTTGTTAACCACTCTGTGATTTGTATGTAATCTGAGCCTAAGAGCGAATGTGCGCTGTGCCAGTTATGCAGCTACAAGTCGGCCAGAACATCCCATTTCTGCGACGCTTTTTATTTACCAGTGTAGTTTCCCTAGATCCCTACCTCAGTCGCTTGTTACGACATACCTTGTAAGTCACGGTGTTTCTATTTGTTGCTCCCCTTGCGAGCCACAGAAACACACAGGAGAAGATAAGTTACAATTATATGGCCGTTTGTGTTTTTGCAGACGGTCTTGGCATGCTCATCCCTAAGTCTTTCATGACTGTTGATTTCAGTGTTGTGCCTGAGCCGAATGCATGCATGAAGTGTTCTCCATTTGTGGCTTGGCCTGGCCAGATTTTGCACAAACTCCCACTTCATCCAAATGAAAGACACGGCAAATACGTTTGAAATCAAGCGGGGTATATCCTTCCCTATTAGTGGGTGAACACTATAACGCTTGATGATTTATGTTTTGCAATGAAAGGAAGAGCCGACATCGAAGGATAAAAAAGCAACGTCGATATAAAAGCTTGGCTGCCACACGCTAGTTACTAGACACATTTCAGACACCTCTTGCATAAAAAAGTTAATTGCAGATCGTTTACATGACTTTACGAATTAACCCCAGCTTTTTAACACTGTTTGTGATTTTTCTAGGCATTTTACGTTCCGTAGTTTGCCATTGCTTTCTGAACGGGTGGTGCCATCGTCCTTTGGAAAACTCCACGCGAAACAATTTGCAACCAAACTGTCCGCAACGTGATTCGAAATCAGAACGTCGGAGCTAATAGACCGAGTCACTATCCCCTAGGCCACAGACACCACCCAAAAGGATTAGCTTCATTTATATTCAAGTTGTGTTTTTTATTATGTCATTGATTGAATGATTGATTGATTGATAGGACCATCATCATTGCACTTTGGTGAGTAACCATGTGTGCTCCGATTTCTTTCTTACACAGGAAGATCTCATCATCAGTGCACGATCTGAGTAGCACCTGCGAGGGCCGGATTTTTCATTATTCTGCCAATATTTAAAAATGATGGATCATAACTGGATAACACCAAACATTACCAGTTATTCTTATGAGCCAGCCCACCCCTAACTCAGCGCATACACTACTTGGCACTGTGTATGTTTTTATGTGCGTGCACAAAAATACAACTAAAAAAAGTACAAATTCTTTCTCACTTATGCTTCTTAAGACTCACTATTTGTAACTTCGTTTGCAGGTCTTAAGCTGCCAAAAGTTCCTGGTTGAAAGAGATTCTAGTTACTTTCCAACTGAAATATGGGGAAAGCTATGTACATTATCTATGTGGCTGATCTCGCACAGTTAACATACCATGCAAATACGATATTTGATATGACAGTTAGTCATGTTGATGTCTTTGATGTTGATAATCCTCATATTGTCAAACAAATTTCGCTGTTAAAATGCACAGTATATTGCAAGCTGTACAATAACATGTGTTATTGTTTTTTCTCTTTCTCTCTCTTTCTATCTATTTCTTTCTCGATCTATATCATTTTTCCTATCTCTTTCCATATCTATTTCTCTCTATCTCTTTCTCTGTCTCTTTATATGTAACTTCTTCTCTATCTCCTTCTCTCTCTCTCTCTCTCTCTCTCTCTCTTCTCTCTCTCTCTCTTTCTCGATATACAAATATGTCAAGGAATTCATTTTCCTACTACGACTTATAAAGGAGGATACGGTCTTAGGACCGTATTTTTCTTTGAGCATGGACACATGATGGGTGATGAGATATTTCCCACGGCTTCTCTGGTACCCAAATGTGATGAGTTGAACAAATGTTACTGCCACTTTTCAATTTAAACCACATATTACCTCCCGGACCACGCTGAATAAGAAGCAAATTCAACTACGTTAGTGCAACTATGTTTTTAAAAAATTCAGATAACTTACTTACAACTGTATTGTTGTGTTGCATTATCAACATTTAATTGTATGTAATAATAACAACATTTCGTGGTGTGTTATAGTATCAACAGTTAGTGTTTTTTATACAGTAAAATGTATTATGTTATGGTAACAGACTTTAGCGGTATGCATGTTTAGCATACACATTTAGTGTTATGTTATAGTATTAAAATGTAGACATTGGTTGTAATGAATATTGCAGTAATATCGAAAACTAAATCGACAAATCAGTAATGAATAACAAACTTGTAACAAATGAGAATTGCAATCTATTTATAAAAACCTTCACAGATACACAGTCAATCTCTCTCTCTTTGCCTTTTTTCCCGGGTTGGGGCATAGGCCCTCAACCAACTCATGCCAAGTCTTCCTATCTCTGTTATCTCCTGCAGCTCCCTCCAGCTCTTCTTTATATTGTTGATCCCCGCCTCCAAATCTCGTCTCCATGTATTTCTCGCCTCCTTCTTTCGATGTCCCTGCGGGTTCCAGGCAAGGACCCTTCTTGTTATATTCCCCTCCGGTTTTCGCAAAGTGTGTCCTATCCAGCGCCAGCGTCTTTTTAACCTGTTCGTTCACTGGAATCTGTCTTGTTTTCTCCATAAGTTCCTCATTTGTGACCCTATCATACCATCTTATTCCCTCTATTCTGCGCAGACACCAGTCAATACTGTTATATACAGTTCTTAATCAAGACAGGTGACAAAACAGTATAGGTAAAAAAGGAGACAAAAGCTATGCTGAGCTCAGTGGCGTCTCGTGTGCATTTTTCTTGGTGGGGCCAGACACAAATTTTCGGGAAAATCATGGTTTTTGAGTATTTACTATTCCGGAAAGTTATTCCTCCTTTCGATTATTGGTGGGGCCGGGCCCCACTGACCCTTAATGACGAGCCGCCCCTGGCTGAGCTCTTTCTAAGGTATATAGATAAAGCAGTGGCGGATCGGGATCATTTTTGTTTGTGGGGCCAGACAAAAATTCTAGGACAAATCATGGTTTTGGGTTAGGTTTTACTTTAATTTAAAAAACAATAAATACACGTAAACATTATTTTTGTGGGGCCCGGCCTCACTAGCCCTTAATGAGTCGCCTCTGAGATAAACATATAGAAAAAATCTCCAAGTTTGTATCTATTGAGTACAGATACATCTTAACTTGACTTCTTGTCTAGAAAGTAATTGAATCTATATCTGAACGATATGCATATACTGACACATAATCCATCCACTGTGTTGCAGACTTCCCGCAAGATATAAAACAGTAACTGATTTATATTTGTCTTTTTGCGTGTGAAAAAACAATAAAGGTTTGTAGTATTCCTTGACAAATCACGCAGTGGAAATAGTACAAGAAAACAAATGGAATGCCAATGGCAGAAGATATATGACAACTTAACTTCTTAGCATCGCTTAGATGCAAGGGGGTGCCAATATACATGATGTATATCCCAGACGGTACTGCATATGATAATAACTAAGAGAGAAAAGAGAAACAGAGAGAGAGAGAGACAGAGAGAGTGTTTGACAAATGTGGAATGTGAACGCTGGTTGGCATGAATGTATGTCTTATATTTTTGTTGACGTATTTTAACGACACTCTCTATCCTCTCCATAACACGTGATGCCTCTGACGAGTATGTATATATTCATCTCGCACCAATAGACGTTATATAAGGCCTGAAGTAATTTCTTCATACCACTCTGTCCTGGACAACTAACTCAATCTCATCCATGGAATTGATACGGATATTTCTTGTCTCTCTCAGCAAAGGTCGTTTCAGGGTCTCCTTATGTTCTCTCTGGCTCTTAGGGCAGCAACAAATGCTCCCCATTCTTCTCTATTCTTGGACATAATCTGTATTATGTTCCAGCTGTGATTCAGTTCTTTCAAATTGAAGTTCTTTCAAGAGGCTACCCAACAAAACAAACTTGGAGATCAAGAGAAGTCAACATAGTATTTCTTCTTCTTTGAGCGCTCCATATCGACCACTTATTATCCACTCTGTGTAATGTGTATGTGATCTTAGCCTAAGAGCGATTGTACGTTGTGTCAGCTACGCGCCTAAAAGAAGGCCTGCACATCCGATTTCTGCGACGCTTTTTATCTTCTTCTTCTTCTTTGCGTTCGTTCTTTACGACCAATTTTAATTACTCTTTGTGATAAGTTTGATCTTTGTCAAGAACGTGTATACGTTGTACATTGGTTTGGTAGGCCCTTAAAAGCATAGATTTCTACACGTTTAGGACACATGCATCCAATTTCATCCCAACCCTCTTAGGTGCCTCTAACGACATGCGTGGCAGGTAACAGTGGTTCCATTCTTTACACTCCAAATTTGGGCCCCAAAAACCACTCGGGCGACGCCTTTTATTTACTAGAATAGCTTCCATAGGCTCCTACATCATTCACCTCTTACGACATGCCTAATATGTTGCAGTGGTACTATTCTTTGCTTCCCTATCGAGCCCCGGCTCCACGCGGGCGGTATTCATTCAAGAAACATACATTAGAAAAATAAAACATATTTGTATTATTATTTTGTTTTATATAACCTAGAATTCAAGATCAACTGCTGGTAAGAATCATCATCAGGTGCCGTCTCCACATCGAAGGTTGGCTTCAATGAATCTCCACCATCCTCTGTCTTGCGCTTTGGTGTTGCACTCTGCCAGACTGTAACCTGTCCATTTCTTAAAGTTTTACTCCCACTTATCTCTCGGTCTTCCTCTTGCTCCTCGCCCCTCAACTTTACTCTGTAGTAAAGATTTTATCAAGGTATCATATCTTTATATGTGCCCAAAATACATTATTTGTCTGAATTTTATTTCTCTTAATAATTGTTTCTTCATGCCTAGTTGTCCTAAAAATTTTTTATTTGACTGTTTTTCTGTCCATGACACTCTGTCTATTCTTCTATATATCCACATGATGGTAAGAATAATTTTAACAATTGTTAACTGACTACAGTAAGTGAAACGTGACCCCAAAAAAAAATAAATATAAACAGACAAAAATTACTCTCAATCAAGGAAGTTATCTCTAGACAGAGACTAGAGTGCAAAAAAGCAAATGCTGTAACCTACCAACTAGCCCAAATTTTAAGGCACCAACAAATTTCACTGACAGCTAAGCAACAGATGATCAACAGCATGTTTATACCTACTTTGTGTTACCAAAGCCAAACATGGACAATGAGGAAAGCGCAGTTGCAAAAAATAACTACTTGTGAAATGCGCTGCCTGCGAAAAGTTACCAACAACACCAGAAAAGACAGAATCACTAACATCAGCATAAGAAAGAAAGTTGGCACAGAACCTTTCTTGAATTACATTGAGAAACAAAGAATGAAGTGGTTTGGCCACTTAATAAGAATGCATCCAAACTCCACAGTATACAGTCTTCTACAACAGAACTTGACGATCATCATTCAAACGGAGTTGCTATTATAATGTCACCCAACTCGGAGAAAGCACTAGTTAGCTGGGAACCAGTCAATGACAGAATTATATCAGCGCGCTACCAAACAAAATTTTTCAAGTTAACAATCATACAGTGCTACGCACCTACAGACGACGATTCAGACGACAACAAAGACACTTTTTATAATTTACTAATCGGTACCATCAACAAAATACCTAAACACGACATTACTGTTGTGATGGGTGATTTTAACGCCAAAATAGGGTCAGAAAACAAGGGCGTAGAAAAATATATGGGAAAACATGGACTAGGAGACTTAAATCAAAACGGAGAGAGACTAACAGAATTTTGTGGAATAGCAAATCTGGTAATAGCAAACTCCTTGTTTCCACACAAAAACATTCATAAAATTACGTGGAACTCGCCTGATAACATCACAAAAAAACCAGATTGACCATTTTTGCATTAATACCAAATTCCGTTCATCAATACAAGATGCCTGAGCCTACAGAGGAGCAGATGTTCGCAGCGATCACGATCTCTGCATTGCCAAAATAAAAATAAAACTCAAGTCACTATATAAACCACCTAGAAGCAAGAAAATAAACTCACAGTCCCTACTGGTAAAAGAACAACAACTCACATTTAACACAGAGGTACGAAATACCTACACGAACAAAGAAAACAAAACGGTAAATGCGAACACAAAGAACAACATAGAAGAAAATTGGGACTTTCTCAAAAACACGCTGATAAATGCTGCAAAAACACAGTAGGGTATGTCCAAAGACAGAAGAAAAAGTGGCTAAGCGATAACACCTGGACAAAATTCAAGAAAGGAAACAAGCAAAACTAACTCTTCTATCCACGAAAGACAAGCTTGCATACGATACCAAGAAACAAAAAATACACCATGTTAGATAAAGAGGTGAAGTCAAGAACACGAAAAGATAAACAAAACTTTATTCACAATCTAGCCACCGATGCGGAAACAGCTGCAAAATCTGGGAACAACAAGACCGTATTCCACATTATGAAGCAACTATGCAAACATACTCCTACACCAAATAAACCCATCAAAGACAATCAAGGTAGGATACTGCTGTCAGAAGAACAACAAAAACAACGATGGGCAGAACATTTTAAAGAAATACTAAATAGACCGCAACCAGAGATTGTTCCCAACCTAGATGAAGAAATCACCATGCCCACACTAGAAGCTTCCTGCGAGCCATTTACACTGGAAGAGTTGAAATCTGCCCTTAAAAAATTGAGAAACAACAAAGCGGTTGGTGATGATAACATCTCTGGAGAAATGCTCAAAGCAGCAGATGATAACAACTTACAACATATACTCCAACTTATAAATGAAATCTGGCAAAATGAATCCCCACCACAACAGTGGAAAGATGGTATTATTTTCAAATTACCTAAAAAGGAGATTTGTCTGATTGTAATAACTGGCGTGGGATCACCCTACTGTCAGTGCCAGGAAAACTTTTTGTAGCATGTTACTCGAGAGACTGAAAAAGTCTATAGATGAAAGGCTAAGAGAAGAACAAGCAGGCTTTAGACCAAAATGAGCATGTATAGATCACATCTTCACACTAAGAGTAATCATTGAAGAGTTCGTAGAATTTCAATCGAATTTAATCATCAACTTTGTTGATTTTCAGAAAGCGTTTGACAGTATTCACCGTCCTACGCTTTGGAAACTACTCAAAACTATGGTTTCCCTACTAAATTCATCAACATCATAAAATCCTTCTACAGTGAATCGCGCTGCAGTGTAAGAACAGATTTCGGTAACTCTGACTGGTTCCCAGTGGAAACAGGAGTGAAACAAGGCTGCGTCTTATCGCCAATGCTCTTTGGAATAGCAATTGACTGGGTCATGCGAAAATGACCAATAACGCAAATATGGGCATCAAGTGGGTTGATAAAATTTTAGAAGACCTTGATTTTGCCGACGATATAGCCCTTTGAGTTCATCACATCAAGATATTCAAATGAAAACAAACCTTCTCCAAAATATCTCAGGACAAATTGGTCTCCAAATAAACACCACAAAAACAAAAATTGTTGACCTTACCAGCAGTCCAGAAAATATTCAACTAAAAACTACACTCTTGAAAAAGTCAAAAGTTTTACATACCTAGGGAGTATGATGACATCTACGGGGATACAGCGCCAGAAATTCCACACAGAATCGCATTGGCATCAAGTGCTTTTAACAAATTGTCAAATATATGGAAGTCCAATTCACTCAGCAAGCACTTCAAATTAAAGATCTTTAACTCTTGTGTGATTCCAGTATTAACTTATGGATGCGAGAGTTGGAAAGCAACAAAAGCTCTAGAAAGAAAATTAGATAACTTTGAGAATAAATGTCTTAGAAGAATACTGAACCTCAAATGGTCAGATTTCAGACCCAATACACAAATAAGACAAGAGACCAAGCAAGAAAATGTATCAAATTTTATAAGAAAGCGCCGCTGGAACTACATCGGCCACACACTTAGAATGGATGAGAGAATACTCCCTTACCAATCCCTCATATGGACACCAGAGGGAAAAAGAAAACGAGGAAGACCAAGAGAGACTCTGCGTAGAACCATCACCAGAGAAGGCTCAACGATGGGCCTAGTAAACATTAAAGACCTAAAACAGATAGCAACGAACCGCGAGACATGGAGAGCTATGACCTCTGCCCTATGCGCCACCCCCAGGCCCAAGAGGAAAGACTAACTAACTAACTAACAACCGAACATCAGGAAAGAAGGCGAGAGGAAGACCACAAAAAGATGGTTAGATGGCATAGCAGACTCCTTTCAAAGAGCAAAAATAACAATCACCCAAGTCATCAGAACAGCGCAAGACAAAAACAGACAACCACGACACTGGACAACAACCCGGTAGCAGTGTGTCGACACTGGGCAACAACCCGGTAGCAGTGTGTCGACACTGGACAACAACCCGGTAGCAATGTGACGACACTGGACAACAACCCGGTAGCAATGTGTCGACAAAAGAAGCAGAAGGAAGTTATAAACAACATGAAATCATAATGTTCATAAAAGTTTAACCAACACATGAACACATTTTGAAGTGTTGACACTTAGCCGATTTCCGTAGATCAAAACTTAGTTATAACGTTGTTGAATCCCACAGTTTTTTTTAGCAAACTAAAGACATAATTCATCGATTGTACAGTACTATGGGTTCCAGGCATAACACAACCTTTTTTTACAAGTTATAACTATCTAATAGTTAGTGGAACAAGCACTTGAGTGGAACCCGCAAGGAAAACGAAAAATAGTACTCCTTAAACAGACTTTGCAACGAAGTCTTCATGAGGAACTGAAGAGTGCTCAATTGTCCTAGAAGACAATAAAGAGAACAGCTAGAGACCAAGAAGAGTGCCAACAATTTTTGAGGCTCTATGCTCCACGAGGAGCGGAGAGGAATGTCAATAATTAGTACTGCTACTATGGGCGATTGTGGCTTAGCGATAGTGAGCTCAACCAGAATCAAATAGTACCTGGTTCAAACACCTCGGCAGACAGTTTTTTGAGACAAGTTTGTTCCCGTGCATGAATACCAACGGAAAAATGGACCTCACTGTTCAGAAAGCAATGGCAAGCTACTGAACGTATAAGTAGTGCCTAAAAAAAATCAACCACTCGTTTACTGTTGTTCATTGCGACGTCTTGTAAATGATATGTCACGATTTTCATTTCATTTTCAGTTGTGGTATTGAAATGAAAATCGTGGTATATCCTTTCTTTTTTTCCCCGATCCAGAAGCACTTGAGCTTTCAGCTCTTCGGCTCGGTGCCATTAACATCGTAACCTTTCAGTTCGTTGCCACGAACACCCTAAATCTGGAGAACCTGTGGTTTTTCTGCCAGCCCGCGGAATTGAACCCGCACTCACAGAGGGCTTGTTACACTGTCGTCCAAGTCGCTACGAACACGCTAGTGGGCAATTATATCCTTTACAGAACATAGCTATCAACCACAGTAAACGAGTCGTTGATTTTCTAGGCACCACATATGCGTTCAGTAGTTTGCCATTGCTTTCTCAACGGTGAGGTCTGTTCTTAACTTTTGTAAAAATTCCACGGCAACGAATTTGTTTCCAAACTTGCCCAATGTGGGGTTTGAACCAGGTACTCTGGGGTTTGTGATTTAGCTCACTCCGCTTGAGCTACATACGCTCACAGTGCTACTACATACGCTCACAGTGCTACTACATACGCTCACAGTGCTACTACATACACTCACAGTGCTACTACATTCGGCAAACTATCAAAGAGAGAGTTGGACAACACAACATTAACATTGCTGGTGAAGATTTAAAAATACCGAGCCTGTATAATTAGCTTTGTTATATAGCGCAGAAATTTGGATAGTCTACTTAAGGTTTGATAGAAGGCTTATCATCTTTCACCTTCGATGTCTTCGCAAGATTATGAACATGGATGGTATGACAAGATAACCAACTCTGAAGTACTGCAGCGTTCAAAACTTGCCTTCCATTACTTGTATACGCGGCAGTCGAAAACTAAGATGGCTAGAGCATATGAGAGGATTGGACAATAAACGCATACACCAGCAGGTGTTGCTCTGTTAACTTTCGGAAGTGAAGAGACACCATGGCAGACCACTGCTCAGATATATGGATGTGGGCAAGACTTCAATAAAGAACGTCTCTATCGGTTCCAAGAAAACGAAAAACTAGCTGATACCAGAATTGTATGGAGAACAACATTACGTAAAGATGCATAATCTTTTGAAAAGAGACTTAGGAATGATCTGAAAGGCAAGAGAGATATGTTCAAGCTCAGAAGTTGTTACTGTACAACACTGATCATTGGACGGCCTTAAGCTCTAAAGGGGGATTTTCAAGAGAAGCTTTTCCGAGGGCTGGCAGAAAAATCACAGGTTCTCCAGATTTACGGTGTTCGTGGCACCGAACCGAAGGTTTCGATGTCCATGGCACCGAGCCGAAGAACTGAAAGCTCAAGTGCTTTTGGATTGAAAAAAGAAAGGATTCACTTCATTGGACCTTGTTTTACCCAATATGGCTCGGTCCCACTCCGCAAAAATGGCACGCCACCTTCCAAGAATATTGCACAAAGCACAACTCCGTAGCTCCGACAACAATCCTAGGGTCACAAATATTTTTGTTAATGCACTCGTGAACAGAACTGCGCGGTCTGAGTTCAAACCCATGACCTTTGACTCGCAAGGCAAGGGCTTAACCACCGCATGTACACACATAAAACCTAATATATACAAATATGCTACTATTCTGAAATGTTAATTCTGCTACGCACTGGCAGCGTGCAACGCAATATTGGCTTCACTTATTTTTTAATACTTTGCTTCTGCAACACAAAAACTCTTAGTATGCGTGCCCTTTAACACATGTTATGGGAGACTGAGCACCTATGTGTCTACCTAGAATGCTTTGATATCGGTTCAGTAACCAATAACCATTTACCAATAAATACTACCTCTACTTAACTTAACTCTTAGAATACGAAATGCCACCTGACAAACCAAATGGTTAGTTCCCAATTTACGAAAAGACACTTTACGTACGATATGGTTCTAACCAGTTGTTAATACATCGTAGGGGACTCTTTTTGCATATACACTGTGTAAAAGTCGTTTCCTTTTCCCTTCTATTTCTGTCCGCATAGAATATATAACCGTATAGTATATATACATATATAAGTAATAACTATATTAATAATATTCGTCCGACTAGATTGTTGATGATATCGGTTTAAACTTATATTTTACATCAACAGTATATATATATATATATATACACAGTGTGTAGAATCTAGTTTGGCATAGATTGGACACATGTATCTCTGGTTGTGCTGTTGTTGTTATTTATTCCCGTTCGTTCTTTGCCACCAATTTGATCATTTTTATTGTCATATATAATTGATCTTTGCCAAGAATGACTATAACATTGCGCCCTGTTAAGGCTCCTACTAGTGATGGACAGGCGTATTCGACATGTTCGGCCTATCCCCGGTTGCAGTTATGAGTGCAGTTTTTCTCTACATACATACATCGTGTGTTCTCCTGACTTCAGCATTTTGGCACTTCTCATAGATGCAGGCACCTCTAGGGTATAATGTACCACGCTGGGTGTGATCGTGCGTGAAGGCGTCCTTTCCTTTGATCTGACATGTGGTAAACCATTTTTGTTCAAACGTTTTATATGTAAAGTTAGTTCATAAGAGGGTTAACAAATTCACAATAATTCATGACTGACATAAAGGGTGAAGATAATACGCTCGCCTCTTGCTGGGAATCGTAAGAGGAACAAAGAATAGTACCACTGCGACCTACAAAAGGCAATTGAGGTAGGCACCTAGGGGAGTTACCCTAATAAATAAAAAGCGTCGTAGAAATTGGATGTGCTCCTAGGTGCTTAACTAGCACAACGTATAATCGCTCTTAGGTTCGGATCGATATACAAATTACAAAGAGTTGTTTAACAAGTGGTAGATATGGAACGCTGGAAGAAGACGAAGAAGGAGATAAATGAAGCGGAAAAACATGTAACGATGCTTAGTATTAATGATCAAAGTGTGCATTGCGCCTGGTTGTTTCCGGCAGAGTTGGGATTTGATAGATTTTCTTACATATGGCGAAAAGTAAAAAATATTAATTTGCCAATGAGTCGTAGAACTCATAAGCTAAGCTCACCTAGTAGTACATCCCAATGGTGAGACCAAGATACGTTGACTGAAAAGTACAACGCTGACGGGGTTAGTTCACCAGGATAGACTCAATAGTTGAGGTTTTTAAAAAAATATTTGTTCATGACTTAGAGGCAAACCTAATAAAACCATGCATACACCAAATATGCAGGTCTACGGGTCTTTAGGCGCCTATCTGGTACAACTGATTCATGTTCTAATCTTCTTCTCTTCTTTGCGTTCGTTCTTTACGACCAATTTTAATCACTTTTGTGATATGTTTGATCTTTGCCAAGAACGTGTATACGTTGCACATTGTTTGGTAGGCCCCTAAACGCATAGACTTCTACACGTTTAGGACATGTGCATCCGATTTCAGCCAACATGTTCTATAGTCCGTTTAACTTGTCATACCCACAGATAACAATTTGTATCTTTGTAATCATTTGATTAAATAAGTTGAAAACTTGCATGTGAATTACACATGTTCCTGACGCTACAAAATATTTTTGCCATTCAAACAATCATACTATCTAGAAGTTTCCTTCTTTGTGCTATATATTTAACTCATCCATTGGCATGGTTGAAGAAAACTAATGTTTACAGACATTTAATACATTGATGACAAAAATAGTAACATTCAGGACGAATTCCGTGGTTTTTTGAACAATTCTTGCATTTTCCATGAACCAAAAAGACTCGGGCTTGAACATAGTAAAGAATTGACGTCATTAGTGCGAGACGGACATTTAGTTAAAGGCGTATATCGAAATGAGTATGATGCTATTGGGTCATATTGTTGACTTCTCAAAACAGAAATTGGTATTACATTTCTAATGAGTTTGAAGTTACAATGCAAAAAGTATCATTAATGCTATACGCGCATTTCCGCAAAGAGGCACATATGGCTCATCTGTACTACAGTATACAAGAACCAGAGAAAAGACCTATTTTATTACAGTGATTCCTCCATAAGTTAACACACGCATACTGTAACGAAAAAGTAGCAATTTGAAAAGAATCTCTCCAGCAGCTCCGCCATAACATGGTGCTATAGAAAAGTTCTTAGAGCATCATGGACAGAGAAGAGAAGAAACAAAGATATCCTACAAGACCTGAATATCAAGAAGCATTGGCTCACAAATAACATCATGTCCCGGAAGATGAAATATTTTGGCCACATTAAATGCCACAGTGGTCTGGAGAGAAAGGTAATGGAAGGCATGGTTCCTGGAAAACGAGTCAGGGGATGACCAAGACGAAGATGACAGCAGGACATCAAAGAAACCCTGAACATGACGATGTAAGAGGCAGGAGAAATTGCAAGAGATATGTAGCTTTTCAGGCGGGCTGTGATGAATGCGAGGTTCCGCAAGGGACATGCTACTACTTGATCTCCGCCATTGCCAGTCCCAATCCTGGACGGGAAAGGGGAGTGGCATTATGACATGACAGCTAACGTTAACTGTAATGTAAGTTATTTAAAAGCAATAATACAACTAAGTCTACATTTCTTGTTTATTTCATGACTGTATTGCAATTATCAACATTAGTCCCCATGTATAAGCTGAGATGATACACCTTTGCATGAAACTTGTCATCAAATATCATATGTGTACGTTTACTGTAAAAACGAAAATGCTGTATCAGACTAGCCAAATATGCCGCCAATATCAAAGGAAACCGTTATATTACAAAATACAGGTTTCCTATAGCAATTTCTTCCATTAGAAATTTGCGTCGGTATAATTCTATGGTTGGGTGCAAAGTTTCGCTACTGTGGAACTGATGGTTTTGCTACAATTCGCATTGGACTGTGGACATGAGTTGTTGAACGGACTATAAAGATAAAATCCTATACAGACCAACAAGAGTGGTCTAACAAGTTGTGGATGTAGAGCGAACAGGTAATAATAAGTAGACGAAATATTAATTTATTGATTTGATTGATAGGACAATAATCATTGCACTTCGGTGAGTAATCATGTGTGCTTCGATCTCTTTCTCACACAGAAAGATCTCAGCGGCAGTGCACGAACTCTGTAGCACCAGCGAGGCTACCCATAACAAATATTAATGAAAGAAAAGATGACATGCCAACAAACTAGTATACCAGTCATAGATTACCTTCAGCATCTATTGCAATTTTAAATATATATATATATGACGTATTCGTCTTAACTAATAGTGCATTTCCAAGTGTTTTATTGTGACAGCTTCCGAGTTTTGGATTGTATCTTTCGTCTTTCAGATCTTCCTTAAGTATCTTTTCAAAAGATGTTGAACCTTTACGTGATGCTGCTTTTCACGTAACTCGATCATCAGCTAGTTATTATAATTGGTGGAACCGATAGAGAAGTTCTTCATTGAGATTGTGTAGACATCCATATATCTGAGCAGGGGTCTGCCTTGCAACCTATACTCTTTCGTAAGATCACAGAGCAACACATGTTGGTGTATGCGGCTATCGTCCATTCTTCACCCCGCCCCTAGCCATTTAGTCGTCGACTGCTGAGCATACTCATGGTATATAATATATTTTTTAAAACCATAGTAATATCCAAACCGAGTGATTACCGGGGCCCAAATTTGGGGTGTAAGAATAGAACCACTGTTACCTATCACACATGTCGTAAGAGGCGACTAAGGAGATTTTGCTGAAATTGGATGCATATGTCCTAAACATGTAGAAGTCTATGCGTTTAGGGGCCTTCCAAACCAATGTGCAACGTATACACGTTCTTGGCAAAGATCGAACATATCACAAAGAGTGATTGAAATTGGTCGTAGAACGAACGCAAAGAAGAAGTAGAAGATATGCAAACAATATATTTGTCTATTCCCATGATAAAAGTTTATTTGGTCGAGATGTCGTTTTATTTTGCATTTGTAATTTATAAAGCTATGTTATTTCATTTTCCCGTGCATCACTTTTGCTACTTAGTTTTACTGCAGTATTCATTATTTCTAGAATATATTCCCATAACCAACATGGCACACCCACTCTGGACGAGTTCAAAGCTGTACTCCATATTTGAAAGACTGTCCAATTTCAATAATGCAGAAGAATAGGGAGGGGGTGGTCAGTTTACAGTGCTGCTTATAGACGATCTGACATAACACTGTCCCATCACCCATCAGGACGACTCATCACACATCATCTGCACAATTTATATGCTCTGCTAAAAGTTGATACTGTTGCTTTTGAGCTGAAACTCAGCATGTGGCCTGCTACATGATATTAATTCTAGTACTTAACAGCATTAAACTAGAGGGATGTATGGGTAATATATGTGATGAAAAATATATATGGTTTGTTTGTATTAAATGTATACTGCTGTTACGTACTCAAATTACGAATAGTAATAATTCAAACGTATAGTGTGTATGTATGAGTCTGCAGATCAGAAATAAATAACAGAATAAGGCAGCCGCCAAATAGAAGCTTAACCCCCCTACTTAACAAACAAAAAACCTATGCAACGTTCCTGAAAATGAGAAGAATTATATGCAACAATTTATTGTTAATTCTTATTATTATTCTTCTTCGAACGCTCCATATCGACCACTTGTTAAACTACTCTGTGTCATTTGTATGTGATCTGAGCCTAAGAGCGATTGTACGTTGTGTCAATTATGTGTCCACAAGTAGACCAGCACATCCAATTTCTGCGCTGCTTTTTATTTACTAGGGTAGCATCCTTAGGATCTACATCAGTCGCCTCTTACGACATGCATTGTAGGTTGCAGGTGTACTATTCTTTGCTTCGCTTGAGGGCACCGGCACCATACGGGCGTCATTGTCAATTGAGATCAGAATGAGAGTTTTACAGTTAATGGTTACTAAACTGATGTCATTGCACTCCGGGCAAACCCATATGTGATCAATTTCCACCAACATATCTCGAAGAGTATGCATACTGATGGTTCCCGTGGCTCGTTGATTAACCACACCTCTCACTCTGCACCTCAGGCATCCAGTTCTACTTGTATAACGGGTAACTCCAAACTGACTAAATCGCTGGATCGATTCAACATCGATTTTAGTGTCCTCATCTAACAGATAGTCACGAAGAGACCGAAGAACATCCCCTTATCCATCTTCAACTCCCCAACAATCGATGCTGTTAATTACAGTACTACATAGAACCAATACTGACATACAGAAACGAATCATGGTCAATAAACAAAAAGATCGAAAAATCTCTGCAGGCCACAGAGATATGGTTATGCAGAAGAATGATGAGACCCAAGGATTCCTAAAATGACTAATGTTGCGGTGCTGAATGAGATCAAGACACAGAGTAAGCTTATTATCATTATAAGAAAGAGGCAGTCATCATTTTTCGGACATGTGATGAGGAAGGAAGGTTTAGAACACATTGTACCAACCGGTAAAATTGAGGGGAGACGAGAAAGAGGAAGATAGAGAGTAAGAACATTTTAGATAGTGACTTCATGGCACGGAAGAGCGTTAACATCTGAGAAGATAGCAAACACAAGAGACAGAGATTTGTGGAGATCCATGATCGCCTACGCTAGCTGTCACGGCACCTGATGATGATGATGATGTATGTATGTGTAAAGTATGATAATACCGCATATAGTGAAGGATTTATTAGTAGTAAATGTGATATATGAAGTGTAGATACGAGGTGACTAACACATATGGATTATGTTCTCTTTTATTGCTTCAATTACACAAAGTGGCATAGTTTTCACGAAATCTCATTAAGTGTACTGCGGTAGAATACCCAAAACTACATGGCCTATCTTCATGCAACCTAAGTGGTTTCAGTACGAAGGATATAATTCACTGCATCGGGTTTTTCTAATATGTCTTTGGTGCACTTCGCAGAAATTAAACGCTACTTGCCGAAAGCACTAGCTCCGTAACTTTAGCCACAATACCAAGGGTCTTCAGAAAAAATACAGTTGTAATTAGAATCGAGTAGTCCGGATTCGAACTCACGGTAGTAGGAACACAAAGAAATTGGATAACATCTTAAACACTTAGATGGTGGTATGAAAAGACTAACAATATTTTGGTGACGCGACATACAATATCATAATACAGAGCTCAAGAAACTCCCATGACAAGTTGTTGAGTCTATGAGATGTCTGAGCCGACATTTCTGAGTGGACGTGCGATTTTTCATATATGCAAGTCTTCAATCACACCGCTTACGGTACCGCCTAACGCTGTCTTTATCAGCGGCTACTCTGTGCCTATAACTATTAGCAACAGCCACCGTACTGTTGTACAAATACATGATGCATTCTTATTAAGTTGCCAAACCACTTCATTCTTTGTTTATATATGTAATTCAAGCACGGTTTTGTACCAACTTTCTTTCTTATGCTGATGTTGGTGATGTTGGTGATGTTACTGATTTTGACAATGAATTGTTGCATATAATTCTTCTCATAAATAACACTTAGATGGTGGAATGAAAAGACTAAAAATATTTTGCTGGCAAAGGCGACAGCTACAATCTCATAACACAGAGCTCGTAAGAAACGCCCATGACAAGTTGTTGAGTCTACTGAGATGTCTGCAGTCCGACACATTATCGAAATAAGAGACAGGACCGTGCGGTATATTTTCTCAGTATGATGCAAGTCTTCGAAATGCCGCCCACCTCCTTACGGTGCCGCCTAATGCGGCTGCCTCTCTGTATCACAGCACTGCCCGACACCTGGTAAGAAAACACTGCAGTAAAACTATGTAGCAACAGCAAAACACAAGAAAACAAAGTACTGTGCTTTTACAAAATACAAAAACAAAAACAATACCCACCAATAAAGCATCGATGAAATTGGATGTGTTGGCCTGTTGTAGGCGCATAACTGGTACAACGCACAATCGCTCAGATCACATAGAAATCACATAGAGTGGTTTACAAGTGATTGATATGGAGCGTTCGAAAAGAAGAAGACGACGAAGAAGACGATTTACTCATACTAGGGTAGTTTCCTATTCCCCCACCTCTGTCGCCTCTTAGACAGTCCGTGTAGGCCGCAGTGCTGCTATTATTTACTACCCTTGCGAACCCAGACAACATACGGCCAAGACGAGCAAACGAAACCGATCGCAAAGACGTAGAAGAAGAAATAATCTTGAAGTGACCAGCCATGAGGCCACTAGGTTATAGTTTATTTTTAGAGTTTCCAGACGTATTGTCAACAGAAATAGTGTGGCACACATCCCCTAAAAGAAATAAGTGAGACTAAGAACATGATAAGTACATACTTGACCGACTCTATATTCTGGACAACAGAGGTGTCATTGTGTCCGGCTTGTGTCCTTGGTGATCTAAATAACGACCATGACTAGCTGCCCCGTTAGAATATAGAGATATTGTCATAAAAACCTTCAGCAGATACGCTATGGGCTTAAGAAAAAGAGTAAATAAACCCGTTTTCATACCATCAGATATAATGAGGAACATGGTTGCCCGTAAGTTGCCGGGGCGCTCAAGGGGAGCAAATAATAGAAACACTGAGACCTACAAGGCATGTCGTAAGAGGTGACTAAGGTAAGGAGCTAGGGAAGCTACAATAGTAAATAAAAAGCGTCGGCAGAAACCCTGCGAAGAATAGAATGAACTTGTGAAATTTGAAATCTTGAACCTGGAAATATAAAAAAATGGAAGCACAAGTTTATTATTGATATATTTAAATATAAATCGTTTACTTGCAATTATCAAATATACATACAGCTTAAAAAGTAGAAACTCTACAGTTTAAAGGATGCATTTTGTTCTGTACACATTTTACTTCTTCTTCTACATTAGCCAGCTGTGAATTCAGGCGTAAGCCATGACGTCTGGTCTCAGCGCTTTTGACTGATTTTTTGCGTGAAAGCCTGCTTTTATCATTTGACTGGTGTCCCCCGACATACAAGCGAGCATTCGCCGACTTCAGAGTTACTTGAAGATTAGATGCTTCAAGTGTGGTCTTGTCAGGAAACCTGTACTCCGAACCACTTGCCGGGAATCCTCTCATTGCACATTAAATGTGGTGCAGATTTCATTTTGTTTTTCCTAATTGATTCAAAAACACTTGGACTCGTCTCATTTGGCCAACTGCTATTTACACTGCTTTGAAAAATTGAGGTGTTTGTGATTTTTCAACCAATTCAGGACAGGAGCCATATATGGACTGCAGTAGAACTAGAGGATGATAGAGCTTTCTGGGCGTTTCAATAATACAGCAGATAAAAGGGGTATCTACAGGTAAAGAAGTTTGCCTGTCCGTCTGAAGGTTTTACGTTCCAATCCGGACTGAGGAACATGTGCAATTTTGTCATGCTTTGTTCCTGCCTTCTTTAATATTTGTCATGCTTTGTTCAAGCTGTCTTCAACATTTTTCATGCTTTGTTCCTGTTTTCTTCAACATTTTTCATGCTTTGTTCAAGCTGTCTTCAACATTTTTCATGCTTTGTTCCTGCTATGTTCAACATTTCTGACACTTTGCTCAACTCTGTGCATTTCTGCCAACAGAGACGGAGCCGTATGCGACCGGTGCAGTTAAGCCAATCAATTGCCTTTATACCCTTTTAGACAGCAGACAAACTGGGTTCACTGCGCTCAGTCTCCGCCTCCAAATTGAGTGAAGTCTATAATGAATATCATTATAAACTAGGCATGTATTCAACTTATCTAAGCAAGAACACCAGCACATAATGAGTCACTGCACCTTTATGATGTGTGTCGGTTGTCTAAAATCTACTTATATTGATTATGTATCATCAAAGTTTAGTCAGTATTATTTTGGCATTTTTCCAGCCACAGAAAGTGAATCACACTAACCCAATACAACACAAACATGTGCATGTAGACTACTATGATAAGATTTTACAAACAGAGGCCCCCCCCATGTGTTGCCGGGGCCCGCAAGGGAAGCAAAGAATAGTAACACTGCGGAATACAAGGCATGTCGTAAGAGGCGACTGAGGTAGAGGCATAGGAAAGCTACCCTAGTAAATAGAAAGCGTCGCTGAAATCGGATGTGCTGGCCTACTTGTAGACGCATAACTGGTACAACGTACAATCGCTCTTAGACTTAGATCAGCGACGGGTACTATGATCTGTCTCGTAGTGAACAAGTTGCCATACTTCGCCTCCGTACCGACACAACATGCTCCGCGCCCACATGTTTCCACAAATTTAAAATTGGCACAACTAGCCTGTGCCCCTGCAAAAAGGAGGACATGATTGTAGAACAAGTTCTGCAAGATTGTCAGCTGATAGCATGCATAAGAAAAGAAACCTGGTCTAAAAACACAGAGCTTCGCGAGAAGCTGTACGGATGAACGGTCCCTTAAAAACACGGTAAAATTCATGATAAGATTTGGTTCATCAGTCTAGCCCGGGATCGCGCGAGAGAGAGAGAGAGAAAGACTTAAATCACACAGATTGGTTAACAAGTGGTCGATATGGAGCGTTCGAAGAAGCAGAAGAAGAAGAAGAAGAACTACCCATTCTTATTTCTTACCAAGTCGATAGCATGTAACTTCAGTAAATTAAGTGGGTCCTGTTTACTTAATTTACATAGACACTCTTTGTCCTTGGAGAGCACATTCAAAAATAGAACACTTGGATGTGTTTCTCTTTACTTTGTTCTGAAGGTAGTATCAGATTGCACTAGTTTGTTTAATTTTACACGGGAAGAGACAAGTAAGTAAGTCCGTTGACAAACACTGAGGGTAAACACAATTGGCAGAACAAATACATGCCTTCAAGATCGCACAAGAGATGGAACGATTTGTCCATGATAGAACGATATGGGAAATTGTTACTGACCCGACCCTGTAGTGTCGGGGCCCACAGGAAGCAAATAATAATACCACTGCGACTTACAAGGCAAGTCGTAAGATGCCCCTGATGTAAGCCATAGGGAAGTTACCTAGTAAAAAAAAAGCATCGCAGAAATCGGATGTCTGGGGTACTTGAAGGCGCATAACTGGCTTTGACTGATGATTGATAGAACCATCATCATTGCAATTTGGTGAGTAACCATGTGTGCTTAGATCTATTTTTTACGCAGGAAGATCTCAGCTGCAGTGCACGAATTCCGTAGCACCGGCGATGATCCCGTGCAGTTTTGAAGATGGTGAAGTTATTTTTGTAGACATTTTATTTTTAATCTTTTCTAATGAATTTTCCCCTGGTAGTAGCTTCACAACTTGCTTTTTCCGATTTTGAACGCCAAGGGTTCTTTTACGTGCCCCATTTGAACACGGGACCTATGTTTTATCGTCCGTTTCCGATAGGAATAGGAACTCGATCTCACCTATACTGAGATCAGGAATCTTTGGAAAACATCCAGACGGTTCCACGAGGGAGCGAACCTGGTATCTTTGGCACGAGAGACAAGCACCTAACCTCTACGCTACAGAGACCTATGCAAAACTGGCACAACGTACATTCGCTCTTAGGCTCAGATAACATACATATCACAAAGAGTGGTTTAATATGTGCTGGATATGTAGAGTTAGAAAAAGAAGAAAAAGAAGCTACTCAACCTATCATTTATCAGATATATGATTACTATTGAGAGCCCTGAATGTCATGATGAACTCCGCAAGCTGTCAACAATTCCGCAGCGCAGGGTTTTCCACCAATTCGAGTCACTATTAACTAGTATCATATTCGATAGTGCGCTCTTTATGCTGACCAATGACCTCATTCTATGCACGTTATGCAGGCCTAAAAATGTATTACCATACACGAGGCTATGAAAGTTCTTTACTTTTTTTGATTACTATTATTATAGCAAACCTGAACATGTCCATAGGCGCTCCGAACCCTGACTCAACAATTCCAGCAGCGTCCAGCGGTTTATCGCACCAATTCGATCTTAATTATTTAATATTATTTCTATATTTCGTATGTCGCTCTTTTTATGCTGTACCAGTATGACACACATCTCTATGCAACTCTTGCAGTGCCTTTTTAAAATATGTTTTACCATAATCGAATGTTGCGCTACGCCCGAGTGGGTACTGGGGCCCAAATTGGGGCGTAAAGAATAGAACCACTGTTACCTCTCACGCATGTCGTAAGAGGTGACTAAGGAAGTTGGGGTGGGCTAGCTAACCCACACCGTAAAAACAATAGATGGATACAGAACGGAGAGCAAACCGAGTAAACGTTGGCTGAAACCGGACACATCGCCGACTGATAAGCACTAGAGCTCCAAATGGTGCTGAAGATGTGACGTAAAACACGCCAATGCTAAGGCTGCATGACTCAGATTTCCACATGAATAGAATATATGGGAAAGTCTGGTACATCGGTCTGGATGGTGTTCAACAGAGAAGAGAGAAGAGAATGTTGCGCTTGTTACTGAATAAACATCAACGTGATATCCCAATGTTGTTATATTCTACATCTTATTCAAGATTATTATTTGTATTTTGTTGCTGTAACATATCCTATTCTCCACTTCTTGTTTCTTCTTCTTCTGCGTTCTCACTAGATTGGGATTTCGGATTCTCTAATAAAGGCAGCCGTCTGCCTCAGATTATCATCTACGCAATACAATTTGTCTTGGACTCTAGTGTAAGCAGGCCACCTCTTTCTTTTCAAGTCTGCATACTGGGGGCAGTTCTGTTGGATATAATTCCTATTACTTCTGCTTCCCCGTTTGTACCGACCTCTTCCCACAGTAAGTTTTGGCCACCCTCGAGATGGTAGGTCTGACATTCTTACTGCGTGGCTATATCTCCGAGGCAGATTGGCCACCGAAGAATCCGTTATCCTACTCCTCATTGTAAAGGGTCGCTGCACCATGTTATGCGCCTTATGGCCTGGTGCATCTGTTTTCTGCAAGCATTTGTTTCGGTTAGCATTCTCTGGCGGATACATGCATCCGATTTCAGCCAAACCTCCTTACTCGTCTCTTACGACATGCGTGGCAGGTAACAGTGGTTCTATTCTTTACATCCTAAATTTGGACCCCGGTAACCACTAGGGCGCACTTCCTGTTTCATCATCGTCATCAAATAGCTTGTCCTGAGCAGAACTTTGCTACCCCAACAGTCCTCCGGAATTTCTATCTCTCGCTCATAGGCCAGATGTCCTGTTTCTGCAGCCGTCCTGTTCAAACCATCGGTTACATCATGAATCTATCTCCTTCGTGGTCTTCCTCTTCTCTCTGCCGGTATGCCTCCTTCCATGATGGTCTTCTCCAGCAATACATGTCTTTTTATATGTTCAAAATATATCAATATTTTCTATCTTTTTTGTAGCATCAGCCAGTTTTCTTTGATTTTGAGTTCTTTCTGGATATAGCTATTTACTCTCTTCTCTGTGCATGGTATACGGTGGACTCTTTTGTAACATTATATTCAAAATCACATATGTGTTTTCCCACTATCTTATTACATGACACTGATATTAAAATTGCATATCTCGATAGTGCATTCAATTAGCTTTCTAACCATATATAACATTCCTATGTTCAATTCATGGAGTATATATGGCTTCTAGTAATAAAGCAGGCCTTCAAAAATAACAAAAAATCTTAAAACCAACGACCGGTTAAGAGTTAAATGTCCATGCTTCACACCCATATGTAGCCACTAGGAATATGCATGCGCTTAGTATTTTGATCTTTCTTTTCTTATCAGTTCCTTTCCATACTGTTTTTAGTTGTTTAATTGTTCTTGTTTAGAGTTCACAATACTAAAAAGACAAACTTCACCCGCTATCTAGGTATTACATCAGTTTGAAGACCATGAGTATAAACTACCATTTACAACTTCTTCTTCTTCTTCCAAAGCTACATATCGACCACTTGTTAACGACTCATCGTTATTTGTATGTGATTCGAGTATGAGAGCGATTGCACGTTGTGCCAGTTATGCGTATACAAGTAGTCCAGCACATCCGAATTCTGCGATGCTTTTTATTTACTAGTATAGTTTCCTATGCCCCTACATTAGTCGCCTCTATATGCCATGTAGGTCGCAGTAAAACTAAGTTTTGCTTCTGTTGTGACCCCAGCACTACTCGAGCGCAAACTTATTGCATACGTTAAATAAACGTATTATTGAGTCTCACTTCTAGTTCAGCATTTAACACCCATGTCTGCATTAATTCAACTAACTAATCCTTCAACTATATATATCTAACCGACTGTATATTTGTCTCTATAACTAACCAATCGTCGATATAGCATATATCCAAGTCTAGTGTCAGTTTGTATGTGAGCAATTCAATGCACTATGATAATAAACGAGCCGACTTTAGCATACGTTTGCATTATTCGTCTAGTCCAGCGTTTCCCAAAGTGGGCGGTACCATTACCCCCCACTGTGGGCGCTGAAGCCTTCCAGGGGAGAGATGGTGGGTTCAGAAGGATTTGGGGGATTTTTTCATGATTTTCCTTTTGAATACTCATTAAAAATTAGAATTCTGCATTTTAATTCATCTTATGTCCATCTTACACGCTCCTTTTTTTGCATCAATTTTCTATTTTATATATATAATCATTTGAAAATTGACCATGTACGACAGAAATATATATCAATTTTCTATGTCAAAGTGAAAATTGAGCATGTTTATATATATATATATGGGGGGCGTTGGCAAACTGTTACAATAGGGAGAGGGCGTTACAAAGTTTTTGTCGTGAAAAGTGGGCGATGGACCGACAAAGTTTGGGAATCTGTGGTCTAGTCCATAGTTAATACAATTTTCTTTTTGTGATTCATATTTGTAATTATTTTTAACTACTTTGCCAAGAATATATGTATGTATAATTTAGTTATATATACTGTAGTTATGAATGTAGTTATGTATAAATAAGATCCTTCTAAACCACAGATATGTGGTTCTATAGTAGAATACTGAAATTGCCATGGAAAGTAAATAAATGATGAGGTTTTAAATCAGTCCTGCACACAAAGAAACCTTATCTAAAGAATAAGAATAAGACAATCAAGGTACTTCGCAGATATAATGAGAAGAGAAGGTTTAGAACATTTGGTGACTACACGTAACTGATTGCAGAAAACGAAGAATCTCTCCAGAACCATTTGAGCTAAGTTAACATCAAGGGTGAGGAGTACAACATGAAAATAAATTTAATAAAGACAGAGATAATGGCAATAAGTAGACAACCAGAAAACCTTACAATAAAACTCCAGAACGTAGAAATAAAACAAACAATTGAGGCCAAATACTTAGGAGCAATTTTCACAGCAGATGGAAGTATCGATAGCGAAATCAGCAATCGTTGCACAAAAGCTTACCAAGTACTGGGAAGTTAACACCACAGTTGACACATAAAGAGATACCGCTAACAAGCAAATCTCATAAGAACGATTTTCTGGCCAACACTTTGTTACCAGTATCAAACATGGCCAATAACAGCAGCTAATGAGTAGAATATTATAACGCCAGAAATAAGGTGTCTTAGAAGAGCTGCATGTGTGACAATAAGAAACAAAATTAGAAATGAAGAAGTCAGAAGAAGATTGGATGTGAAACCAGTTATGCAATTCATAAAAAAAACCAGATTAAATGGTTTGGAAACCTGACCAGAATGCCATGTTATCGTCTACCACAGAGAGCCACACAGAAATGTATAATGAGTACAAAGCAAGAGGAAGACCACGCAAAAGATGGAGCGACGGCATAAGAACAGCCTTACGAACAAGAATATCAGCTTACAAAGTGCCTTAAAACAAGCACACACAAGATCACTACGCCCCCACACTTCTATAAAGAAATAAATGGTGGAAGAGAAGAAGAAGAAGCAGCTGACAACAGGTAACATTCTGGGAAGGAGAAGTCGTAGAAGACAGAGGGAGAAGACGAAGAGGGAGAAGATGTTAGATGGTATGACATCTCGGTTCAACAAAATATCGACCTCACAACTGATTAACTGCACCAAGGAGACAAAGTTGTTGAGAGAATCACTTGATTGTTTTATTCCTGTATATGCTGTATATCCATGTTTTGATATACATTTGTCTTTTCTTTCGTTATGCCTCATCCACTCCTTAAATATTATAAGGAAACGAAGGTGGAAATATTTAGGTCATGTTCTTGGATCAGACGAAAAGAGACTAAATCGACAAGTCCTAATGTGGTCACCAGTTGGGAAAAGAAAACGTGGAAGACCAAAGACCACTTTCGAAGAACCATCCAACAAGAAAGTAAACTATTGGGATGTAAACCATACAAGATCTCCAACTGCTAGCAAAGAACGTATCACATGGAGATCTAAAACCTCTGCCCTATGTACTGCCTTGGGCAGAAAGGAACTAACTAACTCCTTAAAGCATTACTCATCAACTAATTTCCTTGCTTATGAGCATTGTTTGTTGGTATTCTATGTATGTGCTCCAAACCATTTAATTTGCAGTATATATACATATATACATACATACACATATACATACATATATATATACATACATATATATATACATACATATATATATACATACATTTATATATACATACACATATACATACATATATATATATATACATACACATATACATACATATATATATACATACATATATATATACATACACATATACATACATATATATATACATACACATATACATACACATACATATATATATATTAAAAGTACAATTAAAAGCCACGAGATTAGATAAATGAAACACTAACTAAAAACAGACAGACGCACAATGATATTTATTTTCCTCTTCTCGCCCAGGCAACCTTTAATTATCATAAGGAACAATAATAACAATATAATATGTAATAACAAAGGTCACAGAATATCAGTGGTTTTGTTATCGCTCCGGAACTTTGAATAGCTAATTGTTTGTGAGTCACCGTCGAATGGTAAGTGAAGCATATACTGTGGGTTTATTGTCCTATATACTGGTATGCTACACTCAAACTTCTTGAGTAATAGTTTAAACAGTATATTAGTGCATCAGTATGCTATGTCGGTAATTAACGCCACTATCTCACGTTACCTACCTCTCCTGCTCTTCCCACGTGTGGTCTTTGTTCCCACCTGTACAAACAATATCTTACGTAACCTGCCACTGACCCTTTCCGATTGACCAGACAATCGGTAACCTAATAGTCTTCCTATTTCCTTTCTATCATTCACGAGATGCTGACCAAGAGCCACGCATGTTCGTATGCCAGTATCTTTTGATTCACATCATTTGTTAGTATTATGTTTTAGTTAATTTAGTTTTTTGTGTAAGTTTTTTGTTCTTGATAAAGGTCTAAGCACCGAAACGTTGAGTGTTGTTTTTTCATATCTTATAATTAATTTTTTCCTTCTTATGTAATACTGTATATACCTGTCTTTGCTCTATCGCCTGCATTGGTAGGTTAATAACTAGGATAATATACATATATATATATATTATGAAAACGTAAATGGACCCTTTTTATACCACATAGTATATAGGTTAATACAGTGTTTGGACCGTATTTTTTTAATTGACCGTTGGCGCGGAACACGATGGGTGTTGTGGTCAACTAAAAATATTACAAAATATGTGTACTATCTTTTAGTTTACATCGGGTACCATATCCAGTGCTACCGAGTTCGTGCACTACTGCTAAGATCTTCCAAATCAATCAATCAAATATATATATAATCGAAGAGATTAGAAGAAAGTAAAGTGTAGTAAACGAAGGTGATAGGATAAAAATGAGTGTGTGTTTAGGAGAGAAGGAGATGTGAAAATATGTGAGGGAGATGGAGGGAATGAGTACGATACAAGACAGACAAGGACAAGATTTGACATCACTGCATCAGGTTCCCGTTATAACTCAGTTCTACACCGCAGCAATTGCCGTCGGCTGCTTAAGCGGTAGTGAGCTAGATAACAACCCAAACGTACCTAGTTCAAATCCCACAGTGGTCAAGTTTGGAAGCAAATTTGTTTCCGTGGGATTTTTACGAAAGGTAAAAATAGACCTCACCGTTCAGAAAGCAATGGCAAACTACTGAACATATAAGTTGTGCCTAGAAAATCAACGACTTGTTTACTGTAAAGGATATTCCATGATTTTCATTTTTCTACCTAGTATATTTCATAAAGAACGATATCCGTAGCTCCAACAAAAATCATAAAAGATCAAAATAAAATGCACACTTGATCACAACGACGTGGTTCTTCACAAAGGAAAGACACTTGGACACATTAACCCAATAGCGGCTCGTCATTAAGGGCCATTGAGGCCGGGCCCCACCAAAAATAAAGTGTAACCTTTACAGTTTATTTTATAAATTAAAATATAACATAACACAAAACCATGATTTTTCCGAAAATTGTTGTCTGGTCTCACCAACAAAAATGAGTACGAGACGCCACTGTATTTACCGTATGTGCAGACATAACTACAGGCTTTGGCTGTCTTGTTGAACACGAAAACTATGTTCGCAGTTTACTGCTTCCATTAATTCTACCGCTGATGTGGGGACACGTATATTTGACTGAATAACTAACTTACTTGACGTAAGTTTGTTTAAGAAACTGCGTGAGATCACAGGTCGTTTCAATGTCTTAACATGGAATGTCTTCACATTCTCTACAATAACATCGCACGGTAACACGTAGAAAGTAATTTACTTCAGAGATTTTTTTCTTTAAAAAATTATTTAAAATAAAGAGCATAACATATTTGCTAATTCAGGTTAAAATAGAACATAGTCCTCATGTCATCACATTTCATACAACACCTGACATGCGGGTCGAGTTAGTTTATAAATAATGAAGGTCTGAATCCAGGTGAAAATCATGCAGGTGTTACCAATAATTACGAACTGAAAGTAGTTGACTAGTGGGTCAGATATTTTTTTTTCCGATCCAGAAGCACTTGAGAATTCAGCTCTTTGGCTCGGTGCCATAGACATCGTAACCCTTTGGTTCGGTGCTACGAACGCCGTGAATCTGGGGAACCTGTGGCTTTTCTGCCAGTCCGCGACATTGAACTCGCACTCACAGAGGGCTAGTCATCAGCAGTCCAACACGATGGACTGGCGGGCGTGGGTCAGAAATAACATCGTTTTAAAAATATTGTTTTTATTGATTGATTGATTGATTGATTGATTGATAGGACCATCATCATTGCACATTGGTAAATAACCATGTGTGCTTCGACCTCTTTATTACACAGAAGGATCTCGGTTACACTGCCCGAACTCCGTTGCACCGGCGAGTGTACCCGATGTCATTTTGAAGATGGTAAAGATATTTGTGTAGGAATTATATTTTTAAATCTTGTCTAATGAATTGTACCTGGGCAGCGACTTCCCAGCTTGGTCTTCTCGATTTTAAGCTGTCGAGGGTTCTTTTAAACACGGTTAAATTGAACACGGTACATACGTTTTATCGTTAGTCTCCGATAAGACTAGGATCACAATCTCACCTACACTGAGATCAGGGATCCATTTAAAATCCAGATGACTCCACAAGGGGGCGAACCTAGTACCTCTGGCACAAGAGACAAACAACTAGCCTCTATGCCAGAGAGAGTCCTTATTATTCGTTTTAAATATTGTTTGATATAGTCGCTGTTTATTTGAATCTGATAAATATGTTTCGCTATACGTTAATTATATAACGACATTTTAATTATTCATAAACATAAAATAGAACGAATTCAGGAGAAGGGATGAAATCAGAGAAATGTCTAGTCAACCACTAGTAATTGTTATAAGAAAGAGAAGATAGAGATATGTTGGGCACACCTTGAGAAGAAAGGATCAAAGAATATCATGGTTTGCATTTTAAGTGAGCTGCAAAGGGTTCAAGAAAGAGGGAACAACATAACGAGACCCTGAAATGTACTTTGTTGAAAGGAGCAAGAAATATCGGTCGCAGTTCCATGGAGGAGATTGAACGAGTTGCCGAGAGTAAAGCGATATAGACAAATTCTTGCTGGCCGATGTAACGTATAACGGTACGCTAGAAATTGTTATTATTATTTCATCGTCCCTTGGGGTTAAGATATATCGTCGTTTCAAAAGTATTCGTTTCAAGTTTGTATTATATAGTCGATGTTTATTTTAATCTGATCAAATATATTTCGTTACACATTAATCCGTGTGGTGTGGCCCACAAGTGAAGCAAAGAATAGTACCACTGCAACCTACAATGCATGTTGTAGGAGACGACCAAGGTGTCTAGGAAGCTACACTAGTAAATAAAATGTGTCACAGAAATCGTATGGGCTGGCATACTTGTAGGCGCATAACTGACACAACGTACAACCGCTCTTAGGCTCAGATCACATACAAATCATAAGAGTGATTAAGAAGTGGTCGATATGGAGCGTTCGAAGAAGAAGATAGAAGAAGTAGGCATAGTCTCTTCATAAATTTTGTAAAATAAAATAGCCACTTCTTGTCTTACTATCTAGCCACTATGTCATTTGAGAGAGATAGAGAGAGAGAGAGAGAGAGAAAGAGAGAGCGATATAGAAAGAGAAGGAGCAGTATCTTATAAATTCAGTAAAATAGAACAGCCGCTTCTTGTCTTGCTATCTAGCCACTATGTCATCGAGAGAGAGAGAGACGGAGAGAGAGAGAGAGAGAGAGATGTCCCAGTCTTTTCAATTTTCACTGAAATAAAACAGCCGTTTCTTGTCTTGCTATCTAGCCACTATGTCATCGAGAGAGAGAGAGAGAGAGAGAGAGAGAGAGATGTCCCAGTCTTTTCAATTTTCACTGAAATAAAACAGCCGTTTCTTGTCTTGCTATCTAGCCACTATACCATCTTGATACAGAGAGAGAGAAAAATAGAGAGGAGGAGGAGAGAGAGAGATTTAAAAAAAGAGAGCTAGAGATATAGAAAGAGCAGGCATAGTCTCTTATAAATTCTGTAAAATAAAATAGCCACTTCATGTCTTGCTATCTAGCCACTATGACATCGAGAGAAAGTAAGAGCGATATTTAGAGAGAAATGTGTTAAGTATGTGAAGATTTCACAGAAACACGGTCAAGGATAACAAAATATGATTCTCCTACTGCGCATTGTGCAGGATAATTATGTTTAAAAATAAACATACGTGTGGAAGTTGGCACTTGCGCGAACTTCTGTTGTATTCCTTATTAGCAGTTAATTACGAATCCATTCTTTTATGATCCTTCTAGTACTTATACATTCGTTAATGTATATTTTTTTAGTTTTGTTTGAAAACAAATACAATGTAACGCTTAAACAAAGAATGTAATAGATAGAAAGGAGATTAACATCAAAGAACAAGTTACAGAACATAATTACATGCTTGTTCAATCAAGTGCTTGCACTGTCGAGTGGTTAGAGCAGTTATTTAGAATTGAAACTGACATGTATTATGTCTAAGTTCAGACACGCGCCAACGTGGCAGCTGTAAAAATGTTGATCTGGTCGATGAGTATACAGAGAGGGAGATAGCAAAAAAAAAAGCCACTTTATCATTTTGCTTTCAAATTCTCAAAACTGGTATTTTGTTTTTTATTTTTCGTAACATTCTTCTTCTTTTTCTTCGAATTATACGAGTTTTCACTTTTTTTTTCCTTAGTGCTTTGGGGGGAAACACCCGGCTTTTTTTAAAACACATAAACCTCCAACAGCTCCGGGCGTGTAGTGATAGGTTTAGTACTGCGGAGACTTCTACTCATGTGGGGTTTATTGGGCAACACTGTACTATTCTCCCATTTCTAGTGCGGTTATTGCAATAAAAACACCACGTATTGATCACGGTGGGCATGTGATTATAGTCCAGAGAGCCACTTCCACGGGTTCCCTTAACATAACGAGTGTTACAGGTTGGGATTGTTAGTCGTTACAAAAATGTGTTACTGCCTGTAGTTTCGCTTTTTAGGGCGATGTAGGACAAGATGGGTAGGGGGATGAGAGACTGATACATTTAATGACCGCATGGCTAGTGCAGTCACCATGAAACTCTTCAGATTAGGATTTTTCTTTTATGCCCCCGATGGAAAAACAATTGTGACCTTACCATGGATTGAACACGGATCTCCTGCATGAGAGCCGCGCTACTCTGCGTGGCTAAGGTAACCGGTTCGCTCCGTCGTGGAGACATCGTGATATTTTTCCAGAGATCCATGAACTCAGTATAGGTGAGATCGAGTTTCTAGTCCTATCGGAAACGAACGATAAACCGTCTCTCCCGTTTTCAATTTGAGAACGTAAAAGAACCCTTTGTAGTACAAAATCGAGAAGAGCAGGTTGGAAAGCCGCGGCTCTGACAAAATGATTAAATAAACTTACTACAAAATAACTTTACCATCTTCAAAACTACATCGGGGACCTTGCCGGTGCTACGGAGTTTGTGCACTGCAGCTGAGATCTTCCGGTGTAAGAAAGAAATCGAAGCACACATGGTTACTCACCGAAGTGCAATGATGATTGTCATATCAATCAAACTATCAGAGACAGAGATTTTAAAGTGATGTCTTCCTTCCTCGCGATCTAACAGAAATGCGAATGATAATGTGCTCTATTAATGTACATTGTATGAAACCTGTGCTCCAGATGGCACTGACTGATTTAGTACTATAATTTACACTGGCCTGTTTGTAACGTAAATAGCTCATGTGATATGTTACATTCTTGCTACTGAGCTGATGCTTTAACGCAAACTAAATGTCAAGGTGAGTAAGTGTAACGGTATAATTTATTCAAATCGTGAGTTATAAATGTTATTATGGAATATTTACTCTGTTTTGTTATAATTGTTTTCTGGACAACTTAACTGATATGTTTCATATACAGAATAAACATAACATAACATATCATAGATTTGAAACATATACAAAATAAAAAGTTAATTGCATATCTTTTACAGGACTTTGCGAATCAACCCCAGCTTTTTAACGCTGTTATTTTTCTAGGCATTATTACGTTCAGTAGTTTACCATTGCTTTCTGAACGGGTGGTGCCATCGTCGTTTTGTAAAAATCCACGCGAAACAATTTGCAACCAAACTGTCCGCATCGTGATTCGAACTCAGAACGATACATATACAAATATTAGCAATATTAGTAATTAGTGCTTGTAGAAATCTGGTTTCTAAAGATAAAGGAATGAAATCGTTGCAACGGATTTTCCTTAGCAGATGCTACAAATAAGAAAGAGAAAACTGATACATTGAGGACATATAAAATAAAGACATGAACGGCTGGAGAAGACCATCATGAAAAGTGGAAAAGAGAAGAAGAGGAAGACCACGGAGAAGATGGATTCAGGTGTAACTGATGGTTTGAACATGACGGCTGCAGAGGCAGGACATCTGACCTGTGAGAGAAAGAAATTCAGGAGGACTGTTGAGGACAAATTTTACATTAATATGAAAACAACGAAAATAGCTCCATGCCCCCACTTCCACCCCACTACCGAATCCCCCTTAATTTCTTTTGATCCTGACGCTGTGATGCAAAACAGGATTGTAGAAAACAAGGACAAATATATACACATAAAATGTGCTGAGTCTTCAGGAACTGAAATGGTTGGCAGGCATTCAGAGAATGGAAAGGGATAAAATGCCAAAAGACCTTCCCTTTGGGGAATTGCAAATGTGTTGGAGACTTCGAGCTCACTGTATATCTATGCATAATAAATATGCTAACGAGACATAAGTATGACAGAAGCATTGAAGTTTTCTCATGGGAATGGAAGTTTATGTATAATAGTATACGACTTAGTAAGAACAAAAATGAAGTTACTATAAATGACTTAGTGATTAAAAGCTGAACGGTTAAAGAGACACATCAGGGCACAAGGTGGCAACACTTGTTGAAGAATTTTCTCGCTGTAGAATGATCTTGCTAATCACATATACATTACTTTGTATATTATATTGTATATCTTTAAATTTCAGATTCTACATTATCAATTCTAAGTATGAAACTGTGTCAAGAATTGAAATATGCATAACTGTATATAGATAACGTATATCGTGTTCACTTTTTGTTTTACTAAATAATTGACCAATCGCATATTACCCAAAAAATATGCACACAATAACGTAGGATATAAAGTAGCGCCAGGGTCAGTGAGTTAGCACTCAAGATCCTACCCCACCTACAAAGGATGGCCCTGATAACAGAATAATGTCTGGCTAAGTGGGTAGGGATCGAAGGAGAGTTACTCTGGTATAAGTAGAAAGATAGGTGCATACATGTCTGACTCGAGATCTGATCGTAACACAGACTATGGGAATCTCAGAAAAAACTCCTACACATCTCTCCTGTTCGATAGACAAAGAAGACAGACAAATCAAAGTGACGCATGTGTGGTTATCTGGGCCCAAATTTGGCGTAAAGAATAGAACCAGTATTACATACACATGCTGTTTACAGCAAAAATTGAGATTTGGAGCTGGATTTTTTTCACGATCCAGAAGCACTTGAGCTTTTCAGCTCTTCGGCTCGGTGCCATGGACATCGTAACCCTTCGGTTCGGTGCCACGAACACCGTAAATCTGGGGAATCTGTGGCTTTTTCTGCCATCCCACGGAATTGAACCCGCACACACAGAGGGATAGTCACCCGTAGTCCAACGCGCTACGAACACGCTGGGCAGACGGGCATTGGCGTTGGATTAGCTACCCCACACTATAAAAACATTTAGCTTAAACAAATCCACAGCAAAGCGCATGCGAGCTCGCTAGGTCTTGGTTGTGGACCTATGCCTCCTAGGAGGTGAAAGGTCAAGAAGAAGAATGTACGTTTAGAGTGACGCTGTGAAAAGAGCATTTTTGCTTGTTAAGTTTCTTAGTCTTTATAAGACCGAGGCACTTCACGTTCAACCTTAGTTGTGTATGTCTGTCCGGCCATCTATTGTAATTTGTTTACGCTCTATCCCACTACTAATTATATCCATCTATCTTCAATAACTATTTACCGTTTCGAACAGTTGCCGCTACGGACAAACCCGGAAGATGCATCCCGACAGTACTTGATATCACTATTAGACGTACCAAAACTCAACAGTTACCATATCCGTCTCATATTAAGTCGTTACTTTGAAAATGTGCAACTGGTTGTTAAGTAGAACCACCCCGGAACTAACCAAACACTTCCTCAACTATTATGTCGATCGTAAAGTGCAAAGTTCACATTAAATTGCTTTTTTTCAACGGTACTAAAAATTAATTATGTTGATACTCTCAAAAATTCAAAGATTATTTTTGAACATCATGTTTCATATTTAAAATCTCGCCCGTGTCGTGATGGCAAGGGAAGCAAAGAATAGTACCACTGCGACCTACAAGGCATGTCGTAAGAGGCGACTGATGTAGAATCTAGGGAAGCTACCTTAGTAAATAAAAATCATCGCAGAAATCGGATGTGCTGGCCTACTTGTAGGGCATAACTGGCACAATGTACAATCGCTCTTAGGCTCAGATCCATGCAAATCACACAGAGTGGCTAACAAGTGGTCGATATGGAGCGTTCAAAGAAGAAATGAATATATTGGGGTACATTGTACTGATGGTTGTCAAGACCTGGGCGCCATGTGACGATTGAAATGCTACTAGTACTAATAATAATAACAATAGTAGTATTAGTATACTCAGTGGCGGATCGCGGTCATTTTCCTTGGTGGTGCCAGACACAATTTTCGGAAAAATCATGGTTTTTGGACTACTTACTATTATTTGTCTATTCCGGGAAGTTATTCCCCATTTCGAGGAAAAAACAAATGCTTCTGTTCTGCAACAGCTTGATATTAAAACGAGTTGGCTATTCATCATCATCATTAAATAGCTTGTCCTGAGCAGGACTTTGCCACCCAAACAGTAATCCGGAATTTATCTCTCTCATAGGCCAGATATACTGCCTCTGCAGCCATCATGTTGAAACCATCAGTTACATCCCGAATCCATTTTCGATGCCAGCACGCCTGCCTCCGCGAAGGTCCGCTCCAGCCTCCTAGTCTCTCCATATGTCCAAAATATCTCAATTCTCTCTTTCCCATCTGTAGCATCAGCCAGCTTTCTCTGACTCTGAGTTCCTTCTACATAGATTTACTTGCTCTCCTCTCCTTCCCATCTGTAGCATCAGCCAGCTTTCTCTGAAGCTGAGTTCCTTCTACATAGATTTACTTGCTCTTCTCTCTGTAAATGATACACTGAGGACTTCTCTGCAATACTCATATTCAAAAGCACACATATGCTTTTCACTGCCTCATCAAATGTCCATGCCCCACATCCACACGTTGGATATTAAAGAACATAAAATCAAACACAATTAAATATTTCGGCCACATCAAACGACATGAGTGCCTAGAGAAGATTTTTTAAAGTATCACCCGCCTTCCTGCGTGTTTGTAGCGCGTTGAACGACGGATGACAAGCCCCTTGTGAGTGCGGTTCAATTCCACGGGCTGACAGAAAAGCAGCAGGTTCTCCAGATTTACGATGTTTGTGTCGCCGAACCGAAGGGTTACGATGTCCATGGCACTAAGCCGAATAGCTGAAAGTTCAAGTGCTTCTGGAAAAAACAAACAACGTAAATTGAATGCGCCTCATCCGCATTACCACTACACGTACTTATGTATTCCGCCAGTGCGACTGTATAGATGTTGGGTGATTTTGTAATATATAATCTCTCTTCGTAAACTTGTCAGCTGTTTTAACAAAAGTAAAAGTGAATGTACATTGTCGTTGACAAATGTATATTAATGGAATGGGCTTTGGATTATTTTAAACTATTCTATGATGCTTACTAACTTATTTCTATTATTTTATATTATTTGTATATATAATTCGTGATTCAATCGATAATTAAAAGGAATATTTAATCAAGAAATGAGATGACAGCATATGAATCAATTTCGCTACCGGAAGAAGGAAAATGACGTATTTATTTTGACAATTATCAGTGCAGGTAGACGTCAAAGGTCAAAGGTCGTGATGTTAAATCGTAGACAGGCAAATTTTAAAATGAACCACTGAAAAATAGTGTACTGCAATATGTGTGACTGTATATAATATTTTTTAAGCACATTTTATATATTATTATGATTACTATGATATTATGATATAATTTTTATATTTTAGTGTTATATATTGAACTTTAAAAGCTAATAATACTCACGTTAAAAGTAATATTTATGAAGAAATAATTAATAAAATAACAGTTATAACTTACTCGTTTTTGGTGGGGGCGGAGGGCAGACCTTCCGAACCTTAATGAGCAGGGTCGTATACTAATTAGGAGGAAATATGCAGAATTTTTTATTTCAGATTGTGTGACGTTTTAGTGTTATATATCATCTTTCAAAGGTAATCAGTTTCACGTTGAAAGTAATAATTATGAACAAAGAGAGGCTCGCTGTTTGTGTTCGTAAGGACGCTCGTATTTCTATGCTAGGCGATGGGTGTCGTAGGAAATGAGGGTAAGTGGTTCGAATCCTGTGTTTGTCTATTTGTTTTTTCGGAAGCTCTTAATGTAAACTTTTACATTGTTAATTTGTTGATCCTAATTATGAATAATTGGCAGACCAAGAAAAAGAAGGCTACAAGATATTAAATAAACCATAAATATGACCATCGACGAAGTGGGTGAACTGACTAGAGACAGAGTGAATTTCACATTCGCTGCAAAGAGAGCAACGTCCTATAAAGGATACGCACCTTGATGATGTATTATAAACAAATAATTTATAAAATTAATAAGTTTACTCAAAGTTAATGAGTTAATTTTGAAGAACTGACGTAGTGGTCTTGAGAAGCTACATTAATATATAACAATCATAGCAGAAATCGGATATGCTGGCCTACTTGTTGTCGCATAATTAGTACAACGTACAATCGCTCTTAAGCTCAGATCCTATACAAATAGCACAGAGTGGTTAACAAGTGCTCGATATGGAAAGTTGGAAGAAGAAGAAGAAGAATATATGTAGATGCATTGTACTAATGGTTGTGCGGGCCGGGGCGCTAGGTGACGATTGAAATGTTACTACTACTAATATTAATAACAATAGTAGCAGTGGCGGCTCGTGATCGTTTTTGTTGGTGGGGCCAGACACAAATTTTCGGGAAAATCATGGCTTTGGGATAGGTTATATTGTAATCTATTAAATAATAAATACACGTTACATATTATTTTTGGTGGGGCCTGGCCCTTCTGGCCCTTAATGACGAGCCGCCACTGAATAGTAGTATTAATATAATTGAAAGGTGTCTCTTTCTTCAGTGAAAAATACAAAGCTGTGGTAAAGAGGCAATAGAATGGTTACAGAGTAAAACAAGATTTCAAAAGCAGGAATCATTTGTTCATTGTAGTCTTCTTCTGCGTTACCCTTCGCTTCTAAGAAGGCATATATCCTCAACCAAGGCCTTGCAAGCTCTCATACGCTTGCTTGTGATTTTATTTTGTTATAGTTGAGTGTTTTTACTGCGTGCGGTAGCTAATCCCACGCCAAACCTTCGATTTCGCCGTACACGGGATATGGTAGATAATAGTGATTCTATTCTTTACCCATAATTCAGTCCCTAGTAATCACACGGGCGTCAGATGTGTATTGTCTGTTGTCTTTGATACTTTATCGAACTGGAGAGACGTATAGGAACATTTACTGAGATATTCACCGTCTATATTTCGATCAGATCTTGACTTAGACATGTAGGCACCTACATTTCTACTTATACCATAGTAGCTCATATTCGATCCCTACCCACTTAGCTAGACACTAGTCTGTTACCAGGGGATGTTTCTGTGGCTGAGTTGTTAAGCCCTTTGCCTTGCTAGTCGTAGGTCGTGGTTTCGAATCCGGACCGAGGCCTTCTGTTAACGAGTGCAGTTTGTTCAAGAGTCCCCTAGGATTGTTGCTGGAGCTACGGAGTTTGTGCTTTTGCAATACTCTCGAAAGGTGGGTTGTAATTTCTGCGGAGAGGGACCGAGCCATATGGGTTAAAACCCGGTGCAATGAAGTTAATCCTTCGGCTTTAAAACCCTTTAATATAGTCTGCTAATACGCCCTCACCCCCTCCACCTCCACCCCCCAGTTAGTGTCAACTCCCTGACACTGGCCCTTATTTATAACCTTACATTATTGGGCCGCCTCTGACTTTCGTTCCTCGTTTAATGAAAGCATTATTGACACATACTTTTGCAGTGGCTCGTCTTGCGGCAATCCAAGAATTTCGCAAAATAAAAAAAATGGAAAATCTTTCTTTTTAAAGAAATTTGATTTACGCTAAAGCCAACGGAGTAACATATGACAAAATGAATGTTGGACACAGGAGTCATGAAGACCGTGATTGATGATTTAAACAACGCTGGTGTATCGCATGTACTCTAGTGGAAAAAATGTCACTGTATCGTTATGTGTCGAAAATTAAAAACAGAAGTAGAATGAACCTCAATTTTCAAAATAATGATGTGCACTTTAAACTGAGAAATTTTATGATTCTGTGTTGATAGCAAATACGTTTTAAAAACAAGGGAGAGCATTGTTTAGTTTTGTTTAATCGTGTATGAATTACACAATCTGGGTGATAATCTTTTATAATAAATCATATTTTTCGACGAGTGACGACTTATAAATTAAAGTCATATGCGATACATTATTCCATGCGAGTGTCAAGATTACAATCAGTGGGAAACTCACGAATAAGTATTCTTTGTGAATCATATCTGTTACAAAATGTTGATAGTGTGTAGAAAGACTTGATCACTGACTAGTTCTTCCCCTCCTCTGTTTTCGTGTTCACTGTGTCTCTAATGTCATGTTGCTATTATCATTTTGATCGTCCCAAGCATCGTCTTCCATGAGCTTTATCCTCCCTTATTTCTTTCCTAATCAGTGAAATAAAAGAGACTAAAATATTTCAATCAAAATAATTCACTTACCAAGACATAATACTTGTTATAAGTCAAATTTTCAACATGTTCAAATCTTTTAAGATATCTATTTATAACCAAACAATGCCCGCCTGCCCAGCGTGTTCGTAGCGTGTTGGACGACGGATGACAAACCCCATGTGAGTGAGGTTCAATTCCGCGGCTGGTAGAAAATCCACAGGTTCTCTAGATTTACGGTGTTCGTGGCACCGAACAGAAGGGTTACGATGTCCATTGCACCGAGCCGAAGAGCTAAAAGCTCAAGTGCTTCTGGATCCAAAAAAAAAAGAAAAGAAAATTCCCCAAAAATCAATACTCCGCATATTCTAGGAATTTGTCTACAAAATCTTATGTCTTAGTTTGTTTCAAAGTAATAATTTCGTTCTTTAAACTTTATTTTATAGGTCATTAACCCAACGGGACTGCAGAGCCGATATATCGGTTCAGAGTAATGTTCATGATGTCGCAGAACCGATATATCGGCTTTTGGATGTCTGTTCACGGAAACGAATGTATCTTCCGAACCCCTTTACTGAAGTTAAAAAATCTTCAGAAACGGAAAGTACATATATGTAGGTACATTACTATCTCCATTTAACAAAGATTTGAAAAAGGGAAAGCAATGTATTATTGTGTTCAAGTCGAGACTTTTTTTAAACGTTAATGTTTCTGACGATGTTTACAGTGTAATCTTGAGTACTGTTAGATCAAATTATAACTTGTGATAGTAATAAAGAATATTTAGTTGATGGTAATAATGATATTTGATTGTTTATGAAATGCAGTTTCGATAGTTGTAAGTCTAATGAAATAATTGCATCTAAAGAATGGGCGTTCCACATTCCATTTATTGACATGTCCGCACTAAAAGTGAATATTATAAAACTACTGCACCTAGTTAGATGAAACTTATAGAATATATTCACACATGGATTATCTTCATTTAACTACTACTTCTAGAAACATCTATGAATATTAAGATGTAATACAAACCGGAGAATAAAAATATTTTTTATGCTTTTTCGTTTTTTTCAAAATAGTCATGCTACAATAATCTAATTTTCTCAAACGTATATCACCTGATGTAAAATATTATTACATTAATGTATTCCACATCCAATTAGCAACAATTTAATATATAACATGTCATACTTTAGAGAAACAGTACAAGATTTATAAAGGATTAAACTAATTGACATTGAATGTTAAATTTGAATCGCAAAATAAATGCGTCCAGAGATCAAAATAATACAGGGCGAAAGGGTTAATAACACTATATGGAATATGGGTGTACTCAAAAAGTTTATTTGAAAATACGCTATAACAGCCCACTATAAATTGAAGTAATTTAAACATATAAAAAGACACGAAGGGTTGGAGAGTACCATTATCAAAGGAAGAATCATGATCAAGTGGAAAAGATTAAGACAAGGGAGAAGATGGAAGAGGGGCGGAACTGATGATTTCACCATGACGGCTCCAGAGGCATTACATCTGGCTTATCTTCTTTTTCTTTTGTCAGCAAACTGTTACCGGGTTGTTAACCCAGTGTCGTGCTTTATGCGTCTTGAGCTTCTCTGGTGACTTGTGTGATGGTTTTCTTAGTCCCTGGCAAAATTCAACTACTTAATCTCTCCACATTATCCTTGGTCTTCCTCTCGCCTTCTTTCCTGATATTTTGTTGTGGAAAGCTTCATATGCAGTTTGGTCTGTTCGCATTCTTACTAAGTGGCTAAACCACTTCATTCTCTGTTTCGCTATATAGTTCAAGCTCGTCGTGTTCTAACCTTTTCTCTGATGCTGATATTCGTTACTATGTCGATTCTTGTGTTGTTGGTGACTTTGCAGAGATTCTCATTTCGCATGTTGTTATTTTCTGTGCATGTGTCTTATTCATTGTTTTTTTAGAGAAAAAATTCCAAAGGATTGTAAGAGTGGCAAAGTTCTTCCCTGTTTGATGATGATGATATTCAGCATTATGTAGCATATCATTTGCTAAACGTCACTTTCATCACAGTCCACCTATAACAATTATTATCTCTAGCAAATTCTATCACCACATCCAACGCCAGTTTCATCAGTCCTCATCACGGCAAAGGACACATAAGACAAAGATTAAAATGTACAACCATGTGCATATAACAATGGCATCTGGATACCCACGAGCAGTTTGGTTTTACTATCTCTTCTTTTTGTATCTGTTTGCTTCTTCAATAGTGTGGGGCCACTAGTTTCACATTCAAACCCATCTCTCGCTCTGATCACTGCCCAGACCGATGTACCAGATTTCCCACAAATTCTATTCATGTGGAAATATGATTCATGCAGCCTTAGCATTGGTGTGTTTTTCGTCATATCTTCAGCACAATTTGGAGCTGTAGTGTTTATCCTTCGGCAATGTGTCCGGTTTCAGTCAGCGTTTACCCCGTTCGTTCTCCGTTCTATAGCCATTTAGTGTTTTTTTACGGTGTGTGGTAGCTAGCCCCACTCCAACCTGCTTAGTCGCCTCTTACGACATGCATGGCAGGAAACAGTGGTTCTATTCTTTACATCCCAATTTGGGCCCGGTAACCACTTTTAATTGCGAAACCCATCTTAGTTGATGTTTAAGACATGAGAAATGGGACAATGGTTATGTTCTTCGCTACTTATGAAACCATAACGTTCTGTAATATCACGTCAACCACCATCTTCTTGGTGGTCCTCTGCCTCTTTGACACTGAAAGGTAAAATAGTGATAGAGAATAGATGAATCTCTAAAATAATATTTATATTACTAGTTGAAAATGGATCAAAATATATGTAGTTGTTTTTCTTCGTTCCTTACTTTTCTCATTGCGTGTTTTTCACAGATGTTAAATAAGTATGAAGAGAGGGTATGCAAACTTATCTAAACTTATCTTTCTCCCCCTTTATGATTCAAATCATTCTGGTGTTTCCGCCGCAGCTCTAACTGATGCTTGTTATTCGTGATAATATGTCTATACCAAGTAAATAAAATTTGATGGTAACCACATGTTTCACAATTTCTGATGTTGTATGTAGCTGAAGACCTTGGTGCAGTTTATAAAACAAGTTTGGAGATCTATTTTGTATTCTCTGCATTTCTCGAAGACATTTCTCGTGTTAAAGTGTGATACCTGGTTCCTCTACCATGTCTGAAGTTCTCCTGAACTTCATTTATCTCGAATTTTAATATTTATTTATGCTTTCTTCGTGATAATCGGCATTAGGAGTTTGCCGGCATGACTAAATAATGAAATAATGTATACCATATATATAAATATATATATATATATATATATATATATATTTTGCTGTCCATCTATATACGGATCTATAGTGCGTTTCAAAACGTTCGGTCAACGATTGACCTCAAATATCTCCATATTCATTGCATGGATGAACGTGATTTTTGCATGTGGTGTTGTATTTCCGATGTCCCAACGATTGTCTAAAATTCAATGTTGCAGGTAGTGTACTTTTCTTGCAACGGCGAATTCCTTTGATCTTTTCAAACCTATTAATTATCTGGTGCTGGAAGAAAATAATGTACCGTAAATTTTAAAAATCACATATTTTCGGCATAGGCGTATGTACAATTCGAATTTTGGAGGGTGAGATAACTCATATTATATAACTCATATAAAGTGTTTACTCACTTTGATGAGCCTAACATTTTGTAATACACCTATGCTCTGAAAACACAAACGGTAAATTGTAACTGAACACACCGGAAGGATCATTATACATTTTTTAAAGTGCGATAAAGCGATTAAAATCGGGAAAACCACGTGAAAACGTGCAAGTCGTGGAACTTGCAACATCTCACAAATATGAAGGGTAATACTTCTCATTAATTGGTTGGCTAAGGAGATGGTCACTTTTATATATTTTACATAAAGAAAATTTTAAACCATACGTTTGTTATTGAGTAAAAAATATTAACCTCGGGACATTACGATCATTAGATCATATGCAAAGTTACATCAATTACGGTCAAGCGGTTGCAGAGATATTAAATTTTCCCAGCGGAAAATCAATTTGAAACGCACTATAGTAGCTGTCTGCAGGGCCGTGTGGTATATTTGCTCAGTATGATGCAAGTCTTCGAAATGCCAATATAAAAACGTTTGTTTTTAAATAACCTTCAAGCCCGCGTGCCCAGCGTGTTCGTAGCGCATTGGACTACGGGTGACTAGTCCTATGTAAGTGCGTGTTCAATTCCGCTGACTGGCAGAAAAGCTACAGGTTCCCAGATTACGGTGTTCGTGGCACCGAGCCGAAGGGTTACGATGTCCATGACACCGAGCCGAAGAGCTTTTAGCTCAAGTGCTTCTGGATCGGAAAAAAAAACAACTTCAATTGTGATTTTGATTTCACTGCTAATGCCGCCCCCGCCCCCCTTACGGGTTCGCCTGATGAGGACGCCTCTCTGCATAGCACGGCACGGCTCTGGCTGTCTGTCGATATGTATATGTGACTGACTCTCTTCAAGGTAATATTTATGTCAGTTAGTCGTCCGTCTGACTGAGTTTCTGTCTCTGATACATGTCTCTGTCGAGCGTTTTATCTCCCTGTCCGACTTTCTGTCTGCCTGTCTAGTATGTATGTCTGATCTGTCTGTCTTGCTTACACACATGTCTGCTTGCATGTCATGTATGACTGACTACACACACACACATCCACACATACATACGAACACACATAGGTGTACACACACGCATATATATATATATATATATTATATATATTATATATAGCATTAGATATATAAAAAGGGTGATGCAGTTTATATATATATATATATATATATATATATATATATATATATATATATATATATATATATATATATATATATATCTTTCATTATGTTTATGTCCATATGTCTTTATGTGTGTTAGTGTGTGGGAATCTGTTATCTGTATCCGTACATTCATTAAATAGAGTTTGAGCCTGATCCAGGGTTATGACCTTGTTCCCACGCTACTTTTTAAATAGATAAAATAAAAAAGAAGTTCACGAATAAAAAAATAACAACATCATTAAACATCTATTAGCTCATCGCGTTACACTCCCACATTTTTGTTTTACGAGAATCCGTTATTTGAAAGTTGTGCATAACGGAAGATAGTTTATATTATGTTACATATAACAAATTGTTATTTTCATTTTAACTGTAAAGTACAAAAGGGTCAATACGTGAAGACTGTTACATGATACGCTCGCAAATATGTTGAAAGTTTCAATTTGTTTCAATTTGAAATATCTTCATTGTTCTCCGGACATGCTCTGTCTTCTTCTTCTTCCATCATTTTCAGACATGGTATACTTCTTCTTCTTCTTCAAACGCTCCATCTCGAACACTTGTTAAACCACTCGTGTGATTTGTATGTGATCTGAGCCTACGAGTGATTGTACGTTGCGTCAGTTATGCGCCTACAAGTAGACCAGCAAATCATATTTATGCGATACTTTTTATTGACTAGGGTATCTTCCTTACGTACTACATCAGTCGCCTCTTACGACAGACAGTGTAGGTCGCAACGGTATTATTCTTTGTTTCCTTTACGAGCCCTGCCACCACATGGGCGCTGTTTAATTTTGATTGAGCTTACTCACATACCTGTATTGCTGTTCTTTTCTGGCTACTGTATTTGTTGTTGACAGTTCCGTAGGGGTAAGAGGTTTAGTAGAGTACCGAAGAATTGGATTTCACCACCATTCATCTTTGTTAAATTCCACGTACAACTAATTTCGTTCTCTATTCGTGTGAATCTTAACCCTTTCGCTACTACATACTTTCTGAAGGCTGAGCTAAAAGTAACTACTCTTTGTTTCTAGGTCACAGGCGTGAATGTACGCCTATAGCAGTGACAGTAGCAATGTATAACGAGTTAACACGTCTTTAGCCCACACAGGGGAGATAATAACAGACGTGTTAATGCGTCTTTAGAAGTAAATGAGAAAAACGTATATATATATATATATATATATATATATATATATATATATATATATATATATATATATATATATACACGTCTTTAGCAGCTAAAGGGAATGGACAGAGAATAGAACAAATAGATCTATCAGAATAAACTGAAAATCAAAGAAAGCTGTCTGATGATATAACTAAAAATGCGAAAGCTGAAGTATTTTGGACATATAAAAGATACTCGAAAAGTTGGAGAAGGACATCATTGAAGAAGTCATCCCGACAAAGAGAAAAACATGAAGACCACGGAGACGATGGATTCAGGATGTAGCTGATGATTTGAGCATGACTGCTGCATAGATGGGACAGTTAGTCTATGAGAGATAGAGAAATCCTGAAGGAATGTTAGGTTGACAAAGTTTTGCTCAAGAAAATCTATGTGATGATAATCTTGTGAAAATTATACCCACAAGTGTTATTCTCCTTCTTGACGTTCGTTCTTTACGACCAATCTTGATCAATCTTTGTGGTATGTGTGATCATTGCCAAGAATGTGTATACGTTTCACATTGGTTTGGTAGGACCCTAAGCGCATAGATTTGTAAGGTGTGTAACAGTGAGGTGATTATACTGTAATGTGTGTAAGAGTAAGGTGATTATAATGTAATATGTGTAAAAGTGAGGTGATTATAATGTAATATGTGTAAAAGTGAGGTGATTATAATGTAATATGTGTTTTAGAAATGTGATTAAAATGTAATGTGTGTAAGAGTGAGGTGATTATAATGTAATATGTGTAAAAGTGAGGTGATTATAATGTAATATGTGTTATAGAAATGTGATTAAAATGTAATGTGTGTAAGAATGAGGTGATTATACTGTAATGTGTGTAAAAGTGAGGTGATTATACTGTAATGTGTGTGAAAGTGAGGTGATCATACTGTAATGTGTGTAAAAGTGAGGTGATTATAATGTAATATGTGTTATAGAAATGTGATTAAAATGTAATGTGTAAGAGTGAGGGTTATAATGTAATATGAGTAAAAGTGAGGTGATTATAATGTAATAGTGAGGGTGAGTTATAATGTAATAGTGAGGGTGAGTTATAATGTACGGAATGTAAGCGTAATGGACTTATAATGTAATGTGTGTAATAGTGACGTGTTTTTAATACAACATGTTTGTTGCTTACCAAGCTGGCTAGAATACACATTATGTGAGAACAAAATACGTGAATATTACTGTGTGATAGGACCCTGCAGTGTTACATGAATCATTCAGAACATGTGTAAGCTGTTCGTATATGTATACGAGATCTTTATAAACTCGAGTTCCGAACATTAGCGGTTTTACAGAAAACTGATATAAATCATTTTTTACAAGTAAAAATTATATAAAGATAAAGTTAAATTGCAGGTAAAAAAATCGACTTCAGGAAACAGCACCGTTTTTTGTGTGTTTTAAATTCTTATAAATAGATACAAATTTGAAATGTGAAGAAATGAGATAGATTGATATACAAAAATGATGAATACACGTGGCAGTTTCTAATGATATCTCAGTTATATTCACATAAAAAGTTATTACATTATGAAATATGCAAGAGATATGTTTTATGTAGGTATGCAAGAAGAGACAGATGTGTGCGTCATATAAGAAGGAATGGAAGGAAGAAATATACAAGTTTTATACGGAAGAAAGATGGTGGAGGATTGTATGCTTTATATAAGTAAGGTCAAAGGTTTAAAGTTGTGTATGCCGAAGAATTGCCTTTATTGCACCGGGTTTTAACCCGTATTCAGGACCGTGTTGTATGTTTTCTCAGTATGATGTCTTCTTCTTCTTCACCCTTCGCCCCTAGGGAAGCATAGGTCCGCAACCAAGGCCTTCCAAGCCCACCTATCCAAGGCCATCCTTTCCAGATCTCGCCACTCTCTCCCCGTCCTCTTGCATTCCATTTCTAACTCCCGTCTCCAGGTGTTTCTGGGTCTTCCTTACTTCTATTGCCCTGGGGTTCCATCGGAGAGCCTGTCTCACGATGCTGTCAGGGGTTTCCTCAGTGTGTGTCCTATCCATCTCCACCTTCTGCTCATTATCTCTTGTTCCACCTGCCATTGTCCTGTCCTATCCCACAGTTCTCTGTTTGTGGTCCTATCGTACCATCTCAGATGTAGTATCTTGCGTATGCATCTATTGATGAATGTCTGCAACTTTTAGGTTCCCTTTAGTTGTTCTCTATGTCTCTGCTCCATACAAAAGGACAGACTTGACATTTGAGTTAAATATCATTATCTTAGTTTTATTCCTAATCATTCTTGAACTCCATATGTTCTTCAGAATGGCAAATGCTGATCTTGCCTTTGTATTCTAACCTTAACATCTTCATCTGTGCCACCTTGAATGTTGACGACACTTCCCAGATATGTAAATGTGTCCACCTCTTTTAGTGGTGATCCTCTCAATAAGATTGGGTCTCTGAAACCAGCATTTAATCTCATGATCTTTGTTTTCTCCCCATGAATAGTCAGGCCTAGTTGCTGTGAGACTGTTTCTAGTTTTGTTATTTTCTTTTGCATCTGCTGATGGTTGTGAGAGAGGAGTGCTAGATCATCTGCAAAATCCAGATCCTCCAATTGACTCATCATGGTCCATTGTATTCCATTTCTTCCCTTGACAGTTGTTGATCTCATTATCCAGTCAATAGCCAGCAGGAAAAGGAAGGGCGATAAAAGGCAGCCCTGTCGCACACCAGTCTTTATTTCGAAGGCCTCTGTCAGTTTTCCTTCATGCAGTACTCTAGCCGTAGTCTCCTCATACATTTTCTTTATTAAATTGGTTAGCTTCTGGGGACGCCATAGTGTCGTAGAAGTTTCCAGAGTGTTTCCCTGTCTAGGCTATCGAATGCCTTTTCATAGTCCACAAAGTTTATGTAGAGGGATGAGTTCCACTCGATGCTTTGCTCCACTATGATACGCAGCGTCGATATTTGATCTGTGCAGGATCTGTTTTGCCTAAATCCTGCTTGTTCGTCCCTTAGTACTGCATCTGTAGTTTCCTTGAGTCTCTAGGATGATTCGACTTAGTATTTTGCCTGGTACAGACAGGAGCATTATTCCTCTATAGTTCGAGCATTCTTGGAGATCACCCTTTTAGGTAGTTTGACTATATAGCCCTCTCTCCAGTCTTTTGGTATTTCTTCCTCTCCAAATTTTTTCCCAACAAGCCATGTAGCATGTCTGTTGAGATGTCAGCATTTGCTTTTATGGCCTCTGCAGGTATACCATCTGGGCCTGTAGCTTTACCATTTCGTAGTTGGAGAATGGCCTTCTTTATTTCCGCTTTGCTTGGTTTGCTACTCAGTTATATTCACATAAAAAGTTATTACATTATGAAATATGCAAGAGATATGTTTTATGTAGGTATGCAAGAAGAGACAGATGTGTGCGTCATATAAGAAGGAATGGAAGGAAGATATATAAAAGTTTTATACGGAAGAAAGATGGTGGAGGATTGTATGCTTTATATAAGTAAGGTCAAAGGTTTAAAGTTTTGTATGCCGAAGAATTGCCTTTATTGCACCGGGTTTTAACCCGTATTCAGGACCGTGTTGTATGTTTTCTCAGTATGATGTAAGTCTTCGAAATGCCGCTCCTTAAATTATTTTTTTTTTAAATAACCTACAATTGTAATTTTGATTTTGCTGCTTATGCCGCCCCTTTTACGGGCCGCCTGATGAAGCCTCCTCTCTGCATCATAGCACGGCACGACCCTGCCCATATGGCTCGGTTACTTTCCGCAGAAATGGCACACGACCTGCCGAGGGCAATGCACAAAGAACAAACTCCGTAGCTATGAGAGGTCTCGGGAAAGAATACACTCGGGAACGGAACAGCACGGTCTGGATTCGACTCGCATGGCACATGGCGTAACTACTTTGTCACATATTCCACTTATATCTGGGATCTTACCATATGTGGTTTGTCAAGTGTCGTATTGTAATGGTTGGAGTTAAGAAAAAGTGAAGAAAGAAACAAGTACAATTTAAATGCAATATACATTCACCATTCAAGGAAGAAAGAGAGAGAGAGAGAGACAGAGAGAGAATATTTACATGCAATATACATTCACCATTCAAGGAAGAGAGAGAGAGAGACAGAGAGAGATATATTTACATGCAATATACATTCACCATTCAAGGAAGAGAGAGAGAGAGAGAGAGAGAGAGAGAGACAGAGCGAGATATATTTACATGCAATATACATTCACCATTCAGGGAAGAGAGAGAGAGAGAGAGAGAGGCAGAGAGAGATATATTTACATGCAATATACATTCACCATTCAAGGAAGTGAGAGAGAGAGACAGAGTGAGATATATTTACATGCAATATACATTCACCATTCAAGGAAGTGAGAGAGAGAGACAGAGCGAGATATATTTACAAGCAATATACATTCACCATTCAAGGAAGAGAGAGAGAGAGAGAGAGAGACAGAGTGAGATATATTTACATGCAATATACATTCACCATTCAAGGAAGAGAGAGAGAGAGAGAGAGAGACAGAGTGAGATATATTTACATGCAATATACATTCACCATTCAGGGAAGTGAGAGAGAGAGACAGAGCGAGATATATTTACAAGCAATATACATTCACCATTCAAGGAAGAGAGAGAGAGAGACAGAGCGAGATATATTTACATGCAATATACATTCACCATTCAAGGAAGTGAGAGAGAGAGACAGAGCGAGATATATTTACAAGCAATATACATTCACCATTCAAGGAAGTGAGAGAGAGAGAGACAGAGAGAGATATATTTACATGCAATATACATTCACCATTCAAGGAAGTGAGAGAGAGAGACAGAGCGAGATATATTTACAAGCAATATACATTCACCATTCAAGGAAGTGAGAGAGAGAGAGACAGAGAGAGATATATTTACATGCAATATACATTCACCATTCAAGGAAGTGAGAGAGAGAGACAGAGCGAGATATATTTACAAGCAATATACATTCACCATTGAAGGAAGAGAGAGAGAGAGACAGAGTGAGATATATTTACATGCAATATACATTCACCATTCAAGGAAGTGAGAGAGAGAGACAGAGAGAGATATATTTACATGCAATATACATTCACCATTCAAGGAAGTGAGAGAGAGAGACAGAGCGAGATATATTTACAAGCAATATACATTCACCATTCAAGGAAGAGAGAGAGAGAGAGAGAGACAGAGTGAGATATATTTACATGCAATATACATTCACCATTCAAGGAAGTGAGAGAGAGAGACAGAGAGAGATATATTTACAAGCAATATACATTCACCATTCAAGGAAGTGAGAGAGAGAGAGACAGAGTGAGATATATTTACAAGCAATATACATTCACCATTCAAGGAAGTGAGAGAGAGAGACAGAGTGAGATATATATATAAAGAGATGATGGAAAGTTTCAGAAACAACATGCACTAAAGTGATATCATCAAATAATTGAAGCGTAGTGGATAAGTCCTTTGCCTTGGTTATCGAAGGTCGTAGGTTCAAATCCGGACCGCGCCGTTTTGTTCACGACAGCAATTTTTTCCAGAGATCCTAGGATTGTTGCCGGAGCTAGGGAGTTCGCACATTTTGCAATACTCTCGGCATGTGGCGTGCCATTTCTGCGGAGATGGACCGAGCCATATGGGGTAAAACGTGGTGCAATGAAGCCAATCCTTCGGCTTTAAAAACATTTAAAATGAAGCGTCCTCCGAAAACGCCATTTTGAAATATAAAAAAATGTTGATAGACTATTATTTTGTTTGGTAACAAATGTCACTACATTCCGTTTGATTAATCATCATCATCAAATAGCTTGTCCTGAGCAGAACTTTGCCACCCAACGGTCCTTCTGAATTTATCTCTTTCATAGGACATATGTCCCATCTATATAGTCGTAATGTTCAAACCATCAGTTACATTCTGAATCCATCTTTTCCGTGGTCTTTCTCTTCTCCTTTTTGCCGGGATGGCTCCTTCCATGATGGTCTTCTCCAACCCTTAGCATCTTTTTATATGACCAAAATACTTCAATTTTCTTATTATGATTTACAGTATCAACCAGTTCTGGTTATTTTGAATTCTTTCTGGATAGATCTATTTATTATCTTCTATGTCCAAGATATACACAGGACTCTTCTGTAACACTTATATTCAATATATATATATATTTTTATTTTTTCCCATCCAGAAGCACGTGAGTTTTCAGCTCTTCGGCTCGGTGCCCTGGACATCGTAACCCTTCGGTTCGGTGCCACGAACATCGTAAATCTGGGGAACCTGTGGCTTTTCTGCCAACCCGCGAAATTGAACCCGTACTCACAGAGGGCTAGTCACCCGTAGTCCAACGCGCTACGAACACGCTAGGCAGGCGGGCAATATATATGTATATATATATATATATATATATATATATAGAGAGAGAGAGAAAGAGAGAAAGAGAGATATGATGGAAAGATACAGAAACAGCAGTACCTGAGAAAGAAATATAATACAATAAAGGAAACGTGCTCCGAAAACGCCATTTTGAATTGCTAAAAAGAATTGATGATTGACACGGACTTTTGTTTGCAAATTGTTAGTTGCTAACAGATGTCCCAACATTCTGTGTGAATTAATTAGAGTTCGGATTTCTGTCTGCAGAATCTTGTAGGAATTTTCCATGGCAGACTACGTAATATATCACTCACCTGACGATTCTAAATGTCTTTGATAGTTAGAGAGTATATTCTTCTTCTTTCTTCTTTCTCCATTTACTTCGTTATAGAAGTGATACGGGGAGGCGAAGGGGAGGGGGTGTGGGGGATGCAGTGATTCTTGTGTGCACTAATGCATCTTCTAATGCACTTTGTAAACGGTTATTCATTTTCTTAAGGATGTTATTGATGCCGTCGATCCATCTTTTGCGCGATCTTCCTCTTGCTCTGTACTCGTTATATGTTTCTGTGTTGCTCTCTGTGGTAGGCGGTACCAGGTTTCCAGACCATTTAATCTATTGTTCTTTTATGAACTGCGTGACTAGTTTCACATCCAGTCATCCTCTGATTTCTGTATTTCTATTTTTGTCTCTTATTGTCACATCTGCAGCTCTTCTAAGACATCTCATCTCCGTAGTTATGAGTTTTCCTTCAATAGCTGCTGTTAGTCTGTCCATGTTTGGCACTGGTAACAGAGTGTTGACTTCAGAAAATCGTTCTTATGAGATTTGCTTTAGCCTTTTAGACGGTATTCTCTTTATGTGACAAAGTATAGTGTTAACTGTCCCAGAATCCTGGTTAGCTTTTTTAGTGTGCAACGATTAGCTTTGATTTCCTTATAGATATTCCGTCTACAGTGAAAATCACCTAAACATATTTGGACTCCTTAGATTGTTTAATTACTATGTTCTTGCGTTTTATTGTAGGGTTTTCCGTGTGTCTGCACTTATCGCCATTGTCTCTGTTTTTATTATATTTATTCTCATGTTGTTCTATTCCCCTTGATGACATATTGTTAAAAAAAATGTCAGCGGTACGCTTGATAAACGCCTTTCACTTGTCTTTTACATCATGCGAAAGGAGGCATTGATTCTATTCTCTGTAAATAGCATAATAATATAATGCGCTTGATTTGGCACCAACTTTCATTATAGATAAGAAACGCGTTGCAAAGTAAGTTTAGTTACACACACACACACACATACACACATACACACATACACACATATTTATATGTTCTTCTCGTATCGTTATACGCTACATAGGGTCTGTAAGCAATTTCTCCATACCACTCTGTCCAGGGAAGGTTGTTCACCTCTTCCGTGGAATTGAGTCAAATATATTTTTATCTCTCTCAGCAAAGTTTGTTTCTTCTTCTTCTGCGTTCTCACTAGATTGGGATTTCGGATTCTCTAATAAAGGCTTCCGTCTGCCTCAGATTATCAGCCCCGCCACACAGTGTGTCTCGGACCCTGGTGTAAGTGGGCCACCTCTTTCTTCTCAAGTTTGCATACTGGGGCAGTTCTGTAGGATATAATTCCTATGATTTCTGCTTCCCTTTTTGTGCCGACCCTTTTCGCAGTAAGTTTTGGCCACCCGTGTGATAGTAGGTTTGACATTCTTACTGCGTGGCTAAATCTCCGAGACAGATTGGCGACTTAGAATTCGTTATCCCATTCCTCATTGTGAGAGGTCATTGCACCATGTTATGCACCTAACGGCCTGGTACATCAGTTTTCTGTAAGCATTTGTTTCGGCTTAAGATTCCCTGGCGGACATGTACATCCGATTTCAGCCAAACCTCCTTAGTCGCTACTTACGACATGCGTGGCAGGTAACAGTGGTTTATTCTTTACACCCCAAATTTGGGCCCCGGTAACCACTCGGACGCAAAGTTTGTTTCAGTGTTTTCATAGGTCGTCTGCTCTTTCTATAACCCTTTTCTTCGCACTTCAATATCTGATTTAGTAGTCTTTGATCGTTTCTACTCAAGGTATGATCAATATATCTCCATTTCCTCCTTCTTAAAACGGATGTTGGTGGCATCTGCGGCCTAGGGAATAATGACTCCGTCTATTAACCCAGACGTTCTGAGTTCGCAAACGCTGTGTGGACAGTTTGGTTGCAAATTGTTTCGTGTGTATTTTTACAAAAGGACGATGGCACCACCCGTTCAAAAAGCAATGACAAACTACTGAACGTAATAATGCCTAGAAAAATCACAAACAGCGTTTAAAAGCTAGGGTTGATTCGCAAAGTCCTGTAAAAGATATGCAATTAACTTTTTTTCATAACGAATGTTACAAGTATACGCATATCGCGAGTTAAAACTATGAGTGCTTTTGCGTTGAATCCTAGAGTCCAATACTTCTCACTGACACTTTGAAGTCAACAAAACATTAAAGTTAACCGATTTTCATACAACGTTGATTTTTGGGTTAATTAAGTGAATTAAATTGTATATAGTTGTGGAAAAACGTGAACTTTTGAGAAAGGAATGCAGAATTTCAAAGATGTTGCAACTGGTGGTGGCTCGTCATTAAGAGCCAGTGGGGCTGGCTCACCAAAAATAATGTATAACATGTATTTATTCATTTATACATTAAAATATAGCAACCAAAACCATGATTTATCTGGAAAAATGTCTGGCTCCATCAACAAAAATGATCACGAGCCGCCACTGGTTGCAATTATGAGTAATAATAAATGCAGAGTTCAGTGAGAATACATAAAGTTATTGCTCACAGATGTTTGTAGTGTTGCTACAAACGAAAAAACGTAAAGAATACGTGTACATTTGTTTTTCAGAGTTTTTTTTAGACAACGTTATAGTTTGTGAAGTTGATGTTTAATTCTACTGTTGTATCATTTTGTGCTTTAGACAACGTTATAGTTTGTGAAGTTGATGTTTAATTCTACAGTTGTATCATTTTGTGTTTTACACAACGTTGTAGTTTGTGAAGTTGATGTTTAATTCTACTGTTGTAACATTTTGTGTTTTAGACAACGTTATAGTTTGTGAAGTTGATGTTTAATTCTACAGTTGTATCATTTTGTGTTTTAGACAACGTTATAGTTTGTGAAGTTGATGTTTAATTCTACAGTTGTATCATTTTGTGTTTTAGACAACGTTATAGTTTGTGAAGTTGATGTTTAATTCTACAGTTGTAGTATTTTGTGTTTTAGACAACGTTATAGTTTGTGAAGTTGATGCTTAATTCTACTGTTGTAACATTTTGTGTTTTAGACAACGTTATAGTTTGTGAAGTTGATGCTTAATTCTACTGTTGTAACATTTTGTGTTTTAGACAACGTTATAGTTTGTGAAGTTGATGTTTAATTCTACTGTTGTAACATTTTGACAAATTCATTATGGTGACATAGAGAATATGTTTAGCGACTCCCGTGTGGTACCTGGGCTCTCAAGGAAGGCAAAGTATAGTACCACTGCAACCTACACGGCATGTCGTAAGAGGCGATAATGTAGGATCATTTGAAGTTTCGTGTAGTCTGAGAAATTAGAGCCGGCGTGACTGTTGGCGTAGTCTAATAATAACTCCATCGCTAGAAGATGTTCATATATAAAAACATTGGGGGGTTCAGGCAGCACAATGTATTTAAAAGGGGATCAACTGTAATGCAAAGTTTAGGAACCGCTGATATAGACTAATCATAGTTATAGACCTGGTAGTGATCTTTATGTGGCTTTGTTCCTCTTCCTACATGAAGTAATTGAGAAATATTTTAAAACTATATACATTTTTTCATAAATTTTATTTCTTACCTTTCCCACATTATTGATTTCCCACATTACCCACATAAATGATGTATTTTATTTATGTCAACCTACATGGTTTTAATCTAATAATTGTTAAAGTTATTTTTGTATAAATATCAAAGTATTGCTATTATATGTATATTAAATTTGTTGTCTTTTTCTTGAAGCACAAAACCAAACATGGTCCATAACCTAATCCCAAGAAAGAAAATTCAAAAGATGTGAAATGAAATGTTTAACGGAAGCCTATAATGTGAGAAGACGGACATATTAACTCTTTCCACTCGGAGTTATTTCCTCAATTTTTAAACAGTTAATTCAAGGGAGGTTAAAAAAAAAATCCTAACTACTAGTCAATAAATAAACATATATATATATTATTATATACTAAATTGAAGTAAACTGGACAACCTAATAGAATGAAAAGGTTAAAAAGTAGTAGAAGTAAAATAATAGAAATAAAACTAGAAATTATGGCGCAGTGTGAGGCTAATAGCGTGCAACGGACTTCTGCCGTAGCGCAGTGTGCAGCTAAAAGCGTGGAAAGAGAACACTAGAAATGTTGTTGGAATCCAACAATGCAACCAACATATTAGAAGACATGACGAAATACGTGTTTCCCCATTGCTACATAGTTTTACTGCAGTCTTCCCATAAATCAATTATATTTGAAGCAAACAAATCAAATGGTTCGGTCACCTAATGAGAATGAAACTAGATCGATTACCATATCGTGCTTATAATAATTTGCAAAGCTCTAAGAAAACCAAAAACTAGATGGATATATAATAGCACAGATATCATGCGACTTCAAAGACTAACAACTACAATCGCAACACACCAGGCAATGGAAAGTAAACTGAAACTCCCCACGCCGCTTCATGGCACATGTGGATAAGACAAGACAAGCACACACACAACGAGAATTATTAATGTGCATTGTATCTTTAGTTTACAAACGACCATGAACGCGGAAATGCACATATTAGAGAGTTCCACACTGATGTTCCAGCGTGTAAGTGGCTTGATGAGCAATATCGTGTACGTTGAACGAGGAATGTAATACGAGTGTACGTTATTGTGAATACATAACTTGTAACAAAATGCCTGGGAGCTAGTCATGCTTCATGAATTCACAGCTCACTAAGCTATTAGATTGTACGTGTTTGTAACAGCTGAAGTGTGTTGTATATAAGGTTTGGTGTGTACATGAACATTCAGCCCTAGCTATTTGTTGTGTTTGTACAGCAAGTTGTATAAGTTCGTTTGTACATGAACGATTACACCACTAGTATTAGATTTACGTGTTTGTAAAGTGAAGTGTTGTATATAGTTTGTGTTGTGTACATGAACAATCAGCTCATAGCTAAGATTGTCGTGTTGTAAACTAAGTTTTGTATATAGGTTCGTGTTGTGTACATGAACGATCCAGCTACTACTATTAGATTGTACGTTTGTACACTAGTGATGTGTATTATGGTTCGGTTGGTCATGACGAATTACAGCTCACTGTATTAGATTGTAGTGTTTGTAAAGCTGAAGTGTGTGTATATATGGGTTTGTGTTGTACATGAACGAATCGCTCACTGCTATTAGATGTATGTTTGACAGCTAAGTGTTGTATAAGGTTGCGTTGTGTGTACATGCGAATTCTACGTCACTGCTATTGATTGTATGTTGTAAAAGCTGAATTGTTGATATAAGGTTCGTTGTGTGTACATGAACGAATCACAGCTCCTAACTATTAGATTGTATGTTTGTAACAGCTAGTGTTTGTATATGGTTCGTTGTGTACGAACAATTACAGCTCACTAAGCTATTAGATTGTACGTGTTTGTAAAGCAGTGTGTTGTATATATGTTTGCTGTTGTTGTACATGAACAATTACAGCTCACTGCTTATGTACGTGTTTGTACAGCAGTGTTGTATAGGTTTGCGTGTTGGTACATGAACAATTCCGCTCACTGTATTAGTTGTATGTTGTACATGAAGGTGATATAATGGTTTTTGACATGAACGAATTCCAGCACAGCATAGATTGTCTGTTTGTACAGCGAGTGTGTATAAGGTTGCGTGTGTTACATGAACACATAGTACACACATATATATATATAAAGTAATCTTCAAACGTCCATATCGACCACTTGATGATTTTGTGTATTGAGCCGAGCGTGTAGTTGTCATTCCTATAGGCAGCATCAATTCTGACGCTTTATGTTACCATAATTGCTGACTAATCAGTTGTAGACATGCGTAGGTGCAGTGGTACTATTCTTTCCTCTTCGCCTGACCACGGATATATGCAATAAAATGAAATGAAAATCGGCATATCTTTACAGGACGTAGCCATCAACCAGTAACAATCTTTGCCTTATACTAGTAGTTACCATTGCTTCAAAGTTGAGGGCATTTTTTCGAAATATCTCGGAACGACTGCTTTAAACTGCCGCCAGGTTTGACCAGGGACTGAGTTGTGATTGAGCTTACTACCGCTTAAGCTACAGACTCCCACTTTTATATACGTATACATTAGTACATACGTTTGTAAGTGTGTTTGTGTTTACATGTTATAACTATTTATGAGTCACAACAAGTGAAGACCTGCTCAATCTGGATGAAAAGACACGCCCATCCATGGATGGATGAAGCTCAGTAGCTCTAGAATTTTTTTGTATTTTACATTTTCAACTTCATCAGCCAATAAGCAGCGTGGGAACTTCCAGTTTAATTTCCAGCTTCGTACAGTTATCTTTTTACAAGACCGACAGGGAGCCTATTGCTATTAACGTTTTCTATCGTTATTCCTATGATAAAAGGATAATGAACACACAGATATAAAAATATCTGAGGGCCCACAGAGATGGATTTTTAAATAGAAGAATGATGAGAATCCCATTAACGTCTAAACTGACTAATGTGGAGGCGTTGAATGAGGTCAAGACACAGAGAAAGCTTATCATCAATATAAGAAAGAGGCGGTCATCATTTTTGCGGCATATGAAAAGGAGGGGTGGTTTAGAACACATTGTGAAAACCAGCAAGATCGATAGGGAGCCTGTTGCCATTAACGTTTTATAGCGTTATCGCAATTTACAAAGATCTGTCACATCAAACGTCTGCTCCTGGCGGATCATTTGTTATTCAGTTTTATGTTGAAGAGCAGAAGACTTGTCTAATGCGTTCACTTTCCTTCCTACACAGAACTAGAAGTTGCCTCAAGAGTTTATGAACAATGTAAAATGGTAGTATCGTGACTGTTTATATGTGATCTCACATTAAATATTATAGTAATTTTTTGGGGTACAACATCATTACAGTGCACCTCAAAGAGCAATGTTGCACGGATGCAACTGATACAAAGCAAAAGATCGGCCACGCAAAAGATGAACCTCAGAGATAACAGAATCGATGAAAGACACTATTTATGATGTAAAGTAGGTAAAGGAATCCTTTCATACCTCGTGGTATATAGGGCAATACAGTGTTAGGCCTGTATCGTTCATTGACCGTCGGCACACGATGTGTGATGTGGTCAGCATCACGTCGGCCGCCTTTACTTTCCCAAAGCATGTCTGGTACAAAGTTGAGACTGGGTCGATCTGAGAGCTGTTGCGGTCGGGAAAAATTCCATGCCCACTACGGGAGTTGAACCCGGGCCACTATCCTTTAGAAGCGAGTTCACTAACAACTACGCTACCGCGGCTCTAACTATTTATGATGCGCAAACACAAAAGCTCGTTCCATAAATTACTTCTTGTCCTGATGATGTGATGCAACAGAGGATTGGAAAAAAAGAAAGTAATCTTTTTAAGAGAATCTTCTTCTTCTTTCCGTTCGTTCTTTACGACCAATTTTAATCACTCTTTGTGATATGTTTGATCTTTACCAAGAACGTGTATACGTTGCACATTGGTTTGGTAGACTCCTAATTGCATAGACTTCTACACGTTTTTTTAAGAGTATGAAAGTTATACTGTTTGGAAATAAGGACAGTAATAAGTTGTGGATGTGTCAATGTTAATACATTTTAAAGTAGAAAACTGTTTTAATACTTCTTAATTTGTTGGGATCAGGACAGTAAAACGTTTAAGTTTCTGGGAACTTAGTCTATACGATCATGATAACGCCCCGCCAAGGGAAGAAACGATTAAGCAGTAAAGATCAACTAAGCACCTAAAAAATACAATCACATATGTTATCGTTCTAGCCTTGTTCACAACTATGAACTACTGGATTTTTAATATGTCTTACTGCTCTCTCTATTTACCATTCAACTGCCCGGCTCCCCAGCGTGTTCGAGGCGCGTTGGACGACGGGTGACAAGCCCTATGTGACTGCAGTTCAATTCCGCAGGTTGGCAGAACAGCCACAGGTTTACCAGATTTACGGTGTTCGTGGCACCGAACCGAAGGGTTACGATATCCATGGCACCGGCAGAAGAGCTGCAAGCTCAAGTGCTTCTGATCGAAAAAACACCTAAAACTATTCAACTAATTTGCATCAATTTTTATTCAATTACTATATGTTCGTTTCCATATGTTTTTAAATTTAATTTTAATCACTTGTTTTATGGATTTTCTATTAATACTTGCCATATGTACTTCTAACTTAAACTTATACAGGATATTGTTTCCTTGTGTAGCTGTTCATTTGCTGAACGTTGCTCTCGTCACAGCCCACATAAAAAACTCTCACTTTTTGAATCGGTTCTTATACATTCTTCATGCCCGCCTGCCCAGCGTGTTCGTAACGGACTGCGGGTGACAAGTCCTCTGTGAGTACGGGTTCAATGCCATGGTCTGGCAGAATAAAAGCCACAGGTTCTCCAGATTTACGGTGTTCGTGGCACCGAACCGAAGGGTTACGATGTCCATGGCACCGAGCCGAAGAGCTGAAAAGCTCAAGTGCTTCTGGATCGGGAAGAAAAATACATTCTTCATCTTGATGTTCAAGATTTGGTTAATCTGCTGTTTCCACCACTGTCTTCGTTTACCCATCTCTTGTCCTCCATTAATCTGCTGTTTTCACTGTCTTCGTTACCCATCTCTTGTCCTCCATTAATTATTCTCTTCTTTGTTGCGCTTTTTAATTTCTGGGAGTCTCTGTGGCGTAGAGATTAGGTGTTAGCATATCGTGCCAAAGTTAACCGGTTCACTCACTCGTGGAGCCATCTGGATATTTTTCACAGATCCCTGATCTCAGTGTAGGTGAGATCGAGTTTCTAGTCTTATCGGAGACGGACGATAAACTTAGGTCCCGTGTTCAATTTGAGCACATAAAAGAACCATTGACAGTTTAAAATCGAAATAGCAGGCTGGAAAGCCACTGCCTGTGCAAAATTCCTTAGAAACAAATTAAAAATACAACTTCTACAAAATCTCTTCACCATCTTCAAAATTACACCAGAGACCCACCTTGTTGGTGCTGTGAAGTTCGTATACTGCAGCTGATATCTTTCTGTGTAAGATAGAGATTGTAGCACACATTGTTACACACAGAAGTGCAATGATGATGGTCCTATCAATCAATCAATTTCTTTAATTCATTGATTGTTGAAGATTGTTACAAATGACCACATTACTTTTACTTCTTACACGCTATGCACATTCGAGGTCAGAATGGAATGGAGAACAGAATGATAGGAATGCACTTTGAGTTTCACCTAGTACCTTCTTCTTCTTTGCGTTCTATTTCCTATGCTCTTCTAAACCATTAAATGGGTTAACTCTATGAAGCTGTATGTCAGTTGGAGTTCCTCGAGAGTTCCCCATAACTTGCTCTTTAAACTTCGTTCATAAGGTCCTGTTTCGTTATTTTGGTGTATGTAAGGTGGACAGGACTGCAGGATGTGCTCTGGAGTATGTGTTTCTGTCTAATCTGTACACTCTGCAGTCTGAGCAGGAACGTTATCGTTGAGCCAGCTGTGATACCAGGTGGATCTTAGGCGAAAGATCCACCTGGTATAAATCTGAGGATAGATTGCTTCTTTTATTTAGCAAACAAGTTGGCAACAAATGGTGTTCACTACAGATCAGCGCTATCCACAAATGCGGCGTCCACGGACGCCATGCCGCACGTGTCATACATTCATGGTGCTCTATTTTACTTTGACATCTGAGTTAATCAGACTCCAAGAAAACAATACATTTTTGTCAGTTTTATTTGTATAATCTACAAAACGATATGTCATTTATCAGGTTGTGTGAAATAAATAATACAACAACACAATTTGTACATACACTTGTAAAGTGTAAAACTAAACATAAAAACAGCACTCACAGTATGTTCTTTTTATTTTAGTTCGGTAGTAAAGAAGTCATGAGGACATCAGAAGCAGAGTGGGCATAACGTCATGCACCAAATACATTGAAAGGCAACAATTGCAGTGGTTCGGAAATTTAATGAGAATGGAATTCAAACAACTACCAATAACAGCATACAATAAAATGTGATCAGGTACTAGAGCCAAGGGAAGATCAAGAAAATGATGGATAGACAATGTCAAGAACACACTAAATAAACACATATATAATACAACACAGGCCCTGGAACCGAAATTAAGGCTCCTACCCTACGCTTAACGGCAAGTGTTGGCAACCGATTCCATCATCCACCTGGAGAAAGATAATAATAATTACGTTAAAGTTTATTTATTTTTTGAAAGTCACTTAGACTCAAATTATGTATAACAAGATCTTATGAATGCACGACTTTCAAGAAATAATAATAACAATACGGGGAAAGTAGCATACAGTGTATAAAAAAGCTTAAACTCAATGTGTGAGGAATGTTGAAATGCAAAATACAGCGTGCATTGGAGACATATCTTGCAATCGCAGTGAGTAAACGTAGTAAACCGTACACCAAGCAGCAGAGATACAACTGTATTAAGTATCAACAATGTTCCAGCTGATCTGTTGTAGTTTGTCGTCGAGGTTTTCGTTGCTGAAATTATAAATGTGATAAAATAATACATATATAATATGTGTCTACGCAGAATGTTGGGAGTATCAAGAAGAGACAGGTTTAGAAGTGAAGACATCAGGAAAGTGGGAGTACAACATCAATACTGAATTACATTAAGAAACAGCAAGTTAATGGTTTAGCCACTCATGCAGAATATCAAAAAGAGCAATGCTACTCCGATGCAGTGGATACAAAACACAAGGCGGCCACACAGAAGCTGGGCCTCAGAAATAACAGAGAGGTGAAAAACACTACGAGAAGAAATGGAATATATATATATACATACAATTGTTACTTAGTGTTATATATTACATGGTTCCTGTAAGCAAATTCTCCATACCGCTCAATCCAGTGCAAATCGTTCAATCTCTTCTATTGAATTGAGTTCAATATTCAATGCCTGACTTAGACAACAAACGATAGAAGAAAACTAGTCACAACAGAGATGAAGTGTCTACGCAGAATGCTGGGTGTAACAAGAAGAGACCGGTTGAGAAATGAAGACATCAGGAAAAAGTGGGTACAACATCAGTACTAGACTCCATCATGAAACAACAAATTAAATGGTTCGGTCACGTAAGCAGATTACCATCAGACAGTGCACCCCAAAGAGCAATGCTGCTCCGATACAATGGGTACAAAGAAAAGGCCGGCCACGCAAAAGATGGACCTCAGAGATAACAGAGGCGACGAAAGAGACTATCTACGAAGCGCATACTAGGGCCCGTTTTAGAAATCTCTTCCTGACCTGACGCTGTGAGGCATACAGGATTCGAGAAAGAAAGAAAGTGAAGTTCGTGTTAGGGTTTCTCAAAGTAGTCAACTCCTTTTTTGGACCATTTGCTATCCACTTCAATGTCTGTTTTCGGATTATGTGTCCACTTTGTCCCAGAGCTTTTCAGCATTTTCCCCATCTTCTCTCTCTTATGACGGTTGTTACTAATGATTGACCAGGAATTAAAATAGCATTTTATTACAGGCTAGGGGAATATATTAGTTATATCTCTTCTTGTTCTTCTCTTCCACCATTGACTTCTTTATAGAAGTGTTGGAGGTGAAATGTAGTGATCTTGTGTGTGCTTGTTTTAAGGCACTTTGTAAGCTGATATTCATATTCGTTAGGCTGTTCTTATGCAGTCGCTCCATCTATTGTGTGGTCTTCCTCTTGCTTTGTACTCAATATACTTTTTTATGTGTGGCTCTCTGTCGTTGGCGATACCAGGGCATTCTTGTCAGGTGTCCACACCATTTAATCTGTTGTTCTTTTATGAATTGCATGACTGGTTTATTAGTTATATACTAGCTTATACTTTAGCTTATACTAGCTTATATTAAGAGTAACTTTGTCACGAAATCTGCACTGAGATGGACATTAGAGGGTAAAGGAAAATGTGGAAGACCTAACCTGGAGGAGAACAGTAGAACGAGAACTGAAAGAAATAAATCACAGCTGGAACAAACAATACAGTAGACAGCCAAGTATAGAAAACAATGAAATGCATTTGTTGCTACCAAAGCATGAGGTGTCACAGACGAGAAATAAAAAAAATAAAAAAATACTAACTTTTAACTAAAAATAAGGCGTATATCATGATTATGTATAAATGTCCTGGATCCTCTATTACTGTCATTTTCTAAATCAATACATTGCAGTGGTTAGATTAAGATACATATTTTTTTTTAAACTAGATCACATGGTTTCAACGAACTATCTCGGAATTAATCGATCATATGTCAGTTTTGTAGTATCACTTTTGAAAGTTAGTAGGGGCAAATATATTTAACTCCATGTGATTTGCGCACGAAGTATTTTTAACGAGTAAACATATAACGGAATTTCTTACGTCATCATGACAAGTGCCTTAGAGTGTGAGAAAATATATAATAATAAATAATACATCTGAAGGAAATAAGTGAATCTGACAGCAGCATAGAGCAGACTTGAACCATTCTGTATTATAGGCATGGTAGGATGATTAATTGCAAATGTCAGAGGGACCTTTGCGACGGTTGGTGATACGATATTAATGTTTAGATGATGCTTAGCATAATGCAAACACAAACGCCCGTCATTAATCACGAATTAAGTTTAAAATGTATATATTTTTCCTTATAGCTCTATTCAAATGTGTTCATTTTTTTGTAATCATTGTGTTTTATTTTATGAAGGTATTAAATTTTACAGGTTAAAAATATGATACGCGATATCCAACACGTTAACGGCGAGGTATCATATAACATACATTCCAATTGATGAACTGTATTTATACACTTTACGCATACCGAGTCAGCATACGTATTTTTGGTACTGTGACCGACTTTCAAACGACGAGAATTAGTAGTTATAAATACCAAAGATATTTTGAACCTATTATGTTACTTGGCTTACGCATTTCTGCTCCTGATGGATTACATGATTCTAACTGTCGATCTCGATCCATATTTATATATATATATATATTATATTTACTACTTTTTTCTTTGAACGCTCCATATCAACCAATTGTTAACCACTCTTTGTGATTTGTATATGATCTGAGTCTAAGAGCGATTGTACGTTGTGCCAGTTATGCGTATACAAGTAGACCAGCACATCTGATTTCTGCAACGCTTTTTATTTACAAGGATAACTTAAAATATGGTTTTTATTTACTAGTCCCTTACCTTAGTGGCCTCTTACGACATGCCTTGTTGGTTACAGTGTTACTTGTTGGTTACAGTGTTACTTGTTGTTGAATGCTTTGTTACAGTGTTACTTGTTGGTTACAGTGTTACTTGTTGGTTGCAGTGTTACTTGTTGGTACATTACTGTAGTGCTTACTTGTTGGTTACAGTGTTACTTGTTGGTTCAGGTTACTTGTTGGTTCAGGTTACTTGTTGGTTACAGTGTTACTTGTTGGTTACAGTGTTACTTGTTGGTTACAGTGTTACTTGTTGGTTACAGTGTTACTTGTTGGTTACAGTGTTACTGGTTGGTTACAGTGTTACTTGTTGGTTACAGTGTTACTTGTTGGTTACAGTGTTACTTGTTGGTTACAGTGTTACTTGTTGGTTACAGTGTTACTGTTGCGTTTGTGGTTACAGTGTTACTTGTTGTTCAGTTACTTGTTGGTACGTGTACGTTGTTCATGTTACTTGTTGGTTACAGTGTTACTTGTTGGTTACAGTGTTACTTGTTGGTTAGGTTACTTGGTACAGTGTTACTTGTTGGTTACAGTGTTACTTGTGGTTACAGTGTTACTTGTTGGTTACAGTGTTACTTTTGTTCAGTGTTACTTGTGTTACGTGTTACTTGTTGTACAGTGTTACTTTGTTGAGTTACGTGTTACAGTGTTACTTGTTGGTTACAGTGTTACTTGTTGGTTACAGTGTTACTTGTTGGATGTTGTTGCAGTGTTACTTGTTGGTTACAGTGTTACTTGTTGTTCAGTGTTACTTGTTGGTTACAGTGTTACTTGTTGGTTACAGTGTTACTTGTTGGTTTCAGTGTTACTTGTTGGTTACAGTGTTACTTGTTGGTTACAGTGTTACTTGTTGGTTACAGTGTTACTTGTTGTTTACAGTGTTACTTGTTGGTTTCAGTGTTACTTGTTGGTTACAGTGTTACTTGTTGGTTACAGTGTTACTTGTTGGTTACAGTGTTACTTGTTGGTTACAGTGTTACTTGTTGGTTACAGTGTTACTTGTTGTTTACAGTGTTACTTGTTGGTTACAGTGTTACTTGTTGGTTACAGTGTTACTTGTCAGTGGTCTTGTTGTTCAGTGTTACTTGTTGGTTACAGTGTTACTTGTTGGTTACAGTGTTACTTGTTGGTTACAGTGTTACTTGTTGGTTACAGTGTTCCTTGTTGGTTACAGTGTTACTTGTTGGTTACAGTGTTACTTGTTGGTTACAGTGTTACTTGTTGGTTACAGTGTTACTTGTTGGTTACAGTGTTACTTGTTGGTTACAGTGTTACTGGTTGGTTACAGTGTTACTTGTTGGTTACAGTGTTACTTGTTGGTTACAGTGTTACTTGTTGGTTACAGTGTTACTTGTTGGTTACAGTGTTAATTGTTGGTTACAGTGTTACTTGTTGGTTACAGTGTTACTTGTTGTCATGTTACTTGTTGGTTACAGTGTTACTTGTGCGTGTTACTTGTTGGTTGCAGTGTTACTTGTTGGTCATGTAGTGTTACTTGTTGGTTACAGTGTTACTTGTTGTTAAGTGTACTTGTTGGTTGCAGTGTTACTTGTTGGTTACAGTGTTACTTGTTGGTTACAGTGTTACTTGTTGGTTGCAGTGTTACTGTTGATGTATGTTAAGTGTTACTTGTTGGTTACAGTGTTACTTAGCTTGGTTCAGTGTTACTTGTTGGTTCAGTGTTACTTGTTGGTTGCAGTGTTACTTGTTGGTTACAGTGTTACTTGTTGGTGCAGTGTTACTTTGTTCAGTGTTACTTGCTGGTTCAGTGTTACTTGTTGCATGTTACTGTTGGTCAGTGTTACTTGCTAGGTTACTTGTTGTGCAGGTTATTGTTCTGTTTGTTGCAGCTTTACTTTTCTGCAGTGTTACTTGTTGGTTGCATGTTACTTGTTGGTTACAGTGTTACTTGTTGGTTGCAGTGTTACTATTCTTTGCTAGTCTTGCAAACCCCAGCTATTTACTATAACACTTACGACATGTCTTGTTGGTCGCAGTGTTACTTGTTGGTTACAGTGTTACTTGTTGTACAGTCGTTAGCAAACCCTATTATTACTCGTCTGTTTTGGCTTCTGCAGTCTTGCAACCCAGCTATTTACTATAACACTTAGACATGCTTGTAGTGTTACATTCTTGCTAGTTGAAACAGCTATTACTATAACACTTAGACATGCCTTGTTGTGAGTTATCGTTGCAGTATATGCTAGTCTTGCAACCCAGCTATTTACTATAACACTTACGACATGCCTTGTTGGTTGCAGTGTTACTTGTTGGTTGCAGTGTTACTATTCTTTGCTAGTCTTGAAAACCCCAGCTATTTACTATAACACTTACGACATGTCTTGTTGGTTGCAGTGTTACTATTCTTTGCTAGTCTTGCAAACCCCAGCTATTTACTATAACAATGTCACACGCTTCTATTAAGTGGTACGCGTTTAGAAACGAATGAATGAAGTGGTAGTGAATAAAGTGGTAGTGAATGATGTGGTAGTGAATGAAGTGGTATTGCACGTCTGCCCAGCGTGTTCGCAGCGCGTTGGACTACGGGTGACTATCCCTCTGTGTGTGCGAGTTCAATTCCGCGAGATGGCAGAAAAAGCCACAGATTCCCCAGATTTACGGTGTTCATGGCACCGACCGAAGGGTTACGATGTCTGGACGAGCCGGAGCTGAATAGCTCAAGTGCTTCTGGATCAGAACAAAAAAAAAAAAGTGGTAGTGAATGAAGTGGTACAAATTCAGAACAGAAAATCTGAAGTAGCTCAAGACGAAAGCTATTGTGAAAGTAATAAAAAGGAAAACAAAACATGCACTATAAGAGCTCTTAATGTAGTATGCACGTTACAGGACGTCGCTCTCTTACCAGTCCGTCAGGAAGAAGACACTCATTCTCTAGCCAGTTCCCCTGACACCCTGTTTAATGTATTCTTAATGTCCAGTTACCACAGTCTTACTGTTCGTGCTATGCCTTACATAAACCAGGTGCACTCCTCCCCACTATTGCTTACTTTAAAATACATGCAACGTTTAATGTGACCGAAATATTTCTCTTTCTGAAACACGATGTTGTTTATGAGCCAATGTCCCTCGCTGTTCAGGTTAGTACATGGGGGTCGACAGAAGTTTTTTCCAGAAACGAACAATATGAAAAAACGTATTAATTGGTAGTTTACTACGCTGAATTGGACAAAAATCAGATTTGCATAAAACTGTTTTATCAAATATCCATTTTACAGGTGTGGTACTTGCTTAACGCCCATTTGTTTTCTTTAACGTTTGGACAACCATACATTTCTTTTCTATCCAGGACAATCTAAGAATTTCTATGTACCTCTTTGTTCTATTTTTTTATTTTTTTTTAATACCGATCCAGAAGTACTTCAACTTTCAGCTCTTCGGCTCGGTGCCGTGGACATCGTAACCCTTCGGTTCGGTGCCACGAACACCGTGAGTCTGGTAATCTGTGGCTTTTCTGCCATACCCGCGGAATTGAACCCGGACTCAAAGGTAGCTTGTCATCCTTAGTCCAACGCGCTACGAAGACGCTGGGCAGACGGTTTGCTTCAAACGATTTTATTTTGTTCTTTAATGTTTGTGTTTCATGTCTATGGTTCCTGGATGGATGTTGCTACAAGAAATAATGCATGCTCCGAAAGTGTCACTTTTGTTGCAATCCTTATTTATGTATAGTTTCTTCGTGCTAACCATCCTCTGAAATGTCTTGGCAGTCTTTTTCTGACTTCCTTCGTACATCTTTGTAACGATAATAAATGATTGATTGAAGAAAGGTTCATAGGCAAAATCAAATAAGTTTTACAACAAAATGAAAGATATTACTGTATCTCTAGTTAGTTTTCAAAAAAGGGTGGAGACTGCAGTAAAACTTGGAAAAATAGCTAAACAAGTAAAAACAAAGTACTACAGTTTTACAAAATACATAAACAGATTTATGCAGTAAAACTTGGAAAATAGTAAACACGTAAAACAAAGTACTACAGTTTTACAAAATACATAAACAGATTTCTGCAGTAAAACTTGGAAAAATAGCTAAACACGTAAAACAAATATACAGTTTTACAAAATACATAAACAGTTTATGTATTTTGTAAAACTGTAGTACTTTGTTTTTACGTGTTTAGCTAGTTAGTTTTCATCATAATAGACTACATCAAGTAATATGACAAAACAATTTTTTTTTAAAAGTTAATTGCATATCCTTTTACAGGACTTTGCGAATCAATCCAGCTTTTAAAGTGTTTGTGAATTTTTCTAGGCATTATTACGTTCAGTAGTTTTGCCATTGCTTTCTGAACGGGTGGTGCCATCGTCCTTTGTAATAATCCACACGAAACAATTTGCAACCAAACTGTCGGCAGCGTGATTCGAACTCAGAACGTCAGGGTTAATAGACCGAGTCACTATCCCTTAGGTTACAGAAGCCATCGACAAAACGATTGAGGGTTGAAAAAAAGACAGTTAACTGAGACACACAAAAAACAGCGCTGTAAACGGTTGTGCACAATCTGAATGTCGAAATCTTGCTGAACCTTGCTGTATAAGGCCACATAAGCTAACAAACGGCGTTTTTATGGGAAACGAAACGGGTAAAATATAATACATTACAGAAGAGATAACCAGCAATGGAGATTACAGTTTATAAAGAATATAAAGGGACGACTATGATTTATGAGTGCGACAAAATTATCTTGTACGTGTTTTTTTTTACCTGTCATTATGAATAGAGGTCATGGCGATAACGTCATGGCATCAAATAAGGTATCTTTGACTGACTTTTTCGTGCAAGCTTGCTTTCCTTATCACCAGAGTCACTCGCTATTTATTTAAGCGAGTGTTACCCTGACTTGAGGGGTACTTGTAATTTAGATTTCCAAGTAAAGGGTCATGGGTTCATATAGTCCTACCTAGTGCAGTGTGCACAACAATGAGGTTAGGAAGGCCAAGCTGGACTCAAACCTCGACATTTCTACGGCACATGGTCACTAACGCAGTGTTATCATCTTCGCTATCGACGTCCGGTTAGTACTTTCTTATAATCAACAAATAAACAGTGTACAGGTATTAAGAGCTTCCGAAAAACAAATGGACAAACACGGATTTGAACCACTTACCCACATTTCTTACTACACCCATCGCCTAGCCTAGCAATACGAGCGTCCTTACGAACACAACCAGCGAGCCATTCTAATAAAAATGACTCACGGGGGAGTGTCTTTCTCAAACGCTTCGTTATAACTAGACACAGAATAATCAGGTAAGATTCGATCGAACAGTGTCTGCACAAACACATACAATAAGCTTATTGTGCTTGTATATATTTGAGACGAGACAATATCATACATACACATATGTATACACATATAACAAAGATGCATACATCATTCAAAGTAGCTTCAAATGTATTTAAGATGAGCACAAGGAGTTTTTTGCAAGAACCCCAGAGGAAGCAACGAAGGGAACGAATGGATCTACAAATAAACAGTGTACAGGTATTAAGAGCTTCTGAAAAAACAAATAGACAAACACTGGATTCAAAAACAAGTACAGCTGTCATCATCTTCTTCCTCTTCTTGAAACGCTCATATTAACCACTTATTAAAACACTCTTTGTGATCTGTATGTGATCTGAGCATAAGAGCGATTGAACTTTGTGCCATTTATGCGCCTACATGAAGACCAGCACATTCGATATCTGCGACGCTTTTTATTTACTAGTGTAGCTTTCCTAAGTCCTTACCTTAGTCGCCTCTTACAACATACCTTGTAGGTCGCAGTGTTACTATTCTTTACTCCCTTGTGAGCCTCGACAACACACGAGCGAATACTTCAGCAAACTAGTACATAAATGTGTGCCAACGCCCAGCTATAAAATGTCAACCAATTTTAATCTAGGTAATAAATAGTCCTGCTCATAAATCTGACTGTTTACTATGAAATATTGCCCTTGATAATGTCTCATGTCATTTGAAATATTTTTAGCATAGTCAGCGATCGATATCAGTTGTTTCCTGGAATATTTAATCTGCAATCTGTTGCTTGTAGGTATGTAGCGGATGACTATTTTAATCAATGGTGCTAGTTTGTGTGGTGCATATTACCGCAATGAATATAACGCTCGCTTATGGAATCTTATTCTTCTTCTTCACCCTTCGTCCCTAGGGAAGCATAGGTCCGCAACCAAGGCCTTCCAAGCCTGAATATCCAAGGTTATCTTTTCCAGATCTCTCCACTCTCTCGCAATTTTCTTGCATTCCGTCTCCAACTCCTGTCTCTCCAGGTGTTCCTGGGTCTTCCCTTGACTCTATTGCCCTGGGGGTTACATCGGAGAGATTGTCTTGTGATGCTGTTAGGGGTTTCATCAGTGTGTGTCCTATCCATCGCCACCTTCTGCTCCTTATCATGTTTGTAGTCATGTCATACCATCGTGGCGGTAGTTTGTGTCGTACACATTTACCGCAATGAGTATCGCGTTTGCTTATGGAATCAAGTATACACAAACTGTGTCCCCCCTGGCAACAAAAAGCCAACTAGCTCAGACGGGAATATAAAAATGTCTGTTTAATGTGGTCTTCTTGTTATGTGTTTGATAGAACACTGTAAAGTTTTCTGCAATTTTACACAATTCTACGAGTCTATGGTTATTTATTTCAGAGAACCGCGGTAGCGTAGTTGTTAGTGAACTCGCTTCTCAAGGCTGGTGGTCTGGGTTCAACTCCGCAGTGCGCATGGAATTTTTCCCGACCGCGACGGCTCTCAGGTCGACCCAGCCTCAACTGGGTACCAGACATGCTCTGGGAAAGTAAAGGCGGCCGGGTGATGCTGACCACATCACCCATCGTGTGCCGATGGCCAATGAAAAATACAGGCCTATCACTGTATTGACCTATATACCACGAGGTATGAAAGGGTTCCTTTACTTTTACTTTTGCTATGGTTATTTATTGATACCCAATGTTAATAATACTGATATTCCTTATTCTTCAACTTGACTTTTTACATAATATAACCTTGATTTAGCATGGTATGTTGTTTTAACATGAATATCTCTACATCTAACAATACTGGAATGCGAGGTCACGCGACGATTGTGGTCTGATTTCCGTGAATGTTTACCTGGGCCCACCAGCCTTCTGTTACTGGAGGCTACGATAAAAACTATGTTGCCCATTAACTTCCCGCCATCGACGCTCTACAAATGAGGAAATAATTTGGTTATGCTACCTCCTGCATGCATGAAGCAAGAAATATGAAGTGTCAGACACTTTAAACCCTCATCATCATCATCATCATCATCATCAAATTGGTTATTCTAATAACTTTGTCACCGTAACAGTTCTTCAAAAATTTTCTCTCTCATAGGACAGAAAGGAATTCACCCTCCTTTCTTCTGCACACTTGGGTCTAGAAATGTACAGCGACAATCACTTTCTAACCCAAGGTATGAAAAGGACATTTTTTGTCAACCTCCGTGTTAAAATCTTGTTAGCATTGAAATGTAATAAGACATCACCATTACCACACGAAACAGCTTGTTTTTTTATAATACATCGACGATCCGTCGCAACAACAATTGTATTATCTCTTAAACCCGCTTGAAGTAACTGGTTCAGCACACTATACATATTGAAATCTGATAACATGTCACGGCATATTTATTAAGTTATAACTTCCGAATGCCGTAAATCTTTGCTTTCAATTTGATTTGTTTGCAACTATTAACCTCGTTTTTTTAGATGATTTAAATCAGTCGATATATGTTTGGCAGAATGTGTCTGTCCTTTCCGTTGTTTGTGTACCGTCACAGAATAGCAATGCAAAACAATGAATCGGTTTCAAATAAAAGGTGCACTTTCGTTCTCTGCGTGCACTGTTAAACATCAACTTAATATGGATATATTTCTGGTGAAGTTGTTTAGCATTCATCTTGCGTTATGGGTGTCATAGGTTCCAATCCGGACCGCACCGGTCGGTTCGTGAGAGAATGATTTTCTAGTAGATACCATATAATTTTTTCCTGAGATGGTGCTTTGATATACCCATTGTATATATTACAGAGAACCACTACTTACCGTGTAAGGTTTTAACTGACTCGCTACTGAGTTGAAAAAAGGGTTGTGGCTGATTAAATTTAAGACCTGTTTTCCCAATGCTGGTGTATCCATAAATTCCGCTGCAGATTTAAACAAAAATTAATAACAGATTTCTATGAGTGATATACCATTTTGTAGGTAAATGCATTTTATTGAAGGTCGTTCTAAAACAAATATATAGTGATGCTACCAGCGGTTTATAGGTGCCACTCAGTTAAACCATAACCATTTTGTTTGCTGCCCCCGCACTAATCCACCACCTGCTTCCAATTACTTCCCTTTATTTCCTGCCGTGGGCGTGAGGTGGGTGGATTAAATGTTTGCACCATGTTTCCTACGGTTTTCCCCCGCAGACTAGCGTTGAGAAAAATGTGTCTAAACTCGTCTTTGGTAGAGATTAACCTCTACCACACTCTTAGACTCTTTAACCGATATATGCCCGTCTGCCCAGCGTATTCGTAGCGCGTTGGACTACGGGTCACACGCTCCCTGTGAGTACGCGTTCAATTCCGCGGGCTGGCAGAAAGCCACGGTTCACCAGATTCAAGGTGTTCGTGGCACGGAACCGAAAGGTTACGATGTCCACGGCACCGAGCCGAAGAGCTGAAAGCTCAGGTGCTTCTGGATCAGTATTTTAAAAAAACACACAAACGATTCAACCGTTTATTGTTTCTATTCATAATTAAAACGTCACTAAAATGACACGGTAGTAAAAGTAGTTTGGTGAAGATCAAAGATCCGTTCAAGGAATGAATCAGAATATCACAATTGTTAAATACAAGTCTTGTTCTTTGTTATGTGAATACAGATAATTCTAATTTGTGTTTTTTTGAATGATAAAGATTAATAAGAATGATCAAACTCAAAGTATACAGTCTTCTAAAACAGAACATCAGGGAAGAAGGCAAGAGGGAGACAGAAAAGATCGTTAGATGGCGTGCAGATCTGTGAAGAAAGAAAGATAACAATACAAATCACCAGAACAGCGCAAGAAAACAAGAACACGACACTGGGCAACAACTCTGTAGCATGTGACGTTAAAGAAGAAGAATACCAGCAAGGAAATTTCTAGTCGTCAGAGACTCTCTTGACACTTTACTTGAGTTCTTTGATATGTCTTAGGCAGTGGCGGCTGGTCATTAAGGGCCAAGTGGCTGGCTCCACCAACAAAATGTTTAACGTGTATTTATTATTTTATAAATTAAAATATTAACTAATCCAAAATCATGATTATTCAAAAAATGTGTGTCTGGCTTCACCAACAAAAATGAACACGAGCCGCCACTGGTCTTGGGTATTCTCAATATCCGTTTCTGACTTATTCCTCTTTGCTCCTCGTGGAGAATAGGAGCTCAACAATTGTTCTCACTTTTCCCGTCTCTGGTGGTTTATTTTATGGTCTCACAAGATAATCCAGCATTTATTTGTTCCTAAAAAAAAGAAACATTTTCCAGGTCTGTTTATGACGTACCCTCTTCCTCTTTCCCTTCGAGTTCCACTCAGTGCTTGTCTAGCGACACGCCACTGACTATGCCTTTCAAATTTGAATCGCAATATTATATAGTAAAACAAATATACATACATACATACTAATTATTAAAAACAATTCCTTTCCTACCATTATACGTTACATAGGGTTTGCAAGTAATGTTCCTATACCGTTCAATCTTGGACAATTCGCTTAATCTCCTCCATGGAATTGAGACCGATATTTCTTGCCTCTCTTAGTAAAGTTCGTTTCATGGTCTACGTAGGTTTCTTTCTAGAACTCTTTGCATCCAAATTCAATGCTTACTTTGGTATTTTTTTATTATTTCCTCTCTAGGTATGTCTAACATATCTCCCTCTTCTCCGTCTTAGAACAGTTGTTCCTAGTGGTTGACCAGACATTTCTCTCATTGCATCATTTCCCCTGAGTTCGTCACATTTTATCTTTATTATTTTTTAGGAGAAATCTAGCTTCAAATTCATTCAACTTGCTTTCTATATCTCTAATCATGTCCCTCTCTCGCTGGCATATGTTAGGATTGATACAACATTTGAATTGAAAATTCGTAATTTAGTTTTAAATATGTATTACATGCAGTTCTAAAGCTTATTTAGACTTTTAAAAGCTGATATTGCTTTGATAATTCGTAGCATAATTTCGTTTTTAACATTTCCAGTGCAATCAAAATTGATACACAAATTTCACGAATACCGGTTCCATGCCAGGATGAAAAAATAGCTTGAAAAACTTGCATTTCCATATTTTATTTAAACTTTTAAACGCCGATGTTACCTTGATACATAAATGACCGTGAGGTATATTTTCTCAGTATGATGCAAGTCTTCGAAATGCCGCCCCTTAATTTTTGTTTCTAGAAAATAACATGTAATTGTTCTTTTGATTTTGCTGCTTATGCCGCCCCCTCTCCCCTCCCTCCCCTCCTTACGGCGTCGCCTGATGCTTCCGCATCTCTATCATAGCACGGCACGGCCCTAGATACATACATATATACACACACACATACATTTATATATATTGCTTACTGAATGGACGTTACATCACTCCAGACAAACCATTAGGTGCTGAGTCCCCCATCCCCAACAGATATCAATTAATTTGCATACTGATGTTGTCTGCGGCTTGCTGGTTAAGCACACTCTTCTCTCTACCCCTCAAGAATCCGGCTCTATTTGTACAACGTGTAATTCCGAACCCTTGGTTTGATTCAACGACAATTTTAGTATCCTCATCCAACAGTAGGTCGCTGTGAGAATTTTAGTATCATCATCCAACAGTAGGTGACTAAGAGAATTTTAGTATCATCATCCAACAGTAGGTCACTAAGAGAATTTTAGTATCATCATCCAACAGTAGGTCGCTAAGAGAATTTTAGTATCATCATCCAACAGTAGGTCGCTAAGAGAATTTTAGTATCATCATCCAACAGTAGGTCACTAAGAGAATTTTAGTATCATCATCCAACAGTAGGTCGCTAAGAGAATTTTAGTATCATCATCCAACAGTAGGTCGCTAAGAGAATTTTAGTATCATCATCCAACAGTAGGTCACTAAGAGACCAACAGAATCCTCTTATCCATCCAAAACTCCCCAATAATATATACATTAACATGGCAGTCAAACGATAACTGATAAACTGCATATTTATTCCAACGCTCTGCTATCAGTGCCAAACATGACCCATGACTAAAACACAAGAAAGAAAGATTACAACATGTGAAATGAGATGTCTACAAAAGCTGTCAACGTTACAAGGAGAGATAGAGTGAGAAACGAGAATATCAGAAGCATCGTTGGTATATACCATGCTTAAGTGCATCAAGAAGCAAAGATTCAAGTGGTTCGGCCATTAATGAGAATGGAACCACATTTACTACCATCACGTGCCTACAATAATCGACGCTCAGGGCGTAAAGCACGAGGCAGCCCAAGAACACGATGGATAGATAACATCTCAGAATCCCTGCGAAAGTGTGGACAGACAACGTCAAGCTCAACACACCTGGCACAAGATAGAAAACTAACTCTCCCCACTTCGCTTTACGGCAAATGTGGTTAAGATAAGATAAGATATATATATATATATATAGGTGGAATGTATTGATGATATGCAGCGTTTCTCAAACTAGGGTCCTCGGAACCTCAGGGTCCGCCCGGAGGTACTCACAAGGTTCTCAATGCTTGAAGAAATATTATGATCTTTGACATTTCAAGCAGTAAAATATTGTTAAAAACATGTATAATAACAGTATTAAACTAGTTCCCCTGCGAAATCAAAAGACCTGAACAAGACCGGAGTCTTAATGTCTGACAGGAGAAAATGAAAAATCCTTTGAAGTTCCCAGCAGTCTGAGAAATTGCAGCGAGATTGAATGTTGGCGTAGTGCAATAATAACTCCATCGCTAGCAGATTTTCATATATAGAAACTTCTGGCGTCGCAGTAATACAAAGTATAGGAGCCGCTGATATATGAAATGCAAATCGTGACATGTCCATTACAGGACATGGCCATCAACCACAGTAAACGAGTCGTTGATGTATAGTTAAGCAATACGAACTGCAAACAAAGAAAGAACAAATTTTCATTGGATTAACTTTATAGTAAATTTTACAGATTTCAGTAACCGTAACGGTATCGAAAGAGTTAACTAGCATGAGAGCTATATATATATATCAACACGAGTAGAATAGGAAAACAAATATAGTAAATGTCACGCTGAAATCGAACACTATTACCCGCACCCTAAGTTTTGTGTTGTTAATGTAGATACTGCCTGTAGTAATACTTTTTTATAGCGATGTAGAACAGGGGGGCAAGATCATGAGGTATGTAATGGTCGCATGGCTAGTGCAGTCGTCGCGAACGAAACTGTTCAAGTTATTATTTTCTATGTACGCCCCGACAAAAAATAATCCTTGACCTTACTGTAGACTGAACACTGGTCTCCCGCTTGGAATCCGCGCTAAAAACTATTCGGCCAGACATGCCTCGCTGCGGGAGACACACGTGTTCAGAAGATAAACCAAATCGGGATCACAATTTAACATGCACAAGTTTCCAAATTCTATAAAAAGCACTAAATGAATGGCACCTTATGACATCAAGTTTAAAAAGCAACACAGGATTTTTAACGCAAGCAAAAGTGGAAGGAATGTTTCGTCAGCGATATTTTTTAAGCTAAAAAATCGCGTAGTTTTACACACAAAAATAATGTGCAGATTTAACAGTTTGTGTGTAGACGTCACTGCGTTCAACTTTTGTTCAACTTTTAAATGTTTCAATATGTTAAACCTTTTAAATAATTTCCATTTTTCAATTTTAGCTTATTCATATACTTCTAAACTTTTTACGTGACGGTTGCACAATGTCTTCATTATAGTCGCTAAGCGAGGGTAATCAACCTACCTTACGCAGAATACGGATCGGTCCAAGTCTGCACTATATAGTGTTCAGATTCATTACTTATTTACGGCGTTTTTCACGCAAGTTCCGATGCCTAATCTTGTAGAAAATCTAAAAATAGATTTTGATTCTTACCTTTTTCTTGAACTACTTTATACGACTCTTATATTACTTTTTTCCGTCTTCTATTACACTCAGTGGCGGCTCGTATTCATTTTTGTTGGTGGGGCTAGACACACATTTTTGGAATAATCATGATTTTGGATTAGTTTATATTTTAATTTATAAATAATAACTACACTTTAAACATTATTAATGGTGGAGCCCAGCCACACTGGCCTTTAATGACGAGCCGCCACTGATTAAATCATTCTTACTCTTTCTACTCTTATAATGCTGCATCCACTTTTAGCATACTCGTATCCTACTCGTATCCTCCTCTAACTATATTATCATGCTCGCATTCTGCTTTTAGCAAGACTTATCCTAGTTTTATTTGCTTCGAATCCAATTACTATATTATTCAAATCAATTAGCAACTGTCGAATTATTTAGATGATTTTATTGAACCAAAGAATACCGTTTTATGGTGCGTATCTGATATCACTAGGAACTTGATATCACCTACATTAAAATCATGAATCACTGAAAATATGTTGCTAGCTCCGCATCAGACACGAACCGAGAACGCTTGGATCGTAAGGAGTGTAGGGGACCTAAATGTTATATTACTTCCACTTATCTTTCCAGACTACCCAAAAACAGGTCACACTTCAGTTAGATGATGCAGAAACAGAAAAATTGCATACATTTTTAACCGCATTCCTAACCAGTACCATGAAGGATGTAAACAACTTTCTACCTGTGTAGCTTCAGAAATGATAAAGATTCCAGTGTTCTTAGTTAACTGTATATGATTGCATAAATAGTATGAATTTTTGGACAAACTTCTTGCCAACACTTAGACACATATCTCAATCGTTTAATCACATACATCAACAAAAACGTTCTTAGAATTGCAGCTTTATGGCTCATAAGTTTACAGACAAATATTTTCGTTTTTAATAATGTTGACATATACTGTGGCATTTGGTAAGAAAAGATGATCAGTTGTGTCGGGAAATAGGCACACAGTATTTGTGGGTTGACTTTTCTCTCTTTGATTGATTGATTGATTGATTGATATGACCAACATCATTGCACGTCGGTGAGTAACCATGTTTGATCCGATCTCTTTCTTACACAGGAAGATCTCATCGGAAGTGCACGAACTCAGTAGCACCGACGAGAGTCACGAAAATATTGAAGATGATGAACATATTTTAATATGAATTTTATTTTAAACATATTTCTAATGATTTTTGACCGGTTAGTCGCTTGACAGCCTGCTCTTCTCGATGTCTGTCTACTAAGTGTTCTTTGACCGGTTAGTCGCTTGACAGCCTGCTCTTCTCGATGTCTGTCTACTAAGTGTTCTTTGACTGGTTAGTCGCTTGACAGCCTGCTCTTCTCGATGTCTGTCTACTAAGTGTTCTTTGACTGGTTAGTCGCTTGACAGCCTGCTCTTCTCGATGTCTGTCTACTAAGGGTTTCTTTACTTTAGTCGCTCGACATACTCTGAATGTCTGTCTACTACGTTTCTTTGACTGGTTAGTGCTTGACAGCTCATCTCGATCTGTCACTGGTTTGACGGTTAGCGCTTGACAGCCTGCTCTTCTCGATGTCTGTCTACTAAGTGTTCTTTGACCGGTTAGTCGCTTGACAGCCTGCTCTTCTCGATGTCTGTCTACTAAGTGTTCTTTGACCGGTTAGTCGCTTGACAGCCTGCTCTTCTCGATGTCTGTCTACTAAGTGTTCTTTGACCGGTTAGTCGCTTGACATCCTGCTCTTCTCGATGTCTGTCTACTAAGTGTTCTTTGACCGGTTAGTCGCTTGACAGCCTGCTCTTCTCGATGTCTGTCTACTAAGTGTTCTTTGACCGGTTAGTCGCTTGACAGCCTGCTCTTCTCGATGTCTGTCTACTAAGGGTTCTTTTACGTGCTCAAATTGAACACGGGACCTACGTTTTATCGTCTGTCTCCTATAGGACTTGCAACTCGATCTCACCTACACTGAGATCAGAGCTATAAGGAAAAATGTCCGGATGGCTCGAGGAAGGGAACGAACCGAGTACCTTTGGAACTTGAGACGAGCACGACACCTCGACGCAGCAGAGATCCCCTTACCCCAGATGTTATATATTTTAAAGAACATTGTAAGCTTTATTGAAATTTTACACAATTATCAGCGTCCATGGTTATTTAATTGATGCAAAGCGTTAATAATACTGATATTTCTTAGACTCCCGTGTGTTGCCGGAGCTTGCAAGGGAGCAAAGAATAGTAACACTGCGACCTACAATGCATGTCGTAAGAGCCGACTAAGGTAAGGGATAAGAAAACCGCCCAAGTAAATAACAAGCGTTGCATAAATCGGATATGCTGGACTAATTGTAGGCACATAGCAGGCACAAGTACAATCGCTTTTAGGCTTAGATCACATACAAATCACAGAGTGGTTAAAAAGTGGTCGATATGTAGTGTTTGATAAAGTAGAAGATATTCTTTAGCCTTAAATTTATTTTGTGATAAAATAGCAACTTTATTTCGTGTATTCTCTTTATCAGTGGCGGCCCGTGATCATTTTTGTTGGTGAGGATTTTCGGGAAAATCATGGTTTTGAGTTGTTATGTTTTACATTATAAAATAATAAATACACATTCCACATTCTTTTTGATGCGGCCCGCACCCAGTGGCCCTTAATGACGAACCGCCACTGGTTTTTATAATAAAGTCATCATTATCTAACAATGATGAAATGTAAGTGTAACATGATGGGAATTGTTTTTGTTTGAGAATTTTCTTTCGTGCTTAACGTCCTTATAATTACATTAATTATTCTTTAACGAAAGAAAAAATTTTGTAAGCTTTTTTTACTTTTTTTTTTTTTTTTTGGTCATAGTTGTGAAAAGTAAAAACATAGTTGAGGTATTTCTGACCCGAAAATATAAATTTAAAAGTCTGATGAACTTTATTTTTGCTAATGAAAACATATGAATTAGTTTTCAGCTTTTTTTGTCAATGAAAAAAAGGGCCTCACCAAAAATAATGTGTAATGTGTATTTATTATTTTCTAAATTAAAACATAAAAACTCATTTCTGTCATAATTTTGTTCTGTAAAATATATGAAATGTGAAATGAAAATCGTGGCATATCATTAACAGGACTTAGCCATCAAATACAGCAAACGTGTTGATTTTCTAGCAGCCACCTATACGTTCAGTAGTTTGCCATTGCTTTCTGAACGGTAAGGTCTATTTTACCGTTCATAAAATTACACGTGAACATGTTAACTTGAAATGTAAAACTATACTTTTAGATGTTTATTCAATCGAGTCTCCCGTCTTGTTGTCTTCTTCTTTGCGTTCGTTCTTTACGACTAATTTTAATCACTCTTTGTGTTATGTTTGATCTTTGCCAAGAACGTGTATACGTTGCACATTGGTTTGGTAGGCCCCTAAACGCATATACCTCTACACGTTTAGGACACGTGCATCCGATTTCATCCAGACCTCCTTAGCCGCCTCTTACGACATGCGTGGTAGGTAACATTGGTTCTATTCTTTACACCCCAAATTTGGACACCGGTAACCACCAGGGCGGTCTTGTTGTCAATCCGTGCATACGTTATTGTTGATCCACCTATTGTTGTGTATCCCAGTCACTGATCAGATTCAGAGGGTTGGTGGAGATAATGCTAAAGCCTAAATAGAACGACATACCAAATATGCAAAAATATTGATTAATCAACATAGAACTGGCGAAGTTCGCCTCTGGGCGCTATTGGATTTATTAGGATGTAGATCGGAGCACATGTGTACATAACCGGAGTGCTGTGATGATAGTCATCTGATAACTGAATAACTGATAACTGAATAACTGAATAACTGAATAACTGATAACTGAATAACTGAATAACTGAATAACTGAATAACTGAATAACTGAATAACTGAATAACTGATAACTGAATAACTGAATAACTGATAACTGAATAACTGAATAACTGATAACTGAATAACTGATAACTGAATAACTGATAACTGAATAACTGATAACTGAATAACGTGAATAACGATAACAATAACTGATAAATAACTGAAAACTGATAACTGAATAACTGATAACTGAATAACTGATAACTGAATAACTGATAACTGAATAACTGATAACTGAATAACTGATAACTGAATAACTGATAACTGAATAACTGATAAGTGATAACTGAATAACTGAATAACTGAATAACTGATAACTGAATAACGTGAATAACGATAACGAATAACTGAATAACATAACTGAATAACTGAATAACGAATAACGAATAACTGAATAACTGAATAACTGAATAACTGAAAAACTGAATAACTGATATGATAACTGAATAACTGAATAACTGAATAACTGAATAACTGAATAACTAATAACTGAATAATATCTTCTACCGCAGTCGTATCTATGTGTCAACTAGTTTCGGTTTAATCCTTTGTGATACTAGCTTTATTACCCACTTTTAAATGAAATTTACGCGTGGAATTTGTTCATACCGGAATGGCTCTGATGTCGATCCAGTAACAGTTGGATAACATGGAAATAAAGGTGGTAGTCATGATGTTGCCTACATAACCCACCGTGTGCCACATATCAAAAATAATTATGGGCCAAATACGAATTTCATCGCTATGCCTCATGGCATGAACACTGTCTTCTTTACTTTGTTTTCTTCATAAAATGATTATTTCATATTGTGGGCGTCTGTATCTTAAGTGGTAGTGAGCTCGATCATAATCCAAGTATACCTGGTTCAAACTCCGATGCGGGTAGTTTGGAAGCAAATTTGATCGCGTGGAATTTTATGAACGGTAAAAATAGATATCACATTTCAGAAAGCAATGGAAAACTAATAAATGTATAAATAGTGCTTAGAAAATCAACTCTTTTAATGAAGTTAATTGCGAAGTCCTGTAAATGATATGCCAGGTTTTTCGTTTCCCATCTATTATATTTTACAGAACACAATTATGAAAGCAATTTATATTTTAATGATATAAAAAGAAGGAAACTAATTTGTATAATGTTTTCTAGCAGACAATAAAAAGTTGATCAGACTTTTTGATAATTTTTTTTTCCGGTCACAAAGACCTCAACTATGTTTTTCTTCTGTATATCACTGCGCATGCTTACTGGATGACTGAACAGCATTTAAACTCTATACATTTTAAAATCAAATTAAATAGCGTATCTTTCTCTTGTTTTTCATTCTTTTGACCTTTTCTGCTTTTTTGCCCCTAGGACCTAGCAGACTTAACTGATAAACGGTTGTGGAGATAGTGTGCGTTCGATCCTAATATGCTGTGGTATTGTGGAGTTTTAAGATGTCTGTGACTACATCAAACCATCTTTTTCTTTGTCTGCCCCTTCTCTTGTTGACTTCATATTCCGGTTGTACGCGCTTGCAACTGGTGTATTCGGGTTCATTCTCACCAAGTGGCCAAACTATTTGAATCTCTATTGTTCAATCAATCTAATAGCAGGTGTTGTTCCCAATAACTTATCACTAAATAAATAAAGCAAATAAAATGTTGAAAATGGTTGAGATGACTGACAGATTTATACAGGACTAAACTGTTAAAATTTCATGATTCTAGAGTTTGTCGATTTATCCCCATTTAACACACACACACAGACACAGACAATTAGTATTATAATTGAGACTCTTGCCACTTGTTGTATACATTTCTTTCTAAAAGAAACTTTGACTTCACTATTATATATAATAAACATGCATCATATATTAATCGTGTACTCCAAGAGTCTAAAGCCGAAGGACTGCCGTCATTGCGTTGGGATACATTAACAATTGACCATATGGCTGTACTTCTCCGCAGAAATGGACACCACCTGCCGATAGTATTGCACACGATTCTTAGTTGAAAACAATTCTAGGCCCTTAAACAATGCACTTGAATAGAAAGTCCATTCCGGATTCAAACCCACGAAATTGGAACACAAGACAACGGCTTAACTACTAGACTAGAGAGACTCCATGTCTTGTTCTTGTATACATTAACAAGACAACGGCTTAACTACTAGACTAGAGAGATCCCATGTCTTGTTCTTGTATACATTAACAAGACAACGGCTTAACTACTAGACTAGAGAGATCCATGTCTTCTTCTTGTATACATTAACAAGACAACGGCTTAACTACTAGACTATAGAGACTCCATGTCTTCTTCTTGTATACATTAACATTCCATCTGATACGTTAGACCATAGATTCCCAAACTTTGTCTGCCCACCGTCCACTTTGCACAACATAAACTTTGTAACGCCCCCTCCACATTATAATAGTTTGCTAACGCCCCCCTCCCACATATATACATGCTCTATTTTCTCTTTCACATAGACAATTGATATATATGTTTGTAATACATGGTCAATTTTCAAATGATTATATGCATGAAATAGAAAATTGATGAAAAAATAGATAGTGTAAGATAGGAATAAGATGAATTAAAATGCAGAACTCAAATATTAAATGATTATACAATAGTAAAATCTTATTTTAAATATATATTATTAAGCTCTTTAAGAGCCACCGACCGCTTATCGCTTGAACATCCTCCAAATTCTTCTGAACCCATTATCCCTCCCTAGCACACTTCAGCGCCCACTGGGTTGTACCGCCCACTTTGGAAACGCTGCGTTAGACTAAGGAGCGTTTGTTCTGTATTTGTCTGTAATCAACGAAACACACTGAGTAATGTGGTCACACATGATGTTTCTACTTGTCATTTGGTAACGGTTGTGTGTAGTAGTTATGAGTACTTCTCTGTCATTGGTACACGTGTGAGTTGGATTGTGAGACTCATCCATGAATGTCTTTCTTGTCATTTAGAACGGGATGCTACATGATGAGTAATAATGATGTTTCCCTAACTTGTCATTTGGTAACGGTCTCTGTGGTGTAGAGTTTAGGTACTCGTCTCTCGTGCCAAAGGTACCAGGTTCGCTACCTCGTTGAGCCATCTGGATATTTGTCCAGAGACCCCTGATCTCAGTGTAGATGAAATCAAGTTTCTATACCATAACAAGACACAAAGGGCAATGCTACATAGATCAGTGAATAAATAATACAATTTCCAATAACCTCTGTCAGATCTTAGGGTACAAGTCACTTTACTTCACATTTCATGGTCCAAGTGTGCAGGAATATGAAGGATCAATTTCGTTCCTTTCGTTTGGAAAGTGTGAGATTAAACTTACAACAGTCCTGTGTCCCAGTCGACAGGCAAACAATAAACTCTACGCGAATCCGCCGTACAAATAAGTATACACATGGCAAAAAATAATGTCATCCTTGCAAAAACGTGTAACACAATCATATGAAAGACATCATCTAGGAAGCGTATACAATAGCCAGTTCCAAAAATAATTTCTTATCCTGTTTCTGGGAGGTAAAAATGATAACAGAAAGAAAAAGTTAAGATTATATATATACCATTTTTGGAATGTCTTTGATTTGACAACTGCAAACTCATCAGAATGTATAATTGTAGCAGAACTATTAACTGAAACTTGCGTATGTAAGCTGCACACTTAAATATATGAATATAGTCAGGGAATAGAACTTGCATTGCTAATCTTCTTTTCTTCCTCACTCTTGCGACTTCAAGGAGGCATATGCCATCAAGCTATGCCTTGCCAGCTCTCGTGCGCTTGGTTGTGCTTTTTATAGATACGTATTTTCACAGGATGTGGTAGCTAATCACACGCCAAACCTCCACTTTAGCTTTACACATCATGTGCTAGGTAATACTGGTTCGGTTCTTTATCCCGGGTTCGTGTTCTTCAGAAAGATTTCAAACGTGACAGGTGCCTAACAGAGCACATATATGGCCGTCAAAAGCAAGATAGCATGACAAGTTATCTATAAATCTCAACAGCCTGCGACGGACAACTACTTACTTTGAACATATTCAAGTCGGCGACTGAATGAAGAAGAATAAGACAGAAAGAACTTATTTGAAATACAATTTTTAACAAAGACATTACTTTTTAACAAGCAGTTGTTCACAAGCACTTTCGATGCGAGTCGAAGGTCCTGGGTTCGAATCCGGACTACGCTGTTCTGTTCACGAGTACATTTTCCCCCAGAGGCCAATAGGATTGTTTCTGAAGCTACGGAGTTCGTGTTTTGTGCAATGCTCTCGGCTGGCGGAGCGGGAACCTCCCCATCTCTCTACCACGAAGACGACACTTTATGGTATGTCCAAACTTGAAGTCTTAATTCTCGCAATCGGTCCAGTATCGAAGACTCGCCCATATCACATAAATGGGAACATCCCACATTGATAACATCGGCTCTGTTCCTACTTCTGCAGACTTTAGTCGTGACATTCTTTGAAAGAAAGTCTGCAAGTTCGTTCCCTGCACTCCAGCATGTCCAGGTTGTGTACATCCACAGTCTTAAGATGTGATCTCCGAATGCTTCCGACCCATTCCGCACACAGACGTCCAGATTCAATCCTGTGAGGCAGTGGCGGCTCGTCATTAAGGGCCAGTGGAGCCGGACCCCACCAAAAATAATGTGTAACGTGTATTTAGTATTTTCTAAATTAAAATATAACAACCCAAAATCATGATTTTTCCAAAAACTTCTGTCTGGCCCCACCAACAAAAATGATCACGAGCCGCCACTGCTGTGAGGCATATTCATCGAGTCCGTTATGACTATAGTCTTTTTTCATCAATTATCGCCAACTTTGATAGTCTGTAGCTTATGCGGTAGGGAGCTTGATCACAACTCACGTGTACCTGGTTCAAACTCAGTGGTGGGCAAGTTTATACGAATATTAGCTCCTTCGATTTTTAAACGATAAAAATAGATCTCACCGTTCAGAAATCAATGACAAACTACTGAACGTATAAGTGGTGCCTAGAAAATCAGCAATTCGTTTGTTGTTGTTGTTGTTGGTAACATCCTGCAAAGGAGATGCACAAAACAGATGTGACTGCAGTAAAATTTATTGATTGAGCAAACACGTAATCACAAAGTACTGTAGTTTACAAATTACCAACAACAAAAAACAAAGTCATTGTTTTTGTAGTTTGTAATACTACAGTACTTTGTGATTACGTGTTTTGTAAAGGATATACCACGATTTTCATTTCAGCGCTCGAGGTAGCGGTAGCTTTACAAAATGATCAAACACTAAGTTTACCAGTTAAAGAGCACATTCTCTACAGCATCAGGAAATAATGCAACATGTAGTGCAGTTAACATGCTAAGGAGTATATCATCATCATCATCAGGTGCCCTGCCGTCTGGCGTAGGCGATCATGGATCTCTACAAATCTCTGTCGTTGGTGTTTGCTATCAACTCAGATGTTAACGCTCTACCGTGTCGTGAAGTTAGGCTATCCAAAATTTTCTCTCTCTGTCTTCCTCTGTCTCGTCTACCCTCGATTTTACCGGTTGTCCCAATGTGTTCTAAACCTCCCTCCTCATCACGTGCCCGAAAATGATAACTGCCTCTTTCTTATATTGATGATAAGCTGACTCTGTGTCTTGATCTCATTCAATACCTCAAAATTAGTCATTTTAGCAACCCATGGGATTCTCTTTATTCTTCTGTAAAACCATATTTTTCTGGCCCTCAGAGAGTTTTTGATCTGTGTGAAGGAGTATATACCCTCGTTATGTTATAGTATATCATCGTTATGTTATAGTTGATACATAATGCATTCACAAGTGATTCCTATTGCAACCTGGATGTTGCCTTTATGTCCATATGATCTCATGTCAGATTACGCTCATTCATGTCTCTTTTCATCGTCCTTAATAAGGTTTTATGTTTTAATTTCATAGGTGTCATTGTCAAATAAAAAAGCTGTCAGGCTGGCTAGCTATGCTACTATATAAGGGGGTCAGCTAATGGATAGATCTGAGATTCTTAACGCCCTCAAAGAGTGTGGCAGCAAAGAGGATTTTCATTTAAACCAATCCAACTACTAGATTGCAAGATCTGGGATTGAAGTTTGAAGTGACCAGAAAAGAACAGCACAACAGGTATACGTGTAGGCTCATCAATCAACATTAAACTGGTAGGGTCAGTCGCTGGACGCTGTTGAAGATATTGTGAAGGAGATCGGAGCACCTATGGATATGTCGGAGTTCGATGAAAATATTCCAAACGGAAGCGTAATCCGATCATCAGTTAAACATGCGACGTTTAACGGCAAAAAGCAGAGGGCAAAAGAAAAAGAAGAAACAATGGGCGCTGTTGTCAGCACCACCCCCGGTCGCCTTTACGTTACATCGTTTTTCTCGTAAGATTGAATCTGAGTTCGTCTGATATCTCTTTTGGTTGGAAAATCCCATTCCAACTGTGACATTTGATCGTAGGATCCCTAGACTACAAAGCACATGCACTAACCACTGTCTGCAAGGCCTCAATGGAGAACTTTTCTATAGGTCCCAGCACATTTGAAAAACAACTAACTGCTGACAGAGTTGTGTTGAAAGCAATATTGCACAAGGTGGCATAGCCTTTTGAGAAGCTACTTATTTATGAGCTGAAAGACATGAGAGAAGATCGAAAACTCAAAGTTTAAAAGGGTTTTAAAGCCGAAGGATGCCCGTCTGCCCAGCGTGTTCGTAGCGCGTTGGTCTACGGTTGACTATCCTTCTGTGTGTGTGGGTTCAATTCCGCGAGATGGCAGAAAAGAAACAGATTCCCATATTTACGGTGTTCGTGGCACCGAACCGAAGGGTTACGATGTAAATGGCACCGAGCCGAAGAGCTGAAAAGCTCAAGTGCTTCTGGATCAGAAAAAAAGAAAAAAGCCGAAGGATTGACTTCATTATACCGGATTTTATCCCATATGGCTCGGTCCCTCACCGCAGAAATGGCACGCCACCTGCAGAGAGTATTGCACAAAGCACGAACTCCGTAGATCCAACAACAATCCTAGAGGTCTGGAAAAAACTGCATTCGTGAAAAGAACGGCGCATTCCGAATTCGACCTTACGACCTTCGACTCGCAAGGCAAAGATCTTAACCACTTAGCTACAGAGACCCCCTAAGGTTTCAAAGGTTGTAATAGTAAAAATCTTGACCGTATGTAAAGACGTAAAAGGCCATATAACCTTTAATCAACCAACCACACGTTTTAAAACATCGATAAAACATAAGACAGAACAGCCTCCACATACAAATTATATTATAATATATCTTCAAAGACATGAATGACCCAAGACACTTATAAAATATAATTTAACTTAATTTTATTCAAGCGTTTTTTGTCCTACCCACTTAACATCTTAGCTACTTACATTCACCACATTTCACCACATTGCAAGTACGCAGTAGTCAAAGTACTTATTCTTCCCTTTCATAACTTCACAAGTGTATGTCCAAATTTAGCTTTAGTTTTCATAATTTATAAGAATATTTTATGAATGATATCAGATTGTGTTTAATCAGATAAATAACTGTCTTTGTACAACAGGATAAAAGAATAGGAAAGAAACACTTTAAGAAACGGTATATGAATATAGTGGTTGTTTGTAGCTGAAGTGGTATGAAACTTCATCAAAACCCAATGAACCTGGTTCAAACTCCACAGTTTGGAACAAATTCGTTTCTGTGGTATTTATAATAATAATACCTCTCGTACCATTATATGTTACATAGGGCCTGCTATCAATTTTTCCAAAACGCTCTATCCTGGTCTACTCGCACAATCTCCTCTATGGAACTGAGACCGATATTTCTTGCAACTCTCTCAGCAAAGTTCGTTTCAGGATTTCCATAAGACGCCCTCTCTTTCGTGTTCCCTTAGCATGCCACTTCAATGCCTGCTTTGATATTCTTGGTCATTTATTCTCAAGGTGTGTCCAACATATCTCCATCTTCTGAATCTTATAGATAATCGATCGCCCGGGGTGGGGTGTCGGGGGGCAAGGAATGCAGAATAATACCACTGTGACCTACAAGGCATGTCGTAAGAGGCGAATGGTGTAGGACCTAGGGTAGCTATCCTAGTAAACAAAAAGCATCACAGAAAGCTTATGTGATGGCCTACTTGAAGGCGCATATCTGGCACAAAGTAAGTCGCTCTTAGTCTCAGATCACATATAAATCACAAAGAGTGGTTAACCAGTGGTAGATATGGAGCGTTCGAAGACGAAGAGACAAATATGTTAGATAATAGAATATATATATCAATAAATATAACTTGTCTTTGTACTTTTACACAACTTTATTATCTTGTATTTATACTTTGTACAACTTTATATCTTGTTTTGTACTTTGTGCAACTTTATTATGTTGTATTTGTACTTTGTACAACTTTATTATGTTGTCTTTGTACTTTGTACAACTTTATTATCTTGTCTTTGTACTTTATACAACTTTATTATGTTGTATTTGTACTTTGTACAACTTTATTATGTTGTATTTATACTTTGTAAAACTTTATTATCTTGTATTTGTACTTTGTACAACTTTATTACGTTGTCTTTGTACTTTGTACAACTTTAACCTTGTCTTTGTACCTTGTACAACTTTGTTATGTTGTATTTGTACTTTGTACAACTTTATTATCTCGTCTTTTACAAAGAAACCAAAAGTTCAAACTTTGAGGACATGTGTGCCTTGTGACATTATATTTTTCCAAATCATAGACATTAACATAATTTTTACAGAAGAACCTAGTTCCTCACTTTAGACAACGTTTAAAAGTAAATTCAATTAAAATTTCAAATTAAAAGTAAAGACCATCTTAGATAAAGAAAAGGAAAAACATAGAGATATCACATGACTATGGCATATAAAACATTGCCTCATAAAAACTGTTATGTCTGTCTATACATCAGAAATATTTCGATCCCATCCCAATTCTTTAAAAGTTGAGTAATATTGAAAGTATACTTCCTGGAAGAGGGTGCATAAGACAGCTAAGACACATTTTCTATCATCATCAAATAGCTTGTCCTGAGATAAACTTTAGTAAAAAAAAAAAAAGTGAAGGAACCCTTTCATACCTCGTGGTATATAGGTCAATACAGTGTTAGGCCTATATTTTCATTGACCATCGGCACACGATGGGTGATGTGTCAGCATCACGCCGGCCGCCTTTACTTTCCCAGATCATGTCTAGTACCCATTGAGGCTGGGTCGACCTGAGAGCCGTCGCGGTCGGGAAAAATTCCACGCGCACTGCGGGAGCTAAACCCAGACCACCAGCCTTGAGAAGCGAGTTCACTAACAACTACGCTACCGCGGTTCTCGAGATAAACTTTACCACCATAACAATTCTCTCTCTCATAGGCCAGGTGTGCCTCCCTGCAGCCACTATTCTCAAATCCTCAGTTACATCCTGAATCCATCTTCTCCGTGATCGTCCTTTTCTCCAGTTTGATGTGATACCTACTTGAATAATGATCTTCTCCAACCAATCGTGTCTCTATATATGTCCAAAATACTTCAATTTTCTCATTCTTATTTGCAGTATCAGCTTGTTTACTTTGATTTTGTGTTCTTTCTGGATATATCTATTTATTGATTTCTCTGTCCATGATATACGATGTACTTTTATCAACATCATCATCAGATACCGTTCCGGCTGGCGTAGGCGATCATGGATCTCTACAAATCTCTGTCGTTAGTGTTTGTTATCAACTCAGATGTTGACGCACTACCGTGCCATGAAGTCAGGCTATCCAAAATTTTCTCTCTCTGTCTTTCTCTGTCTCGTCTACCCTCGATTTTACCGGTTGTCGCAATGTGTTCTAAACCTTCCCTCCTCATCACATGCCCGAAAAATGACAACTGCCTCTTTCTTATATTGATGATAAGCTTTCTCTGTGTCTTGATCTCATTCAACACCTCAACATTAGTCATTTTAGCAGTCCGTGGAATTCTCATCAGTCTTCTGCAAAAACTACATTTCTGTTTTTCAACAACTTGCCCCATAAAGAAAGATGCAATTATCATGTACATCTTTTTTTTGACAGAGATGCTCTCATCACATCACATATTAACGAATAAACATCAATCTCGCTATCCAACATCATGTTCAATGTTAATTTACTGTCTTGTCAACACAAACGGAGAGTACTAAGAACATAAATATTCCTAGTGGCAAGGTATGTGTGTGAAGCATGGACATTTAATAAAGCAGTGGATAAACATATATGTGCTTTGGAATATAAGTGTTACAGAAGAGTCCTCCACATGTCATAGAAAGGGAACAAATACATATATACAGAAAAAATTCTAAATCAAAGAAAACTCGTTGATGCTACAAATAAGAAAGAGTAAATTTATATATTTTAGACATATAAAAAGACATGAATGGTTGGAGAAGACCATCAGGAAATGAGGCATACCGGCAAAGAGAAGATGAGGAAAACCGTGGAGAAGATAGATTCAAAATGTAACTAATGGTTTGAACATGACAGCTGCAGAGGGGATCATCTGGCCTATGAGAGAGAGAAATTCCGGAGGACTGTTGGTGTGGGAAAGTTCTGCTCAGGACAAGCTATTTGATGATGATGATGATTTAGACATAGCTTTCTGAACGATGAGATATATTTTTACCGTTCATAGAAATCCACGGAAACAAATTTTTCTTCAAACTGTCCGCCGCGGTGTTAGAACCAGGTATTCTTGGGTTGTGATCGACCTCACTATCGCAAACTACAGACGCACGCAAGAAAATATTAATTACAGTAAAACTTCTCAAAATACATCATTATTTTCTGATCAGAACAATAGAAAAGTTACTGAAATTTGAAACAAAAACATAAAACTTTCAAAGAATTTTACACCAAAGCTAGTAGCAATGCACTCTAATTTTTGTTTTATTTATTTCTATTCCACAGGTAAAATGTCAGCCGTCAGGTAAAGAAAAAATTAATGTATTTGTCTTGTTGCTTTTATCTTTTTTTTCTGGCAGCCTTGAGAGAGAAAAGCTATTTAGTGTTATGATTGTTTATGTTATTGTCGTGTCATTATGTCTGTTTGTTTCTGCTTCTGTTTTCTGACTCATTGAACGGAATAATTTTTCACCTGCTTCCATTTTTTCCGTTTCGCTACATTTGGTGTTTGTCTTTCTTGACTTTAAGCAATTACTCTATTTTTATTTTTACATATTTACTTGTTATTCAAGCAAAACTTCTAAGGACATGCATTTTTTTGTCTGTTTTCAAGTTATTGATGCGAATCATGGACAATTACATAAGCATTAAAGAAGGAAATGTAATTTTTTGTAACTTAGTGTTACAGAAACATTCTCAAAACGTCATGTGGATAAAAACGAAACATATTTATTTCTGACAATATCTCAACAGCTCATAGACAATATAATATCTCATAAACTGATGTTTTGTACGCTTTAATTAAGTGTGAAAGTATTTTTTAACGTATTAATAAAGGATATGTTTCATGAAAGATGATACTAAAAACGACCAAAGCGACTACAAGAGATGGACAATAATAAGGAACTGAGCACGGCGTTCAGCAATGCATTGAAACAATATTGATAATCTTTCATTGGTGAAACACGTAATAACAGAGTAGTGTAGTTTTACACAATACAAAAACAATAACAATACACAGCAACGTTTCAACCAAAAGGCCTTTATCAAGCAAAGGATTCAACAGAAGTTAAGATATACACTTCTTACACAGGACACTATATAGAATCATACTGTAAATTCATAACGGTCCTAAAATTAAAAATCTGACTAAAATCAAATAAAGAAATAAATACAAAAACTAGAAGTGAAAAAGAAAATAAACAATAGAAATCATATATATATATATATATATAACATATATACATTTATTATACACATATATAGACTAAGAAACAGGAGAACAGAAGCATAGTAATGTAGTGCGTTGAGTCCATGCTGTCGCAAAACTCTTTCAGAAGAGATTTATGAGCTCCAACTTTAACACCGAACATGCTACAAGAAGGAGCCGCAGTAGTGTAGTTGTTAATTAAATAGCTTCTTTGGCTATTGGTCAGGGTTCAATCTCAAAGTGGGTGTGGAATTTTTCAGATCGTTACGACTCCTAGATCGACCAGAGCCAACTATAAACTACTGGGCCTTCGGGCTCAGGTAAGAATTGTGGGAAATCAGACCCCAACTACACCACGTGACCTCGCATTCCAGTATTGGTGTATATAGACGAATTCATTTTAAAATCAACACAAAATGCTAACTCGAAGTCATATTATCCAACAAGTTAAGTTTAACAATAAGGAATATCAATATTATAAATATTTTCACCAATAAATAACCATAGACTCGCAGAATTGAGTAAAATTGCAAAAATAACGTGCAGTGTTCTATCAAAAATCTGTAATTTCAAGATCCCTTTACTTATCTAAGTCAGGGAATACCCGGTCAGTTGTCTGGTCTGTGCTAGAGCCTGGCTGTTGATCGACACAACCTCAATTGTTTACCAGGAAAAGCACTGGGAAGTAAAGGCGACCAGCGTGATGTTGACCATTTCAACCATCGCGTGCCGACAGCAATGAAAAGTACGAGCCTAACACCGTAGTACCCTATGTACCTCGCTGTTGACCACTTCAAAGCATCGCGTGCCGACGGCAATGAAAAGTACGAGCCTAACACTTTAGTACCATATGTACCTCAATGTAAAACAAGGGTTCCATTACTAAGATGTATGCTCCAAGAAGATTTTCTCGGCACAACGTATACGTTTAGTAGATTGTCATTGCTTTCTAAACTATGTGGGGTAGGTTTACAGTATCTAAAAATCCACGGGCACAAATTTGCTACCATACTGCACGCCACCCGGTGTTTGAACCAGATAGTATTAGGTTGTGTTCAAGCTCACTATCGCTAAGCCACATACTCCCACCAACAACCATGAGTAAATAAACATTGCCTGGACATTTGACAATTAAGATAGTTTTGTCATAGTATGAGATATGATACTCTGTTGAAAATCATCTTGAAATGAAAGATGAAACATATAAATTCAGTTGGGAGGAAAACTTAATGAAGTGTACAGACAAAAGGCACAATCTACAGCCAGGGATAGAACTTGTTAAGATAACCATTACAGCCAATCTTCAATTCTTGGACTTCACACACCTATATGTACTAAATCATACGGAAATACTATAAAACAAACTAAAAGAAGGCTGAGCATTGCTTTGCAGAAACTAAAAGAATTGACTAACCTATGGAAGGGAACTGAAATAAGAACAAAAATCATGTTTTTAAGAGCCTGCGTGTTTCCTTTAGCAACATATGGTTGTGAGAGATGGAACATTGACAAGCGCAGATAAGATCATTAATGCCTTTCAATGCAAATGCTACAGAAGAGTACTTAGAATTTCATGGACAGAGAATAGAGAAAAATGATTTTGCTCTGTAACAGCTTGATATTAAACAGAAGTAGCTATTAAAGATCATAAAATTAAATGAAATTAAATATTTTGGACACATTAAATAACATGAGTGCCTAGAGTAGATAATTTTGGATTGAATGGTGTCTAGAAGAAGAATGAGAGAAAGACATAGAAGACGATTTGTGCAATATGTCATTGATGATCTGAGAATGATTGCTTCTGACGCCGGTCAACTTGCACAGAATAGAGAGTTTTTCAAGACTGCTGTCATGGGGACCAAGTTCGGTAACCGACAAGCTACTTGATGATGATGATGACTAAATCATCAATGATTATTTGATTTGTTGTATTATAATCTCTACCGGGTTGTCATTTTTAATTTGCTTAACACAATAACGTATCAACATTGTCTTTGTAGCTTCTTTCATCATCAAATAGCTTGTCCTGAGCAGAACTTTCCCACCCTAACAGTCCTTCAGAATTGATCTCTCTCATAGGCCAGATATACCGCCTCTGCAGCCATCATACTCAAATGATCTGTTACTTCCAGAATCCATCTTTCTCGTGGTCTTCCTCTTCTCTGCTTTGCCGGATGCCACCTTCCATAATGGTCTTCTACAACACTAAATGTCTTTTCTTATGTTCAAAATACTGTTATTTTCTCATTCCTTGTAGTAGCATATGCCAGTTTTCTTTGATTTTGAGTTCTTTCTGTGTATATCTATTTGATCTTTATCTCTTGCTCCCAACGACGCATAAATTTGTGGAAACAATATTCACTTAATGTATTCCTATACATATCTTTGAGCTCTGCTTCAATATGTAGCCTCAAGTGCAACCCCCTATACCTCCCTTATCCCTCTGTCCTTGCTGTGTCACTGAAGGTCTGGGCTTTCTTTCATTTCTCACCAATAATGTATAAAGCTCATACAATAATCTTAACTAAATGTATATGAACAGTGGCGGCTCACCATTAGTGGCCATTGGGGCCGTGCCCCACAAAACATAATGCGTAAGATGTATTTATTATTTTATAAATTAAAATATAACCTAACTCAAAATCATGATTTTTCGAAAATTGTTGACTGGCCCCACCAACAAAAGTGATCACGAGCCGCCACTGTATATGAAACAAGGAATTAAAATGTAAAGGTACCCTTTTGCATACCTCGTAGTATATTGGATTATACGGTGTTAGCATCGTATTTTTCATTGACCGTCGTCACACGATGGATGATGTGTTCATCATACCTCCGGCCTCCTTTAATTCTCAGTACATTTCATGCACCCAAGTGATGCTGGCTCGGCCTAAGAGCCATTAAACTTTAAAATAGTATAGACTAAAAGCATATGGAACAGGAACTATACTGTTGGAAAGGTCAGAGATTAGTTATCATTGCGTGAAACTCAATACCAAATTTTCCAGTTGCCCTTTGCATTTGACAACTTCAAAAACATATTCACATAAATTGCTTTTCGCAAATGCCATCTCATGTGCATATATAAATATATATATATATGCAGACAGAGACATTAATCGACATATTCAAATCGTTACACGAAATGGTAGTAATGTAGATCATTTTTTAAACTGCAATTATATGTTAGTTGTGAATGTTGAAGTAAGGTGAAACAGTACAATTTGAAAGTAGTGTTATAAGTAAAGCACACGAAACAGTACAATTTGAAAGTAATGTTATAAGTAAAGCAATACATACAGTACAACTTGAAAGTAGTGTTATAAATAAAGCACACGATACAGTACAATTTGAAAGTAGTGTTATAAAGCACACGAAACAGTACAACTTGAAAGTAATGTTTTAAATAAAGCACACGAAACAGTACAATTTGAAAGTAATGTTTTAAATAAAGCACACGAAACAGTACAACTTGAAAGAAATGTTGTACAGCACACGAAACAGTGTAAAGAAACGTGGCAAGGAATATGTATCACCATCATCTGGTGTCGTGCCGGTTAACGTAGGCGTTGATGGCTCTCACAAATCTATCAGTTATCAGAGGATTACTATTGTTGAGGTCTTGAATGAGGTCAAGACACAGAGAAAAAGCTTCAATTTGTTGATGAATATGAGAAAGAGACAGTTATCATTTTGTGAGCTTGTTATGTGGAGGGGAAATTTAGAACACATTGTGACAACCAGTAAAATCGAGGATAGACGAGACAGAGGAAGACAGAGAGTGAAAATGTAGGATAGCATGACTTCATGGCACGGTAGACATCAGAAACAGAGATTTGTGGAGATATATGATCGCCTACGCCAGCTGACACGGCACCTGATGATGATGATGGACTTAGAATTAAAAGCACAACTATGCAAAGATGATTGGCCAACTTTGTGTTAGAATGATGTGTGTGTTTAACCAACAAGATACATGATAACTGGCAGGAATAACTTTTAAAACATCTGTTAGGAAAGATTGAGCGAACACATTTCTGCAAAAATGAAATGATGTCTGTTTAAAAAGTAACACTATATTTCTTTTGTATTTGTATTTTATTTCACCTTTCCTGTTTTCAGATTCCAATTGTGTTCATTGTATACATTTGTTTATTATATTTGACAGTTCAGTACTGTGGTAACACACCTGCTGAGGTTGTCTTCCTGTTGGACAGTTCTAATTCAATGTGGGCACCTAACTTTAGAAAACAGTTAGAGTTTGTCAGTGACGTTGTTGGAATGTTCCAGATAGGACCGGACAAGACTCAGGTAATGTCTTATACTTTAGTGTTTACTCTGAGAAAGTATCACAGGCAGTAGTTGCTTATGTTGAATTTCGATCTGTCAAAGATGAATTGCAACAATAAAGGGCGTTTAGGTTGTTGTATCATCTTCTTCTTCTTCTTCGAGCGTTCCATATCGATAACGTGTTAACCAAACTGTGTGATTTGTATGTGATCTGAGCCTAAGAGTGATTTTACGTTGTGCCAGTTATGCGCCTACAAGTAGGCCAGCCCATCCGATTTCTGCGAAGTTTTTATTTACTAGGATAGCGTCCATTGGTAATACTACAGCAGTCGCCTCTTGCGACATGCTTTGTAGGTCGCAGTGGTGGTATACATTGCTTCCTTTGCGGGCCGTGGCAACACACAGACTGTAAGTGTCATATAAGAAATGCGCATTACCAGCAAATCAAGCCTTCAACCGCCCGTGTTTTCCGGGGCTCAAGGGCGCAACGAATAGTAACACTGTGACCTACAAAGTATGTTGTATGAGATGACTGAGCACAAGGAATAGTAACACTGTGACCTACAAAGTATGTTGTAAGAGATGACTGAGCACAAGGAATAGTAACACTGTGACCTACAAAGTATGTTGTAAGAGATGACTGAGGTAGGGGCCTAGTTAAAAGTGAAATGGAAATCGTGTCATTTACTTTTCTTGACCTCGCCACCAACAAATGTAAATGACTCGTCGATATTCTAGGCCAACTTATACGTTCAGTAGTTTGCCATTGTTTTCTGAACGGTCAGGTCTATTTTTGTCATTCTTAAAAATCCGAGGGAAATAATTTGCTTCCAAATGTAGTGGATTCCCGGGCGGAGCTCAGGAACGGACAGTTAGCCAGATAGCTAGTGTAGTTTAGTATAGTTAGATATTTAATAGTTGAGACTATGTTGCACTCTAAGAAGAATGCAACACATAACTACGAACATGACGTTTTTGTGTATTCAAATAGTGACGATTTAGTAACTGTTGCTAGTTAGTAAACAAACAAAGAGACTTCGACAATGAACCTTTGAGATGGGAGGACGTGTTTCGTCTGAATGTAGTAACCATCAATAAAGAAAGCATCAAACATATGAGAACGTCTCCTTATTTGTAGTGTGTGTGTGTGGCAAACAACATCAGCCCTACACTCTACTGTGTGGCAAACAACATCAGCCCTACACTCTACTGTGTGGCAAACAACATCAGCCCTACACTCTACTGTGTGGCAAACAACATCAGCCCTACACTCTACTGTGTGGCAAACAACATCAGCCCTACACTCTACTGTGTGGCAAACAACATCAGCCCTACACTCTACAACAATCACCATCACTATATTTGTATGTAGGAGGAAACAGCCCCCTCCTACAACACAAATACGGCCGCCGAGAAATTTGAACTAGGTACGCTTGGGTTGTGATCGAATTCACTACCGCTTAAGCTACAGACGAGTAAATAAAAAGCTTCGAAAAAATTGGAAGTGCTGGCGTACTTTAGGCACATAACTGGCACAACGTACAATCTAGGATCGATTAACATACAAATCAGAAAGAGTGGTTAACAAGTGGTCGATATGGGGCGTTTGAAGATGAAGAAGAAGACGCCTTCAATCCTGCCTTCTTGAGTGGTCAGATTACGTGATGTTATACGCCCTGTTTTTACTAACACGCCGTTGGCAAATGCTGAGAATCTTGGTTCAAAAATAATGTCTAAATCCTCCATAGTGTCTACGAAAGATCTTAAGCGTATTCTGTCCAAACAACTATCTCTAACCAAGAACTGCTTACACAGTGTCAACAAAAGAATGTGGATACCACCACCAAAAAGAGACGTTAGGGATTGATCAGAGATGTGATACGCATGGAGACTAACTTTTCTCGAAAACTGCACTGAAATGGACACCAAAGAATCAACAAAAACTTGGAAAACCGACAACGACCTTGGGCAGAACGGAAACTGAAAGAAATTAATAACAGCTGAAACTGAGAAAGGCAAAGAACACAGTAAAATGCAGATTTTTGGGTCACATATCGAGAAAAAAACCAGCCAAATTCTAGAACCATGAAATGTTAACAGCTCATTTATGCAGAAAATTGTAGATCAACGAGACTATTGTCATAAATTTACGTGCATACTTTACCGAGATATGATTTAGTTTAGTTTTTAATTAAATTGTATACATTTCATAGCTTGTTAAGACAGCTATTATTCTAGGGAATTGGTTATGCGCTGCGGTAAATGAATAAAAACGCAATAGCACCTTTTGTGAAAGGGGAATATCAATGCTTTGCTTATTAAAACACAAGAGACAAATTTAGTTTGTATCCTCAACTCGTGTAAATTACAAATGAAATGGTTTCATTCGGCATCAATATTTTTAGCTCCCACGCTACGAATTCAGGCGCAGTAAATGCGTCTAATTTACTGATTTGTGCGTGAAGACGTGCTTTCCTTATCGCCTGTGTCCCTCGCTATTCAGGTGAGCCTTTCACCGACTTCAGAGGTGCTTGTAATTAAAATCACCAAATTAAGGATCCGGTTTTCCTTTCGACAAACCACGTACCATGCACACGCCGATAAAGTGTGGCCCATGCTGGACTCGAACTGTGAATGTTCACGGTACATGGCACTATCACAAGAGTGTTATCAATTTCGCTATCGCCGACTCCATCTAAAATAATTAAAAGATTCGGTTATCAAACGATGGTAAAACAGAAATCCCAGCATGTTATTGATGCTAACATTTACAATAAGTAATTTGAGATTACTAAATTTATTTCTGCGTTTATCAATCAAGAAGCAATTTATTTATATGTTTTATACAAAATATAAATCATTGATATAAGAAGGAGGCAGTCATCATTTTGTGGATATGTAATGAGAAAGGGAGCCGCTGTAGCGTAGTTGTTAGTGAACTTGCTTCTCAAGGCTGGTGGTCTGGGTTCAACTCCTGCAGTGCGCGTGGAATTTTTCCGACCGCGACGGCTCTCATGTCGATCCATCTCAACTTGGTACCAGACATGCTCTGGGAAAGTAAAGGCGCCGGTGTGATGCTGACCACATCACCCAGCGTGTCCGACGCCAATGAAAATACAGGCACTGTATTGACCTATATACCACGAGGTATGAAAGGGTTCCTTTACTTTACTTTTAATGAGAAAGGGAGGTTTAGAACGCATTATAATGTTGTTGTTCCTGGGTGTAGAACAGATTTTTAGGACGGTGTAGGACAGGTATGAATATGATCATCGACGAAATGGGTGAAATGGCTAGATACAGAGTTAATTTCAGATGCGCTGAAAAAAGAACAACGTCCTATAAAGGATACGCACCTCGATGATGATGATGTAGGACAGGTGGCATGAGGGCCTGGGGATTTAAGGGCTGCATGGCTAGTGCAGTCGCCGTGAAGCTGTTCAGGTTAGGATTTTAAATTTATGCACACAACAGAAAACAATCCTTGGCATTACCGTGAATTTAGCACAGGTCTCCAGCGTGGGAGCCACGATCTAATTCATTCGGAAAGAAACACATTATAATAACCGGTAAAATTGAGGGAAGACGAGACAGAGGAAGACAGACAGAGACATTTGTGGATAGCCTGACTTCATGGCACGAAAGAGCGTCAACATTTGAGATGATAGCAAACAGGAGAGACAGAGATTTGTGGAGATCCATGCTGATGATGATGATATGCAAAATAAAATGAAACGTACAATTATAAATTAAAAAAAAATGTAAAGTAACCTCCTTTTAATGAGATATATTGATGTATACAGTGCAGTGGTTTGGACATTTAATGAGAATAAATAAGTCAACCACCAATAACAGCATACAATAAAAGAGATCGGGTACTAGAGCTAAGGAAAGACCAAGAAAAGATGGATAGACAATATCAAGACCACACTACATAAACACGGATACAACACAACAAGGGCAACTTATCTGGCCCTAGAACGCAAATTAAAGCTCCCATCCTACGCTTAACGGCAAGAGTGGACAGCCAACTACATCTTCCACCTGGGATTAGACAATAGACAGTGTAAGGCATGTATTTGTATTTTTACCTCAGGCATGCGATGAGTGCTTTGAACAAAAACACAACAGTCATCTTTATTTACTAGTGTGTTTCTACGTGGCCCGGCAATATAGGGCCGACTGGCTCAGACGGGAAAACGAAATTCCTGTTTAATGGGTTGCTTTTTAATAGTGTTTGATAGAAGACTGTAAGGTTTTCTAATTTAAACAATTCTACGAGTTAATAGTTATTTATTGATGAGAAATGTTGATAATATTGATATTCCTTATTGTTAAACTTAACTTGTTACATAATATAACCTTGATTTAGCATGTTGTGTTGCTTTTAAATTGAATTAGTCTGTATAAAAACAATACTGAAATGTGAGGTCACATGATGGTTGTGGTCTTGTTTCCGCCGGCCTTATGTTATAGGAGGCCAAGGTTTCTACTACTTTACTGAAGTTAGGTCGACTTGAGGTACGTTTCGGTAGGAACAAATTCCACAAGTAACTCTCAGACGAATCTTGGTAGTAAAGGTAGCAACAATATAAATATATTCTTTGGCGTTATCAACGTTTGATAACTTTGTGATTTATGAGTTCATTCTAAGCATGCTGAAGTATCACTTGAACCGTTCTTACTTAAAACAGAATGCATTAACATTGACCTAATGAATGCTAATATAGTATTTCATTTTTTACTCAAAATACTCTTTACAACTGATGACACTTGAAATGCAAAAATTGAAAATCTCTAAAATTCTTTTCTTCACATTTGATGTCACTTGAACTTCAAACCTTGACATTTTCTGATATTCTGATCTTCACATTTGATGTCTCCTCATTTGCAAACCTTGATATTCTCTTTCATTTTTTTAAAATTCTCGTTTGAACTTCCATCTTTGAAACTCTCTGCTATTAAATCATTCTTCACATTTGGTGTTCGCTTGATCTGGAAATTGATAGACGTTAGATGTACAATTCGATATTATACAGGGTGTTCAAGATAAAAGCAGCCCCATCAAGGGAGACAATCTGGCATATGTTTGGTTCAATTATGACGTAGTTTAGGTCAAGTGAGTGATTAATTTTGTGATGGTGTGTAATTATGGTGCAGGAAGAGGCGATGAGTAAATGTGACGGAAGGATGAGCTAGTCAGAACCGGTTTAAATAGTAAATACACAAAAAGCAATATGTGCCTGACAACTTTTGATTTATCAATGGGGCTGCTTTTATCTTGAACACCCTGTATTTTGTATTATAAGATTCTTCACATTTGATGTTACTTAATCTGCAATCTTTTTTTTTTACTTTCATGTTGTTTTATTATTGATGTCGCTTGTTCTGCAATCTTCTGTACTTTCATGTTGTTTCAATTTTGATGTTGCATGATCGGAATACACTAGTATCCTCTGTTAGCAAATCAAAATAGTTAAGAAAATTGTTTTTGCAATAGATCCATAAAACTGATATGAAAAATGCTACTTTGATAGTGTGTTCTTTGTTTGTTGACCTTCCATTTTCTTGAGCACTTATAAATTTACAATTCGCCCATGTGTTGCCAGGCTCGCAAGGGGAGTAAAGAATAGTACCACTGCGACCTACAAGGCCTGCCGTAAGAGGCGACTGAGGTAGGGGTCTATAATAGAATTTGCTCCTTGTGGATTCCGTCGTAGCACAGAATAAATCCACTCTCTTTTCGCATTTCGTAAATGACGCCTAGGAAATATTAATAGCTGGACAGTCGAACCAACACTATTTAAAAAAGGGTACATCGACCGCACAAAACAGGAAATAAAAACCTTAAACTGTTCATGAAGATACTGATTCCGTGGTAATAAACGCCCACAATCGAATTAAGAGGACATATTTGTCTCCGCGTTATGCCCTGGCCGCACAAGGACGGAAGATGATGATGAAAAATACTTTGAGTTATCGGTGGTATTTTGATGTTTCTATGTAACGTCACTTAACACTGCTATTTCTTACTAATAATGAATTCGATTGTTCTTCATTTTGTTCAGGTGACGGCCCAGGTTCAGGCAATTCGTAATCCAAATTATCAAATTCAGAAGCTCTGATATTCTTGATAGAATTTAAAATTTTACCTTCTTTAAATATTACCAATGCTGGAATATCATCCAACGTAATGTCTAGCTTCCTAGCCACCGCCCGGCAGTTGTCCATGTTGGCTGCTATGTACACTGTTTCTGTGTTTCTTGTCATCGCTTGCATGAACTCAAACCGAATTCTTCTACAAGCAGGAGACCACTCTGAGAAAAAATATAGAAGCACCAGCCTTTCTGTGCTGGAAAGGATCTCTTTAAGTTCCCCAATAGTAGTGATAAAATGTCCTGTCAGTTCCATTTTACTTACGAAACGTTGACTTCAGACGTGTTCTATGTTGATATCCATGGACGATATTAGTCTGCTAAAAGTTATATAACTCAATTCTTCTCTTGTGTCCTCTGCTTTTTTGCTGTTAGGCGTAGCAGGTTTAACTGATGATCGGTTTCCGAGACAGTGCACGTTCGGTCGCTTGATATACACAGTTGTATTTTGAAGTTTTAAGATGTCTATAACTCATTTTAATGACTAATAATCATAAGCGTTGTCGAAATGAGATATGTTGTTTAATAGTTAAGCATTCCGTACAACCAAAATGGCTTCATTACATGTACCTTCAACTTCAGAAGACACCAACGAAGAAAGTATGCGATTGCAACATATATTTAGCATATATTCCAATTGATCAATTATAACAATACCTCTTGAATACTTTCTTAAATACATAAATTATTCATTATATTTATGAAATCTACGTTGCAACAATTTGTTACGGTCAGATAAAAATCCATCTCGTTTGTTTTGATGTTTACAGGAAAACTTCAAAAGGAAGAATTCTAACCGTGCGCAAATGTGCTTCACAGTGTCGGTTTACACTTTGGGTGTGCAATACTTTTTAAAAATTGTGTCGATTTAATGAAATTATTGAAAGAAGAGGACCAAGGGTAATATGAATTCAGGTTGCCACTGATGATCTAAACATTATGGCAACATAGTCGAGACATCTCATTTATAAGAGAGACAGATAAATTTGAGAAGAATTGTCTATTGTCTATTCCCAGGTGGAAGATATAGTTGGTTGTCCACTCTTACCGTTAAGCGTAGGGATGGGAGCTTTAATTTGCGTTCTAGGGTTAGATGAGTCGCCCTTGTTGTGTTATATCCGTGTTTATGTAATGTGGGCTTGATATTGTCTATCCATCTTTTCTTAGTTTTTCCCTTAGCTCTAGTACCCAATCTCTTTTTATTGTATGCTGTTATTGGTGGTTGGTTGTATTTCATTCTCATTAAATGTCCAAATCACTGCACGTGTTGTCTTTCGATGTATTCGGTGCATGAAGTTATGCCCACTCTGCTTCTGATGTCCTCATTTCGAAGTCTGTCTTTCCTAGTGACTCCCAATGCCTTCCTCAAACATTTCATTTCACACGTGGTTTCACACGTCAAGAACTGTTTTGGCGCCAAAGCTCAGCTCAGTATAAACTATTTGATGCTGAGCAAAATTGTAGCATATCCTGTACGGGACGTAGCCATCAACCACAGTAAACGAGCCGTTGATTTTCTAGGCACCACTTATACGTTCAGTAGTTTGACTTAGATTTCTGAACGATATGGTCAGTTTTTAACCTTTCGTAAAATCCCACGAAAACAAATTTGCTTCTGAACTTGCCCGCCACAGAGTTCGAACCAGGTACGCTTGGGTTATGATCGTGCTCACAACCGCTTAAGATACAGGCGCTCACTATAAGCTATAGACGCTGAGTAAATTAATTCTAACAGAAACAATACTGAGTGCAATAGCACCAAAAAAACCAAAACAAGACTATAAAATTTAAAATAGAATTATTGTTGCTTGAACTACAATTCAGGTAATGTATACAACAAACTGTGCAGATAATGTTGCACACTCATATAACAAAAAACATGAAAGGAACATTCACAAATTTCGTTCACAAAACATTACTAAGTAACGCAGTAAACATAACACTTTAACAGGGCATTGACCGCATTCTTAAAAATTCAGGTCAAAAGGAATAACTCAAGGATAAAGAAGATGGAGAATGGGATTTTAAAACAGCACATGTTGAGGCTAAAGAATGAGTAAAATTATAAATAATAAGTCGCAAAGAAATATAATATTAAAGATAATTGTTAGTGTACATTAGACACGTGTACAAAAGTTGTACTTGAAAATGTAATCGTTGGTTCTTCACAGACAAATATACACAGGCACACACAACTCTGTGATGGATTATAGTGCCTTTCAAAACGTTCGGTCAACAATTGACCTCAAATATCTACATATTCATTGCATGGATGAACGTGATTTTTTGCATGTGGTATTGTATTTCCGATGTCCCAACGATTGTCTAAAATTCAATGTTGCAGGTAGTGTATTTTTCTTGCAACGGCGAATTCCTTTGATCTTTTCAAACCTAGTAATTATCTGGTGCTGGAAGAAAATAATTTACCTTAAATTAAAAAAATCACATATTTTCGGCATAGGAGTATGTACAATTCGAATTTTGGAGGGTCAGATAACTCATATTATATAAATCATATAAAGTGTTTACTCACTTTGATGAGCCTAACATTTTGTAATACACCTATGCTCTGAAAACACAAACGGTAGATTGTAACTGAACACACCGGAAGGATCATTATACATTTTTTAAAGTGCGATAAAGCGATTAAAATCGGAAAAACCACGTGAAAAAGGTGCAAGTCGTGGAACTTGCAACATCTCACAAATATGAAGGGTAATACTTCTCATTATATGGTTGGCTAAGGAGATGGTCACTTTTATATACTTTACATAAAGAAAATTTTAAACCATACATTTGTTATTGAGTAACAAAATATCAACCTCGGACATTACGATCATTAGATCATATGCAAAGTTACAACAATTACGGTCAAGCGGTTGCAGAGATATTAAATTTTCCCCGCGGAAAATCAATTTGAAACGCACTATAGTGTAATGTATACCCGTCCGACTACCGACTCAGACACAAAAGGGCTGGAGTTTATATCCCCTTCATCGTTCCATACGTCAGAAAGGGAATTGGTCCTTCTACCTCTTACACACTAGGGTCTAGTAATGTGAAGTAGCAAGCACTTCGTACTCTTAGGTCTGATAAGGTTAAAGGGACTTTTTAATTTTCTTATATGTTATGTTATGCGATCGACTTAATGGCACATTTGGGCATTTCCATTCGTGCTCTGTCCTACGCTGCAGCAGCCATCCCAAAGTCCACTTGCTCACAATCAGAATTTGATTAGTATATCTTCTTTCTCTACCACAAAGACAACACTGTCTGGCATGTCATAATTTTACTGCCACCAGAACGTCTCTTCCGTCTGCCATGTTGCCATCTTTTCCTTTTTTTCTTTAGTGGTTCTGCTGCATCGGCACTCAGCACAGATGCACGTACTCCTTTGCTCCGGCAAGGATCGATTAATTTTGTTATTTATTTACTTGTTTATCTATATTATTAAGCTGAAATCCAGATGTGATGTCCTCCTATACACGGCCTCAGTTTACATCCGAAATGCAGGGAACTCGGTAACAAAATTGTATTGCGCAAACTTTAGATCAACTAAAAAAAACAGTTTCGAAATCGGATCTATATTCGTTTTAAAAATAAATAAACTCAAATTCTTGATGTCCGATCGGACACTTAAATCGGTCATATTTGTTACATTCCTAACCACGAGGGTGAAGAAAAGGGATATAATCGACAAATTGCGAGATGGCCTCTACAACATAGGCATGGATTGCGTCGCTTAACGTGCCACCACGTTACCACTAGCACATAAATCTAACGATATTTTCAATCATTGGAGACCTTTATTCACTTACACACACACATACACACATAACAACCCATCAGTTGCTTTGCGTATAATTTTAGTGTCCTTTGCCGTCTTCAGAGATACTTGAAGATTAGCTCATTGAAGTGCAATCTGTTCAGAAAATCTGTAGTCCGAACGACTTGCCGTGAAGTCATTGACATTTAGTGAAACTCGACTTCTCTAACGGATTTCCAGCCGTTTTGTATCTGTGTTGAGGTAGGTCCTTTGCACCGTATAATAAACACGCGATCTTTTCTGATCTTTCTAATGCCGATCTTATTTACAAAAATACACCATCAGTTGCGTTGTGTTTTTCCGTTTGCATTGATTTGCACAAAATGTATAATTTTCATGTCATTATAATTTCACTTTTCTGTTTCAAACTACGTTATAGAAATTTTAAAATAATTATTGTTACATTAAAAAATAATTATTCTGTTTTGTTAATATTCCACAAGACAGGTTTATTGTTATTAAAATATGAATTGTCACCTAAGCAAAGAAAAATACTCAATCAGAATGAACAATGCGAAGACGCTACTTTGATTAGACGTGAAGCATTACAAGAACCACTCGAACCGTTAAAATCGTTTAACGACGACATACCCGATTCTTCTTCTTCTTCTTTGCGTTCGTTCTTTATGACCAATTTTAATCACTCTCTGTGATATGTTTGATCTTTGCCAAGAACATGTATACGTTGCACATTGGTTTGGTAGGCCCCTAAACGCATAAACCTCTACAAGTTTAGGACACATGCATCCGATTTCAGCCAAACCTCCTTAGTCGCCTCTTACGACATGCGTGGCAGGTAACATTGGTTCTATTCTTTACACCCCAAATTTGGGTCCAGGTAACCACTCGGGCAATACCCGATTCAAACGTCTTCTTAAAATATATCAGAAAATGTAATTCATGCTATTAGATGTCATCTTTTGGAAATGCTTACCCAATTCCTCATCAGGATTAATAAAAACTTTTACCCGTGCGAAGCCGGGTTAATTAGTTAGTCATATATATATAGAGAGATTTTTAAATATATGTATATATATATGTGTGTTATTTTCTTTAACGTCAGTTTGTTATTTCTTTAAATCTCATTCTGAGCTTCTGATACGATGCGGGAAACAAAAGACGTAATGATGGCTATAGGAATATCTTTTTAAACAAAAAGATCATTCTCTTTTTTGTTAGTAGATACAAAATATTTAATAGCTTTATTGTATCGGGTTTTCCCCATATGGTTCGGTGTTTCCCCGTACATATGACACTGCACATGCCGAGAGTATTTCACAAAGCACGAACTGCTTAGCTTCAGCAACAATTCTAATAATAAACTGAACAAATGCTTTCGTTAACCAAACGACTCTTTCCAGTTTCGAACCCATGACTTTTAGAAAGGGAAGGCAGACGATCTGCTCACCTGAAAACATAGACCCCAAAATTGTTAATATAAGATTGTAAAACATATTTCCCGATGTAACAATAATTTCTCTTTATCCATATTTACTCTTAGTATGCGCACATTAAGTCCTGGATAGTATAGTAATTAGTGCACATGCTTCGTAGACTAAGGGTCATGTGTTCAATACCATGATGGAACAAGGTTCCTCAGTCGTAGTTTGATACCATAGAAACACTCAGCATCAAATAGCTTGTCCGGAGCAGAACTTTGCCAAGTTAACAGTCCTTCGGAATTTATCCATCTCATTGGTCAGATGCCCTGCCTCTGCAGCGATCATGCTCAAACCGTCAGTTACATATTGGATCAATCTTCTCCGTTATCTTCCTCTTCTCCTCTTTGCCGGGATGCCTCCTTCCATGATGGTCTTCTCTAGCCCTTCATGTCTTTTTATAGAAACACCAGGAAGTAAATTAGGTCATTGTTTATAGTTCTCATTAGCCACTAGTAACAAATGTTATAAAAAGAAGAAGATGGAGATATGTTGGACACACCTTGAGAATAAATGATCAAAGAATATCCAAGCAGGCATTGAAGTGGGATGCAAAGGGTTCAAGAAATAAAGGACGACCTAACTAGACCCTGAAACGAATGTTGCTTATAGAGGCAAGACATATCTGTCTCAGTACCATGGAGAAGATTGAGCGCGTTACCCAGGATAGAGCGGTATGGAGAAATTGCTTGCAGATTGTATGTAACGTATAACGTTACCAGAGAAATTATTATTATTATTGCTTTTGTGTGTGTGATGTAGTTTATGTGAAAATTGGTGCCGCCAGAAATGTTTATCATCTGACTTATCTTATTGTATGAGTTAATCTTACACATATTATTTACTTGCTTTCTCAGGTTGGTGTGGCCACATTTAACAATGAAGTGCAATTACAGTTTTACTTGAATGAATACAAAGACAAAGATAAACTGTTACGTGCTATAAAGATGGTAAGTGATCTATATGACTGTTTTCTTTTAATTAAAAATTATGCACCAAGCTATATTTCAGGTAGATACACGATTATGCATTAAGCTATAATTCTCGTAGTTAGCCAAGATTATGTTTTAAGCTATATTTCAGGTAGATACAGATTATGCATTAGCTATAATTCTCGTAGTTAGCCAAGATTATGTTTTAAGCTATAATTCTCGTAGTTAGTCAAAATTATGCTTTAATCTATAATTCTCGTTGATAGCCAAGATTATGTTTTGAACTATATTTCTGCTAGATAATCTAGGACTTAGCTATATTCGGCGTAGGTATTCTATTTCAGGCATGACTATACTGTTAGCTATATTTACTATTTTTACACTAGATTATGACATGTGCAAACTTCATGCGGCATAGACAAAGAAAACTGGGAGCGGCTGACCAACGACAGGCAACCATGGAGAGCGGCAGTGAGGGTCGTCTCAAAAAGAAAAGAAGAAAAACAACATCGCATTTGGAGGCAAAAGAGAGCACAGAGAGAACATCCTATGTATCAGCTCCAGTCTCTAGTTTTACCTGCAGCAACTGTGGCAAGGATTGCCACTACAGAATATGATATTACAGACACAAAAAACGTTGTAATTTAGCACAGAACATAATTCGTGACGCAAGACCTATTGTTTCCTGAGACAAAGAGGCCAATGATGACAATGATGAGACTAGATTATGACATGTGCTATATTCAATTAAAGTGGTGAAGATTATGTAATAATCAATATTTCTGGCATCTTCTTTAGATTACATTATCTGCTATATTTCTCATAGGTGATCTAGATTATGAGGTGAACTACATTTCTAGTAGGTAGTCCAGACTACGTTCTTAGATAAACGTACAGTATGTAATTTATGTTATATGAGCTACATTTCTGGTAGGTAGTCCAGACTACGTTCTTAGATAAACGTATAGTATGTAATTTATATTATATGAGCTACATTTCTGGTAGGTAGTCCAGACTACGTTCTTAGATAAACGTATAGTATGTAATTTATATTACAGGAGCTACATGGGGAGTCAGACTTTTCTAGATAAACGATTATGTTTATATTAAGGCTCATTATGGTAGGGAGTCTAAATAATGTAGATTGGTATGTTATCATAACCATCAGGTGCTGTCCGTGCCGACTGGCTTAGGCGATCATGGTTCTCAACGAAACTCTGTCTCTTGTGTTTGCTATCATCTCAGATATTGACACCTCTACTGTGACATGAAGTCAGTCTATCCACAATTTTCTTTCTCTGTTTTCATATGTCTCGTCTACCCTCTATTTTACCAGTTGTCACAATGTGTTCTAAACCTCCCTTCCTCATCGCATGCTCGAGAAATTATTACTGTTTCTTTCTTACAGTGATGATAAGTTTTCTCTGTGTTTTGACCTCATTCAACACCTCCACATTATTCATTTTAGCAGTCTGTGGAATTATAATCATTCTTCTGTAATACCAATCTATGTGGCCTCCAGAGATTTTTCGATCTTTTGCTTGTTGCCCTTGACTAACATCCGTAGGCCAGTATTGAGTAACTCTCATTCTAATCCTTGACAATGACTTGTTACATATAATGCTTCTCATTTTTGGAACACTGTTTCGACCTGCCTTATTCTGCTCTTGATTTACTTTAATTATGGTGTGTAGTCTTTATTACATGAGCTAAATTCCTGATGGACGTATATAGATTAAGCAGTGGTTAGCTCGATCATAACCCAATAGTACTTGGTTTAAAATCCGTGGCGGACAGTTAGGAGCAAATTTGGCCCTGTTAATTTTTACAAACGGTAAAAATAGACTTCACCGTTCGGAAAGCAATGTGAAACTACTGTACGTATAAATGGTGATTAGAAAATCAAAGTCTCGTTTACTGTTTTATAATGTCGACGTCCTGTAAAGGATATGCCACGATTTCTATTTCACATTGCTAGTAGAAATATTATATAACATTATAATTTTATCGGTCAACTTTTACTACATTTCTGCATTTTATTAGTTAATCTGTGTCGCATTTCTCCATGTTAGTACTGTTTACTACTGCTTACTTTTGCATTACTACTGCTTTGACATATAAGATACATATCTTTATGATGATGATAATGCTAATGATACCAAGCTTCTACTCATTACTCAATTGTAATTTTATTTGCATTTTTTTTCAGTATCTGCCTCTGTGCTATTTTGCATGTCCAATCTGTCAAAGTAAATGGATGACTTCATGTTTTCGATTTATTTTCTTTGTAACCTAGCTTGTTCTCTGTTCTCCTTATTCATTCGTACGATCAGGGCCGTGAGGTATATTTTCTCAGTATGATGCAAATCTTCAAAATGCCGCCCCTTAAATGTTTTTTCTTTAACATAACCTTCAAATTTTGATTTTGATTTCACTGCGTATGCCACCTCCCCTTGCGGTTCCGCCTGATGCGGCCGCCTCTCTGTATCATAGCATGGACGGCATTGCGTACCATCTTAATCTTCCCTGCATTTATTCTAAGTCCTACTTTCTCTGATACATTAACTAAATCGGATGTCTTTGCTTGCATTTACTGGTGGTTGAGTGCCAATATCGATAGGTCGCTTGCAAAATCAAGATCGTCTAGTGGTTTTCATGGTGCCCACTGTACTCCAGTTCGTGTTCCATTCATGTGTGATCCATTCATGGGATTCTTCCCTTACTACTTCAATATTCTTATAAATGTGAGTATAATAATCTTCTAACACTATAAATAAAGACTGCAGTAAAACTAGGTAGCAATAGCGAAACATGTAAAAACCAATTACTGTAGTTTTACAAAGTACACGAATAAAATACAGCTACGTTTCGACCAAAAGCCTTGTACAAAGGATACAAAAGTAGTGATTAACATTCAGCCTTCCTATACGGCAGACATAACAAATACATTTCAGACAATAAATCCCTAATGGATTCTAAAATCAATAATCTTCGACATGGTTCTCTTACAAATGGCCAAAATATGGAAAATTAGCCGACTTCTTAATGGTAAAACGTGATTGCAAACATGTTTTATTGCAGCCTCAACACTTTTCTCCAGAGTTGAACGTATCTGCTCTGACCACTTATGATATTTGTAGCTAAGCGGCTTTCTTACATCGCCAGTTTGTGTGGAATTATATTGATATGCTCAATCAGTTCTTACATAGTTACAGTTTTTAGTCTAAAACATGATATAATATATTGATTGAGAAACTGCATAAAACAGATCATACAGCACGATCTCTTAAACCTACTTGTCTGTAGAGTACCCCACTTGTCTCCAATACTTAAAGTCTTTAAAAAATGTACTTCACAAAATTGAATCTTTTCTCTTGAATAAAAAAAAAAGTATTAGAAGCAAAATGACCTTAACCGGCATACTTTTTATGCAGCTGTAAATCTTCATAGTTTTTACGTTTTGTCTCCCCAAAAAATTGTCAAAACTTACAATGTAACTGTGCTAAATTACCACAACATATCCTGTTTTTTTATAATTTCTACAGTTTGAAATGCGTCACTCAATTTCACTGATTATTAGCAAAGAATTTCTTATTTAGAATTTCAACTCGAAACAGGTCTATAAAACGCATTTTTAACAAAACGACACTATCTTCGACATTCGTTACATGCTCATAATGATGCCGTTTATCATCATCAAACAGCTTGTCCTGAGCAGAACTTATGCCACCTTAACGCATTTGCTCATCTGAGCAGAACTTTTGCCACCTTAACCCATTTGCTTTATTCTGAGCAGATTTATTGGCTTGCTGTATTTTTATAAAGTGACACAGAGTCAGGATACCTGGCTAACTCAGTACATATTGCAATATAAGTTATGTTAAGGTATGGTATGCGATCGGTGTCATGACACATTGAGTATTCCCATTCGTGCTCTATTTTCCGCTGCAGCAGCCATCATAACGTTCATTTACTCACCGTGCCGAATAGAAGTTAATTAGTTTACCTTCGCTCTGTCGTTCTGTTCACTCGTCCATACTTCTGCCCGCTTGAGTCGTGGCATTGTTTTGCAATATAAGTGTTACTGGAGGTAAGAAACAATTGCGGAGGAAGAGGGTTAACAGTCCTTCGGAATTTATCTTTCTCGTAGGCCAGACTTCCTGCCTCTACAGCTGTCATGGTGCTGTTACAATTGACATAACGTCACTCTCTCATAGGCCAGACTTCCTGCCTCTACAGCTGTCATGGTGCTGTTACAATTGACATATGTCATTCTCTCATAGGCCAGACTTCCTGCCTCTACAGCTGTCACGGTGCTGTTACAATTGACATATGTCATTCTCTCATAGGCCAGACTTCCTGCCTCTACAGCTGTCATGGTGCTGTTACAATTGACATAACATCACTCTCTCATAGGCCAGACTTCCTGCCTCTACAGCTGTCACGGGATTGTTCAATTATAAGTATTCTGGAGGCTAGACTTCTGCAGGTAGGGCTTAACATCCTTGAATAGTCACTTCTCATAGGCCAGACTTCCTGCCTCTAGCTGTCAGGTGCTGTTACAATTGACATAACGTCACTCTCTTATAGGCCAGACTTCCTGCCTCTACAACTGTCATGGTGCTGTTACAATTGACATAACGTCACTCTCTCATAGGCCAGACTTCCTGCCTCTGCAGCTGTCATGTGCATGTTACAATTGACATACGTCATCTCTCATAGGCCAGACTTCCTGCCTCTACAGCTGTCATGGTGATGTTACAATTGACATAACATTACGTTTCATTAGTTCCTGTTACTCCATTTCTCCGAGATAATCAGGTGTCATTAACAACAAAATGAAAATCGTGGCATATCCTATATAGAACTTTGCTATCAACTACAGTCTTCTTCTTCTTCTTTATACGCTTCATATCGACCACGTGTTAACCGCCTGTGTGATTTATATGTAATCTAAGCCTAGGAGCGATTGTACGTTGTGCCAGTTATACGCCTATAAGTAGGCCAGCACATCCGATTTCTACGATGTTTTGTATTTAGTAGGGTAGCTTCCCTAGATACTACATCATATGCCTCTTGCAACATTCCTTGTAGGTTGCAGTGGTACTATTCTATGCTTCTCTTACGGGATTGAGCACCACACGTACAAAACAATCACAGTAAACGAGTCGCCGAGTTTCTAGGTACCACTTCTACGTTCAGTAGTTTACAATTGCTTTCATAACGGTGAGGTCTTTTTTTACCATTTGTAAAAAATTCCGCCAAACAAATTTTCGAACCGTAAAAATATACCACACCGTCCAGAATTCAATAGCAGACTAATATTCGTATGAATAAAGGATAGACAATCGCCTGTATGTAAGTTACTTTGAAGTATGTAAGTTGCTTGAGTTACATAGATAAACAAAGAATGAAAATGGTTTGGCCACGTAATAAGAATACATCCAAACTCCACAGTATACAGAGTCTTCTACAACAGAACATCGGAAAGAAGGCAAGAGGAAGACCACGGAAAAGATACTTAGATGGCGTAGCAGAATCCTGTGAAAGAGCTAAGATAACAATCACACAAGTCACCAGAACAGCGCAAGACAAAAACAGAAAACCACGACACTGGACAACAACCCGGTAGCAGTGTGACGACAAAAGAAGAAGAAGAAACAGAAGAAAAGAAATTGTGGTTGCCATGACAACATCGGCCATCTTTAAAAAAACATGTTATTAAAATCCTAAAATTTACAACAAAACAAATATTTTGAGAAATAAATGAATGATTCATAAACTGTATATTATTCATAAAATGTTAACTATTCATAAAAAGAAGAAGAAGAAGAAGACAATCGTCTAGTTCACGTCTAGCAACGTCTAGCAACGTCTAGCAACGTCTAGCAACGTTCTGTAAAGGAAATGTCCCGATTGTTATTCATTTATAATGTTGAAATACTATATAACAACTTCTGTTGTATGCATGGGAATCATGGGAAACAAACAGACAGGTGAGAAACATCCAATGGTAGCGAAGATGTTGTTTCCGGGGAAAATTCAAATATACGATGGTCAGACAGAAAAAACGAATGAGTCATTCAAGAAGCACATTTGAGACTCTCGTCAGGGCTACCGAGTTCGTGCTCCCTCGCTCAGATCTTCCTGTGTAAGAAAGATATTGGAGAAAACATGGTTAATCACCAAAGTGCATTATTATGATAGCTTCAATAAATTAATCAATCATTTCGCATTTGTGCTGCCAGGCTCGAAAGGGGAGCAATTATTAGTAACACTGCGACTACGTGTCTAAGGAGCAAGATAGTAACATGCGACCTACAGTCGTCGTAAAAGGCGTGTGAGGTAGGGACCTAGGGATGCTACCCTAGTAAATAAAAAGCGTCGCAGAAATCGGATGTGCTGGCCTACATGTAGGCTCATAACGGGCACAACGTACAATCGATCTTAGGCTCGGATCACATACAAATCACAAAGCGTGATTAACAAGTGGTTGATATGGGGTGTTGGAAGAAGAAGATTCATTCATTGAATCATTTAACATCCACATATATTCAATAGAGATAGTATCTACTGATAAACATTTCAGGTTGAACAAACGCATGGACCAAGCACAGCCACTGACAAAGCTATCAAGTTTCTGAGAACACACTTCTTTCAACGCAGATTTGGTGCCCGGCCATTCGTCCCTCATGTGGCCATCATAATCACTGATGGGCAGAGTGACCACATGATAAGGACATTGATAGAAGCTACACGAGGTATGATATTCCTTTAAGATATCAGATTGATATTTATTATTATAACTGTATTAACCTTTCCTATATATATAGTGGCGGCTCGTGATCAGTTTTGTTGAGGGGGCCAGCCATTTTTATTCGGATAAATCATGGTTTTTAGTTGCTATATTTTAATTTATAAAATAATAAATACACGTTATATTTTTAGTGGGACCCGGCCCCACTGGCTCTTAATGGCGAGCCGCCACTGTATATATATATTAGCATCTGTCATTGATGTACTATGTGCACCGTGTACCACCTGGCTTTTAGGTTTACCGGTATAACGTCCTTTCTTACAGGTTTCTATAGATCGAAAAATTGCTGTGATTAGGTAGCTGACCTGACGCACAAGTCCCTCTATTTTTTCATCCTGGCTTGGAACCGGCATTGGCGGAATTTGTGTAGCAATTTTGATTGCACTGGAAATGTTAAAAGCGAAATTCTGCTACGAATTGTCAAAGCAATATCAGATCTTAAAATTCTAAATAAAATATAGAACTGCATGTAATACAGATTTAAAACTAAATTACTCATTTTCAATTCAAATGTTGTATCAATCCTAAAATATGCCAGCGAGAGTTGGAAAATGGCTAAAGATCTAGAAAGAAGCAAGATGAATGCATTTGAAAATAGATGTCGGAAAAAATAATGAACATAAAATGGAACGAATTCTGGAGAATTGATGAAATCAGAGAAATGTCTCGCCAAATATTAGTAACAACTGTTATAAGTAGGACAAGATTGAAATATGTTAGGCATACCTAGAGACGAAATGATCAAAGAATTTCAAAGTAGTCATTGAAATGGAAGGTAAATAGAGACAAGATGCAAAAAACCAAATGTGACCAACCAGCTGGTACCATTACAAAAAGTATTTTTCTACAAACACTTTGTTACAAGTTCCACACTTAGTTTCTGATAGCAACACACCACAGAAAACTCACCACGTGTGACAAGAAATGCTTGAGGAAGACGGTGGGGGTCACCAGAAAAGATAGACTAAGAAACGAGGACATTAAAAACTGAATGCATTGAAAGACAACAAATGCAGTGGTTTGGACATTTAATGAGAATGGACCACAAACCAACCACCAATAACAGCACATAGTAAAAAGAGAGCCAAAGGAAGACCACGAAAAAGATGGATAGACAATATCAAATACCAAGACCACACAAAATAGATACGGATATAACACAACAAGGGCGACTCATCTGGCTCTGGAATTTTCTGGCTCTAGAATATCTGGCTCTGGAATATCTGCTTGGAATTCGAATTAAAGCCCCCACCCCTACGCTTAACGGCAAGAGTGGAAAACCAATTACACCATCCACCTGGGGATAGACAATAGTCAAAGGGTACAAGAATTAGATTACCCCCTAGGCAGCCTGAGACAACCTTTCTAGAGATGCATGACATATCGAACTCAGTTCCATCTAAGAGAATGAGCGAGTTGCCAGGACAGAGCAGTATGGAGAAATTACTTGCAGGTCCAATGTAACGTCTAACAGTACGAGTAATCAACTTCTCATGGGTACGGTGATCAAATGGACTTTAGGATGGCTGCTGCAGCGGAGGACAGGGCATGCATGGGAATGCCCAATGTGCCGTGACGTCGATCGCATAACATAACATAACAGTACGAGAGGAATACATATTATTATAAACATTTTCCCTACCCTACTGTTACATCGATTACCTTGGTTGATGATAGTGAATTCGTGGAATGCTGCTGATATCTTTATGTGTAAGAAAGAGATAATAACACAAATGGTTATTCAAAGAAGTGCGATGATTATGGTCGTATCAACCAATTATACAATATGTTAAAATCCATATGTGATCATTTATCGACAGCAAAGCAGCAGGACATCATCATTTTTGCAGTTGGTGTTGGAGAGTTGGTCAACAGCCTGGAACTTGAACGAATGGCCAGCGCGCCATCAAACGAATATGCCTTCGTTGTAGACAATTTCGCATTTCTAAACTCTATTAAAGAAAAGCTTGCAGTCCAAACATGTTCAGGTAAGTTACAAATTAAAGAATGAGGGAAAATATACGGTAATCTATCGCTTTCTCGAACTTTCTCTCTCGTGCACTTTCCCAGTAATTCATATTGCAAATAATAATAATCATCATCATCAAATAGCCTATGCCGTGCATAACTTTGCCACCCCATCAGTCCTTCGGTATTTCTCTCTCTCATAGACCAGATTTCCTGCCTCTGCAGCCGTCATGTTCAACTATCAGTTACATCAACAATCCATCTTCTCCGTGGTCTTCCTTGTCTTCTCTTTGCCGTCATGCCTCCTTCCATGATGCATAATAGTAATACTACGTCATTTAACTCTTAGTGGACAAGGGCAAAAGCCATTATACAGTAAAAACGTCACTTATTGTGGCTCCTGGTTCACAAGGAGCTAATGCAGTTAAACGTAACATAGAGCCTGCAAGTAATTTATCTATACTTCTCTGTCCTGGGCAACTCGCTCAATCTCTTACATACAATTGAGACTTTCCACTTCTTCTTTGAACGTTCCACATCCCTTGTTAACCACTCTGTGTGATTTGTATTGATCTGAGCCTAGAAGCGATTGTACGTTGTACCAGTTATGCGTCTACAAGTAGGTCAGAACATCCGTTTTCCGCGATGTTTTTTTATTAATTAGGATAGCCTCCCTAGGTGCTACGTCATTCGCCTCTTACGACATGCCTTGTAGATCGCAGTGGTAGTATTCTTTGCTTTCCTTGTGAGCCCTAACACCATACGGGTGGAAGTGAGACCGATATTTCTTGCCTCTCTCAGCAAAGTTCATTTCAGAGTCACCCTATGGCGTCCTCTCTTTCTTGAACTCTTTGCCTACCACGTCAATGACTGCGATGTATATCTTGATCATTTCTTCTCAAAGAATGCCCACCTTATCTCCATCTTCTCCTTCTTACAACAGTTGTCATTAGTGGTTGATCAGACATTTGTCTGATTTCATTACTTCTCATAAACTGGTCTCATTTTATGTTCATTAATTTTCGCAGACATCTATTTTCAAATGCTTTAAACTTGCTTCCTATTTCTGTAGTCATTTTCCAACTCATTTTCGCTGGCATTTGTTAGGATTCCAAATAATGTTAGGTTATTCTGTTGCAGATATCCTTATTCCCAGATTTTCGTTTTTATTTCCAGATTTTCATTAGAAACGTTTTTTTGTGGTCGTCCATTTGTTTTTTTAAATTTGTCACTCATGTTGTTCGTTTGCTTGATAAAGGCCTTGTTGGTCGAAGCGTTGCAGTATTTTGTCTTTGTTTTTGTAATTTGTAAAACTACAGTACTTTGTGATTACGTGTTTTGCAGATATCCTTAGATACATTTAAAAAATGTTTCAGTAAGTTTTCGATTTCTTGTTTCCTCTCACTTGTTCAGTAACACTATTTGACCTTCACATATCTTCTTATTTTTCTTCCTTGTTCGTTCTGACACACCTGCTGGCTATAGCAGGAGGCAGTGTGATTAACGGAATGCGTTGTGTCACTGTCTACAGCGTGAGCTGTGCTATCTGTATATTACGTTCTGCCACACCGACTGGTTATAGCAGGATGCAGTGCGATTAACGGAATGCGTTGTGTCGCTGTCTACAGCGTGAGCTGTGGTATCTGCACATTACGTTCTGCCACACCGTCTGGCTATAGCAGGATGCAGTGCGATTAACGGAATGCGTTGTGTCGCTGTCTACATCGTGAGCTGTGCTATCTGCATATTACGTTCTGCCACCGACTGGTTATGCGGATGCGTGCGGTTAACGGAATGCGTTGCATCGCAGTTTGCAGCGTGAGCTGTGATATCTATACATTTCGGTCCAACAATCCGAATTCAGTATATCCTTTTCTTTGGATGCCGGTATATTCACCCGTGTGTTGTCAGGGCTCACAAGGGCAGCAAAGAATAGTAACACTGCGACTAAGAAGCAGGACGTAAGAGACGACTGAGGAAGGAGCCTAGTGAAGCTACCCTAGTAAAGAAAAAGCGTCGCAGAAATTGGATGTGCTTGCTGACTTGTAGGTGCATAACTGGAGCAACATACAATCGCTCTGATGCTCAGTTCACATATACATCACAAAGAAATGTTAAAAAGTGGTCGATATGTAGCCTTTGAGGAAGAAGAAGGATACAAGATTATCTGCTACATCTTCGATCTGCACAAACATATATATACGTCTTGTAAGTCGGTTGTTTCTGGGGCCCGGGTACGGGAGTTGAAGTAGGTCTTGAACAGCTTTGTTCTTACTCTGACACTCACTCAGCTATGAGTCGCACGCAGCTTGTGTTTTGTACATCGAAGGGAGATGGATCATCTGACCCCTTCACATATCTGAGAGTAAGCATAAAGAAAACCAATATTCACCACACTCTTTTAACTCCCTGGGAACCAAACGATACACTAAATAGCTTCGGTTTAGAGACGTTTTTACCAGGAGCCACACGTTTCTGTATTCTAAAAACTGCTTGTAAAAACATGGCTTTTGCACTGGTACAGTAAGAATCCTGAACCATTGCAACTCATTTACTGCCAACGTTATCAAGGACGAATCGGACGAACGATTTCTTTAATGATATTAAAAATTGGCCAATACATATACTTTACATACTTATTGAGAGCCGCTGTAGCGTAGTTGTTAGTGAACTCGCTTCGTAAGGCTGGTGGTCTGGGTTCAACTCTCGCAATGTGCGTGGAATTTTTAGGCTTCTCAGGTCGACCCAGCCTCAACTGGGTACCAGACATGCTCTGGGAAAGTAAAGTCGGCCGGCGTGATGCTGACCACATCACCCATCGTGTGCCGACGGTCAATGAAAAATACAGTCCTAACACTGTATTGACCTATATACCACGAGGTATGAAAGGGTTCCTTTACTTCCTTTTACATACTATTCCTTTCGCTCCTCGTTGAGCATAGGGCTTCAACAGTTGTTCACCACTCTTCTCGGTCTCTCACTGTTCTCTTTATGGTCTCCCAGGATAGTTCAGCACCTCAAGAAGACTTCTAGGTCTGTTAAAGGCGCTTCTTTTTCGTTTTCATTGCGTGTTCCACTCAAGTGCTTGTCTAGTGACTGTGTCTTCTGAACGGTATGTCCTACCCAATACATACGCTAAAAACAAATTGAAACACTAAGTTATCCATCTGAACGTATACAAGTCATAACAGAAGACAACATGTTAGTATTATATATCGTCTTCTTAGAACGCTCCATCGGGGACACTCGCCGGTGCTACGAAGCTCGTGCACTGCAGCTGAGATCGTCCTGTGTAAGAAAGAGATCGGAGCACACATGGTTACTCACCGAAGTATAATGATGAGGATCGTATCAATCAATCAATCACTGTTTTCTGTAGAAGACTTACTACCTATTTGTCTACTTGGAGTGCAATGATGCCGTTTCTTAAACACTGAATATTTCTTACCGGGAACGCAAGAGAGAGAAACACTGAATATTTCTTACCGGGAACGCAAGAGAGAGAAACACTGAATATTTCTTACCGGGAACGCAAGAGAGAGAAACACTGAATATTTCTTACCGGGAACGCAAGAGAGAGAAACACTGAATATCTTCAACGTATACAGTCAAAAGAAAAAACATGAATATTTCGTTTCTAGGAACGCCATCGAGGGACACTGCCGTGCTACGGACGCAAGGATGCAGCTGAATCGTTTCCCGGAAGAAGAGAGAAACAGAACATTTCTTACCGAAGATAATGAGAGGATCGTATTTAATCAATCAATCACTGTTTTCTGGAAGACTTACTACTGATTTGTCTACTTGGAGTGCAATGAGCGAAACACTGAATATTTCTTACCGGGAAGCAAGAGAGAGAAACACTGAATATTTCTTACCGGGAATGCAAGAGAGAGAAACACTGAATATTTCTTACCGGGAATGCAAGAGAGAGAAACACTGAATATTTCTTACCGGGAACGCAAGAGAGAGAAACACTGAATAAACTGATTAAAATCTATCATGTTTAAAAAAAATACTTATGTCAATTATAACTTTTACATTTATCTGATTTTTTTTCTAGTGACAGTGCCACCAACCACAACTCTCAGGCCAACTACTACAACAGCGCCTAAGACAACTACTACATCAACGAGAGCCACACAGGATTCAGCCTCTTCGGAAACAAAAGACGCAACATCCATACCCGTATTGGCAACGTCAGCTACCACATCACCCACAACACAAATTACATCAGCAAGCAGTAAGTGTATAGTTACAATATGTATCTTGTAAGAAATCATTAAAACGTTACATGTTTCTTCATGTCCCTACTTGACATGCTTCTACTTCTTTTCATTCTTCAAACGCTTCATATTGACCACTTGGGATACCACTCTGTGTGATTTGTATGTGATCTGAGCCTAAAAGTGATTGTACATCATGCCAGTTATGCACCTACAAGTAGGCCAGAACATCTGATTTCTGCGATGCTTGCTATTTACTAGGGTAGCATCACTAGGTCCTACATTAGACGCCTCTTACGTCATGCCTTGTAGGTCTCAGTGATACTATTCCTTACAAACCACAAGGGTGTCTCAAATTACTAAATGTGTAGGCTGAAAGAGATCAAGACGCAGAGAAAACTTATCAATATAATGCAGCGGTATCATGTTGAATAAATACAATTTCCCATTGCCTTTTCAGACCTCAGAATATAAAGTCTCTTTCCTTCACACTACTGGACTCTACTGTACATAAGGTAGGAGGGCCTATTCCTTTCTTCATATGTGGAATGTCTAGTGTGGAATTGAGCAAACATCCCTCTTGTGTCTGAATCTTCTTCTTCTTTGCGTTCGTTCTTTACGACCAATTTTAATCACTCTTTGTGATATATTTGATCTTTGCCAAGAACGTGTATACGTTGCACATTGGTTTGGTAGGCCCTAAAATATAGACTTCTACATGTTTAGGACACGTGCATCCGATTTCAGACAAACATCCTTGGTCGCCTCTTACGATATACGTGGCAGGTAACATGCATGGTAGGTAACAGTCGTTCTATTCTTGACATCCCAAATTTGGGCCCCGGTAACCACTCGGGCGGGTGTCTGAATCGATAGGCGAACTCTTACGGACTTGCTAATCCGTTCCACAGATTTATGTATAGCGCACGTAATGAGAAAATGAAGATAAAACACATTGCAACCGAGACTAGCAAAGAGAAGAAGTGATGAAATCAGAGACATGTCTGGTCAACCACTAGTGACAACTGTTATAAGAAAGAAAAGATGGAGATATGTTGGGCACACCTTGAGGAGAAATGATCAACGAATATCAAAGCAGGCATTGAAGTGGGATGAAAAGGGTTCAAGAAAGAGAGGTCGACCTAAGGAGACCCTGAAACGAACTTTGCTGAGAGAGGCAGGAAATATCGGTCTCAGTTCCATGGATGAGATTGAGCGAGTTACCCAGGATAGAGCGGTATGGAGAAATTACTTGCAGGCCCTATGTAACGTATAACGGTACGAGAGGAATTATTATTATTAACCGAGACTAGCAATGGAAGACGAAACATAAGACAGCTTTGTGCAGCACTCTTGACAGGTTGTGTGCTATTTCTGTTGAGAGGGACTGAGACATACATGGTAAACAAATTACTGTGCAATGAAGTCAGCCTTGTTTGTGATGTATGGAATTAAACCCTCTTTAGGCAGAGACGCGTCACTTTCAACCTATTGACGAGCCTGTTCTGGTTATATCAGAGCGTGTAAGCCAACAAACATGAACAATGAGAGTTAACTTCTTTCGGAGAATCCAAGTATAATGATATTCTTTATTTAAATCAATGCCCAACGTGTTCGAGGCGCGGGTGACTAGCCCTCCGTGCGTGTGGGTTCAATTCCAAGGACTGGCAGAAAAGCCACAGGTTCTCCAAATTCCCGGTGTTCGTGGCACCGAACCGAAGGGTTACGATGTCCCTTGCACTTAGTCGAAGAGCTGAAAACTCAAGTGCTTCTGGATCGGAATAAAGGCAATCTTTCGTTTTTAGACTGGTTTTATACCTCGACCTGCGCTGTATCATTCAGATGATATGCACTTGCAATGTCTTGTGCTTCTGTATGCTTCTTCTTCTTCTTCTTCGAGCGCTCCACATCGACAACTTGTTAACTACTCTTTCTGATTTGTATATGATCTGTGTCTAAGAGCGATTGTACGCTGTGCCAGTTATGCACCTACAAGTAGGTCAGCACATCCGATTTCTGCGATGCTTTTATCTACTAGGGTAGCTTCCCTAGGTCCTACATCAGCCGCGTTTTACGACATGTCTTGTAGGTAGCAGTGGTACTATTCTTTGCTTTCCTTACAGGCCCCGGCACCACATGGGCGACTTATGTATACCTTAGCGCAAACATTATTTGCTAACAATGTATTAATCAGAACATAACCGCTACTATCTTTCTACTTTATTTAACATGTTTGTTTTGAATTCAATCAAAAGCTGAGACTACACAAACAACAACAACGACCACTCCGGAACCGACTACAACAACGCAACCTCTACCTACAACTACAACATGGGTAGATGTTGTACGAAAAAGTAAGTACACATTTCTAAGTAGCGAATATAAAGTGAGCAAAATATGTTGTTTGTACAGCAAGACCCGACATTGGTTGAAGAAAGGGGTACAGAAGATACACATTTGTACACAAAAGTACACATTTGTAAGTAGCGAATATAAAGTGAAGAAAATATGTTGTTTATACAGGAAGACCCGACATTGGTTGAAGGAAGGGGTATAGAAGATATTGGTGAATTTGTCTACATTGGAAGCAAGATCGACCAAGCAGAAGGTACAGATGAGAACATTAATGCCATGATTAGGAAAGTCAGACAAAACAGTGCTATCCTTAAGACAGTATGCAACATCTACTGCCAGATCGCTGGTAAATAAATTATTCTACTGCCAAATAAATGGATCAGCAGCTGTAATTATGCTTACAGTTTATGAATCATCCATTTATTTCTCAAAATATTTTGTTGTTGTAAATTTTAGGATTTTAATAACATGTTTTTTTAAAGATGGCCGCTGTTGTCATGGCAAAACCCCAAATTTTTTTAATGCCTTAAAATAGATCTTTATTCATAGCTTAACATGCTCATTATAAAATAATTGTTCTAACATAATTAATAAAGAAAATTATTTTTTTCGTAGGCAAACCCCTTGCTATATCAGAACATGCACAATTCAAAGCTGTGTTTTATTTATTATCTACTCTATTCGAAAAAAGAATTATACATACAAACATTAAATGAATCTTGTGAATTTTATTTTTCAAACAAAATATTTTGGCATGTAAAGTGGCATGTTGGAGAATTGGTCCCGCCTGAATAGATAGTCATGAGACGTTTCGTATTGTAATAGTTGAATATATAACAATATGTATGTCATTTCATGTTTTTTCAGTCTGTGAAAAGAAACCAGTTGATGTTGTTTTCGCTTTGGATTCTTCGGATATCGTCGGTCCTAAAGATTTCTGGTACCAAGTCCGATTTGTAAGAGATATTACTTATGGTCTGGACGTCGGTTACAATAAAACTAGGATTGGTGTTGTGCTCTACAGTGACCAGGTACGGATGTCATACCTTATTATGTGTATGTTATCTTATGCGCTATGTCTTCACGTGTGCCTTTCTATATGTAACCCTTCTCTTCATGTCGCATCAGTTATACGATTACTATCATCATAACACACCATACATGTCCATATGTGTTCCGATCTCCGCCTCATCGAATCCAGCAGAGTCCAGCGGCCCAACACACCAGTTCGATGTTGATTAATCAATCTCTTTGCATATTTAGTATGTCGTTCTTTTCGGGCTTCACCAATATTGATACCATTCTCTCCCAATCTGGTCAGCGAGTGGATTCACAGCCCTGAAACTCCTCTGTTCGGAAAGACTCTCTCAATGCGCTAAGAATGTCATTTCAGTCCATGTCACTCCCTCTGATATTGTAACCAAGCCAGTAAATCTATCAGCGCATCTCGTATTCAACACATAAGGTATTTTACTTAAAATGTGATCCGCATTGCTGTCAGTTTGCTGCAATTTTACTCTTGTTAAAATTTGAATTTACTGCTGCTCTTTTATTCGATCCAAACCATATTCACCCAAGACCAATTTATACCAAGCCCCATTTTTCCCAATCCCACCTTTCCAAATCCCCACCTAACACAAGCCCCATTCAACCCAATCCTCATTCATCCCAAGCTCCATTCACCCTAAGCCTTATTCACCCCAAGCTCCATTCACTCCAAGCCCCATTCACTCTAAACCCCATTTACCCCAAGCTCCATTCATCCCAAGCCATATTCACTCCAAGCCCCATTCACCCCAAGCCCCATTCCCCTAAGCTCCACTCACCCCAAGCTCCATTCACCCCAAACCACATTCACTCCAAGCCCAAATTTACCCCAGGTCCGTTCATCTCAAGCCCAATCACTTCAATCTCTTTTGTGCAAATATTCAGCAGCCAAAAAATCAAAGAACATCCGAGGAGAATAGCTGAATAAAACCGGGGTAAAATTACAGTAAAACTGAGCAAACAAGCAATATCATAACAAATATGTAGCTACATGTTTACAAAAGAAAGGACAAATAATAAAATCACCAAACAAAATCAATGGAAAAATACAAAAGACAAATATCTAACTGTAGAGTTTTTCCATGATGAATTAATAATTCCTCTGATACCATTATGCGTTATATTAGACATGCAAGCAAATTCTCCATACCGCTCTATCCTGGGTAACTTGCTCAATCTCCTCCATGGAACTGAGATATATATTTATTGACTCTCAGCAAATTTCGTTTCAGTGTCTCTTTAGGTCTTCTTTTGTTTTCTGTATATCTTTATACATCTCCGTATATGTTTCTTGACCGTTCCTTATGTGTTTATATGTCTTCTTCTGTTGTGTACATGCTTTTTTCTGTGTATAACTCTCCCTTTCTGTGCGTATGTATCCGTATATGTTTGTATATTTCTATTTGTGTTCATCTGTCTCCATCTATGTGTACATACCTGTTTTTGATTCTATGTCTCCATCTATATGTACATGACTCTGGTTCTTTTCATATGGTTATGTCTATGTGTGTATGTCTCTGGTTCTTTTTATATGTTATGTATATATTTGTATGTCTCTGATTTCGTTTGTGTGTCTATGTTTATATGCTTCTGATTCTGCTTATGTATCTGTCTGTGTGTGCATGCCTCTTATTCTGTTTAAATGTTTATGTTTGTATTTGCATGTCCCTGGTTCCGTTTGTATGCCTACGTTTATTTGTGTATGACTCGAGGTCTGTTTATAACTCTCCATCTCTTAGTGAACTTTTCATTCTATGTTTTGTATATTCCTATATGATTATATATTATCTTCTGTATACTATTATTTCTGTGTATACGCATGGAGAAACACGTAATGACAAAGTACTGTAGTTTGACAAAATACAAAAATAATAACAATACTCAGCAACGTTTCGATCAAACGGTCTTTATGAAGCAAACGATATAACAGGAGTGACGAATTTCACATCACACTACATATAGACTACGGCAGAAATGTCCCAACGGTTCTAAATTGAAAATATGTGTCTAAAAACGAATGTATATGTATGGGCGTTAACATATTAAGGCAAGGAAGAGGTGAGGAGAGGAGGCGAAGGGACAGAGGCAAGTGTCACCCACTGAAAAATGTAATTTTGATAAAACTATCTCATGCGAATCTAACATTCTCTATTTAAGCGTTAAAAACCAGAGAAAAAACTAAACTTATGTGGACACTCATGTGAATATCCCTACCCTATTCCTACGTGATCTCATGTTTCAACAATATGATACAACTTTCGATATTATATTTCAGGTCGTTCACGGTTTTGATGTCAACGACCACACAAGCCTGTCTTCTGCCATTGAGGATCTGTATAGCATCTCCAGAACATATGGAGGTACACGGATATCGGAACTCATACACTATGTCAGGACTAAGAGCTTTAGAAGAACTGTCAGTAGGCGAAACTCTGCACAGGTAAGATAACAGAGGTGGGAGATATTTTAGAACGATTTTAAAATTTAATTTCTTTGAAAAATATCTCCACTTCTTCTTGTTTTGTCGTCACACTGCTACCGGGTTGTTGCCCAGTGTCGTCACACTGTTACCGGGTTGTTGACCAGTGTCGTCTCACTGCTACCGAGTTGATGACCAGTTGCGTGGTATTCTGTTTTTGTCTTGAGTTGTTCTGGTGACTTGGGTGATTGTTATTTTTGTTCTTTGACAAGATTCTGCTATGCCATCTAAGCATCTTTTTGGGGTCTTCCTCTCGTCTTCGTTCCTGAATATCTCCAGTATCATCTACAATTACAGTGGGGACCCGCATCGGTGTTATGAAGTTCGTATACTGTCGTTGAGATCTTCCTGTGCATGAAAGAGATCGAAGACCACATGTTTACTCCGTGAAGTGCAATGATGATGGTTCTACCTACCAATCCATCAATCAACAGAGGAAATACTGAAGTGAAACGAGTATTAGTAGCAAAAAAGAGTAATCTAAGACTAGAGATGTAAGGTGTACAGGTGACAGTACCTATAACATACAATACATGTAATTCTTTACAGGAATGACCATACAGGTAAATCTATAATTATAGCCAGTACAGGTAAATATATACATTGAAAAGTAAAAAAGAACGTGTACGTTTATACATGAAAATGATCACAAGAAATAGTTGCATGAAAGACAACAAAGGTAACTTTAAGCACAAATAAACTTCTTCCAGCGATCCATATCAACCACTTGTTAACCCCTCTGTGTGATATGTATGTGATCTGAGCCTAAGCGTGATTGTACGGTATGCCAGTTATGCGCCTAGAAGTAGGACAGCACATCCAATTTATGTGGTGCTTTTTATTTACTAGGGTAGCTTCCTAGGCCCCTACCTCAGTCGCCTCTTACGACATGCCTTGTAGGTTGCAGTGTTACTATTCTTTGCTCCCCTTGAGGACCTTGGGAACACATGAGTGACTCGGTCACTGATATAGATAATGAATAACTATCTGTGTGTATAGTCTTTGTGGCAAAATGGTTAAGCCCTTGCCTTGCAATCCGAAATTCGTGGGTTCGAATCCGAATCTCGTCGTTCTGAAAAACTCTGTTCTGTGCACGTTACCAGACGTCAGCATCAGTCATTCTCAGATCGTCAATGACATCTTCCATCCATCATCTTCTAGATCTTCCTCTCATTCTTCTTCCATTCACCATTCCCTCCAACGTTATCTTTTCTTCTTTCTTCTTCTTCTTCTCTCGTACATCCGCTGAAAAGTCAATGAATTGAATATGTGCAGGCGGAAAAATATGGCGCCTTGTATTGCGCTTCTGACAGATTTTCTGAGTGAGACCTATATATTACCCTTTTACAGGCGCCCCTCAACCATTCTGACAGCCTTGCCGACTTCAGAGGTACTTGAAGCTTGGATCCTTCAAGAGTGATCGTGACCGGAAATATGTTGTCCGTGTAACTCTTGCCTTGAGTCATTATCTGTTCTAGCCACTCATGTCGTTTGATGTGTCCGAAATATTTAATTATCCTTGATGTTATGCTCTTTAATAACCACCTCTCTCTAATATCAAGCTGTTGAAGAACAGAAGCATTTGTTCTTTTCTCTATTCATGATATTCTAAGTACTCTTCTGTAGCATTTGCATTCAAATGCATTAATGTTTCTCCATATCTCCATGGCTAATGGCCTATGTCTCACAACCATATGTTCAGGGAACAACGGATGCTCTTAAACACTTAATGTTAGTTCTTATATCAGTTCCCTTCCATAGGTTAGTTAGTTCTTCTTTTCATTTTTGCTAAGCAATGCTCAGCTTTCTATTAATTTCTTTTATAGCATTCCCATCATTTGTCAGCAATGCCACAGGGTATTCAAAATTGTCGACTCTTTCATTTTTGTTGCCGTTGACACATATATTAGCCATCAATTCTGTTTTATCAGTTGTGAATATCTTGGCTTTGAATGTATTGAGATAAAGGTTTCATGAACAGTTACAATGCAATATTGTGTAGCTCAACATATTTGCTACTTGTATAATTTTCTTTTGTTTGATATTTATATTGGGCAGTAAATCTTCTTTAAGCCGATGCACGCATTTTCAAACCAATGACGAGCTTTTTTTTTGTTGTTATCAGATAATGTAGGCCAACAATCAATCAAGGGTCATACCTGCCGGTAAAGGCGATAATGTCTCTCCATCTCTCTCTCCATCTCTGCTTGGTGCATGTAATCAGTTCTGACATCGATCTTTTGTCGAGCCATGATGTCAGGCCGTCCAACATCTTCTCCCTCTGTTTTCCACGATCTCTCATTCCCTGAATTTTACCTGTAGTCACCAAATGTTCTAAACCTTATCTTCGCATTATATACTGAAGAACTTGATTGTCGGATTCTTATTCTTTTGATAAGGTTTCTTTGTGTGCAGGCCTGATTTAAAACCTCTTCGTTTGTTTTCTTCACTGTCCATGGAATTTTCAGCATTCGTCTGTAAATCCACATCTCTGTGACTTCCAATGATCGTATTGATTGTTTGTTCATTGTCCATGATTCGCTGTCATACATAAATATTGGTTCAATATAGCACTAGGGTACTCGTTTCTATAGGCCAACACACAAGACAAATAAGAATGAACTCCTTGCAGAGAATTCATTTGAATTAAATAATATTTTATGACACAGCGATGCAGTTTATAAAACTCCCCAAGCTGACACTTTTTTGTATGACTGCATCATTAAATATTTCAACCACCACATACATTATATGCAACACTTTACTTTCTTTCTTTCTCTCTTCTACTTCTTAGCAATTTGATCATTTTTTGTGATGTATAGGTCATAGACAGTGATCTACTGTGACGATTGTGCCCTGGGACTAGGCCCGCCGTCGTTTCAGCCGCTTTGATTTATGGTGAGTTTTGGACGTTTTCGGATCTACGCCTTCGATCAACTTCCATTTTGCTTTTGATTACGCAGACAGTGAGTTACGCTCTTTACCCGTTCTGACTGAGAATTTTCTGGCTTGTCAGCTGTCCGACGGCTCTTACTATAAAACACCTGTATAAGTATCATGCAAGTTCAGACCCGCTTCCTGTTGATCCGTACATTGTCGGCATGCTTAACGACATTTTAGTTTGATCCAGGAAAGGAACATTCAGCCTTTTTCTAGACGCATATCGGTGCTTGGCAATTTGCAATTATCAAAGACTCAGGCAATACAAGCAATGTAGAGGTCGTTTCAGTGGGCCAAGCAGGTAACTAGGATTGGCTGGGCATCACCTGCCACAGTTATTCCGGGAAGTCTAGACTGACTCAAACGAACCTGCCCAGTTGCCCAAGCTGGCAGTTCCTAGGCATCACCAACCTCGTTCTTCCGGGGGATGTTAATTTTAATGACACGTACTTTTTCAAGTTTTCCCAGGCAGGGTAGTTTTATGCACTAAACGCAACTTGTTCTTTTAGGTGGCAAACCTTGCCAACTGTATCGACCATACCAATGGGTAGCTGCAACTTCTCGCACCCAAAACAAGTAACTTATTGTTAGGTCAAATACTTATTTATCTGCCGAAACTGGCAATGTTTGCCCTCAGGGCTTTCAGCTTCGACAAACAGGAGGCATACGTTTGGTCACTGGATGACCTCAATCCAATGTCTGAGATCTGTTTCGATTGCTGTTTCTTTGCGTTCAGGACTTGGGCAATATCTTGTGACATCGAGTCAAGAGAAATTGCATTCTATGTATGTATCTTTACTGTATTTCCATAATTGCATGCTACCACTACCAGTAAATTCTTTCCAGATCCTGCATCTTAGCAGACCAGAACCAGAGTCTGTTTCAAGGTCACTGCGGGAGGTTAGGCAGGGTATCGGTTGAGCCCCTCGCAACCTGGCCTCAGTTAACCATGAGCTCATGAGCATGACCTACTTCTTCATTGTCTCTGCTGTTTGCCGTTAGGCATAGCAGGTTCAACTCTGATCGTTTCGAAATGGTAAACTCAGTTGTTTGATATGCAGTAGCATTTGGAGTTTTAAGGTGTCTGACAATCAACCCATCTTTCTGTATCCCTTCCTCTTGATGATTCCATTTTCGTTGAACACTACACGCTCAAAAGAACAGCATAAAATAAACAAGGAAGCAGAAATGTCAGAAAGAATGTGTAAACAATTATTGTTAAAATACCAGCGAAAGACAGAACAGTAACAATGCATCATTTTGACAGCACTTAAAATACTTCACGGTTAAGACAATATAAAGACCAGGCAAGACTCATGTGTTCGGGGCAGCAAGGAAACAAATACAAGGTGACACTGTGACCTTCAAGGCTATGTTAAAACGTATAGACTGAGACTAGACTGGCAGTATAAGGAATAACTACTCAAAGGAAAAACAAAAATTCCAGTTTATTGCGGCTTGATTTATATGTTGTTAGAAACTCTAGCATTTGCAATTTCTACTCACTTATAGAGACAGGTTATTTAGTTAGAAAATATTCACAATTCTTATATTCATTAGGTTAAACTAACTGTAACGTAATATAACATTGATTAAGCATGTTGGTAGCTTGTAAAGAATTCGACTGATTCAGATTCCGCGAAGGTTTGGTCTACAAGAATTTTAACGAGCTCGCCAGGCTGTAGTTATCGAGTACGATTGAACAATAATTTGGGGTTCAGAAAACACATAAATACAAACGTGATTCCCATACCACAAACTTAATAATTAATAAGCTCATTCCGCTTTTAGACAGTTTTTTGGAAGAAACACCATCAACTACTTGATTATAGACGAGTGTTATTGAAGAGAAAACTAGCTAATGACCTTGTTATAGACAGCAGGTTATTGAAGAACAAAACCAGCAACTGATTGTATAGACTGGTTTAATGAAAGAAGAAAACCAGCTAACTTACTTGTTATAGACAGAGTGTTATTGAAAGAACAAAACACAGCTAACTTACTATGTTATGAGACGAGTGTTATTGAAGAAGAAACACCAGCTTTAACTAACTTGTTATAGACGAGTGTTATTGAAAAAAACCAGCTAACTACTTGTTATAACATTTATTGAACAAAATCATTGCTAACTACTTGTTATCTGTTATATACTCTTGTATTTTATTAACCATATTCATTTGTTACGTGCTTATCCTAATGTTCTTAAACTCTTCATTTTTCGAGTTAAATTGATTAAGGTACGTCCAGCTGGGTCATTCTCTCCATCCTTCTTTTTCTTCTTCTTCTTCTTCGAACGCACCATATCGACCACTTGTTAACCACTCTTTTGATTTATATGTGATCTGAGCCCAAGAGCGATTGTGCAGTTATGCGCCTACGTAGGCTGCACATCCGATTTCTCAACGCTTTTATTTACTAGGAGTTTCACAGCCTTACCTCAGTCGCTTTCGACATGCCTTGAGGTCGAAATGTTACTATCCTTCTCTCCTTGGCCGACAACACAAGGCGTTCTCCATCCGATAGAGAACATTAGCTGCAGAATCAAACCAACCATGAACAAGACAAAAGAATGGAAAATAATCACTATCAATCAAGATAATATTAGATTTGTATGGAAGAACTATGACTCGATTCACTAGAACTATGACTCGATTCACTAGAACTATGACTCGATTCACTAGAACTATGACTCGATTCACTAGAACTATGACTCGATTCACTAGAACTATGACTCGATTCACTAGAACTATGACTCGATTCACTAGAACTATGACTCGATTCACTAGAACTATGACTCGATTCACTAGAACCATGACTCGATTCACTAGAAAGATGCACATTCGTGTGGTACCGTGACTTGCAAATAGAATAACTAATAGTTCTACTGCGACCTACAAGGCATGTCATTAGAGGCGATTGATGTAGGACCTAGCGAAGCTACCCTAGTAAATAAGAACCATCGCAGAAATCCGATGTGTTGGCCTACTTGTAGGCGCGAAACTGATAAAACGTACAATCATTCTTAGGCTCGGATCACATACAAATCACGAAGTATGATTAACAAGTTGTCGATATGGAGCGTTCGAAGAAGAGGTACCTACGGTCAATGAAAGTATTAATATACTTCATCATTATACTTCGTGGTATAACATAATCTTCATTTAAGCGTCCCGTGTTGAAACAAAAATAAAATGATTATCCTCACGTGCTAGCTACACACCAACTGACAAAAATACCCATAAATCATGGAGCAGCATATGTAATGCAGGAAGTTATCTATCTGCATAACAGTAACACATAACGACCCAGCACAGTAATAACCTTACTATGACATTGTATTCCTATCGTATTGTGTGTTACGTAACCCTTGCAATAAATTTCTTCGTACCGCTCTATTAAATTCGACATACATCACCACTAAAGTACCAGATCGTGCGAACTAGCTTATCAACAATATCCAACACAGACCTGTGCAGCCATAACAATACAGGTACAAGCACAGCTTAGGTGACACAATGAACAGTATAACAATAGTCAAGCTGCGACGAGCACAAAAACAGCGACTTACAAGTAACAAATTCACATCAATCTGCAACAGTAAACTTGCATTCAAGCTTAGTGTACATAGACATATACACGATAAATGCATCTATGGCTATGATACTCTCGGCAGGTGGCTTGTCATTTCTGCGGAGAGGGCCGAGCCATATGGGGTAAAACCTGATGCAATGAAGTCAATCCTTCGGTTTAAAACCCCTTAATACAAGATAAATGTATATATAAATGGTCACCGCACAAACACAGTCTCATCATCATCATCATCAAGTAGCTTGTCCCGTCCGGAACTTGGCTCCCATGACAGCATGAGAGTCCTGAAATACTCTCGATCTGTGCAAGTTGACCGGGGTCAACAGCAGTCATTCTCTGATCGTCAATGACATTTTGCATCCATCGTCTTCTTTGTCTTTCTCTCATTCTCTTTCCAGACACCATTCTCTCCAACATTATCTTCTCTAGGCACTCATGTCATTTGATGTGTCCGAAATATTACATTTTCCTTCTTTAATAGCCAACTCTCTTTAATATCAAGATGTTGCAGAACAAAAGCATTTGTTATTTTCTCTGTCCATGATATTCGAAGTATTCTTCTGTAGCATTTGCACTCAAATATATTAATGATCTCCGCTGCTTTGTTATTGGTCCATGTTTCACGAACATATTTTGTCAAGGAAAAAAAGCAGTCTCTTAAGTACGTGATTTTTGTTCTTATGTCAGTTCATTTCCATAAGTTAGTTAGTTATTTTAATCTTTGCAAAAAGCAATGCTCAGCTTTCGTTTAATTTCTTTTATAGCACTCTCGTCATTTGTCAGTAATGCCCTAAGGTATTCAAAGTTGTTGACTTTTTCCACTTTGTGGTCGTTGACACATATAATAACCATCAATTCTGTTTTATCAGTTGTAAATATCTTGGTTAGTGAAATAATTTAGTGAACAATAAATACACATGCTTACATGTACATAACTACACACAACACATACACACTTCATGATGCTCGTCCATCACTGGTGATGACGACACAATTTTCATCAAAGGGAATGTAGGTGCGTTATGTTTGTCTGTGTGTGCATATATGACTAGTGAGCCCGATACGGGCTTGAAATGTTCTTGTACAGTGTATGCAGCGTATACTTGCACTTGTGGGAGTTTTACTCCTTTCTATTTTGATATTTTGTTCCATCCGTGCTGTTCTACCTGCCTCGCAGGCCGACAACCGTGTTGAAGAAGTGTGCACCAGGCTGACCTGTCTTGAGCATCATTCTCCCAGTTGTCGACATCTATGCCAAAGGATTGCATCGAGTTCTTGAGTGTGTCTTTGAACATATTTCATACTAATACATGTCCACCAATGCACATTCAGCCGTATACAGTAAATACACATCGACAAATGCACAATTAATACATAAAGACCCATGCACAAAATATGCATTTTCACTGTGCACAATAATAACTCATTGACCGGGCCCAAAAAAGATATAAATATACGGTACCATGAATATTCGTGTCTTCTAACCGCAATTCTTTTATAGCATCGGCATTTTATCACACACAATTTGTATTTGCTATGTTTGCAGTCGGTACTGCATTCAATATATAGCATGCACTATATTATATCATATATGTGTATTTTGTTACTATATATAGCTACGATAGAAACTTGAAGGGTTTAGAAAATATAGAGAGAAAATGCTCCTTCTGAAATACCATTATAATGCTTGTGCTGTGATTGGCATACAGTTGTTCAGCAATTCCACCTATTACAATTGATATATTTATATAGTTGTCGGTAACTGTCAGCTCTGGCAGAAAACTTATTGCCAACATAAACACTCACACAGGAACAAAATAAACAGTGAACGAAGTGGTAATCATGAGAGTGTTTTTTTCAGAACGAGCATTTTCTTTCTTTTTGTTCTAAACCTATCAAGCTTCTATCTATCATAGACTTCCTTCCTTTCGTTGGATTGAAATTGTGTCTATATATTCAACGTTGTTTCTTGTATAAATTTCACTGTCTTGTGTAGCTCACACAGAGGTCCGTGTAGTTTTCTGTCCAGCGTTGTTTCTTTAGGTCAGTGAGTTTCCCTGAGTATATCATTTTTTGGGCTGTCTTGAAGTATGTGTTCTGCAGTCTAATATGATTGTTCACATGTAGACATGGCTGTATTGCCAATCTTGAATTTAGTATACATGTGGCTGCGGTCGATTGTGTCATGTTCTAATGTGCAGAATGGCAACTTGTTCGAATCTTCTAAAATTATAGTAGCTGTCTTATGTTGGTATTGGTGTCTTTCTGATTGATTTAATCATCTTAATCTTTAGGTGGTAGGTTACTGGCACATCTGGTTGCTCTCCTGCAGCACCTTCCTTGGCCAGTCGGCCTGCTGTTTTATAACGTAGGAAAACATAGTAAATATATATATATATATAGTAATATAATATAGTTGATTATATTTGTCTATATTAATGTTGTACCTACTGGAAATAGTGCACATACATAATATATGTGATATAACATGATGTGGGTTATGAAACAATTGTTGTCACAACTCACAAATGGTTATGCACACACATAATATGTGTGTGATAACATGATGTAGTTATGAAACAATTGTTGTCACAACTCACAAATGGTTAATGATATTAATTACATTAAGCATATTTTGATTGCATTCTATTAATTTGGTTTGTATTAGATGAGGCATGTCTTCATTGACTTTGAAGTAAGTGACTACTCTTCATAATCAAAACTTGCTGTTTATTGTCAGTAAAGTTAAGCAACTCATCACTCTATGGGATGTGTTCTTTATCCAGTACATTATATTACTAAACGAAAGGTCTTGTTCTGCACTTTTTACAGCCAGGTACTTGTTTCTTTTTGTGCTTAAGAATTATCAATACGCAACTGGTCTATTGTCTATTCCCAGGTGGAAGATAGAGTTGGTTGTCCACTTTTGCCGTTATGCGTAGGGATGGGAGCTTTAATTTGCGTTCTAGGGCCAGATGAGTCGCCCTTGTTGTGTTATATCCGTGCTTATATAGTAAGTAAAGGAACCCTTTCATACCTCGTGGTATATAGGTCAGAACAGTTTTAGGCCTGTATTTTTCATTGACCGTCGGCACACAATGGGTAATGTGGTCAGCATCACGCCGGCCGCTTTTACTTTCCCAGAGCATGTCTGGTACCCAGTTGAGTCCGGGTCGACCTGAGAGCCGTCGTGGTCGGGAAAATTCCACCGAATTGCGGGAGCTGAATCCAGACCATCAGCCTTGCGGAGCGAGTTCACTAACAACTACGCTACAGCGGCTCTCGTGTTTATATAGTGGGGTCTTGATATTGTCTATCCATCTTTTCTTGGTTTTCCCGTGGCTCTAGTACCTGATCTCTTTTTATTGTATGCTGTTGTTGTTGGTTGGTTGTATTTCATTCTCATTAAATGTCCAAACCACTGCATTTGTTGTCTTTCGATGTATTCGGGGCATGAAGTTATGCCCACTCTGCTTCTGATATCATCATTTCGTAGTCTATCTTTCCTGGTGACCCCCACTGCGTTTCTCAAGTATTTCATTTCACACGTGGTGAGCTTTATGTGGTGTGTTGCTAAAACGCAAAAGGAAAAGGACCATCACCGCTATAGACAAGTATGAAACAATTCTATAATACGTGTTTAGGAAGAATCCTGAAAACTTCCTTATCAAATGCCACAGCAAATAAATAGCTTTTGAAACGAACGGACTTTTCATCAATTGAGACCATCATTAACAGACGACAATGACGGTAGATTATACAGACGTTTCGTATGCCAGTAAGGCATTATCTATGACTGCTCTCCGATGGATAGTAAAAAGTAAGTAAAGGAACCCTTTCATACCTCGTGGTATATAGGGAAATACAGTGTTAGGCCTGTATTTTTCATTGATCGTCGGCACACAATGGGTGATGTGGTCAGCATCACGCCGGCCGCCTTTACTTTCCCAGAGCATGTCTGGTACCCAGTTGAGGCTGGGTCGACCTGAGAGCCGTCGCCGTCGGGAAAAATTCAACGCGCACTGAGGGAGTTGAACCCAGACCACCAGCCTTGAGAAGCGAGTTCACTAACAACTACGCTACCGCGCTTCCTCCGATGGATAACGGATACAAAATGACGGTCTAGGCGTCCAAGAAAGCATAGAGAAGAACTGCGGAGAGATGAAACAAAATGTGACATGCCATGGTAAACAATAAGTAGAATGTAACATACATGACGTTGTCAGTCCATGGTGCTTGATTGTCAGTCCATGTGAGACTCTGAGATGTTATCTATCCATCGTGTTCTTGGCCTGCCTCGTGCTCTGAGTGTCGATTATTATAGGCACGTGATGGTAGTAAATGTGGTTCCATTCTCATTAGATGGCCGAACCAATTGATTCTTTGCTTCTCGATGTACTGCATGCATGGTATAATACCAACGATGCTTCTGATGTTCTCGTTTCTCACTCTATCTCGCCTTGTAACGTTGACAGCTTTTCATAGACATCTTATTACCTTATTCTTTGAAAGAAATAACTTCTGAATAAAAACGAAGCAGACGTTGCTGGCTATAAATAAAATCATTGTTTTCTTTGCCGCTAGCCTCTTCTTGGCTTGGAAGATCATTTTCCTACATATTGTTGTAGTCTGGTTTGTGCAATAATAATGAGTGGTATGATGATGTGTGCTTGATGGTAGATCACATCACTGCCAGACAATTCACAACATAGTTGTAGATGAAATAACCATAGAGCTCTGCTTAGGTAGTTGGATTACATGTTTTATTGATGTTCTTCATACATAGGCAAAAACACGTCCATCAGTCTCCAATGTTTATGTTGGTCTCGTTTAGTGTTGCCACTGCCATTAGTTGAACAGATGCAGATTTAGTGTGCAAACACTACAGTCAACTAATAAAATACCTAAATATCTACCAACTACACACTAAAGATAACTGTCTGGTCCATCGGCTACCACCTGGGGGCTACTACTACAATATGACCTATAGCTTAGATTTCAGTCGAAAAAATTATGTACTTTACAGTTTTGTCGGTGTTTTTTTCACTTCCATTTATATATATATCTCTCAATGTGATGCATGAATAAATTATGTTGTTATTTATGATAAATCACATCATAGTTCAATTTGTTTTATTCATTTGAGCTCATTTATTCATTATGTGCACAAGAAAAACACATAGATAAATACACCAGCATCGAATTGTACACAACAAGACACATTTAATCTACAAACAATACACGCACTCACCGATATGTACACTTTAAACATACATCGACGAACACACAACACACATACGTGGGATAGTACGTAACAATTATAGACACACACACACATCAACTCACATATATGAGAATCACCAGGTTTGATTCAGCACCAAGATAACTTTTCTTTAACATTCCCCAGCTGTTAGTACTGATCACAGCCAGTGCTTCAGACAACCTTCACGAAGTCAAGAGGGAGGCAGAAATGGCAAGAAAAACTGGCATTAATATATTAGTTGTTGGTAAGTGACACTGAGCTGTTTGCAATCATAAATTTTGTTCACTTTTGTTGAATCTTCTTTATTCTTTCTGTTCGTTCTTTTCTAACAATTTGCTCACTGTTTGTGATTTTTTTTATTTGCATCGAGAACGGAAATACGTTGCGACTCGGTACATAGGCTCCAACGCATGTAAGGCAGGACTCATCATCATCTTCAAGGTGCGTATCCTTCAGAGGACGTCGTTCTCTTTGTAGCGTATTTGAAATTCACTCTGTCTCTAGCCAATTCACCAACTTCGCCGATGTCTCCGAGATGATTCATGGTTTCTTTAATATATTGTAGCCATCTTCTTCATGGTCTACCCTGCCCTCCAATACTGTTCTCTCCAGGCCATCGTAACGCTTGATATGACCAAAGTATCTAATTTCTCTGTATAGTATATTGTTTATCAGCCAATTGTCTTTAACATTCAGTTTCTTCAGGACATCAGTGTTCTTCATTTTTGCTGTGCATGGTATTCGTAGGATCTTTCTGTGGCATTTCGTTTCAAACACTGGATTTTTTCTTCTTTTTGTTTATGTAATGGTCCATGATTCACAGCCATAAATAGCCACAAGAAAAATGCATGTTCTCAGTATTAAGACAGGACTATCCAACAATTTTGTGTTAAGGAAATGATTGTGATTGTCTGAGTTGACAATCGCAAACATTTACGATTTTTTTGCATTGGCTGTCTAACGCACTTTATTTGTTATTTCTAAGCCCTTAAAGCTGTATGCATATGATCTACACCAGCTTTTCCTAAAGTGGACGTACTGCACCCCTAGTTGACGCTGCAGCGTTCTAGTGGGACGATAGTGGGTACAGAAGAATTGGGGTGATGGGGGTGGGGGGGGAGTGTACAGGAGATTAGGGTCGGTGGCTCCTTAAAGAAGAAATTAATAATAAATATTTTTAAATAAAATATTTTCGTGATTTTGTGATTGAATAATTCAAAAATGTTAACTCTACATTTTATTTCATCTTATGCCCATCTTACTCGATCCATTTGTTCATTAATTTTCTATTTCATGCATTAATCATCTGATAATTGACCATGTATTACAGAAATAGATATGCATTTTCTCTGTCAAAGAGAAAAATGAGCATGTATGTATGTGGGAGGAGGGCGTTGGCAAACTGTTAAAATGTGGAGGGGGCGTTGCAAAGTTAATGTTGTGCAAAGTGGGCGGCTGGCCGAAAAAGTTTCGGAATCTATGATCTACATTTTCATGCTTTGCCCGTTTTCTGACTTAGGTGTGGTAACTCTGGATTAGGAACATTCTCAACCACGTTGTAACTAGTGTCGTTTTGTCGCAACAGACAATTTTGATGTTCCCACTATATATTTTATTTTCAAAGAAAACAGAAGAATTAGGCTGTGACTGAACACAAGTTAAGTAAACAGAGATGGCAGTGTTATTAGGTGCAAAAACGCAATTTTTGATTTTGTGCTCGTTCAACATTACTCAACGTTGGTCTGTGGTTCAGAGTTTACCGCAGTCTTTCATTTGAACTTACATAAGATACACATCTTACAGCGGCATTCTACATAGTTTTGCCGAGAACGTGCAAATATGGTCCGACCAATGACACTGGGTGACACGAGGTTACGTTGTACATTGTCTTACAGTCGCTTTGGTGTACATTGTCCGTACGCAGTTTCTCGGTCAGTTGTACGACATTTGTACTTGTTATTCGTCTCTAGACGGCGACCATAAGCCGGCGTATCCACTCTGGGATTCCGCTCATCTGTATTCCGAATATATCTCATAACATTCATGACTGCCTTTTACACTATTATCTGAACTCACGGTAGCTCTACTTCGATCCCAGCTAGCTTTTCCAGATTACAGGGCAGCAGTCTGTTTTCAGGGCAACACCAAGTAGGCGTCGTAGAGTCTTGATTTGGGCCAGCTCATTGACCCTGGCGCAGCTTTGTCACTTTGTTTTATTGCTGCTGTTAACCCATTTTGTTTAATGCGCCATAGAAAAACGATATATATATATCCCACACACAAACACACACACATATATATATATAAGTATATAATGTCTAAAAACAAGTGGAAATTGCCTAGTGGACTTTGACATGATATTTGCATTATATACAAATTTATGCATCGATTGGAACAAATGCTAGATTCCCTGCAGCGCACTTTATAGATGTTTGATTATTCGAATCTACCATGAATCACATTTGATGGACTGGACAGCAGTCGCTGTGACAGTGCTTTGTTTTATTTCATGCATGAGTTTTTTGAATGTATATCGTCTCGTCCACAGCCTTGACTACACAGTAGACGTACAGGTTAATTTAGTAGCACTAACAATGGACATACTGTTCACAGCTAGCTCTTAGCAGTAATAATAATAGTAATCAGTGGCGGCTCGTCATTAAGGGCCAGTGAGGCCGAGCCCCACCAAAAATAATGTGCAACGTATATTTATTAGTTAATAAATTAAAATATAACCTAACCCAAAACCATGCTTTCCCCCGAAAATTTGAGTCTGGCCCCACCAACACAAAGGATCACGAGCCGCCACTGATAGTAATAATAGCAATCCATCGCAAGTGATGATGACAATAGCCTCAGGCTTGTGCTGCTGCACTTCTCTGGTGTGTGCGGAGGTGACTATAGAGTCAAATCCTAGAACACAATCCCTACCATATGTGGGGCATATATGTTCATGGTTAGACACGTGCATGTTGTGTGTTCTGTCTTTTCGCGCAGCTTGTTTACTCTGTACCTCAACGTCACGACTATTTTTAGCTATGTACGTTCCTCTTGTGTTGTTACAGCGCACGTGGTGTCTATATTGAAGCATTTCAGAGAAACTTAAAGAGTGTCTTTAAAGCGTTTTTTCTGTCCACCAGCAGAACGTCTGCCCCTTCCAGCTAGCCACATATCAACTGTTTGAGATGCATTTATCAGGCACCAGAGCCACGTGATCTGTCCATCACTTTTGGGCCTTCTTCAACAGGGTATTGAGGTTTGGGATCTTTGCTCTTGGGAGGACTTCGCAGTAGGCTGCATTAGGCAGCGGTCACGAAACACGCATGTGTAGCTATTAAACGATCGAATAATAGTTGTCCACTACAGTGGGTACTATACCTGAGTGTGTTATTGGAAAAACTGTTGAGTGCAGTCTTTCAAATGTAACAATAATAATAATTCCTCTCGTACTACTATACGTTGCATACGGCCCGCAAGCAATTTCTCCATACCGCTCTATCATGGGCAACTCAATCTCCTCCATGGATAGAGCGGTTAATCTCTATATGTTAATATATCTAATCTGTTAATCCATCTCCTTAAGAAAATTATATCTAGTCACATTTTAAATAATAAATCTCTATCTACTTCTATTTGTTATTATAATCATGTCAATCATTATTTCTTCTTCAAACGTTCCATATCGACCACTTGTTAACCACTCTCTTTGTGATATGTATGTGATATGAGACTAAGAGCGATTGTACAGTGTGCCAGTTATGCGCCTACAAGTAGACCATCACTTCCGACTTTTGCTATGCTTTTTATTTACTAGATAGCTTCCCTAGACCCCTACCTCAGTCACCTCTTATGACATGCTTTGTAGGACACAGCGGTTACTATTCTTTGTTCCCCTAGGGAGCCACGGTTACAAATTGTTATACGTTTTTTTTTCTATTGTTTACGTCTGCAGGTGTCGGAGACAAAGTTAACTTGGAGGAGCTAAACACCATTGCAGATGTAGACAGACAAATGGACAAAAACGTCATCGACTTGTTAGCACCATTCTTAGTAAACACAACTCCTCGGAGACGCCAGCTCTATCGTACAGACTCATTTGGTGATCTGGACAGTATTACCATGGAAGCTACAATCGAAGCATGCACTTGTAAGTTCTTTAATAACATGTTGATTTCATTGAGCTATAATAGTTATTTATGTAAGATTCGAAACATTCTAGGAAAGCTACCCTAGTAAATAAAATGTGTTGCTAGAAATCGGATTTGCTGACCTAGGTACCTATAGGCGCATAACTGGCACAACGCATAATCGCTCTTAGGCTCAGATCACATACAAACTACAAATAGTGGTTTAATAAGTGGTCGATATGGAGCATTCGCAGAAGAAGAAAGAAGATAACATTCAAGATTTCTATGGGAACATAAGACAATGGCTTCGGTCATGGACCAGTATGGTAACTACCAGAAACGAAAGCATTGACAGACTACCTTCCAAGACAATTCCTAGAAAACCCTAACAGTAATATAAAACAGAAACATATGGGTGTAAAACATAGACATTTAACAAGGCAATAGAAAAACATATATGCTCTTTTGAATATACGTGTTACAGAAGCGTCCTCTGTATATCATGGACAGAGAAGAGAACAAATAGATCTATCCAGAAAGAACTCAAACTCAAAGAAAACTAGCTAATGCTACAAATAGAAAAGAGAAATTTGAGATATTTTGGGCATTTAAAAAGTCATGGAGGGCTGGAGAAGACCATCATGGAAGGAGGGATACCGGCAAAGAGAAGAAGAGGAAGGCCACGGAGAAGATGGATTCAAGGTGTAACTGATGGTTTGAACGTAACGGCTGCAGAGGCGGGACATCTGGCCTATGAGAGATAGAAAAAACCGAAGGGCTGTTGGGGTGGCAAAGTTCTGCTCAGGACAAGCTATTTGAAGATGATGGGAACATTTGGATAGACATCATTAGCCATTACACAAATAGTAAATTTATTCAGGTCTATATGGTGTAGTGGTTAAGACGTGTATCTTATTATCTGAACGTTGTAGTTTCGAATCCGGAACTGTGCAGTTGACTAACACGTGCAATTTTTTTCCGGAGATCAGTAAGATTTTTCCTGGAGCTACGGAGTTCGTGCTTTGTGCACAATTTTCGGCTCGACATTTCTGACGAGAGGGACGGAGCCATATAGAGAACCCGTTTGCATTGATGTCAATCCCTCCCGTGTGATGCTGGGATCCCCAAGCAGATCAAAGAATAGTAACACTGTGACCTACACGGCATGTCGTAAGATGCAACTGAGGTAGTGGTTAAGGAAGCTACCCTAGTAAATAAAAAGAGTCGCAGTAATCGGATGTGGTGGCCTAATTGTATGCGCATAACTGGCATATACAGTCGCTCTTAGGCTCAGATCACATACATATCACAAAGAGTAGTTAACAAGTAGTCGACAAGGAGTGTTAGAAGATGATGTCAATCTTCCACCTTCAGACCCTTTTTGTAGATAAACAGTAATAAAGAATATTTTGAAACAAAGTGCTATAGAAAACACATCAGCAAAACACTGCAAATATAGAAAACACATCGCAAAGTGCTATAGAAAACACATCGCAAAGTAGAAAACACACGGTGCTATAGAAACACACAAGCTATGAACAATCGCAAGGCTATAGAAACACATCAAGTGCTATAGAAAACACATCGCAAAGTGCTATAGAAAACACATCGCAAAGTGCTATAGAAAACACATCGCAAAGTCGCAAAGAAGAAAACAATTTGAAGGAGTGTGTAAAATCGGAACATGCAGAAAAATTGGCTTATAAACAGTATCGTGTTTGGATAAAGTAAATATGTTTCTCACTTTAAGAGTCACAGTGATTTAGAGAGCAGAACGGATTAGCGTAATTAATGTATCGACTTAGACATCCTAGGGTTGGGGGATTCAATCCCATACTCGACGATACGGAAGTGCAGAAAGACATTGACTCTCCTATCTCCTGTATACTGTACATACAATTTCTAGCACCCTTTTCAGACCTTAGGATATGAAGAACCTTTCATTTTACATGTATACAGCCTAGAATGCAGGCGTTAGAACGTTGAATTCCTTTCATCGCGTGTAAAAACTCGAGTGTAGAATTGAACCTACACCTGTTTTGTGTCCAGGTTGAAAAGCGAACGCTATTGTATTACGCAAATCTATCCCAACATTGGTGGCGTCTGTGGCCTAGGGGTTAGTGACTCTGTCTATTAACCCCGACCTTCTGAGTTCGAATCACGCTGCGGACAGTTTGCTTGCAAATTCTTTCCGTTGATTTTTAACAAAAGGACGATGGCGTCACCCGTTCAGAAAGCAATGGCAAACTACTGAACGTATAATTGGTGCCTAGAAAATCAACGACTTGTTTAATGTCCTTTGGGATATGCCACGATTTTCATCCCAACATTATAAGTAAGTTACCAAATTGTAATGAAACACATAAACCAGCTGCAATACTTATTTTGAAAACTTAGAAATTTGATTTTTGTACAATATCACGCATTAAAAGTTTATGCGTTTAATAGTGAGCATGCTTGCGCCTTTGACTTTTCGTTTATTAATTTTAGTAAAAATACTAAATCATGTTTTTACTCTCTGTTTGTTTACAGCTGAAATCACACCAACTCCTATTGCTGACCAAGGTACTTATACATTGTACATGTTTTCTGCTTACTTTTAAGTATAGTTTAATATTAAACAGTAACCATTTAATAATATATTTCTAGAACGGGCATTTGTGGGCGCCTCATAAATAGTGTTTTTCACCACCTCTTTTATTTCTAATGACCACCTATTGATGATGATAAATACAATGATTATAGTAAAGTGTTAAATCAGTTGGTGTCTGTAATGCAAAGATGACTGGGCGTCTGTAGCTTAAGTGGTAGTGAGTTCGATTCACAACCCAAACGTACCTGGTTCAAACTCCACGGCAGGCAGTTTGGAAGCAAATTCATTTCTGTGAGATTTTTACAAAATGCAAAACTAGACCTCACCTTCCGAAAGCAATTGTAAACTACTGAACGTATAAGTTGTGCCTAGAAAGTCAACGACTTGTTTACTGCGGTTGATGGCTACGTCCTGTAAAGGATATGCCGCGATTTTCATTTTCAATGCAAAGATTGAGAACCGGAGAATCGTAGTTAACTCTCTTCTTAGTCTAGTTCTCCGGGGTGAATTTCATAGTGGGAATATAATTTGTTCCTACGTAACGACTCTCAGGTTGACCCATCCTCAATTGGGTATGAGAAAACGCACTGGGAAATAATGGTGTCCGACGTGATGTTGACCACATTACCCATTGCGTTTCGACGGTCAATGAAAAATACGCACCTAACAACGTATTACCCTATACAATACAACGTGGTATAAAAAGTACAGTCCTCAGTCAATTATTGTCTGTAATGCAATAGTAAATCATCATCAGGTGCCGTCTCCACATCGAAGGTTGGCTGCAATGAATCTCCAGCATCCTCTGTCTTTCGCCTTGGTGTTGCACACTGCCAGACTGTAACCTGTCCATTTCTTAAAGTTTCCTCCCACTTATCTCTCGGTCTTCCTCTTGCTCTTCCCTGCTCAACTTTCCCCTCTAGTAAATATTTGATCATGGTGTCATGTCTTTTTATGTGCCCAAAATACTTTATTTGTCTGAATTTATTTCTCTTAATAATTGTTTCTTCGGTACTTGTCTACAATTTCACCGCAAAAACTGGGTCATTCTAAATATAGAATGTTTGCGAGCATTGTTCTATATATATCGCAGAGGTTCCCCATTATTTATGTTATTGACGCAAAATCCCGTCATTCCTGGATGTGTGAGTTTATGTGGCGTGCCGGACTAAATCCAGAAATTTAGACCCCTTCGTAGCTATTATTAGTTAGTCTATCCTCTTGGGCCGTGGGCGGCGCATAGGGCAGAGGTCATAGTTCTCCATGTCTCGCGGTTCGTTGCTATCTGTTTTAGGTCTTGGTCTTCCTCGTTTTCTTTTTCCCTCTGGTGTCCATATGAGGGATTGGTAAGGAGTCTTCCCCATCCATTCTAAGTGTGTGGCCGATGTAGTTCCAGCGGCGCTTTCTTTTAAAATTTGATACATTTTCTTGCTTGGTCTCTTGTCTTATTTGTGTATTGGGTCTGAAATCTGACCATTTATTATTGCTGATACCATATGTTTCTGGCCCCCACAGTAACACTCCTAGTCCCATCCTGCCTCCTTCCACCTCACATTCCCACATACAGTCCTTTTCAGGGCTCCCAATTCAATTAAACCACTGCTTATTTACATACAAAATACACAATAAACACCACATCCGTGACCTTTGAACCCGGTTCTCCTCCACGTCCGCAAACACTGATGGCGGACTGACGTCACTTAACTTAGGTCAACGAGGTTTCCCTTTTCCTGCAGTGAAATTGTAGACAAGTACCGTTTCTTCATGCCTAGTGTTCCTAAAACTTGTTTATTTGTCTGTTTTTCTGTCCATGAAACTCTGTCTATTCGTATCTCTAATAGTAAATCACAGCCCAAGTATACCTGGTTCAAAACCACGAACAGTTAAAATCCTGAACTAACATTATTCAGAAATCAATAACAACTACTGAACGTATAAATGCTGCATAGAAATTCGACGAATCGTTTAATATTGTTGATGGAAGAGTCCTGTAAGGATAAACGACAATTTTCATTTTCAGTGCAATTATTATGTTACATTCTTCATTGATCTGCCTGGAGCATCTGGTTGAATGGATTAGAGCGAGGCTCCTATACGGGAGACCCGTGTTCAATGCACGGTAATGCCAATGATTTTTTCTATTGTAGCATAAATGAAAAATTCTAACATGAACAGCTTCCCATGATTGCACTAGCCATGCGACCATTAAATTCTCAGGCTCTGTCCCACCTGTCCTACAGTGAGCTAAAATATGCTACTACAGGCAGTAACAAGAGTTAGTGCTTGATGTTCTTCTTCTGCGTTCGCCCGCTGTCAACTCAGGCGGAATTCATGACGTCTGGTATTGCGCTTCGACTAGTTTTGCGTGAGGCCTACTTTCCATTTGACTGGTTCCCGCCATAAAGGGGAGCCTTAGCCGTCTTCAGAGGTGCTTGAAGTTTAAACCCTTCAATTGTGATCGTTACAGGAAACCTGTTGTCAACGAAATAATTGACTTGTGTCCTCGAACCATCTGTACTTTTGCCGCCAGCGTTAATTAGTGAAGTCCGACCTCTCTATCGGATGTCCTGTCTTTGGAGAGGTTGTTCCCCACGCATCGTATGATAAATACTTTTTAATGCAGTATATTTGGGTTGGATCAACGTCAAAGAGCATTTACTACTTTGCTGACTGGGTGAGGTCGTTCCGTACAGTTAGTGCAATTGTTATCATACATTCTTAAATCATGTGTTATACTCAATGTAATCTATATTATTATCTTCTTCATTTTAAAATCTGTTTTAACCAGCTTGTGGAACAAGACAGGAAGCAGACATGATGTTTGTGGTGGACAGTGAGGGTGCTGGGAAAAAGAACACCAAGAAATCCCTGGATTTTTTCAAACATATAACCAAAGAAATGGATATCAGTGAAGATACTATCCAGATTGGAATGCTACATCCGGAAGAATGCATCCAGCTAGCTGAATCATTTCGGTAATGCATTTTCTGTACTCATTTATGTCTTAACACTTAACCCTTTGAACACTGGTCACCTGTACCTTCAATATCTCTTCCCCGGAGCTCACAAGCCAAAACAGCCAATATCAGTTATATTAACACACGATAATTTAGCGCACTTAAGTACTGTATAATTTGTTATTGACTTACCCCATCAACCCCTTTTTTTCCTGCTTAATATTTATTTGCAGGATACTAACTTTACAATTTATTTGATTTAATATGTGGGTACAGCCGCGAATACTCCGGTATATATATATGTAGATTGTTCTCCAGATTGAACATATAGCCTCCACTTGCATATCAATCAATTAAAATAATTCTTCATTTGTCTAAATGATCATCTATCTCACTCTATATTTCCTTACCAGAATAATCACATTCTAAGTCTAATTTATCTTCAGATTCATTCAAATTAAATTCAACATCTTGCTCTGTTATGCTTTTGGAATGACCATTCCCAAAAAATTAAAAACATCTTTTCAACATGAAAATACGTAACTAATTACCTTATCAGTACACAAAAATCACACAACAGCGTCCGTCATCTCGCAAAACCATGTAGAAAACATGGTTTGTGTTTTATGTCACATTTGTACACAATTTATTTACAAATACCAAAACATAATTTAAAAATATTCTCAGACCAATATATCGGGAGTTCGGGCTATACAACGCTTACATTCAATCCCAAAATATGGGAGCCCGGTTCTAAGGTCTTTTTCAAATTGTATTTTGATGATTATAAATAAAACAAACAGCGAGATTAATAATAAGAATAATTCCTCTAGTACCGTTATACGCTATATAGGGCCTGCATGCATTTCTCTTTTCGCATACCACTCTATCCTGGACAACTCCCTCAATCTCCAATCTGGGACCAATATTTCTTGCTTCTCTCAGCGAGTTTCCAAAGGACGTCCTCTCTTTCTTGAAATCCTTGCGTCCCACTTCAATTCCTGTTTTGACATTCTTTGATCATTTCTTCTCAAAGTGTGTCCAACATATCTCCATATTCTCCTTCTTATAACAGTTGTTACTAGTGGTTGACTAGACATTTCGCTGATTTCATCATTTCTCCTGAATTCGCTCCATTTTATGTTCATTATATTTCACATCTATTTGATAAGATAGATTCAGGATGTAACTGACGGCCGCAGAGGCAGGACATCTGGCCTATGAGAGAGAGAGACTTTTCAAAGAACGGTTGGGTTTGGCAAAGTTCTGCTCCGGACAAGCTACTTGATTTTGATGATGATTTGATAAACAGTATGATTACATTTACATTTTACTTTGACAGGCTGAACTCTCACACAGATAAAGGGCACGTTATGTCAGCACTAGGAAACAAGACAGAAGGAGACAAGTTGCATTCACTGCTAAGAGATATGAGAAAGAATGCATTTAAGAGGAGAGAAGGAGGACGAAAAACGCTAAAAGGTAACTTCTTTACATCAATTTACATACTGATTACACATAGTTAATTTACATACTGAATTTACATAGTTAATTTACATACTGAATTTACATACTGTTAATTATTACATACTGAATTTACACTGATTAAAATAGTTAATTTACATACTGATTACACATAGTTAATTTACATACTGATTACACATAGAATTTAATACTGATTACATATAATTTACATACTGATTACATACTAATTAATACTGTTAATTTACATACTGATTACATAGTTAATTTACATACTGTTACATACTGAATTTACATATATAATTTACATAGTTAATTTACATACTGATTACATATTAATTTACATATGTTAATTTTACATACTAATTACAACTGAATTTACATACTGATTACACATAGTTAATTTACATACTGAATTTACATACTGATTACACATAGTTAATTTACATACTGAATTTACATACTGATTACACATACGAATTACATAGAATTACATACATACCTGTAATTTACATACTGATTACACATAGTTAATTTACATACTGAATTTACATACTGATTACACATAGTTAATTTACATACTGAATTTACATACTGAATTTACATACTGAATTTACATACTGAATTTACATACTGATTACACATAGTTAATTTACATACTGATTACACATAGTTAATATACATACTGATTACACATAGTTAATTTACATACTGATTACACATAGTTAATTTACATACTGAATTTACATACTTAATTTACATACTGAATTTACATACTGAATTTTTTACATACTGATTTTACATACTGAATTTACATACTGAATTTACATACTGAAATTACATACTGAATTTACATACTGAATTTACATACTTAATTTACATACTTAATTTACTTACTTAATTTACATACTTAATTTACATACTTAATTTACATACTTAATTTACATACTTAATTTACATACTGAATTAATGCTTTCATTTATTTGCCATGGGGCCAGTGTCAGACACTGGAACGAGTTCGAGAATTGGGCGTTAAGTTTGGACATGCCAGACAGTGCCGTCTTCGTGGTAAAGAGAGAAGATATACTAATCAACTTCTCATGGGTACGGTGAGCAAATGGACTTTGAGATGGCTGCTGCAGTGGAGGACAGAGTACGAATGGGAATGCCCAATCTGTCTTGACGTCGATCGCAAAACATAACATACTGAATTTACATACTGAACCTAAAATATGTCGGATTGAAAAGGATTGTCTTCATTGCACCTGGTTTCGCCATATGACACAGTCCCTCTCAGCAGAAATATCACGCTAATTGCCGCACGTATTGCTGAAGGCAAAAGCTATGCAACTCAAGCATTAATCCTAAAACTATTGAGGAAAAAGTGTTCTCGAAAGTCGTCCAACGCGGTCGGATGAGGATTCGAAACTGATAACTTCGTGTCTGAAGCACGTTAAGCTAAAAATGACTCACTATGCTTCTAGAATGCATACTGTTGTAATAAATACAAATGAAAAACGAGAAATTAAGGCGGGATTCGGTGGTATGGGGATCATGAAGCTATTTTGGTTGTTTTCATATTAATGTAAAATTTGTATAACCTTTTGAAAGATTATGACTTAGAATAGTAGAAAAACATTAGTAAAAATAAATGTCAAAAGCGTTGCCATGGAAACAATACAAAATGGCCACCAAAAACAAAATTTCAAATCCTAAGGCCCTGAATTAATGAATGTAAATGAATTCTGTTTTCACTCTAAGGTACGCAATTGTAATATCTAAAATATTACACATAATTTTTAGGATATATTAAATATTTAATTTTTTATACAATTTTGGGTAAAAATTCCCTCAAAATTCGGTCAAAAAAGCTCTTTTTGGGGTTGTGTTTACCAAAAATTCATAAAAATGTAATATTTAATATATCCTAAAATCATGTGTAATTGTTTAGATATTACAATTGCTCACCTTAGAGTGAAAACAGAATTCATTCATATTCATTAACTTCAGAGTCTTAGGGATTTGAAATTTTGTGTTTGGCGGTCATTTTTATTGTTTCCATGGCAACGCTTTGACATTGTTTTTTATTATTAATTTTTTTCTACTATTCTAAGTCGTAATCTTTCAAAATTGTTATACAAATTCTACATTAATACCAAAGCAACGAAAAAGTTTAAAGACTAGAATCCCCTTAATGGTTGGTTAAATTTTTAATCTCTGCTTGAACAATCAAAATATATATATTTTGTTCAAACAATTCGAACGAGTTCGGCAATTTTGAACCCTTCTGCAACGAGATGTGAAAAAGTGTCTTTACTTTATTCAGTTAGTTGACTTCGATGCTTTTCCATAATACAAGATAGTAAAAGATGCAAGAAATTTATTTTAAAAAGAAAAAATGATGTAATCCTTAGGGTTACTAACTAGGGCCCGTTGCTAACTATCTTAGTTACTATCATAGAACTTTGCTCTCATTACAGTTCTCATAAAAACATCTATATCATATTGAACATGCTTGACTCTGATAAATAATGAACACAGGGATGGAGATAAGAACAGGACAGGAGCCCTGTTCATAGTTAGTTAGATTCCTTGTTCCTTTCGTGCCAAAGGCGGCACATAGGGCAGAGATTTTAGATCTCAATGTGATGCGGTTTGTTGCTAGCAGTTGGAGATCTTGTATGGTTTTACATCCCAATAGTTTACTTTCTTGTTGGATTATTCTTCGAAGAGTGGTCTTAGGTCTTCCACGTTTTCTTTTCCCAACTGGTGACCACATAAGGACTTGTCGATTTAGTCTCTTTTCGTCTGATCTAAGAACATGATCTAAATATTTCCACCTTCGTTTCTTATAATATTTACACGGGTTGTTGGTGTATTCTATCTCTCACTGTGTTGTTCGAAACGAAATCACTCCATTTTAATTTTAATAATTTTGGGAGACATTTATTCTCAAAGCTGTCCAGTTTCTTATCAATTTTCTTGTTGATTTCCAACTTTCACAACCGTAGGTCAGTACAGGAATCACACATGACCTAAACAATTTAACTTTTGTACATATACTAAGGTCTTGAGATTGCCAGATATTCGTTAATTTAGTGAAGGCTGTTCATATCTGTTTCTATGAATGAAGTCATTGCTCGCCAGTGAAATCAAAGCTAAGGGTTTCAACTCAAATGTTAAATCTTGAAAGGGAAAATGTCTTGTTGTATTGCTCAGAAACGTGACAGTCAGCGAGTTAAAAGCAGCTATGATTAATCATCATCAGATGCCGTGTCAGCTGGACAAGACCTGCATATTAAGTTGCACTGGCTCATAAAAAACATCATGTCCCGGATGATGAAATATTTTGGTCACATTAAACGCCACATCGGTCTGGAGAGAAAAGGTAATGGAGGGCATGGTTCCTGGAACACGAGGCAGGGGACGACCAAGACCAAAGTGGCAGCAGAAAATTAAAGAAACCTTGAACATGACGCTAGAAGAGGCAGGAGAACGTGAAACGAGACATAGCTTTTCAGTCGAGCTGAGATGAATGAGATCTTCTGCAAGGAACATGCTACTTCTTCACATATCTCTTGTATTTGCTAACTTTAGCTGTTATATTTCAGGTAGCCATTGTCCTAGTAGATGGCGAGATAGATTTCCCAATGAAGGCATTGAAAGAAGTACGCCGTGCACAAATTAAAGGAGTAGAGGTAAGCTGGTATGCTCTTTAACAATGGGATAGATCAATCGCATATCGTTCCAATTGTACTCAGTTTACTTCCTCTTGGAGAAATCGTGATATTTTTCCATATATCCTTGATCTCAGTGTAGTGGATATCGAGTTCCAGTCCTATCGCAGAAGGAAGATAAAACATATGTCCTGTGTTCAAGTTGAGCACGTAATAGAAAAATTGGCAGTTCAAAATTCGAGAAGAGTAGGCTGGAAAGCCGCTGCTCGTGTAAACTTAATTAGAAATATTAAATAATAAAATTCCTTCAAAACCGGCACACCAATTTCTAAATTGCATCAAAGACTCTCGAAAATGTTACATAGCTCGTGCAAATAGTGAAACACGTACAAACAAAGTACAATAATTTTACAAAATACAGAAACAGTGACGATAAACAGCAACGTTTCGACCAAAAGCCTTTATCAAGCAAACGACACAACAGGAGTTCGTGCACTGCCGCTGATATCTTCATATGTAAGAAAGAAATCGGAGCATACATGATTACTTTTGGATGTGCAATGAAGACTGTCCTATCAATCAACCAATCATTCTTCATTAAAACATAACATATCTTCTTCCTGAAACGCTCCTTATTAACCATTTCTTAACCTCTCATTGTGATTTGTATGTGATTTAAGCCTAAGAGCGATTGTACGTTGTTCCAGTTATGCGCCTACAAGTTGGCTAGAACATTGAATTTCTGCGAGGCCTTTTATTTTCTAGGGTAGCCTCTCTAGGTTCTAGATTAGTCGCCTCTTACTACATGCCTTGTAGGTCGAAGTGGTACTGTTCTTTGCTTCCGTTGCGGGCCCCGGTACCACACTGGCGAAACATAGCATAAAATGTAACACTAACTGCACAACATGGACAACGCTTCTGATGGTTTCTAACAAGAGATTGTGTGAATAGATATTTTTTATAATTGGGACTTTCAAACAACAGGTAGTTACGTGTCTATTGTCATCATCATCATCATTAGGTGCCGTGTTTTTGTCGTAGGTCATTTGCAATGTACTTACAACATGTTCTGTCTCCTGTTTTCGTGCTGCACGATTTGAAGTAGTACCTTGTTCAGTTCATGATGTTTCATTACCACCTGTCCCTCGGTCTTGCATTGTTTTTCAATACTTTTATCAACATCATTAATCTTCGTAAACTTCTGCATTCGCCCGCTATGAATGCAGGCGTAGTAAGGGCGCATAGTATGGCATTTCTAACTGATTTTTGCGTGAATATCTGCTTCCCAATTTATCAGTGTCTCCGCCATACAGTTGTGCCTCCGAATTTAAAGGTACTTGTAGGTTTGGACCTCAAGTATTGATCCGAATGCCAGTAATCATTACAACACAATCTGGGGAGGAATCGACACACACAAATAACTCAATGACTTGAAAACTAAGATTTGAGGAAACCGTACAGACCTGAAGCTGACCTTCCAGTTTGTGGTCCACAGTAAATTAAACAAATGACCAGAGATCGCTGAAGAAGAAGAAGAATTACAACACAGTTTTTGATTCATTTCACATAGATAATAAACACAAAATATTGGATATTCATCGCCATCATGTCCCGGATTGTCCTATAGCAGAACTTTGCTGTTCTAATAGAGAGTCCATCGAAATGTATCTTTCTCATATGTCAAATTGCCCGCCTTTGCAGCCGACAGGCACAAATCCTCAGTCATAACATGAATCCATCTTCTCCGTGGTCTTCCTCGCATCCTCTTTGTCGGGATGCCTCCTTCCATAATGATCTTCTCTAACAGATAGTTTCATTTTATGTCCAAAATACTTCAATTTTCTCAATTTTCATTGTAACATAACCAGTTTTTCTGTTATTATGAGTTATGTCTAGATATCAATAAAAATAAAATAAAATAAATATGTTCTCTTATCTGTTCATGTTATACGGGAAAATCTTCTTGAAGATTTATATAATCCTGATCATTGCGTATTACAAATGAATTAACTCCGAGCATACGCACGGTAGGGAGATCGATCAAAACACAAGCGTACCATTTCAAACGCCGCGGTGGGCAAGTTTGAAAACAAATTTGTTCCCTTGGGTTTTTACAAAGGGTAAAAATAGACCTCGACGTTCAGAAAGCAGTGGCAGACTACTGAACATGTAAGTAAAAAAAAAAAAGGTAAAGATGTGGTCAGCATCACGCCGGCCGCCTTTACTTCCCAGAGCATGTCTGGTACCCAGTTGAGGCTGGGTCGACCTGAGAGCCGTCGTGGTCGGAAAATTCCACGCGCATTGCGGGAGCTGAACCCAGACCACCAGCCTTGCCATGCGAGTTCACTAACAACTGCGCTACAGCGGCTCTCGAACATGTAAGTGGTGCCTTTTTTTTTTTTTTTTCGATCCAGAAGCATTTGAGCTGAAAGCTCTTCGACTCGGTGTCATGGACATCGTAACCTTCGGTTCGGTGCCACGAACACCTTACATCTGGGGAACCTGTAGCTTTTCTGCCAGTCCGCGGAGTTGAACCCGCACTTACAGAGGACTAGTCACCCGTGGTCCAACGCGCTACGAACACGCTGGGCACGAGGGCGAGTGGTGTCTATAAAATCCATGACTCATATACTGTTGTTGATGGTTACGTCCTGTAAAGGACATGCCACGATTTTCATTTTTATAAGCACAATAGAGTTATGTTTCCAAGTGATGATTATTAGAATATAATTTTAATGGAGTACCAATCTAATATTTACTATAATAAAATGAACAGAATTAAAAGAAAAGTTTTATCAATTTAATTGATATTCTCTACATAGAATTATACACACATATCATCAACAGAATATTGTCAAAAATCTTGGTTAAAAATCATTATAACATGATATATCTTGTCGGAAAATGTGTACTTTCCGAATGGTTTGTCAGGTATCTTGTTGTATTCTTAGAGTTAATCCCAGTTATGTATTTATATTCTAGGTGTACATCATCTTTGTGGGTACTACAATACCACAGGCTGAGGTGAGAGACATGTGTGACTACCCACCACAGAAGCATTTCTTTCAGATCCCAGATTATGATAAACTGAAGGAGTTGGAGGACAGCCTTATCGAGCTCTTTTTGTGATGGTAGGTCGGAAGAGCTTTACAGAAACATTAATGTTTTCTACGATATTGTTTTCCATAATTTCGCTATATAAAGAATAAATTAATAACAAGATGCAATTTTCAAATTTGATCAAATGAGGATCGAACTGGATCAGACATCCGTGCTAGATGATCCTTTCTTCTTCTTCTTCTTTGCATTCGTACTTTACAACTAATTTTAATCACTCTTTATGATATCTTTGATCTTTGTCAAGAAAGTGTATACGTGTTGCACATTGGTTTAGTAGGCCTCTAAACGTATAGACTTCTACACGTTTAGGACACGTGCATCCGATTTCAGCCAAACCTCCTTATCGCCTCGGACGGCATGCGGGGCAGGTAACAGTGGTTCTATTCTTTACATCCCAAATTTGACCCCGGTAACCACTCGGGTGTGGTAATCCTTCCACAGTAGAGGATCCCTTGTTCGTTCCATCGTCAAGAGATGGAGATAATTTTACCAGAGATTCTTGATCTGAATCTAGGTGATGGTTACTAGTCTATCGGATACCAACGATACAAAATTAGACCTCAAGTTCAAGTTGAATAGTTAAAAGAACTCTTGAAAAGTTGAACATCGATAGGGGTAAGCTGCATAGTTGCTGCTCATGCAAAATTCCTTAAATATATTAAAATAAAATTCCTACACAAATGTTAACAATCTACAAAAATACTTCGGGTACCCTTATCGGCAAAACACAACAAGTCCTTATGTGGTCACCAGTTGGGAAAAGAAAACGTGGAAGATCAAAGACCACTCCTCGAAGAACAATACTACAAGAAAGTAAACTACTGGAAAGTAAAACCATACAAGATCTCCAACTGCTAGCAACCAACTGCATCACATTGAGATCTAAAGTCTCTGTCCTATCTGCCGCCTTTGGCTTGAAAGGAACAAACTAACTAACTAACTAACCCTCACCGGCAGAAAGTAGCCCTTGCACTGCTGTTCAAATCTCAATGTGTAGGTAAGAAATCAAACACCATATGGTTTTTTTACCGAAATACAATAGTGATTGCCGTACTATCAATCAATCAACCACCCAGACAGAGCCCTTTAAATGGTCAGAAAATCACCATACTCGAGCATCAAAACCATGATTAATATATACGGCAGCTGCGGGATATCAACTTTATGGATCAGAATGCTGGAGAATGACAGAACAAGATATGTCTAATCTTTCCACTTGCCATACAACTTGTCTGCGAATGATTTTACGGGTATTTTGTCCAAGAACTATTTCTAACCAAGTCCTGTTTACAACGGATCAACAAGAGAATACAAACACCATCATCAAAAAGAGACGCTGGAGATGGATATAACATATGCTGCACATGGAGTCTAACTCTGTCCTGAAAACTACAACAAGATGAACATCAAACGGTAAATGAAAACTCGGAAGACCCAAAACGACTTGGAGGAGAAGAGTAGAACAGCAACAGAAATAAAGAACAACAGCAAAGAAGATAAAGTGCATGAATTGCTGCCCAAATCACCAAGGGTCCCCACATGATATTTTTTTTTCTAAGTATATGTAAGTATGAAGATGAAATAAGAAAAGATGATATGTAGCTATGCATAGCAGTTATTAAATCGATGTTTCGATCAAAATGTCTTTACGTGAAGACGATACAAAATACTAATCGTCGACAAATGTGTACATTTGACAACAGTTTAATCATATGACTCGGTAATGTCATTTTTAACCTTCTGACACATTTATTGCATTGTATATAAATTAATTATCCAGTATACTGGGTTTGCGTAATCTTACAAAATACTGCTGGTAAATATATTGGTTCGAAAGGGTGGAGGGGTTAAAATTGAAGAAAAGTGGTTCTTCTTCTTCTTTGCGTTCGCTCTTTACGACCAATTTAATCACTCTTTGTGATATGTTTGATCTTTGCCAAAAACGTGTACACGTTGCACATTGGTTTGGTAGGAACCAAAACACATAGACTTCTATATGATTAGGACATGTGCTTCCTATTTCAGCCAAACCTCCTTACTCGCCACTTACGACATGCGTGGCAGGTAACAATGGTTCTATTCTCTACACCCCAAATTTTGGCCCCGGTAACCACTCGCGAAGTTTACTGGTTGATAAAGAAGATAAAAATGAAAAAAGGACCATATAGATTCTCTGGGAGAGATCATTCTGGAGGGCATAATACCAGACAGACGAAGGTGCGAAAGTCCAAGGAGGTGATGGATGCAAGATGTTATTAACGAGTTGTATATAACAGTATAACAGCGATGAGCAATGTGGCTCCGGTACAATGGATACAAAGCAAAAGGCCGGCCGCGCAAAGGGTGGTCCTTAGAGATAACAACGACACTATTTATGAAGTGCACACAAGGGCCCCTTCTAGAAATCTCTTCTTATCATGACACTGTGAGGCAGAACAGGATTGGTGGAAAGAAAAAATCGAAAATATAACAGTATTTAGTGTAGTTTAGTCGTTAAATCATCATGACTTAACATCGAATAATGTTGTCCACAAGTAAAGTGCTCCAATCTTCTCCACTTCATCATGTCTCTCAGAATAAAAGTGTCTGATACAGTAACTGAAATCAGCTATTGTTTATTCTATATTTCAGAGTTATAACCGCCATCACCCAGAAACGAACGTCCTTCATGCAGAGAATGACTCATGCACTCTCAACAAAGATCAACATTTAACGTCTGTGAATATTATATACATGCTTATTTATGCAACAAGACAGCATGCAGCAGCAACCATTCTTTGTCTCATACAGCATTAACATTGCATCCAACAATATTTTGGGAGACAGCTACACATTGCACATTTTGTTTGTTATAGTATCATGATCCGGTGATTTGATGTTACACAAAACCTAAGTCTTGATATTTTTGTTGCCACTTTTCTAGAATATACCAAGTTCATTTATTGAAGTACTGTTTAAATTCAATAGTAAATAATTGTTTTTAATTTTTTCGAAGGAACTAATTTCGTGTATTGAAGTACAGTATATATTCAATAGAAAATAAAAAATGTTCCTTTTTCAATAGGAAATAAACGTGTTCCTTTATTTAGAAGGAACTAATGCATTTATTGAAGCACAGTTTATATTCAGTAAGAAATAAAAGTGTCCAATTTTTTTAGAAGGAACTAACTTTATTGATTAAAGTACAATTTATATTCAATAAAAAATAAAACTGTTCCTTTCTTAAGAAGGGACCAAATTCATTTATTGAAGTACATTTTATATTCATTAGCAAATAAACGTGTTCCATTTTTTCAACAGGAAATGAAAGTGTTCCTTTTCTAAGAAGGAACACAGTTCATTTATTGAAGTACAGGTTATATTCAATAGGAATTGAATGTGTTCCTTTTTGTTAGAAGGAACCAAGTTTATTTATAGAAGTAGAGTTTATTATCAATAGGAAATAAAAGTGTTCTATTTATTGTTTGGAAGGAAATAATTTCATTTATTGAAGTACAGGTTATATTCAATAGGAAATAAAGTGTTCCTTTTCTGAAGCGTTCATTGCTTAATTGAAGCTACGGGTATATATCACATCAAGATTTTTAAGGTTTCTTTCTCGTTCGCTTCTATAAATTCAGGCGTAGTCTTGGCGAGTAATATGGCACATCTAATTGATTTTTCGTAATGGATTTCTTTCCTTAACATCAGTGGCTCTCGCTATTAAGGCGAGCCTTACTCCGACTTCTGAGGTGCTTGTAATTTAGATCACCAGGTAAGAGATCAGAAAACCTGTAGTCCAGCGGGGTACAGGGTGCACACTGAGAAATAATTTGGTGCAAGTTGGCTTCGAACCCAGAATTAGCACAGAACTTGTTTACTAACAAAGCGTGTTATCGACTATGCTAACGGCGCTACAAAATTGTCCTTATCCTTTGCAGTCTGTATTGTGTGAAATGACTGTCGCTTCGTATTTGTAATTATAAATATGCGGGAGGTAGGAGTGGGACAAGTTCCTTTATTCACTTGTGGAATGTCGTTACGGGTATTGAAGGATAACTTTGTTATCCTAGATTCGTAAAGTGAGCGCTTTATACTTTGCGTTGTTCCGTCCACATTGAATAAAATAGAACTAGTTGTATATAGTAAACCATATTAGTATGTTAATTTCTCACATAATGGGTGCCTATTAAGAAATAGTTTAGAACCCTTGTAACTTCACCAGGGAAAATTATCTTTATAAGGTTTCTTCTTACTTAAAAAGGAGAATATTTGTAGCACTTTCTTTCGAGTTGATTCACATAGTGAGTACCCATTACTGAATGGGTTGAGAACCATTGCACTTTTAGCTATGGAAATTGTGTCCTTTTTTTTCAATGTTTCTACTGCATTAAAAAAAAAGTAAACCATTTGTAACAAATTTCTTTCTAAATGTTTTCTTGTTTACCTGATGAATGTCTTTCATATATTTCAAATGAGAAAGTGCTTTAAAAATCTATTATTGCATGCTATTTTTTCTATGTAACTTGTTGTATTTAAATTATTGCTAGCTTTGTTTCTTTCCACAATTTCGCACAAAATACAAGTAGTATTTTTAAATACACTTCAAGTAAATGTATTTAAAACAAAGCAATGAAGGGATGTGTATATATCGTCTTTTACTTGTTGATGTGATTGTCTTGAATGTGTTTATAATGTTTACGCTTCATGTAATAAAATCTCAACTTTGATTGACTTCTTTATTCACTTTATATTATTCTTCTTCTTCCAACGCTCCATATCAACAACTTGTTGTGTGCGTGTTTGAAGAGAACCAGTGGCGGCCCGTGGTCATTTTTCTTGGTGGGGCCAGACACAAATTTTCAGAAAAATCATGGTTTTGGAATATTTATTATTATTTGTCTATTCCAGGAAGTTATTCCCCCTTTCGGCTTTTGGTGGGCCTGACCCCACTGGCCCTTAATGACGAGCCGTCCCTGAAGAGAACTGATCATGAACATAGACTTTAGATAAATTCAATATTGTGATCACAATAAAAGACACGAGACCTTGTTGACAGCTACTCTTGGAAGGGATTGTTGGAGAGAGCCTGAGCAGGAAGACAGAATACAAATTGGGGCCGTTCTGAAAGTTGTGGAATCAAATTTAGATTGGAATTAACAATTTTTCATGGTCTCCACGGATTGTTGCTGGAAGTACGGAGCTCGTGCTTTGTGCAACACTCTCGTTAGGTGGCGTGCCATTTCTGCCCTCAGAGATAGAGCCATCTTGGGAAGCCATCTTGGGAAGCCTGATGAAATAAAGTCAATACTTCGTCTATAGACATTCATATTATCAGGTTTTTCTAATTATTGAAATAATCAGGTTCCTCTTCTTAATCGAGCGTTTCGTTAAACCACTCTGTGTGATATGTATGTGATCCAAGCCTAAGAACGATTGTACGTTGTGCCATTTATGCGCATACATGTAGGCCAGTACATCCGATTAATGCGACTCTTTTTATCTACTAGGGTAGCTTCTCTAGGTCTCAACTTCACACGCCTATTACGATATGTTTTGTAGGTCGCAGTGGTACTATTCTTTGCATCCCTTCCGGGTCCCGGCACCACACGGGCGCTCCATATCAACCACTATTTGTGATTTGTATGTGATCTGAGCCTAAGAGGATTGTACGTTGTGTCAGTTATGCAACTACAAGTAAGCCAACACTTCTTATTTCTGCGACGCCTGTTACATGACGCTTGTTTTATCAGTTGTCGTTTGAGTGCCATGTGGTGTAGCATCAACATATGCAATGCTTCAACTCTTCCAACTTCATTTTGAAAATAGAAACATCTGACAAAGTGTGCTTATATGGACATGGTATCAGACTATATGAAAGCTGTTCAGCACCCATCTAGGTTGTTAAAAGAAAAAAAACACTGCTACCTTCAGCCTCTGTAGCTTAAGCGGTAGTGAGATCGATCACAACTCAAGCTTACCTGGTGCAAACTCAGCTTCCAGCAATTTGGAAGTAGATTTGTCTGCGTGGATATTTACGAATGGTAAATATAGAACCCACCTTTCAGAAAGCAATGGCAAACTACTGAACGTATAAGTGGTGCATAGAAAATCGACACCTAGTTTACTGTGATTGATGGCAAAGTTATGTAAAGGATATGCCACATTTCATTCATCTGCAGCACGCATTGTTCGGTAAGATATGCACTAAAATATTAGTATGCTCAATTAATGAAATCACACTAACTGTTATTAGTACACAGATCAGTCATAGAGGAACTGAGATGTCACAAAGGAGACAGTTGTTCGTATTTCGTATGATTTTCGTTGGCACAGGAACGGGGCAATTATAGGGTGACCCGTTGCATTGAAGTTGGAACCGTACATATAAACTATGAACTATGCGATGGTATAATAAGATTACAAACGATAAACTTAGAGAATAAACTAAGCAGATACCAGTGAGAAAGACTAATGAAGAGACGCTAGCGATGGATATGACACACATTGAAAGGAAGACCGGGAAGCATTGCAAGACAGGCATTGGTTTGAAACCCGCATGAAAAGAAGAGTAGGGGAAGGCCTAAAGATACCTGAAGAAGAGAACTGGAGACGGATATTAATAGGATAGGAAAGACGAGGAAAGAATTGAAATAGATGGCAAGAGAACGGAAGGGTTGGACGACTTTTCTTAAAGACCTGTGCTCTGTTGGAAGTTGAAGGGGAATAAGAAGCAGAAGATGAAGATCAGCTATACAAAATTAAAGAGAGACTGAAGCTCTACCTCAGCATGAGTCATCTCAGACGGTCTTTCTATGACCAATCAGATCTAATACTATGCTACAGTATAACTTCAGGTGTGACACCTTAAATTGAGGTTTTTATGTTTGTAAAAGTATACAGTTAACGTCATGTACAAATATATGTCATGTTGGATAAGATATCAAAAAACTGTAAGGACATGATTATTTTTCTGAATACAACAATCTACGTTATTCCGTTGACAAAACAAAATGTTAACCCATAAACTGACATCACTAATCAAGACATTAGACAAGTTATCTGTTTTTACTATCAATATCTCCATTGACAAAAATCAATTAATAAAAGTCACAGCTTTTACATACCTAAGGGTCATTGTTTCAGCAAATATAGGAATAACTAACGTAATTCGACATCGATGTAATAATGTAAAATACATCATAGAGCAAATATAGGAATAACTAACGTAATCCAACATCGATGTAATAATGTAAAATAGATTATAGAGCAAATATAGGAATAACTAACGTAATTCGACATCGATGTAATAATGTAAAATAGATCATAGAGCAAATATAGGAATAACTAACGTAATTCAACATCGATGTAATAATGTAAAATAGATCATAGAGCAAATATAGGAATAACTAACGTAATTCAACATCGATGTAATAATGTAAAATAGATCATAGAGCAAATGGCGCCAATTTTGAAATGCAAACATGTCACAGTGAACACTAAAAGAGTGCTATACAGAACAATCTTTCTTCCAAAATTATGATATCCGTGTCAAACCTGGACGCTGACATCAAAAGTTAGACAAAAACATTAGTCTAAACAGAGATACGCAGAATTATGGAAGTATCAAAAAGAGACATGTTTATACATGAAAACATCAAGAATAAGATTAGTACAGCATCAGTGCTGAATTCCATCAAGAATAAGATTAGTACAGCATCAGTGCTGAATTCCATCAAGAATAAGATTAGTACAGCATCAGTGCTGAATTCCATCAAGAATAAGATTAGTACAGCATCAGTGCTGAATTCCATCAAGAATAAGATTAGTACAGCATCAGTGCTGAATTCCATCAAGAATAAGATTAGTACAGTATCAGTGCTGAATTCCATCAAGAATAAGATTAGTACAGCATCAGTGCTGAATTCCATCAAGAATAAGATTAGTACAGCATCAGTGCTGAATTCCATCAAGAATAAGATTAGTACAGTATCAGTGCTGAATTCCATCAAGAATAAGATTAGTACAGCATCAGTGCTGAATTCCATCAAGAATAAGATTAGTACAGCATCAGTGCTGAATTCCATCAAGAATAAGATTAGTACAGTATCAGTGCTGAATTCCATCAAGAATAAGATTAGTACAGCATCAGTGCTGAATTCCATCAAGAATAAGATTAGTACAGCATCAGTGCTGAATTCCATCAAGAATAAGATTAGTACAGCATCAGTGCTGAATTCCATCAAGAATAAGATTAGTACAGCATCAGTGCTGAATTCCATCAAGAATAAGATTAGTACAGCATCAGTGCTGAATTCCATCAAGAATAAGATTAGTACAGTATCAGTGCTGAATTCCATCAAGAATAAGATTAGTACAGTATCAGTGCTGAATTCCATCAAGAATAAGATTAGTACAGCATCAGTGCTGAATTCCATCAAGAATAAGATTAGTACAGCATCAGTGCTGAATTCCATCAAGAATAAGATTAGTACAGTATCAGTGCTGAATTCCATCAAGAATAAGATTAGTACAGCATCAGTGCTGAATTCCATCAAGAATAAGATTAGTACAGCATCAGTGCTGAATTCCATCAAGAATAAGATTAGTACAGCATCAGTGCTGAATTCCATCAAGAATAAGATTAGTACAGCATCAGTGCTGAATTCCATCAAGAATAAGATTAGTACAGCATCAGTGCTGAATTCCATCAAGAATAAGATTAGTACAGCATCAGTGCTGAATTCCATCAAGAATAAGATTAGTACAGCATCAGTGCTGAATTCCATCAAGAATAAGATTAGTACAGCATCAGTGCTGAATTCCATCAAGAATAAGATTAGTACAGCATCAGTGCTGAATTCCATCAAGAATAAGATTAGTACAGCATCAGTGCTGAATTCCATCAAGAATAAGATTAGTACAGCATCAGTGCTGAATTCCATCAAGAATAAGATTAGTACAGCATCAGTGCTGAATTCCATCAAGAATAAGATTAGTACAGCATCAGTGCTGAATTCCATCAAGAATAAGATTAGTACAGCATCAGTGCTGAATTCCATCAAGAATAAGATTAGTACAGCATCAGTGCTGAATTCCATCAAGAATAAGATTAGTACAGCATCAGTGCTGAATTCCATCAAGAATAAGATTAGTACAGCATCAGTGCTGAATTCCATCAAGAATAAGATTAGTACAGCATCAGTGCTGAATTCCATCAAGAATAAGATTAGTACAGTATCAGTGCTGAATTCCATCAAGAATAAGATTAGTACAGCATCAGTGCTGAATTCCATCAAGAATAAGATTAGTACAGCATCAGTGCTGAATTCCATCAAGAATAAGATTAGTACAGCATCAGTGCTGAATTCCATCAAGAATAAGATTAGTACAGCATCAGTGCTGAATTCCATCAAGAATAAGATTAGTACAGCATCAGTGCTGAATTCCATCAAGAATAAGATTAGTACAGTATCAGTGCTGAATTCCATCAAGAATAAGATTAGTACAGCATCAGTGCTGAATTCCATCAAGAATAAGATTAGTACAGCATCAGTGCTGAATTCCATCAAGAATAAGATTAGTACAGCATCAGTGCTGAATTCCATCAAGAATAAGATTAGTACAGCATCAGTGCTGAATTCCATCAAGAAACAATAAATTAAATGATTCGACCACATAAACAAATTATCAACATACACTGCGCCACAAAGAGCAATACTACTCTGAAACGGTGGATACAGTGCGCCACAAAGAGCAATACTACTCTGAAACGGTGGATACACTGCGCCACAAAGAGCAATACTACTCTGAAACGGTGGATACAGTGCGCCTCAAAGAGCAATACTACTCTGAAACGGTGGATACAGTGCGCCACAAAGAGCAATACTACTCTGAAACGGTGGATACAGTGCGCCACAAAGAGCAATACTACTCTGAAACGGTGGATACAGTGCGCCACAAAGAGCAATACTACTCTGAAACGGTGGATACAGTGCGCCACAAAGAGCAATACTACTCTGAAACGGTGGATACACTGCGCCACAAAGAGCAATACTACTCTGAAACGGTGGATACACTGCGCCACAAAGAGCAATACTACTCTGAAACGGTGGATACACTGCGCCACAAAGAGCAATACTACTCTGAAACGGTGGATACAGTGCGCCACAAAGAGCAATACTACTCTGAAACGGTGGATACACTGCGCCACAAAGAGCAATACTACTCTGAAACGGTGGATACACTGCGCCACAAAGAGCAATACTACTCTGAAACGGTGGATACAGTTCGCACAAGAGCAATACTACTCTGAAACGGTGGATACACTGCGCCACAAAGAGCAATACTACTCTGAAACGGTGGATACACTGCGCCACAAAGAGCAATACTACTCTGAAACGGTGGATACACTGCGCCACAAAGAGCAATACTACTCTGAAACGGTGGATACAGTGCGCCACAAAGAGCAATACTACTCTGAAACGGTGGATACAGTGCGCCACAAAGAGCAATACTACTCTGAAACGGTGGATACACTGCGCCACAAAGAGCAATACTACTCTGAAACGGTGGATACACTGCGCCACAAAGAGCAATACTACTCTGAAACGGTGGATACACTGCGCCACAAAGAGCAATACTACTCTGAAACGGTGGATACACTGCGCCACAAAGAGCAATACTACTCTGAAACGGTGGATACACTGCGCCACAAAGAGCAATACTACTCTGAAACGGTGGATACAAAACAAAAGGACGTGGAAACAAAAGATTGATTTCAGAAATAACAGAGACAGCTCCTCTTCTTCTTCTTCTTTGCGTTCGTTCTTTACGACCAATTTTAATCACTCTTTGTGTTATGTTTGATTTTTGCCAAGAACGTGTATACGTTGCACATTGGTTTGTAGGCCCCTAAACGCATAGACTTCTACACGCTTAGGACACATGCATCCGATTTCAGCCAAACCTCCTTAGTCGCCTCTTACGACATGCATGTCAGGTAACAGTGGTTCTATTCTTCACACCCCAAATTTGGGCCCCGGTAACCACTCGGGCGAGGAACAGAGACAGCAAATAACAATATTTATGAAGCTCACAGTAACTCTCTTCAAGAAATCTATTCTTATCCTGACGCTGGGAGCCAAAATCTGGACTATAGAAAACAAAAGATGACCAAATTTTACATATCCTGAGTCCGTAAACAACAACAATCGGGATTGTACAAATAAAAGCAGATAGAGACTGACTATATTATTGTTGAAACTCTCTCTCTCTCTCTCTCTGCCTTTTAACCTGGATTGGGTATATGCCCTCAACCAACTCATGCCAAGTTTAGCAAATCTCCTGCAGCTCCTTCCAGTTCTTCTTTATATTTTCTATCTTCGCCGCCAAATCCCCTCTCCATGTATTTCTCTTCCTCCCCTTCTTTCGCTATACCTACGGGTTCTAGGAAACGACCCTTCTAGTTATATTCTCATATATAAGTGTGTCCTATCCAGCGTCAACCTTTTCTTAAAACCCCTGCTTCCCTGGAATCTATTGCTGAGACTAGGGAATAACAAAGCCAAGATAACTAAAGTAAACATTCTGAGGTCATATATGTTGCATGTGGTAACATATGAATGTGATTCAAGGACGATTACACTCATTAAAGAAGAACATACACCATTCTGCTTAACCCATTTGTTCTTATGAGCCTATATACTGGCTCACAGTATTTTTGAGATAACGCAAGCTAGTATACAGGCTGTTTTAGTATACATTACAAAATAAATGCGCTTGGAAGTTAATAAAAAATGATGGCTTGAAATATCCCATCTATTATAATGTCTAAATAGATGGAATGCAACTAAGGGAAACAACTACAACATAATTTAGCAGCGAAAATAATTGTTATTAATTGTTACTTGTTATTCCCCTTAGATACAAACTGCATCCTGATGGTTACTGGTTAATGTTGATCATATTACTTACCTTTTTCTTCTTCTTCAAACGCTCGATTACGACCACTGTTTAACCATTCTGTGTGATTTGTATTTGATCTGAGCCAAAGATCGATTGTGAGGTGTACCAGTTATGCGCCTGCAAGTAGACCAGCACATCCGATTGCTGCAATGCGTTTTATTTACTAGGGTAGCTTCCCTAGGTCCTACATTAGTCGTCTCTTACGACATGCCTGTAGATCGCAGTGTTACTATTCTTTGCTTCCATTGCGGGCCCAGGCACCACACAGGCGAACATTCCCTATCGGTTACCGTTAGTCAAAGAATAATACGGGTCTAACTATGTTTTCTCCAGTACATCACATTGTATGTTCACGAGTATTCTATTATTTTGTTCGTTAGATACAGGAAATTCAGTTCAAGTCTGTTTTTGAAGATATATGTTATTCTCTTATTCTGTATTATTTTCAATGTATCAATATATGTGATTAATAACAAGTTATTTTAATTTTAAAACTGTCGTTACTGTCTGTAATATCAATATTTAGGGCGACGTGGCACAGAGGGCACATGTTCCTGTGCAATTTAATGTAAATGGGAAAAACTAGCTGATGACAGAGTTGTGTGGAAAACGATATTGCGCAAGGACGCAGTCTTTTGAAAAGAAGGGGTTTGTGTGGCTAAGTTATTAAACCCTTTGCCTTGTGAGTCGAAGGTCGTGGGTTCGAATCCGGACAGCGTCATTCTGTTCACGAGTGCAGTTTTTTTTCAAGAGACCCCTAGGATTTTTGATGGAGCTACGGAGTTCGTGCTTTGTGTAATACTCTCGCCAAGTGGCGTGCCATTTCTACGTAGATGGACCGAGCCGTATGGGGTAAAACCCGGTGCAATGAAGTAAATTCTTCAGCTTTTAAACCCTTTTTTTTTTCTTTAGAAAAGAGACTTATGTATGAGCTGAAAGACAAGAAAGAAAAGCAAAAGTTAAGAGGTTGTCATAGTAAAACACTTGCCGATTCAACGTTTGTAAAGACGAAAAAAGCCATATATATATTTGTTAGTCCGTGTATGTATAAGTACTAGAGTATTACAAATGTCTTTGCTTTGTTCACTACCAATTATTTCTGATATGTTTCTCCTGCTCGCTCTTGTGTTGTTTCTCTGTTGTATGTACGTAACTTGGATCATAAGACTGATAGTGTAATAAACAAAATGTTCAAACTTTCTATGGGAGAACAACAAATATAAACATTAATTCTTTATTGATATGTAAATATTGTTATAGTGGGCGTATCTGGCTTAGCGCTAATGAGCTTGATCACGACGTAAGAGTGCCTGGTTCAAACTTCACGGCGGGAGTAATTTGGAAACAAATTTGTTCCGTTGGATTTTTCGAACGGTAAAATAGACCTCACTGTTCAGAACGCTATAAATTTGTGCCTAGAAAAGTAACGAATCGTTTAATGTAGTTGATGATGTCGTCTTGTAAAGGTTATGCCACGATTTTTATTCACATTTATTATAGATACAATTATAAGCTTCGTTAACACAACTATTTTAACATTACACAGACCCTTGATTGCTTCTAGTGATGTGCTACTTACACTTAGGATCATCTCTATCTTATTGTCTTTGTTTTTATCATCAAAATTGAACTACAAGCACAAGCCCTGGAGGCTAAATTTGCTGACAGCACAATACATAACCTAATAAGAGAACTTGCTCAGCTTTCAGAAAAAGCAGAAATTCACTTGCAGTGGTTTCCATCTCACTGTGACAATGCAGGCAATGGGAATGATGATGTCTTAGCTAGGAATAACAGTGCCAAAGAGCAAATTTAGAAACCCCTGTCTATTCAGAATGTCAAAATCCTGCAACGCCTGAGTAAATCTGCAATAGACTTGAAGACAACCATTGGATATGATTGTGGAGAAAACTTCATCAAAGACCTAAGCAGAACAGACCAGGTCATTATATTTCGACTACGTACCGGACACTGCTGACTTAACAAACAGTTACATAGACTAGGAATAAGTCAAACAGCTCTCTGCCAGTATCAACAGGCGGAACAGACACCGACGCATGTCCTGCACGACTGTCCTCTCCTGGGTGAACTGAGAAGCAACATGTGGCCACACCCAGTTGACCTAAAAACTAAGCTTTGAGAAAATATGACAGCCCTGAAGCTGACTGCACAGTTTGTGGTCTACAATAAACTAAGCGCATGATCAAAGATCGCTGAAAAGGAAGAACTGCAAGTACTTGTAATTCCCTATATCCCCTTGTATATTTACTTTTAAATTGTCATCATGATATTAATCCATTATGTGTTCAGTTTGATTTCCTTTCTATTATGTCATTTTTCAAATGTAATGTCGTTCAATCTTTGAATTTCAGCTTTCAAGTGAATATACCTGTTTTTCTATTGATGATTTCATCTATATCAGCGGTTACCAAACTTTGCATTACCGCGCACTCCCTATTATGTACATTTTGCTGACTCGGAACCCCAAAAGTTTCTATATATGAAAAAATAGCGATGTAGTTATTATTACACCATACCGACGAACAAACTGGTTCCAATTTCTCAGACTGCGGGAAACTTCAAATGTTTTTTTTCATTTTGTCCTGTCTTTCATTTAGACTCCGGTCTAGTCCGGGTCCTTTGATTTCGCAGCGCAACTAGTTTGCAACTGTTTTCATATATATTTTTAAAATTTGATTTTCTGTTTGAAATGTCAAATAACATAATATTACTTCAAGCGCTTGAGGAACCCCTGTGAGTACCTCTTCGAACCGCGGGGGTCTGTGGACCCCAATTTGTAAACACTGATCAATTTGATTAGGCACATTTTGTTTGATCTCTTGACCCCTTTCAGTACTTATTTGTTTCTTTTATCTCTGAAAGCATTTATATTGTCATCATTACTTAATTCGCCAGTATACCGACTTTTAAAAAAAATACAACAAGCCAGTATAAAGGGACAGACATGCGAATGGGTTAAATTTTTTTAACGCTTTACTACATCTCAGATTGAGTTACTTTTATGTCACTTTTCTACATTCAACTTATCATGACGCTGTGATACAAAACAAGAATAGAGAAAATGAAAATAAGAAGACATTGCACATTTTCTATGTTTAATTATTGATGTGTTTTTTTATTTATGCTTTTCTTAGTTCTCCTTTTTATCTAACATCCATTGATTGTAAATTTTCATCCGTAGTTCGTTCCAGTCATGTCGTTTTTTGTTTTCTGTTGGTGTTTGTAATGATTTAACCTGTTTGATGTATATCATGCACTTCGAAATTTTCGTTGTTTATAAATACTTTGTATTTCTGCATCAAACAAGTAAAGTTTTCTAACAATCGATAATTTTCTATATTTATCAATGATGAATAAAATTTATGAAAACTAATTATATCTTAACTTGAACCGCTATTTCTTGGAAATAAATACACATCACATCTTCGGATTTGTGTATGTGTTTCTTTTCTCTCTTTTCCTCACAGAAGTTAATCATTTGAATTATTTATATATACCTAAACATCTCTACAATATGTAGGTCCCTGTGCAGTACTTTGCTACAATATGTAGGTCCCTGTGCAGTACTTTGCTACAATATGTAGGTCCCTGTGATGCAATTTGCTACAATATGTAGGTCCCTGTGATGCAATTTGCTACAATATGTAGGTCCCTGTGATGCAATTTGCTACAATAGGGGGCTGTGCAGTTCTTTGCTACATTAAGTCCTAAGGAATTTATTTCTCTCATATTTATCTCGCTTGTTCTGTCTCTGCTGCAGTCATGCTCAAATCATCAGTTGCATTCTTGAATCCATCATTCCCTTGCTTTTCCTTTTCTGCTCGTTGTTGTGATGTCTCTTTTCATAACGTTTTTCTCTAACCATTCTCATATTATTATACGTTCGAAATACCTCAACTTTCTTTGTCTCTTTTAACAACAGCTATTTTGTTTTAGTTCTTTTTCGATACGTTTTTTTCTTACTTTTATGTCCTTGGTATACAAATGACTCTCCTGTAACACTTATATTCAAAATCACAATATATATATATCCCTGATCTTGTTACGGTGTGTTTCTTTATAAGCTGATACTTTAGACGGGAAAACCACTAGAGAAGACCCAGTAGATACATCAGTCAACACAGAACGGGAGTTGTTAGCCTAAACACACTGAAGTACATGCTTAGGAGGAAGGAGATCGGAACAATTGTGAACATGTCCGTTGTGCGATGAAGATGATCCTCAAATGAACAACGAACAATGAAGCTGATACTATTTCAGATCGATATTACTAATCTTATGACGACTTCGTATGTCCTATCTTTCATTTTGCTGTTAGTGCTACATATTTCTCAAAGCTGTCAGTGCTACATTGCTATTTTCTGTATGTGCTACATACGTTACTTGCTGTAAGTACTTAATCTTCATCTAGCTACAGAACTCTTGTACAATAGCTTCAGTTCAATGGTGATCTTGCAGTAAGAAAAATATTTGTATTACTGTCATTGTCTAATGAAAACATCTTATTCATTTGATCATCATATCCACAACAAAGCTACATCATAAATGTTCGCTGACCTGGTTTAGAATGTTTGCTCTCTCTGATTGCTATTGTTAAATAAAGCATGGAACGAAATTATTATGCAGTTATATGCTCAAAGTGGCGTCTGTGGCCTATGGGATATTGTCTCGGTCTATTAACCCCGACGTTCTGTTCGAATCATGCTGCGGACAGTTTGGTTGCAAATTGTTCTTATTGTATTCTTACACAAGAACGATGGCACCACCCGTTCAGAAAGCACTGGCAAACTAATGAACGTAATAATGCCTAGAAAAATCACAAACAGCGTTAAAAGCTGAGGTTGATTCGCAAAGTCCTGTAAAGGATATGCAATTAACTAACTATATGCTCAAACAGAAGACTGAACAATACGTTTCCTTTGTTTAAAATGTCTTGTTGTTATGTAGGAGATTTAAGCTATTTTAAAACATGGGCACATTTCAATGCATGAACCTTTGTCTATCGACTCGGACACAAGAGGGTTGTACGTTCAGTCCCATATTCCACGTTTCCCACATGTGGAAAGAAAGTGGTCCTGCTATCTCCTGCATACTACGTCCAAGTAATGTGAAGTGAGTAATCACTTCATTCCATAAGGTCTTAAAAACGTAGAAAAATTATGCTTTTTCTCAGAAGATGTACGTTACTTTTAACCTTAAAAACAAATCATATTTAGTTATATCTGAACGTGTATGTCAAAATACATTCAAACTAGAATTACATTTTTACAGAGTTCAAGATATCCTTGAAATGATAGCAGCAAGTAAGGATTACAGTAACGCTGGTGTAACGTCACCGTAAACTGTAACTGCAGTAGCATGTGCTATTACTCACAAATTAAATTGTTTAGCTTGGCAACCGTACCATGCAGATTTGGACTGGTCTGTATTATGGATATGGTAGATTGATTACGCATTTTTGGAGAGACGTCATTACTGCAACCTTAGACATTTAGTATCGGTCATTTTTTTTTTTCGATCCAGAAGCACTTGAGCTGAAAGCTCTTCGGCTCGGTGTCATGGACATCGTAACCCTTCGGCTCGTGCCACGAACACCGTAAATCTGGGGAAACTGTAGCTTTTCTGCCAGTCCGCGGAGTTGAACCCGCACTTACAGAGGACTAGTCACCCGTAGTCCAACGCGCTACGAACACGAGGGCACGCGAGCAACATTGGTCATTAAAAAAGTAGTATTACAAGATCATAGATGGATATATATGTGCCCTTAGTATCTATCCACTCACATTCTATTTTGTTATAGTACGTCCTGTTTTGTAGTTGGATACCAATAAATAACAACAGCTATACACAACTAAGACTAACCAATATTTTGTAAACTTTATTTTCAAAACAACATATCAACAACACAAGAAATGTATGCCCGAACTACGCTTTTATAAAGAAGTGAACTAACCTCTTCACTATCGCTTTCTATTTAGCGAAATTTATTGTAAATAACACTGGTTCTCTATGCCATCTGGGCAGGAAACTCCCCTCTCACATAAACAAAATAATCGGTTTCTTCCTCGAGCTATTCCACTGGGCTTTGAACGAGTGTTTCTTGATCTGGTTGAAATTGTGTTCCTAGTACTTCTGTAGATTAACAATAAAACGTATTTCCCGTGCTCAAGTTGAGCGCACACAAAACCCCTTAGCTGTTGAAAATTAAAAACTATATGCCGAAAAGCCTCATCTAGGATAGTATTAATTTTAAAAACAAATAAGCTAAAATAATTTTTTTTTTCCCTATCCTCAAATTCAGTGGCGGCTCGTGATCATTTTTGTTGGTGGAGTCAGCCACTTTTTTCCGGATAAATCATGGTTTTTGGTTGCTATATTTTAATGTATAAAATACAAAAATACACGCTATACGTTTTTTTAGTGGGGTCCGGCCCCACTGGCCCTTAATGACGAGCCGCCAATGCTCAAATTGACATCGGTGAGAATGACAGGTGCGACGATGCTCGTGGACAGCAGCGGAGATCTTCCTGTCTAAGAAAGCCATAGGAGAACACATTGTTATCCACTAAAGTGCAATGATGGCATTTATATATCAATGTAGCGAGTTTGACGACGGGTGACAAGCCCCCTGTGAGTGCTGTTCAATTCCGCTGGCTGGCAGAAAAACCACAGGTTCTCCAAATTTACGGTGTTCGTTGCACCGAACCGATAGGTTACGATGTTCATGGCATAGAGCCGAAGAGATGAAAGCTCCCGTGATTCTGTATCGGGAAAATATATACAGGGTGTTCAAGATAAATGCAGCCCCATTGACAAATCGAAAGTTGCATACTGTTTCCTTTTATACCGTGCCTTCCTTCATTGAATAGATTAATTCGTTCAAGCCATAGTTCTAAGAATGAAACAAACAGAGAAAATCAATACAATAAAAATGTTCAATTTTCAGCTATATTCATTATATCGCTTGTGTGGTGCCGGGACACGTAATGGAAGCCAAGAATAGTACCACTGCGATCTACACGGCATGTCGTAAGAGGCGACTGAGGTAGGTCCTAGGTAAGCTACCTTAGTAAATACAAGAGTCGAAGAAATAGGATGTCCTGGCCTACTTGTAGGCACATAACCACAGAGTGGTTAACAAGTGATTGATATGGAACGTTTAAATAAGAAGAAGAACGTATTATATTTATAAAATGTAAATTTTCTATTATCTATATCATCTTCGTGTTCCGATTGACACACATAGCTTCCTCAAGAGACTGTCACTGTTGCCGTTCTGCTACCTTTCTACCAACCGTCTCCCACGTCAGGCCACATTCCTTCAACTCTTTCTCCACCGTTTTCCTTGCTTCCTTTGGACTTCCAGGCCTTCTCTTCCCATCCGCTATCCATCTGAGAACTGTCCTAGTCAATGCCCACACTGGCATACGACATACATGTCCAAACCACCTCCATCTTCGTCTCTTCGTCTCTCTAGGTCTCCAAGGATGCACAGTCTGTTCGTTTCAAAAGCTCCTCATTTGTTATGGTATTTGGCCAGAAAATGTGCAGAATTCTTCTTAAACATTTATTCTGAAATGTCTCCAACTTGTGTATTATGTGTTGGGTCATTTCCAACATTCACACTGTATACACTCTCAGTACTTACTCTCAGTACTCTGTATAATAACACTCTCAGTACATTACTTCTTCCAGCATTCACTACTGTATACATCTAGTCATTACTTCTTCCAGCTTTACTACTTTATCTACATTACTTCTATATATTTTAAGTTTTGTCCTAAGATTTAGTCCTTTTGTTTTCCAAATTTTGTTGAGCATGGCAAAGTTTGTCTCGCTTTCTTGATATTTTCGATGATATCTTTTCTGAATCTCATCTAGTGATACTTTCAGTTTCAGTTTAAGTTTGAAATATCTTCATTGCATTCCGGACATGTCCATAGGTCCTCCGATCTCCTTCGCAATATCTCCAACAGCGTCCAGCGACTGACCGTACCAGTTCAATTTTGATTGATGAGCCTATTCACGTACCTGTTATGCTGTTCTTTTCTAGTGGTACTGTACTTCCCAGGTATACAAATCCATTCCTCTAAGATTTCATTTTGTAATACAATTAGATTCTCAAATTTATGATTATTTCTCATTTTCTAAAATATTTATTTGATCAATCTTTGATTTATGATTGTTTGCTGGGCACTGGTTACTTAACTGTCCTCTCAGCACTTCAAGCAGATCCAAGTTAGCACAGAATACCACCACCATCAACTATTGGGGAAAGTAGACTGGTAGTAACAAATAATGGATATCTTGAACAGCAGAACTAATGGCATGGAGATTGTTATGCAACATCATTGTTTAATAGATGTACTCCATTATGGAGGTAGATCATTAACGACAACAGTCTTAATTGTATGTACATGTGCAGGAGGAGATGTAGGAGGAGATGTAGGAGGAGATGTAGGAGGAGATGTAGGAGAAGATGTAGGAAGAGATGTAGGAGGAAATGTAGGAGGAGAGGTAGGAGGAAATGTAGGAGGAGATGTAGGAAGAGATGTAGGAGGAGATGTAGGAGGAGATGTAGGAAGAGATGTAGGAGGAGATGTAGGAGGAGATGTAGGAAGAGATGTAGGAAGAGATGTAGGAGGAGATGTAGGAGGAGATGTAGGAGGAGATGTAGGAAGAGATGTAGGAGGAGATGTAGGAAGAGATGTAGGAGGAGATGTAGGAGGAGATGTAGGAGGAGATGTAGGAAGAGATGTAGGAGGAGATGTAGGAAGAGATGTAGGAAGAGATGTAGGAGGAGATGTAGGAGGAGATGAATGAGACGACTACGATGAGACGTAGGAGGAGTGTGTACTGATGAGATATAGATGAAAACGTATAGGAGATGTAGGAAGAGAGAAAAAGAGAATGGGAGAGTTGCAGACAAACAAATATACGAGAGTGTGTGAAAGAAGTTTAGAGGAGGAATGAAGAGAGACATGGTGTGACAATAGGTGAGAATTTATGTGGGAAATAAGCTTAGAAGAGGAGAGAGTGGAACAGGTGTACAAGAATGTAATGAAGAATGGTTCTAAGAAAAAAGCTGAGACTAAAAATAGTGGCTGCAATAAAGGTGGATGAAACAGCGGTGGAACAAGACAAGAATATAATTGATTAAATATGAATTTGGATAAGAAAGAGAAAAAGAGGGATAGAATAACAGGCAAGAGGAATCAGAGAATAGAGGACGAATGATTGAAAAGTAATAGTTCAAAGAAGGAGACACTGAAATAAGCAAAAAGAATACTTACAAACGAAATTTGAAATTCTTCCAATGCACGGTGGTAACTTATATTATTTCGTACCTTCTCCTACAATAGAAGATTTGTATTAATAATAAAGTGATTTAACAAACCACATCAGTGAATATAAGGACAAGATAACGAAAAACGTAGCAGAAAAAAACAGGATTAAAAGCTATTTTGTTTGTCAAATATGGACTATTATGTTAAATGAGCGAGGGTGGTTTGGAAAGTAATGTCTCCATGGCCATAACTTAAACTATTTTTCTTCAGTTATCATCATACTGCTACCGAGTTGTTTCCCAATGTCGTGGTTTTCTGTTTTTGGCTTGCGCTTTGCTGGTGGCTTGGGTGATTTTTATTTTTGCTCTTTGACAGGATTATGCTATGCCATCTAGACCATTGTTTTCGTGATCTTCCTCGCGACTTCTTTCCTAATGTTCTGTTGTAGAAGACTATATATTCTGTGGAGTTTGAATGCATTCTTATTAAGTGACCAAACCACTTCATTCTATGTTTCCCAGTGTAATTCAAACAATGTTCTGTGCCAACTTTCTTTCTCATGCTGATGTTGGTGACTCTCTCTTTTCTGGTGTTGGTAACTTTTCGCAGGCAGTGCATTTCACATGTAGTTAATTTTTTTGACTGCGCTTTGCTCAATGTCCATGTTTGACTATGGTAACACAAAGTAGGTATGAAAATGCTGTTTATTATCTGTTGCGTGAAATTTGTCAGTGAAATTTGTGGGTGCCTTAATAATGGGGCTAGCTTAAATAATATACATAATGTACAAATGAAACATACATTTTCTGAAAGTTCGGGATGTCCTTTTCGTAAGGTGCTATTATTTATCAACTCAGCCACCACCCCGTTCTACACACACACGTGTCAACGTAGAATACGTTTTTGGCAGCCTGTCGAGGCGATAATCGGACGGTTTTTAACGAAACCAGGTACGCACATCTGCAGCATCATCCACGTCAGTAGCATATCTGTTTCCTTTCAGATGTTCCTTGAGCACTGGGAACAGAAGAAAGTTATAAAATGCCAAATCAGGGATATATGATGGGTGAGCCAAAGTGTCGTCAAAGTTGAGAGCCTCCAATGCTGCCTCTCTTTCATTTCCGATATCAACATACGAGGGACCCATCTTGCCCTCACTTTTCTATACACAAGAAAGACATGAATAATATGATACACTCATCATCATCATCAGCAGGTGCCGTTTGCAACACTACTTATACCAGAATAGCCCTCCCTCGATTCCTACCCGCTTAGCCAGACAATATCGGTTTCCTGTTCAATGGTCACCTCGTGGAGGTAGGGTAGAATCTTAATTAGTGCCAGCTCACTAATCATGGTGCGGCGTTGTCCCTATGCGCCTTTGACCCCCAAACCACATCTTACATAAAACATACATAGATACACATATACTGTAAATGTATATTCAACATACATGTATAAACAACAATATCACTTTTCGCACCTCGAAGATCTCTAAAGCTTGTGTAAAATTTTTCTTCAAAATCTCCCGGTAAAATAGAACTACTATATCTGGTTCGGATTCTGTGCTTTCTCTTGGAGCTAACTCCATACTTACCTGACTGAAAAAAAAAGGTTATATGTAAAAATGTTTTTCTATTATATTTTCTTTGGATAAATTCATAAATATATCTTCTTCTTCTTTGTGTTCGTTCTTTATGACTAATTTTAATCATTTTTGTGATATGTTTGATCTTCGCCAAGAACGTGTATATGTTGCACATTGGTTTGGTAGGCCCCTAAACGCATAGACTTGTATGCGTTTAGTACACGTACATCCGATTTCAGCCAAACCTCCTTAGTCGCATCTTACGACATGCGTGACAGGAAACAGTGGTTCTATTTACACCCCGAATTTGGGCCCCGGTAACCACTCGGGCGGTTATATATGTATGTATATATCCTCCACCAAGGTAAAAGAGTCAACTATCTCAAACCTGTTGTTTGCATATGACTGCGCCTTCGCTACCAACTCTGAGGAAGAAATGCAGACTTACATGGACAAGTTCTCAATGGCCTGTGATAAGTGTGGCCTCACCATTAACACAAAAAAACAGAGGTCATGTTCCAGCCCGCCCCTAGAGATCAGTATTACGATCCAGTCATCAACATTAAACACCAGCGTCTCCAGTCAACGGACAACTTTGCTTATCTTGGCAGCCTCCTATCCAGATCGGCAAAAATAGATTCTGAGATCAACAATAGGATATTCAAAGCCAGTGCTGCGTTCGGAAGGTTACGTGTCACTGTGAGGGAGCGGAAGGGGATAAGCATAGCCACAAAGCTGAAAGTTTACCAGGCCATAGTGCTAACCACGCTGCTGTACGCAAGCGAGACATGGACAGTGTATAGCAGACACGCAAAAAATTAAACCATTTCCACACAAGCTGTCTACGCAGAATACTAAAAACAAACTGGCAGTACAAAATTCCAGACAGCGATGTTCTCACAAGTGCAAAGATCTCAAACGTCAACACCCTGTTGCAGAAAGGCCCAAATGAGATGGGTCGGTCACGTTGCTCGGATGCCTGATAAACGCATCCCAAAACAGTTGATGTATGGCGAACTTGAAGGGAAGACATTCAACTGGTGGACAGAAAAAACGCTTTAAAGACACTCTTAAAGTGTCTCTGAAATGCTTCAATATAGACACCATGTGCTGGGAATCCCTTGCGCAAGATCGCCAAATGTGGCGCTGTAACAACAAAGAGGAACCACATAGCTGAGAATCATCGTGTCGTTGAGGCACAGAGAAAACGAGCAGCGCGAAAAGACAGAGCATACAACACGCACATGTCTAACCTTGATCATGTATGCCCCACCTGTGGTAGGGGATTCTGTTCTAGGATTGGACACTACAGTCACCTCCGCACACATCAGAGAGGTGCAACAGCACACGTCTGAGATTGTTGTCATCATCGCTTGCGATGGACGGCTATATATATATGTATGTATGCACATGAAATCACCATGTGCCATGTTTGGTCGGGTATTTTCCGGTTTCGTTTGCCGACCTACTGAGCTAGTGCTTGAGCAACGCTGTGAACTATGACTGTTACATGGAATGCTTTTTACTGTGTCAACCGTGCGTTTTTTATGTGTATTCAGAAAATGGCGGACAGCGGTTATGCCGAACAAGCTCAATCTGCCGTATGCAGTTGTATTGCGAGTGCAGAAAGCTGGATTTTGTCGTGATTGATGTTCCCTTCGACAAGAATTGCAATTCAAGTGATGAACAGTTTTGTGTTGCTACATTAGTGACGGCCATATGCATTTTATGCGGTGCAGGTTGCTTTTTGTAGCGGTTCGCGGCTGTTTCATTCTGGAATTAGTTCACACAGGAAACGTTTCACAGTTGTTAGCATTTCGTGTGATTTTCATTGGCACAGGAACGGAGCAATTATGGGGTGACCCGTTCCAGTGAAGTTGGAACCGTACTTATGAACTTATGAACTATGAAATCACCAGAAAACTTCAGATCTTCATAAATGGATGTTTACTTAGAATAGAGAGACTGAGATTGTATGATAAGATTACGAACGAGGAACTCAGAGAAAGAAACAAGCAGATAACAATGGGGAAAGAGCTAAGGAAGAGATGCTGGCGATGGATAGGACATACATTGGGAAGACCGACTCTAAGCATTGCAAGACGGGCACTGTTTCGAAACCCGCAAGGCAACAAGAGTACGGAAAGGCTTAGACCTACCTAGAGAAGAGAAATGGAGACTGATATTAAATGGATAGGTAAAACATGCAAGAAATTGAAAGGTATAGCAAGAGAGAGAAAGAGCTGGAAGACGTTTGTTGAAGACATGTTCTTTGTTGAGAGATGAAAGGCGAAGAAGTAGATGTATCTATACAAGATAGCTTATGCAGAAGTCAACTTGAGATCGTAATAGAGTCTCTTCAAAAAAATATGTTTGTTGCAAAAGACATTAGAGTGATCAACAATTAATAACTAGGAACAAGAAGCAAGAATAAGAAGAGGAAAAAGCTCATCATCATCAAGGTACGTATCCTTTATAGGACGTTGCTCTCTTTGCAGCACATCTGAAATTCACTCTGTCTCTTGCCAGTTCACCCACTTCGTCGATGGTCATGTTCATAGTTTCTTTAATATCTTGTAGCCATCTTCTTCTTGGTCTGCCTCTGCCTCTGCGTCCTGTGACCCTGCCCTCTAGAATTGTTCCTTCCAGGTCATAAAAAAGCTACTCGCCACATATTGACATAAAGGTTCTTCGGGCATATAATGCGAAGAGAAGGCTTAGAACATTCAATGACAACAGGTCAATTACATGGAAGGATATATCTTGGAGGACAGAGGGAGAAGATGTTGGATGGTCTGACATCGTGGTTCGACAAATGAATGACGTCAGAACTGGTTACCTGAACCAAGGAGAGAGACAGAGTTGTGGAGAGGCATGATCACCTAAGCCGGCAGGTAGGGCACTTGATCGATTGATGTATGCATATATACCTCATGGCCAACGAATGATACATTGGATATTATCTGGCCACTAGCCTATTTAACATATATAGAGACAAAAAATGTTCAAACAGATAAAAAGGTTACCAACTAATTAATGAATTAAAATCATTGAGAATTGATAATATTACAAATTAATATTCGATTGATTGATATATTGACCTTCATTATTGAACTTCGATGAGTAACCATGTTTACTCCGATCTCTTTATTACACAGGAAGATCTCAGCTGCAGTGCACACTCCACAGCACCGGCGATGGTCCCCGGTATAATTTAGAACATGTTGATGATATTTTGTACGCATTTTTTTATTTTAAATCTTTTCTAATGAATTTTGCCTGAGCAATGGTTTCCGGCCTGATGGTCTCGATTTTGAACTGTCAAGGGTTATTTTACGTGCTAAATTTTAACACGGGGACTACGTTCTATCGTTCCGTCTCCTCATAGGACTAGGAACTCGATCTGACCTACACTGAAATCAGGGATCTCTGGCAAAATATCTACATAGCTCAAAGTAGAAACAAAAACAAAGGCAATGAAACAAAAGTTTTTTTACGGACAAGCATTTTTCTTGCAGCAGCATGTATTTCCTTTTCTATATTGCTTCACGCACTCTGTCCATATAATTAGAAGAAGCAGTTTAGAACATTTGTTTACAGCAGACAAAATACAAGGGGAAAAGAGATAGAGGGAGACAAAAGGACAAGATTCTGGACGGCTTGAAATCGTAGTTCGGCAATGGTTCGTTGATGGAGTTGATTGATTGTACCAGAGAGACTTGATCGCCAACGACAACCGGCACGGCACTTGATTGATTCTGTCCATAGATACTCATAGTTATATTTTACACTAGTAAGATACTTCTGATTTGCTTCTTGTGTAGTTTGGGTATGTTACAGTGGCGGATCGTCATTAAGGGACAGTGGGGTAGTGCCAAAAAAATAATGTATAACGTGTTTTTATTATTTTATAAATTAAAATATAGCAACCCAAAATCATGATTTATCTGGAACAAAATGTCTGGCCCTACTAACAAAAATTATCACGAGCCGCCACTGGTATGTTATATTGGTTATTGGTTACTAAACTGACGTCATTGCGGTCCTGGTAGACTCATAGGTGTTAAGTTCCCCCTTCCCCACCCCAACAGATATCGAAGAGTATGCATGTTGATTGTCACCGTGGCTTGCTGATTAAACACACCTCTCACTCTGCCTCTCAGGCATCCAGTTTGACTTGTACAGCGGGTAACTCCAAACTGTTTAAATCACTTGATCGCTTCAACATCGATTTTAACTGATTCAGTACCAGGTTTTTTTCACCTCTGGACGGAATTATTTTTAGCTTCAAAAATATTGCACACATACTTTAGTTAAATTAAAATATTGTTTCTAAATATGATTTAAAGTTGAACTTATTATATATCAAATTAAAGATAAATGATTGTACTTTCATAAAATATTTATTGTATGCGAAAATATAATGTTGTGTTGACTGTGCATGACAAATATTAGCATGTAATAAAAATATTAATTGAAATTGTGAGAACAAAATCCAACTTACCAAGGGCCTTGAGGAACAATATGGTGAATAAATCAGTGTAACTGCTCTCTTTATATAAGTAATCCATTTATGAATACACAAAAATTAAGAAAATATTGACGGAATATATGGTTTACTAACTGTTCGCAAATTAGCAACACGACCATCTGGAACCTGACTGGGGCAACGCCCTCTCGCAGCTGGTTGGGAAACACTACTAGTATTATTTAAATTATTAATAATCGACGTATTTAAATCACAAACTTCTGTGTCATCAGAATCAGAAGCTTCACTATCTTCACTATCAGTATCTACATCTTCATGCAACCAATCTCGCGCTTCTGCAGCTGTAAAACGTGCAGAACGAGCTGATAACAAACCATTTCTAGACTCTGAATTGTTAGACATTATTTTTTAATCACAGGGTAACTTGAAAACGAAAATTAAACTTGGTTTCACTTCTGATTCTAGTCAAAACCACGATGTTGTGATTTGGTTATCATTAGTACTTCCTTTCTACTTAGTTTCCGGTTGATATAAAACTACAATCGGAGTGAAAATTAATAAAAACTCAACGCAATAGTAGCCGTCTTTTAAAAGACGCTTGGGACACGCAGATAAGAAATATGTGCACTAGAGTGTTCCACGGGACCGAATCAGTTAATGTCCCCATCCAACAGAGAGTCGTGAAGATTCTATGCAAGACTCTTAGTCTCGGACAATAACAATTTAACTATCCAAATTAGGGTACTTGTCTACAATTTCACAGCAGGAAAAGGGACACCTCGCTGTCCTACGTTCAGTGACGTCAGTCCGTCATCAGTGTGTGCGGACGTGGAGGAGAACCGGGTTCAAAGGTCACGGATGTGGTGTTTAATGTGTATTTTGTATGTAAATAAGCAGTGTTTTAATTGATTTGGGAGCCCTGAAAAGGACTGTATGTGGGAATATGAGGTGGAAGGAGGCAGGATGTGACTAGGAGTGTTACTGTGGGGCCAGAAACTTATGGTATCAGCAATAATAGCTACGAAGGGTCTAAATTTCTGGATTTAGTCCGGTGACGCCACATAAACTCACTCACTCAGGGAATGACGGGATTTTACGTTAATAACATAAATAATGAGGAACCTCTGCGCTATATTTAGAACAATACTCGCAAACAGTCTATATTTAGAATGACCCAGTTTTTGCGGTGAAATTGTAGACAAGTACCCAAATTAGATGTCTACACGTTTAATGTTCATGATCACCAAGATCTTCATCAAAGATGCTTGCTTAATTAGAATACCTTGCCTAAAATGTGAAATTGTCCAAGTCCGCACAATATATTTTCGAGGTTCATTTATGTCATCCGGGATGTGTGTCTAGAAAATGTTTTTCTTTTAAACGAAAGCAACTGTGAAAATATACTTTTATCCTGAAATGTAGTAGTGACTTGATTGCGAAATCTGATCAGCACAATGTTAGCTACATTGCATGCATTACCTTCGTAAAATTCAATTTGACTTTAGGCGTACAACATTCATATCTACTATAAAAGTTCCATTTAAAAAATGTAGCGTAGCTTTCTTTTGAAATATGGAACTACTAATTAATATTCTTTAACAAAATATAGGGCAGCAGAAAGGAATTATGATGATAAAATTATTGATTGATTGATTGAATGAATGATTGATTGATCTATAGGACCATCATCATTAAACTTTAGTGTGTAACTAATTGCATAAGTAATACGCTTTAACTAGGATAGCGCAGCAGAAGATCATTCTGATAACAGAACTAATGATTGATTGAATGATTGATTGACTAATTGATTGATAGGACCATCATCATTGAACTTCAGTAAGTAACCATGTGTGCTCCGATCTCTTTCCTGCACAGGAAGATCTCAGCAGTAGTGCATGAGCTATGTAGCACCGGCGATGATTCCCGAACGAGACAGAAATACTAAGAAAGTAAGTATGGGGTAAATGAAGTTCCTCGCTGTTTATGCATTGGTATCTGTATATGTGAGACTCTGTAGATTAAGCTGTAGTGAGTTCGAACATAACCCAAGCGTACCAGTTTCAAACTTCGCGGCAGATAGTTTGGAAGCAAAATCGTTACCGTGGAATTTTTAAAAAAGGTAAAATTAGACACCACCATTCAGAAAGCAATGACTAACTAATGAACTTATAAGTGGTGCCTAGAAAATCAACTTTTACTTTTGTTGATGGCTACGTCCTGTTAGAATATGCCACGAATTTTTCCGATCTGTGTATACTAACACAGGTATTTTAGACTGCATATATTGTATATATCGATATCTATACATATCCTCTTTGTGTTCCGATTGACACGTAAGGTTTCCACAAGGGATTTCCATTGTTGCTGTCCTGCTGCCTTTTTACAATTGTCTCCGATGCCAGGTCACCACAATCTATCAACTGTAATTCAACAATTATTCATCATCTTTTCTGTGTACATGAATTGACTACTTTTCTCATCCACTGTCCATCTTAAAGTTGTTCTAGACAATGCCCCTACTTGTATTAGACATACATGACCACCAATCCACCTCCATCTTCGGCTTTTAATGATGGTATTTAATAATTTCACCGTTCAGAAAACAGTGGCAAACTACTAAACGTAAATGTGGTGACTAGAAAATCGATGAATCGTTTATTGTGATTGATCACCCGAGTGGTTATCGGGGCCCAAGTTTGCAGTGTAAAGAATAGAACCACTACTACCTGCCACGCATGTCGTAAGAGGCGACTACAAAGGTTTGGCTGAAATCGGATGCACATGTCCTAAACGTGTAGAAGTATATGCGTTTAGGGGCCTACCAAACCAATGTGCAACGTATTCATGTTCTTGGCAAAGATCTAACATATCACAAAGAATGATTAAAATTAGTCGTAAAGAACGAACGCAAAGAAGAAGAAGAAGAAACTGTGGTTGATGATAACGTGCTAGAAGGGCTCGTTCTAGAAATCTCTTCTTATCCTGACGCTGTGAGGCAAAACAGGATTGGAAAAAGAAAAACAAAGATTCCATCACGCTCGTGAATATATACACACACACACTGTAGAAGACGTGAAAACCATGCGTACAAACCAGTGGCGGATCGTGATCATTTTTGTTGTTGGGGCCAGACAGATATTTTCGGAAAAATCATGGTTTCGATTAGGATATATTTTAATGTAAAATAATAAATACACGTTACATCTTATTTTTGGTGGGCCCGGCCCCACTGGCCTCTATTGACGAGCCGCCACTGGTACAAACACTTACCGTTTTATTGAACTTGAGATACTTAAATTAGATTCAATTTTTTTCTGTCCAACAGCTTGGAAGAATATTTTTTCCCTTGTCTTGCTGCGTAGTCTGAGTAGGGTTATCCTTCTCTTGTACCTTGCCATTTTTTCCGCATGAGTTTTCTCTAGATTTTCATCACCGAATATGTCAAAAACATTTCTGAAAAATAAATGATATATATATATATGAATTATATCAGCGTCGGTAGCCTACGCGGTAGTTAGCTCGATGATACCCCAAGCGTATCTGGTTCAAACTTTCGCGGCGGGCAATTTTGAGAGCAAATTAGTTCCCTTGGATTTTTACAAACGGTAAAGTAGACCTTACCGTTCAGAAAGCAACGGCAATCTAATGAACGTATAAATGGTGCTAGAAAATCGAAGACTCGTTTACTGTTGTTTGATGGCTACGTCCTGTAAAAAGGATATATCACGATTTTCGATTGTTCATATATATAAGGGGAAGTCAATAAGTAAGCCACAAAGTTAGTGAGATGGTAGGTAAATGTAGTTGGTGTTTTCTAAAAGTGTCATTAGGTGACAGCAACATCAACTTTATATTCCCATTCGCCAGGTGGCGCTATGTGTCTCATGCACATGCGCTGCGCATAAACAAAATGGCGACTGTACTTACGGAGAGTACAACCAAAGAGCAACGTGCTGTTGTGCGTTTTTGTGGGCAAAAGGACTGCCTGCAAAGGACATTCATAAGGAAATGCTTCCTGTTTATGTTGACAAATGTTTGTCTCGTAAAACGGTGCATAGTTGGTGAGAAAATTTTCTCAAGGACGCTCTAAAATTGTTGATGAAATCCGATCTGGTTGTCCTGTAGAGATTGCAGCAGAAGCATCCATGCAGCGGGTGGAGGAGATGATTAGATGTGAGAGACGAGTAACGATAGACTCTGTAGCATCTGCAATAGGATGCTCACATGGTTCAGCATACAGCATAATGCATGATCGATTGAAATTTAAGAAAGTCTGCTCAAGGTGGCTACCCAGACAATTGAAAGAGGAACACAAAATGACCCGATTTGGCCTATCCTTGCATCCTCTCTGTCGATACGAAGATGAAGGAGAAGAGATGTTGAAAAGGACTGTTACTGGGGATGAATCATGGGTGCATCACTACCAGCCCGAATCAAAGCGTGCTTCAATGCAGTGGAGACATCCTTCTTTGCCTTGTGTCCAAAAATTCAAGGTTACGCCATCAGCAGGGAAGGTTATGTTGACGGTGTTCTGGGATTGTCAGGGAGTGCTTTTAACCAATTTCATGAAGAAAGGTGACAATGTGAATTCCGAATCGTACTGTGAAGTTCTATCGATGCTTCATGATGCAATTCGAAAAAACGTCCAGTGTTGCTGACTAGAGGAGTGTTGCTTCTTCATGACAATGCCAGACCACATACGGCTCGATTAACTCAGGAGAAAATTAACCAACTAAGGTGGGAAGTTCTGCAACATCCACCTTACAGTCCCGACTTAGCCTATAGTTTGTCTAGTTTGACTAATTTGTACAACGTACAATCGCTCTTAGACTCATATCGCATACAAATTACACAGAGTGGTTAACAAGTGGTCGATATGGTGAGTTCAAAGAAGAAGAAGATGAAAAAGAACTCATCGGTACGGTCAGCAAATGGACTTTTGGATGGCTGCTGCAGCGGAGGACAGAGCAAGAATGGGAATGCTCAATGCTCGATCGCATAACATAACATAACATATATATGTGTGTGGGTGTGTGTGTGCGTGCGTGTGTATGTGCGTGTGCGAAGAGAACTTCTCAATAAGGTATATGTTATACAAATTCAATATTGTAATCATATTAGTAGACACGACACCTTGTTAACAACTATCCTGGAAGGAAAGGTCGCCTGAGTGGTTACTGGGGCCCAAATTTGGGGTGTAAAGAATATAACCACTGTTACCTACCACGCATGTCGTAATAGGCGACTAAGGAGGTTTGGATCAAATCGGATGCATGTGTCCTAAACGTGTAGAAGTCTATGCGTTTAGGGCTTATCAAACCAATGTGCAAGGTATATACGTTCTTGACAAAGATCAAACATATCACAAAGAGTGATTTAAATTGGTCGTAAAGAACGAACGTGAAGAAGAAGAAGAAGGAAAGGTAGGAGAGCCCTGTAGGAAGACAGTTACAATTGGAAACGTTCTGAAAACTGTGGGCTCAATATCAGATTGGAATGCGCAATTTTTTCATGAGACCCCACAGATTCTTGCTGGATGTACGAAATGTGTGCTTTATGCAAAACTCTCCTTAGGTAGCATGCCATTTCTGATCACATGAACGGTGCCATCTTGGGAAGCATGATGCAATGAATTCCATCCTTCGTGTTTTACCATTTATATTCTCACGTTTTTCAAATTATTAGTTAGTCATGAACCGTGGCCACCAGCAACATAAGGCCGTCTAGCTCATACAAGAAAAAAAAACACAATTCTGCTTAATGGAGGCTGGTTTGTATAAGTGTTTGATAAAACACTGTAAGATTTTCAGCAATATTACAAAATTCTACCAGTCCATGATAATTTATTTATGAAAAATATTAATAATATTGATATTTCTGAGTGTTAAAATTAATTTGTCAGATAATATAACTTTGATTTAACTTACTCAATTTCTCTTTATCTAACAATACTGGAATTCGAGGTCACACAACGGTTGTAGTCTGATTTCCGAGAATATTTACCTGAGCCCGCGGACCGTGTGTTATCGGAAGCCACGTCATGAACAAATACAATAAACTTACTTGGTTGTAATTTCATTCAACAGTAGAGGTTTGATCCTCATCTTCGTCTTATTATCTACTCTGAGATCCAGTGACGCAATATTCCCCATGGCATCATGTTCTGCACTGACTACAGAAATAAAAGAAATTAAATAAGTTTCCTATCTCTCTTTCTCTATCTCTTTTTGTCTTTGTAACCTAGGTTGGGGCATAGGCACTCAACCAACTCATGCTACGTCTTTTTATCTCTAGCTATTTCCTGCAGCTCCCTCCAACTCTTCTTTATGTTGTTGATCTCTGCCTCCAAATCTCGTCTCCATGTATTTCTCGGCCTCCCCTTCTTTTGATGTCCCTGCGGGTTCCAGAAAAGGACCCTTCTTGTTATATTCCCCTCTCGTTTTCTCACAGTGTGTCCTATCCAGCGTCAGCGTACCTTTTTTCATATTCTCTTAACCATTCTACCTGAATCTTCTTACTCTTTCCATAACCTCAGTTTGTTAACCTCTATCATATCCAAGTCTTTTTCTATTCGGGCTAGCCAGGAAAACACCAGATTAATATTTAACATAACACTGATTCATCTTAAGTATTATTTCCTAATCATATTAATGAATTTGTCAATCTTAGGTGTAAACACCAACACTGTAATATGAAAATAAAAACAGAACACTGAATTCATCGATTCAAGTATATGGGCATATTCTAACAATATTTAGATGAAATTGAATCAGGATTAGTGAACAAACTCAAAGACTCGAAGCCAATAGATTTGTTTGAAGAAGGAAAAACAACAGACTGGAGAAGACTAAAAGAACTGGAAAGAGCTGAGAAGAGTGGAATGAGACCAAAACTGGAGAAAGTGGAAACTGGAGAATGAACTAAAAACCTAAAAGACCTGAAGCACTGAGAAGGTCTGAGAAGAGCTGAGAGAGACTGGGAAGGACCTGAGAGAGACCTGGAGAAGAGAGCTGGAGAAGAGAGCTGGAGAAGAGACCTGGAGAAGAGACCTGGAGAAGAGAGCTGGAGAAGAGAGCTGGAGAAGAGAGCTGGAGAAGAGAGCTGGAGAAGAGAGCTGGAGAAGAGACCTGGAGAAGAGACCTGGAGAAGAGAGCTTGAAGGCCTGAGAAAGCGGAAGGTAAAACTGAAAGAGACCGGAAGGATGAGAAGAGACTGGAGAAGAGCCTGGAAGAAGCTGTGAAAGACTGGAGAGCTTGGAGAAGGCTGAGAAGAGCTGGAGAAGAAGCTGGCTGAGAAAGGGCTGGAGAGAGTAGAAGAGACCTGGAGAAGAGACCTGAGAAGAGAGCTGGAGAAGAGAGCTGGAGAAGAGAGCTGGAGAAGAGACCTGGAGAAGAGACCTGGAGAAGAGAGCTGGAGAAGAGAGCTGGAGAAGAGAGCTGGAGAAGAGACCTGGAGAAGAGACCGGGAGAAGAGAGCGGGAGAAGAGACCTGAGAAGAGAGCTGGAGAAGAGACTGAGAAGAGACCTGGAGAAGAGAGCTGGAGAGAGAGCTGGAGAAGAGAGCTGGAGAAGAGACCTGGAGAAGAGAGCTGGAGAAGAGAGCTGGAGAAGAGACCTGGAGAAGAGAGCTGGAGAAGAGAGCTGGAGAAGAGACCTGGAGAAGAGAGCTGGAGAAGAGAGCTGGAGAAGAGACCTGGAGAAGAGAGCTGAGAAGCTGGAGAAGAGAGCTGGAGAAGAGAGCTGGAGAAGAGACCTGGAGAAGAGAGCTGGAGAAGAGACCTGGAGAAGAGAGCTGGAGAAGAGACCTGGAGAAGAGAGCTGGAGAAGAGACCTGGAGAAGAGAGCTGGAGAAGAGACCTGGAGAAGAGACCTGGAGAAGAGAGCTGGAGAAGAGAGCTGGAGAAGAGACCTGGAGAAGAGAGCTGGAGAAGAGACCTGGAGAAGAGACCTGGAGAAGAGAGCTGGAGAAGAGACCTGGAGAAGAGAGCTGGAGGCTGATATTAAAGGGATAAGTAAAACATGGAAAGAATCGGAAGGGATGGCAAGAGAGAGGAAGAGCTGGAAGAAGTTTGTTGAAGACCTGTGCTCCGTTGGAAATTGAAAGGTGAAGAAGAAGAACTCTTGTTAACCAATTTCAGGGTGGGTAGAGGCCCTCAAACTGTATGGCGTGGCTGACAAACATAGGCAGACGGCTGCCTTTATTACATAATCCGAAATCCCAATCTAGTAAGAACGCAGAAGATAAACTGTATGGCGTGGCTGACAACCTGAGGCAGACGGCTGCCTTTATTACAGAATCCGAAATCCCAATCTAGTGAGAACGCAGAAGAGAAGAAGACGTTTTGTTTACTTTAAGTGTAGTAAAAATAGCATGCTCTTATTATTCTGAACATTGTTTTCCTATCAGTTCCGTTACATACTGTTTTTATTTTTTTGTAATTTGTTGTAAACCATTAAAAGAAATTGACAAAAAAACAAAAAACTTCTTTTACAAAATAAAACTTAAACAAATAAAACTAAAATAAAATTAAAATTAAAAATAACTAAAACAGTATGGAACGGAACTGATAGGAAAACAAAGATCAGAATACTAAGAGCATGTATATTCCCAGTGCCAACGTATGGGTGTGAAGCATTGGACATTTAATAAGGCATTGGAAAAACATATATGTGCTTTTAAATATAATTGTTATAGAAGAATCCTTTGTATATCTTGAACAGAGAAGAGAACAAATAGATCTATCCAGAAAGAACTCACAAATCAAAGAAAACTGACTAATGATATAAATAAGAAAGATAAAATGAGATATTTTGGACATATAAAAAGACAAAAAAGGGCTGGAGAAGACCACCATGGAAGGAGGCATACAGGCAAAGAGAAGAAGAGGACAACCACAGAGAAGATGGATTCAGGATATATAACTAATGGTTTGAACATGACGGCTGCAGATGCTGGACATCTGGCCTATGAGAGAGAAATTCCAGAGGACTGTTGGAGTGGCAAAGTTCTGCTCAGGACAAGCTATTTGATGATACTGATGAGTAAAAGTAACTATTTGTTATACCACGAGTTATATTAGAAATTACGGTGTTAGACCTGCATTTTGCATTAACTGTTTGCACACATTGGGGATGTGCTCAATATATCGTCTGCCGTATTTACTTTAGCCAATTTGGGGGTTTCTGTAGCGTACAGGTTAGGTACTTGTCTCTCGTGTCAAAGGTACCAGGTTCGTTCACTCGTGGAACCATCTGGATTTTTTCACAGATCCTGATTTCAGTGTAAGTGTGATCGAGTTTCTAGTCCTATCGGAAACGAACGATAAAACGAAGGTCATGTGTTTAATGTGAGCACGTAAAAGAAACCATGGTAGTTCAAAATCGGGAAGAGCAGGCTGCAAAGCCGCTGTCTGGCCAAAATTCATTAGAAAAGATAAAAAATGAAAAATATCTTTACCATCTTCAAAATTACATCAGGGGCCCTCACTGTTGCCACGGAGTTCGTGCTCTGCATCTGTGTAAGAAAGAGATCGGAGCAGACGTGGTTACTCACCGAAGTGACATAATATTTCTCCACAGCCAACTCTAAACTCTTGCGGTCAGCGGACGTAAATATTCTAGGAAATAAGACTACAACCGTCACTTGACCACGCATTCCAGTATTGTTGTATATAGACGAATTCATTTTGAAAGCAACACAACAGGCTAAATTCGGTTATATTACGTAACAAGTAAGTTTAACAATAAATAATATCAGTATTATTACTATTTGTCATCAATAAAAACCATGAATGAAAAATCCAAAAAAGCTTGCAGTTTTCTATCAAACATATACAAAATCAAGCCCCCAATTCAAAACTAGGCCAGGTTTCACGCTCAGCTATCTATCCCAATTTAAAGTTGGCTGTGGTTTATCGGAGACCAAGTTGTTGACGAATTCACGTATAACATGTTAATGTAATATAGAGACATAAAACTTACATAACAAGGGTATTGACGGTGGTTCGGTTCGTCCAGACAAGACTTCATCCCAATTCACATTATCAAAATAAGCGTGAACACTCAATGATAGATGCGTGTTTTTATTATGACCAATGCGGTATTTAGGATTTTTCGCCAGCATCTGTAGACATTATTGGCGAAACACGTAATCACAAAGTACTGTAGTTTTACAAATTACAAAAACAATGACAATATACAGCAAACGTTTCGACCAACAAGGCCTTTATCAAGCAAACGAACAACAGGAGTGACGAATTTAAAAAACACAATTACATATGGACGACTACATACGGAAACATTCAAACGTTTCTAGTGACAATCTGGGAATAAAAATAAGTAACGAAATAAATGTAACACAAAAACACACATAAAAACTAGAAATAGAAAAGAAGATGTGTGTTTTTTGTGTAACAGTTATTTCGTTATTCGTTTTTACTCCCAGATTTTCATTAGAAACGTTTGAATGTCTCCTTATGTAGTCGTCCATATGTAATTGTTTTTTTTAAATTCGTCACTCCTATTGTTCGTTTGCTTGATAAAGGCCTTGTTGGTCGAAACGTTGCTGTATATTGTCATTGTTTTTGAATTTTGTAAAACTACAGTACTTGTGATTACGGTTTCGCAAATCAAATAGTTTTACTGCAGTCTCATATATATTGTGATTAGGTAGTATTGGAAAGGACGACTATCAGAGGGTGGGTATTATGAAACACATGAGTATGTTGATAAATTAACCCTTAGTAGACCAGGGCAAAGCCATGTTTTTACAATCCATGTGTTTTTAGAAAACAAAACGCCCTTTAGTGTGACTCTTGGTGAAAAGACGTCCAATCCAAAGCGATGTAGTGTAACGTTTGGCTCACAATGAGTTTGTTTTTGTTTTTTTTCGATGCAGAAGCACTTGAGCTTTCAGCTCTTCGGCTCAGTGCCACGGACATCGTAACCCTTCGGTTCGGTGCCAAGAACACCGTAAATCTGGAGAACCTGTGAATTTTTCTGCCAGCCCGCTTTAATTGAACCCGCACTCACAGAGGCTTGTCACACGTCGTCCAATGCTCTACGCACACGCTGGACAGGCGGGCATACAGTGAGTTAAAAAGTCGTATTTTGTTAAAACAAAAACAGACAAATATAAACAAAAGTTATAGAATCCAGAGAACTGCCCTAGCTTGGTAGTCGCATGACTGTCAATAACACTAGGCTAGTCATGTGGTTTCCTGCATAAGATATCCTCTACAACAACAATTATATAGAGTTTCCTGTTGCATTATAAGATGCTGCAAAACCATCGACTATTTTATCGGTCGTGTCTTGGTAAATGCGAAAGAGAAAATGGAACGTCTTCTTCTGATGTCTAATAAAGACTGGGGTTGAATATTAAGAATACAAAGTCGCCCGAGTGGTTACCGGGGTCCAAATTGGAGTGTAAAGAATAGAACCACCGTTACCTGCCACGAATGTCGTAAGAGGCGTCTAATGAGGTTGGGCGTGGGGTTAGCTACCCCACACCGTAAAAAACACTAGATGGCTACAGAACGGAGAGCGAACCGAGTAAACGCTGGCTGAAACCGGACAATCGCCGAAAGATAAGAACCAGAGCTCCAAATAGTGCTGAAGATGTGACGTAAAACACACCAATGTCAAGGCTGCATGAATCAGATTTCACATGAATAGAATTTATGGGGAGGTCTGGTACATCGGTCTGGGCGGTGATCGAGAGAGAGAGAGAGAAGACAAAGTTATGATCATCTCAAAAAAACAGACTCCGATAAAAATCACAGTAAATATGACGGAGCTATGACAAGTAGCGCAATGTAAGTACCTCAGAGTCCTAGTAACATCAGATGACAGTTGCAGATCAGGAATAAAGAGCAGAATAGAACAAGACAAAGCAGAGTAAAATAGAAGGAAGACGAGAAAGAGAAAGACAGAGAAAGAAAATGGTGGATAGTCAGATTTCATGGCACAGAAGAGCATCGACATCTGAGATGATAGCAAACAAACACCAGAGACAGAGATTTGTGGAGATCCATGATCGCCTATGCCAGCCGGCACGTCACCTGATGATGATGATTTGGCTTAAAGCGTCCGTTTAAAAGATGTTTCTAGAAAGGGGATCTTGAGTGCACTTAATAAATATAGTTTATTTTGCACCGAAGTGCAAGGATGATGGTCATCAATCATCAAATAGCCCGTCCTGAGCAGAACTTTACCACCCCAACAGTCCTCCGGAATTTCCCTCTCTCATAGGCCAAATATCCCGTCTCTGCAGCCGTCATGTTCAAACCATCAGTTACATCCTGAATTCATCTTTTCCGTGGTGTTCCGCTTCTTCTCTTTGCCGGTATGCCTCATTCCATGACGGTTTTCTCCAGCCTTTTATGTCTTTTTATATGTCCAAAATATCTCAAATTTTCTCTTTCTTATTTGATGGTACTATCAATCAATCATTCACGTTATGCTTACCTCCGCGCACAAGTTGATCGTCTCGGTATCAAACATGACTGTAAAATTAACGTGTTCGTGCTTAATCATGTGAATAAGCTCCTTTCTACTGGAACCATAAAATGGTTTCTGAAATTTCATAACGTTGAACTGCATTATTGAAATGTAAAAAAATAATTAATAATATAGAGCTTCAATTATGTACATAGACATCCAAACATCTCACTGACAGATAAACAACAGTTATTTATAATTGTTCTTCATACCCACAGCATAACAACAGCATCTTCATAACAACAGTATCTTCATACCCACTCTATGCTCCCAATGTTAAACATGGACAATAAATAAGACACATGCACAGAAAAAAGCAACATGCGAAATGAGATGTCTCCGCAAAGTCACCAACAGCACAATAATCGACAGAGTTACGAGTACCAGCATCAGAGAAAAGGTTGGAACACGAACGTGCTTGAACTATATAGTGAAACAGAGAATGAAGTGGTTTGGTTACTTATTAAAGAATGCAAACGGACCAATCTGCCTAGAAAGCTTTCCACAACAGAATATCAGGAAGGAAGACGAGAGGAAGACCGAAGTAAAGGTGGATAGATTAACGTAGTTGAATTCTTCGAGGGGACTAAGAAAACCATCACACAAGTCACCAGAGAAGCGCAAGACAAATACATAAAACTACGACACTGGATTAACAACCTGGTAACAGTGTGCTGACAACACAAGTCACCAGAGAAGCGCAAGACAAATACATAAAATTATGACACGGGGTTAACAACCTGGTAACAGTGTGCTGACAACACAAGTCACCAGAGAAGAGCAAGACAAATACATAAAACTACGACACAGAGATCTAACAACCTGGTAACAGTGTGCTGACAACACAAGTCATCAGAGAAGCGCAAGACAAATACATAAAACTACGACACTGGGTTAACAACCTGGTAACAGTGTGCTGACAAAAGAAGAAGAAGAATTATGTACATACTGATATATGGAAAAGTGCTCAGGGGCGTAACATAAGAAGGTTATACTACATTTTGTTAGAGCAATGTTTATTAAATTTGGTGTCTAAAAATCTTTGAGTAAAAAGTTTGGGTGTGTATATAATAAAAATCAAGTGTCACCATGGCCTGGAGAGAACAATATTAGAGGGTAGGGTCCCAGGATGCAGAGGCAGAGACAGACCAAGAAGAAGATGGCTACAAGATATTAAGTAACCATGAATATGACCATCGGCAGAAGTGGGTGAACATGGTAGAGACAGAGTGAGTTTCAGATGCGGTGCAAAGAGAGCAACGTTCTATAAATACACACGAACCTTGATGATGATGATCAAAAATAATTCCTCTCGTACCGTTATACGTTACATAGGGCCTGCAAGCAATTTCTCCATACCGCTCTGTCCTAGGCAACTCACTCAATCTCCTCCATGGAACTGAGATCAATATTTCTTGACTCTTTCAGCAAAGTTCATTTCAGGGTCTCTTTAGGTCGTCCTCTCTTTCTTGAACCCTTTGTATCCCACTTCAATGCCTGCTTTGACATTCGTTGATCATTTCTCCTCAAGGTGTGTCCAACATATCTCCATCTTCTCCTTCGTATAACAGTTGTTACTAATTGTTGACTAGACATTTCTCTAATAGTGTGTATATACTAACAGTTAATATATATATATACTTACTCTGCCAGATGTCATCTTGTATAGCATAATTCCCATTGCCCACATGTCAATGTCTTTGCTGCAGAAATTATAGCTAAACATCTGGTAAGATGAAAGATGCGTATCAAATCATTACTAAATCTCCGCCCGAGTGGTTACCGGGCCCAAATTTGGGATGTAAAGAATATAACCACTATTACCTGCCACACATGTCGTAAGTGGCGACTAAGGAGGTTTGGCTGAAATCGGATGCATGTGTCCTAAACGTGTAGAAGACTATGCGTTTAGGGCCTACCAAACCAATATGCAACGTATACACGTTCTTGGCAAAATTAAACATATCACAAAGAGTGATTAAATTGGATCTAAAGAACAACGCAAAGAAAGGAAGATTGCTAAACTTAGACAGCTCGAAAATGTATTCATAAGTTCTTCTTCTGCTTCCAATAGCTCTCTATCGACCACTTGTTAAATCACTCCTTATGATTTGTATGTTATCCTCGACTATGTACGAGTGTACGTTATGTCAGTTATGCGCCTACAAGTAGGCCAGTACATTCGATTTCTGCAACGCTTTTTGTTTACTAGGGTAACTTCCCTAGGTCCCAACCTCAGTCACATCTCTTGCAGGTAGCAGTGTTACTATTCTTTGCTCCCCCTAAGGGCCCAGCAACAAACGGATGAGTCATAAGTTAAAGTTATTGTGTATTGGGAATGAGCAACAAAAAAAACTATCTTGTGTCGAAGACGAGCACTTAAAATATCAGTTTCAAATCGTAAAGAGAATACTGGACTTCCTCAGCAAAGGAACATTTCTTCTTTTTCTTCGTTCGTTCTTTACAGCTATTTGGATCGTTATTATTGTGATGTATAAACAGCCTACGCCAATAGCGAGGTTTTTTACGCGTTGTGCTATTGTTGCCTATGGTGGCTAGCCAGCACATCTAGCTTAACCAGAATTTTATTTACTAAGACAGGTTACCATGGGAGAAGGAACATTTGACATCTATGAAGTTTAATTTTTTCTTCTTCTTCTTCTTCTGTTTCTTTGCATTCAGTTTCGTATGCTCGTCGAAATCATTTACTTCCCAGTGCTTTCCTGGCTCCCAATTGAGAGATCAGAGATCTCTGAAGAAATAACCCGATATCTAAACAAGGGAGGAAACCAAGTATCTTTGTAACGAGGGGAGAGCACCTAACATATACGCAATAGAGACATTCGTTTATCTGATAGTCTACCCTAGGGCAGAGCTGTCCTAGTAAATAAACAGCTGGTTGAAACCGAACACACCGCCAAAGGATAAGCACATGAGCTCCAATTGCTACTGAAGGTTGTGCTCGTACACCCGTTCTTGGTGTCTGGCATTTTATATATCACACTAGAATAATAAAAACAGCCCGTAAAGAACGTTTGAGAGAAGAAGATCTGATGTAACCAATAAATAGACAGTGTACAAGTATTAGCAGATTTCAATTTAAAAAAATTACCAAACACAAGATTCGAACCACTTATCCTTATTGTTACGGCTCCCATTTCCTAGCCTAGCAGTACGAGCGTTTTTAAGAACACAACCAGCGAGCTATTCTTCTTCTTTTTTGCGTTCGTTCTTTACGACCAATTTTAACTCTTTGCGGACCAAACGCCACATTACGTGACTTTGGGTTGAACATCCTTTACCAGAGCCACACTAAAGGACGTTTTTATTCTAAAAACAAATGGCTTTTAAAAACATGGATTATGCCCGGTCTACTAGGAGTTATCACTCTTTGTGATAAGTTTGACTTTGTCAAGAACGTGTATACGTTGCACATTGGTTTGTAGATCCCTAAACGCATAAACTTCTACACGTTTAGGACACATGCATCCGATTTCAGCCTAAACCTCCTTAGCCGCCTCTTACGACATGCGTGGGAGGTAACAGTGGTTCTATTCTTTACACCCCAAATTTGGAAACCGGTAACCACTCGGGTGAAGTGAGCCATTCTAAACAATGGCTTTACTGCGGAGTTTCTTAATTCACTGACGGGAATGTCCTTCTGAGTCGGAGAAACTATTGTCGATTGCAACTTCAACGATATTCTTCTCGAGTACAATTCTTATTACATGCATTCATTCGATAACTTGCAGTCTTTAGCGACTCAAGGTATGTTCTCATGACCATCTCGTGTCCCAAATAAGACAAGCTCATTCAGGATATACGTCAAAAAATCAGCTGCTGTCATAAACTCAGGACTATTCTTATAGTGGATACCAGCACACTGTGGCAACCCAAGAAATGAAAAGGTCTGCAAACTCGCAAGGGCTGGGATGAACCTAACACAACACCACCAACACAGAGTTTAACAGAAGCAAAGACTCTCCTGAAACAATCCAGAAAAATGATGTGGAGAAAAGCAAACGGAGAACACAACCCAGAGCACGACAGTATAAATACACTAAACAGAAAAGTACAGACCACAGTCTTCAGAATTATAACGGGACACTGCAGTCTCAGAGCACACCTCCATAAAATGGGCCTCATGTACTCGGCTGCCTGCATCTGTGGAGCACCAAAGCAGTCCACAGAGCATATCCTACACAACTGTTTCAGCCTGAGCACTGTGAGAATGGAAATCTGGCCAACAGAAATAAACCTACAAAACAAACTATGGGGGACGGTGAAGAGATCATTAAGATGCAAACATGTCACCATGAACACAAAAGAGCAATGTTCAACACAATCTTTCTCCCACATTATGTTACCAGTGACAAACCTGGACGCTGACAACAAACGATAGAAGAAAACTAGTCACGACAGAGATGAAGTGTCTACGCAGAATGCTGGGTGTAACAAGAAGAGACCGGTTGAGAAATGAAGACATCAAGAAAAAGTGGGTACAACATCAGTACTAGACTTCATCAAAAACAACAAATTAAATGGTTCGGCCACGTAAGCAGATTACCACCAGACAGTGCAACTTAAAGAGCAATGCTGCTCCGATAAATGGGTACAAAGCAAAAGGCCGGCCACCAAAAGATGGACCTCAGAGATAACAGAGGCGACGAAAGAGACTATCTACGAAGCGCATACTAGGGCCCGTTTTGAAATCTCTTCCTGACCTGACGCTGTGAGGCATACAGGATTCGAGAGAAGAAGAAGAAGAAGAAGAAGAAGAAGATTAGTCGCATAGCAGAAGTTGATTGCAGAATAAAAAGAGTGTTAGCTCACCTCAGGTGCTGCGTAGTCTATTGACATCAGTGGCGGGGAAAACATATTCCACATGTTTGCGTTGATAACACAATAGCTCAACTCTGTTAACTTGAGGTGTCCGTCATACTGGATCCAGAATGCGTCTAAAGTTAGGTTTCTGTAATTAAGTTTTCAATAGTTAATAATGACATGTCTTTCTCTACTAGTATTGGCTCATTTCAACGTCAAAATGTCTCCAAATGCGAATGATTTACTTCATTCACCGGGTTTCTCCATATGGCTCCGTTCTTGACGGCAGAGATGACATGCCATCTACCGAGTGCATTGCATAAAGCAAGAACTCCGTAGCTCCGGCAACAATCGTAGAGATCTTATCAAATGTGTCTTGGTCAGAATGCGAACCTACAACCTTCAGTACAACAGGCAATCGACTTACCCACTGAGACCCCCTCAGATCTTCATCATTGCACATCGAACCAATTATTCCATAAGTGTTCAGATTTCCACATTAACTGCCTGAAATTAGCATGAAGTGTCTGCAAGGTGAAGATAAACATCGACAAAACCGATGTAATGACATTTGTTCTAGAGGTAAACCCTAACAATATCTCCATCGACAATCAACAATTAAAACAAGTTAACGACTTTGACACTATCCGCGAAACTGTTCAGGATTCAATTTTTTCTTTATCACCCGACAGAAAAAAACTGTATTGACCTTACTTCGGATTAAACTCGGATCTCCCAAATGCGAGCCCGCGGTCTAATCCATTAGGCCAGATGCTGCACTCAATTCGAATCAATGCAACTAATACAAACACAAATAAACATGAAACCTGTGAACCACTCCTTTACTATGCAGGTATGACACAGCCAAGACAATTTCACTCATGAAAAACCTGCAACAAAAATGAAAAGGACAGATGTTCTGTTAATAATATATTTACGGTGTCATCATGAAATAGCTTGTCTTGAACACAACTTTGCCACTCTGTCTATATCCTCCTCGTCTCGCCGATTGATATATACGGCTTCCACAAGAGACTTCCACTGTTGTCATTCTGCTCCCTTTCACCCAACCGTCTCCCACGTCAGGCCACACTCCTTCAACTCTCTCTCCACAGTTCTTCTCCATGTTTCCTTTTATCGTCCAGGTCTTCTTTTCCTAGCCGCTTGCCACTCTAACAGTTCTTCATAATTTTTCTCTCATAAACTAGTTGTCCGTCCTCTGGAGCTGTAATGCTCAAACCATTAGTTACATCCTGAATACATTTTCTCCGTGGTCTTCCTCTTCTCCAACTTACCAGGATCCCTTTCCATTTATGATGGTCTTCATCAATCCGCTGTGTCTCTTTATATATATATATATATCAATGAAATACTGAATTTGTCTCATTCTTTTTGGTAGCATCAGTTAGTTATCTTTGAGTTTGTGTTTTTTGTGGATACATATATTTGCTTTATTCTATGTTCATGATATACACTGTAAGATGAGCAAATACTAACATAATGAGAGTAGGCAATGTACTAAGATAATATAGCCAACACTGATATACAGATGTAAAATGCATATTATCATATAGAATTATAACATTTTAATACTTAAAAATATGTTAATTCAGCCGGTACTGATATATGTAAATAGAAACAGCAACTGATGTATGTAAATAGAGCAGGTACTGATGTATGAATAAAATAGAGCAGGACTGATGTATGTAAATAGAGCAGGTACTGATGTATGTAAATAGAACAGGAACTGATATATGTACATAGAACAGGTACTGATGTATGTAAATAGAAACAGGAACTGATGTATGTAAATAGAGCAGGTACTGATATATAGGGAGGTGAGGTAATTGAAGTGACTAGACCCGGTACTGACATGTGGGCCTGGGGCAGGTACTGACATGTGAGCCTATGGTGGGTACTGACATGTGAGCCTGGGGCAGGCACTGACATGTGGGCCTAGGGCAGGTACTAACTGACATAACTACGCAGCATATTCTGTTAAGTAATATAACTGACAGCACGTGTAAATTTCATGCGCACTGAACACATTCACTGCCGAATTTTAAAATACTATTTTCGCTGTGTGCTTCCGGGGCCCACAAATGGGAGCAAAGAATTGTAACACTGCGACCTACAAGGCATGTCGTAAGAGGCGACTGTGGAAGGGGCCTAGAGAAGCTACCCTAGTAAATAAAAAGCGCCGCAGAAATCGGATGTACTGGCTTACATAAGGCATAGAACTGGCACAACCTTTAATCGCTCCTAGACTCAGAACACATACCAATCCCAAAGAGTGGTGTAACAAGGGGTCGATATGTAGAATTCGAAGAAGAAGAAGAAGAAGTATACTTACTGTACAGTTTCTGCCGTGAAACGGCGACAGAACATCAGCTTCTCCTGCAAAGATGTAGTTTCCAGACGTTCTAGAACTAAGCAGCGTTGTAGCTGGAGATATTAAGACACATTTATGCACCATACATATTCAATTGTCATTTGACTTCAAACTGTACTGTTATTCTTTCCCAAAGCATGTTTGGAAGCGATAGTGGGTTAAGAAATTTTGTTTGGGGTGGAGTGTTCAGCCGATTAGAGGTCGGTGGCTCCTTAAAGAAGAAATTAATAATAAATATTTTTAAATTAATTATTTTTGTGATTTTGCGATTGAATAATCATTTACAATTTGAATTCTGCATTTTAATTCATCTTATGCCCGTCTTACAGGATCCATTTTTTCATCAATTTTCTATTTCATGCATATAATCATTTGAAAATTGACCATGTATGACAGAAATATATATCAATTTTCTATGTCAAAGCGAAAATAGAGCATGTATATATAGGGGGGTTGCAAACTATTATGATGGGAGGTGGGGCGTTACAAAGTTTATGTTTTGCAAAGTGGGCGGTCAACTGAAAAAGTTTGGGAATCTATGCTCTAACATAACAAACAAAAGGGAATACGTTTTCGCATAATGTGGTGGTATAAATGTGTTAGAGCAGTATTATTTTTCGACGAATGACGCGCGATGGGTGATGTGAGTAGCATCGTAATGACCATCATTACTTTACGACATTTTCTGTTTCCTCTTATTCGGTGAAATACGAAGCAAGTGCCGTAAACACTGCGATATCGAATCCTCACTATACCCCACATTGCATGTGTTCTGTCAGGTTGTTATACTCAGTGTCTTCATGGGCGCTATTCTTAAAGTCTAAACAGGAATGTTGAGACGAAATTGGGTGAAGGTGGTTGTAAGAACAGAAATAAAAGAAATAACCTTCATTGTTGTCCCTGTGCACGTAGGGGTAATGAACGAGCTGATAGATTGGCTGGTATGGCTACGACACCCGAGAGACCTGCAATGGATCAAAATGACATTCTTAACGCACTGAGTCTTTCCCAACAGAAGAGTTTCAGGGTTGTGAATCTCAGTCCATGACCAGTTTGGGAGAGATGTGTGTCGATATTGGTACAGCCCGAAAAGAACGTCATACCGAATATTCAAAAATGTTGATTACTCGACATCGAACTGGCCTGTTGAGCCGCTGGACGCTGCTGGACGCTGCTGGACTTGTTGAGGAGGAAATGGGAGCGCCTATGGACATATTCCGAACGATATGATGATAACACTCCTATAACTGATAACCATACCACAAACATGGGTTCACATTTAAATAACAAGAGAATCATCAGAGCCTGAGTCAGATGTTCAAACCATACGATTGTCTATATTATTTTTCATATGATACTTATCTTATTTTCAGCAACTTTGTTTAACAACACCAGCGCGATAATAAAACGAAACATTAACTAATTATATAGCTAAATGATTACGCCGTTGTCTTACATTCTGCAGGTCGTTACTTCGAATCCGACCGCACCGTTCTGCTCACAAGTGCATTTTTTTCCCCAAAGAACTCTAGAATTTTCGCTTGAACTACGGAGTTTGTGCTTTGTGTGATACTCTTGGCAGGTGACGTTCCATTCCTGTTGAGAAGGACCGAGCCATGTAGGGTAGATCCCAGTGCAATGAATTCAAACCTGTGTCTTTATAACTTTTAGACATAAAACAATATAAATGTAGATGTGGTGCTTCGAAGTGTGGCTTGTACAAATGTGTGGCCTGTTGAATAACATGCATTTAATGTGGTCAAAATTCGGATGCGCCTGTCTACATGTCGCAAGGAGCCTAATGAAGGCACAGCGCACACAATTCTCAGCTCTAACCACACAGATTTCAAAGACTGGTTAACTTAGTGGATAAAAACGAACGCCAACACACACACAATATTGATCGTTATTGCTTCCAAAGTTTACCCTCTACATCCGACTGAATCTTCACAAGCTCGGAAACAATGGGTTGGAGACGCTAAAGTCGTCTAGACTGACAAAGTCAGTTTTATTTTACAGACAGGTCATGTAGGTGTTAGAGAAATGAAAGCGCGGATAATCTTGCGTGTATGACTGCTGTAATAAAAGCGGGCAAGCAATGAATCAGTCTGATATTCTAAATTCCCTAAGGGAGAGAGGCCGTGAACATGATACAAGAAATAGTGGTGTTTATCATCGGAGATAAAGTAGAAAATCTGAACAGTTTTGAATATCTTGGTTCCTGCTAACAACAGATGGAAATGGGATGAAGGAAATTAAAAGAAAAAAAACATTGTTTTACACAAAAATTAAACAACTAAAAACAGTATGAAACGGAACTGATAAGAAAATAAAAATCAGAATATTAAGAGCATGCATATTTCCAGTGTCAACGTATGGTTGTGAAGCATGGACATTTAATGGGACAATGGAAAAACATATATGTGAATATAAATGTTACAGAAGAGTCCTACGTATATCTTGGACAGGTAAGAGAACAAATAGATCTATCCAGAAAGAACTCAAAATCAAAGAAAACTGACTGATGCTACAAATAAGGTAGATATATTTTGGACATATAAAAAGACATGAAAGGCTGGAGAAGACTATCATGGAAGGAGGCATACCCGCAAACAGAAGACGAGGGAGACCACGGAGAAGATGGATTCATGATGTAACTGATGGTTTGAACATGACAACTGCAGAAGCAGGACATCTTGCCTATGAGAGAGAGCAATTCCGGAGAACTGTTGGTGTGGCAAAGTTCTGCTCAGGACAAGCTATTTGATAATGATGTACCAGATTGCAAGAAATTCAAGCCAAATGTTATGTAGCTATACAAGAGCACTCTGCTAGCAGACAAAAAATAATAACAAACAAACAAAGAATCGGCGTCGTTAGTTTCCACACGCTGTAAGACATACAGAGGTGGAGCTCGGAGCACTGATTGGCTAATTGTGCAATAATGATGATGATCCGACGACTAAACTAAACTTAAAACATACATGTAAATATAATTTCTTTATCCAACATTCCGCGGTGGTACTCACTTGAAACGTGAAAGCTGCATACAGTTTCGGCAATATAATTGGCTTGTTGGAAAGAGATAGGATCAGTTTTTCAACCTTAGATCCACCATCATGGAAAAAGAATGGTCTGTAGATCTTAAGCGTAAGCTTTTTCCATGTAATCCTATCAAATGCCTGGTAGTACTAATTAAAGATAAACCAGTTGGCAATTCAATTTAGCATTTACGTTTCCAACACAAACAGTAAAGTACGCATTTGTTGCAATTCATGAAGGTACTGATGATGATTTGGGTGTTGTTTGTTGAAGTAATGTTAATAGGTACTGATGATGATGATATTGGGTGTGTTGTTTTTGTTGAAGATAATGTTAATGAAGGTACTGATGATGATGATAGTTGAGGTGTGTTTGTTTTTTGTTGAAGATAATGTTAATGAAGGTACTGATGATGATGATGTTGGGTGTGTTGTTTTTGTTGAAGATAATGTTAATGAAGGTACTGATGATGATGATATTGGTGTGTTGTTTTGTTGAAGATAATGTTAATGAAGGTACTGATGATGATGATATTGGGTGTGTTGTTTTTGTTGAAGATAATGTTAATGAAGGTACTGATGATGATGATATTGGGTGTGTTGTTTTGTTGAAGTAATGTTAATGAAGGTACTGATGATGATGTATGATGTGTTGTTGTTTTATGAAATGTGAAAAGTAACGTCAGACAAATTGTGAAATTATAATGGTTCCTTCTTCTTCCAACGTTTTCAGGCATTGATTTGTATACTTCTAAAGTAATAGTAATAGTCGTCCATCGCAAACGATGATGACAATAGTCTCAGACGAGTGCTTCTGCACATCTTTGGTGTGTGCTGAGGTGACTGTAGAGTTCAATCCTAGAACACAATTCCCTACCACGGGTGGGGCATACATGATCAAGGTTAGACATGTGGATGTTGTGTATTCTGTTTTTTTCGCACAGCTCGTTTTCTCTGTGCCTCAGTGGCACGATGATTCTCAGACATGGGAGTTCCTCTTGTGTTGTTACAGCGCCACATTTGGCGATCTTGTGCCAGGGATTAACAGGACGAAGTGTCTATATCGAAGCATTTCAGAGACACTTTAAAAGTGTCTTTAAAGCATTTTTTCTAAAGAAGTTAGTGGTCAACCGGAGTCCATGTACATCTCTATATAGCTTGCTTTTACTGGCATGGGGATTGGCCATGTGTTTTCTCTCTGTTCAGTGTACGTTGGACATTCTTGAAGGATTGTGTGTCTCTGTAAACTTGCTGGTGCCACATGTGCACATATCAGAAATGTATTTTTTGTACTTGTTAAATAGATGGTACCTCAGCCCATTGTTCCCTTCTCATAGCCTAAAATACAACCTGTTCTTCTAATTAAAGTTTGAAATATATCTTTATATCGCAAAATACAAAAGATGCGTTTGATGTAGTTGATGTTCATATTGAAGTTAATAATGTTGATTGAAATATTGATTTTCATGCAACTATCGAAGACAATGTTGATGTATTCTTGATTATAGTCTTTTTCTTTATTTCTTTCATTTCTTCAATTCGTTTTGTCTCACAGCGTCAGGATATGAAGAAATTTCTAAAACGGGCTTTTGTGTACGCTAAATAAATAGTGTCTTTCGTCGCCTCTGTTATCTCTGCTGTCCAACTTTTGCGTATCCGGTCTTGTGCTTTGTATCCAATGTATCGGAGCAACATCGCTCGTTGAGGTTCACTGTCTGCTGGTAATCTGCTTATGTAGCGTAACCATTTAATTTGTTGCTACTTGGTGAAGCACAGTACTGATGATGTACCCACTTCTTTTCCTGATGTCTTCATTTCTAAACTTACTAATTGAAGTATGGATGTAAATATTGATATTAATGTTTATGTGAATATTAATAACGATGTCTCAATAATGGAGTCACAATGTGAATTCAGAGCTATATATATATATGGAACTGCAGTAAAACTATTTGATTGGCAAAACACGTAATTACAAAGTACTGTAGTTTTACAAATTACAAAAACAATGACAAAATACAGCAACGTTTCGAGCAACAAGGCCTTTATCAAGCAAATGAACAAACAGGAGTGACAAATTAAAATGAAACACAAATGGACGACAAATACAAACGTATCTAAGGAAAATCTGGAATAAAAACGAATAACGAAATAAATGGAACACAAAAACACACATAAAAACTAGAAATAGAAAGGAAAGAAACAATGAAACATCTAGTAAATATATACTTGAATACATGCAACATATACCCATATAGATTACAAAGTACTTTCTCTTCCCTGCTTTGTAATCTATATGGGTATATGTTGCATGTATTCAAGTATATTTACTAGATGTTTCATTGTTTTCCTTTCTATTTCTAGTTTTTATGTGTTTTTGTGTTACATTTATTTCGTTATTCGTTTTATTCCAGATTTTCCTTAGATACGTTTGTATTTGGTCGTCCATTTGTGTTTCATTTTAATTTGTCACTCCTGTTTGTTCGTTTGCTTGAATTCAGAGCTGGACGGTCAACAACTGATATGATAGATACTCTTTGACAAATGTAAAACAAATGCAGAAAACAGAGATTGCCATTATTCATTGCTTTTGTCTGTCTGTCACAGACATTTGATACGGTAAGCAGACCAGAATTTTAAAGAATTTTCTTTTCTTCTTCTTCTTTGTCACCAAGCTACTGCCGTGTTGTTGTCCATTGTCGTGATTTTCTGTTTTTGTCTTGCGCTGTTCTGGTGGCGTGGATGATTGTTACTTTTGATCTTTGACAGGTTCCTGCTATGCCATCTAACCATCTTTTTCGTGGTCTTCCTCTCGCCTTCTTTCCTGAAATTTTGTTGTAGAAGACTCTGTATACTGTGGAGTTTGGATGCATTCTTATTCTCAAAGTGGAGGCACCGCCCCCAGTGGGCGCTGAAGCCTTATAGGGGGCGATAGTGGGTTAAGGAGAATGTAGAGGGTGTTCATGCGATTAGGGTCGGTGGCTCCTTAAAGAAGAAATTAATAATAAATAATGTTAAATAAATAATGTTCGTGATTTTGCGATTGAATAATCATATAAAATTTGAATTCTGCATTTTAATACATCTTATGCCCGTCTTACACGATCCATTTTCTCATCACTTTTCTTTGTTATGCATATAATCATTTGAAAATTGACCATGTATGACAGAAATATATTTATCAATTTTCTATGTCAAAGAGAAAATAGAGCATGTATATATGTGGGGATGGGAGGGGCGCTGGCAAACTGTTATATTGTGGAGGGGGCGTTACAAAGTTTATGTTGTGCAAAGTGGGCGTGGGCGTTACAAAGTTTATGTTGTGCAAAGTGGACGGTGGGCTTACAAAGTTGATGTTGTGCAAAGTGGACGGTAGGCCGAAAAAGTTTGGCAATCTATGGTTTAGTCTGATGATGGGATCTTGTGGGTGTATGCTGTGGGTTTGTTGCCTCCAGAACTCATTCCCATCATGTATGTCTTGATTGTAGATAGTGACACTGTGTGTTTGTGTTGTACAAGTATAAGAAGTAACATTTAATATAAATTACAACATACAGCTCCGAACTTGCCAACAAGTGGGTTTTCAATCAAGATAAACGACGCGTCTGGAGTTAGTTCTTCATTCAAAACTCGACGTCTCTCGCGACTGGGCGGAGGTATAGATGAACGTCTACCTGAATTCTTCCTGTTTATGATGTTCTGTTGATTTGAACACAAATCACTTTTAAGTTTCTAACAAGAATTGCTAGGTTCTTCTGTCAGCAAATCTACAATATGTTCTTCTTCTTCTTCGAACGCTCCATTTCGACCACTTCTTCAACACTGTGTGAGTTGTATGTAATCTAAGACTACGAGCGGTTTATATTGTGCCAGTTATGTGCCTATAAGAAGGCTAGCACCTCTGATTTCTGCGATGCTTTTTATTTACTAGGGTAGCTTTCGTAGTTTCTACATCAGTACGACATGCATTGTAGATCGCAGTGGTACTATTCTTTGCTTTCCTTGTGGTCCCAGCACCACACAAGGCCAAATCTACAACATCAATATTCGACGAAAATATAACAATCGTTCTAAAAGCCATTATAAGTGGGCGGTAACGCTCCCCAGTGGGTGCTGAAGCTTTACAGGAGGACGATAGTGGGTAGAGAAGCATTTGGGGGGAGTTTTTTCGTGATTTTGCGATTGAATAATCATTAACAATTTTAATTCTGCATTATAATTTATCTTCTGCCTATCTTACACGATCCATTTTGTCATCAATTTTTTATTTCAATTATATAATATTTTGAAAATTGACCATGAATGACAGAAATATATATCAATTGTCTATGTCAAAGTGAAAACAGAGCATATATATATATGTGTGTGTGGGGGAATGGGGAGGAGAGGCGGGTCGTTGGCAAACTGTTATAATAGGGAGGAGGAGGCGTTATAAAGTTTATGTCGTGCAAAGTGGGCGGTGGGCCGAACAAGTTTGGGAATCTATGGACTAAAGGAACATTCAACGGATTAGCGTCAGGCATAAGCGTTAGCCTATCGGCTAGGACGCAGCGGGTTGTAGATTCAATCTCACAAGCAACGTTCTACTGGAGGAAAACAAATTGGCCCTCCTACCTACCGCTCAGTAGGACAAGAAATAGGAGTAGGACAAGAAATAAGAAGAGTCAAGCACTTCCCCACTTCAGTTTTGAAAATGCTATGGGAAATTGTATTTTTTTTTTAATATAGGAACTTAGAATCTACCATCATCGACACTATGGCAAAAGAATATTCAAGTGCTATGTTGAATCAATATTTTTGTATGACAGCGAATCATGGACAATGAACAAACAAATAATAAGCAAACCAGAAGCAACAAAAAAAATATGGTGATGCAGAATGATGTTGAAGATCTCATGACCATCAACAAAACAAATAAATAAAGGATGAATATTTAAAACTAGTTTGCTGACAAAGAAACCTGATGACAAAAGAATAGACATTAAATGTTCTTCAGACACATAATACGAAGATACGTTTTGGAACATTTGGAGGCAGCTGATAAAATACAAGGAAGGTAATATCTAGGTAGGCAGAGTGAGACGATGTTTAATGGTATGACATTGTGGTTCTTCAAATAGATCGGTGTCAGAACTGATAGACTGCATAATTAGGGAGAAACACAGTCGCCAACTCTAACAGGCATGGCCTATAATTGATTGACAGACAAATAACTGCAGCAACTATAGTTAATTTTGAATAGTTAAGCGATGTCGTTAGAATTCCGATTGTTCATGTTGGATGGACTCTTTCAGTCATCTCCAGTAAATAAAAAAGGAGCACGTGTGGATAGTTCTTGTGGCTCGCTGGCTAACCATACGTTTTGTTTTGCCTTCAGAACGCCCAGTCTCGATAGTGTAATGGGTCTTTAAATTATTTACAGCGATGATGGCTAAAAATGATCGTTAAGAACAAGGAATGCAAGAAAAGTGACCATTTCAATGACTAACCCTAGAAGGTTTGAGAATACTCCTAAACCGGAACGACCTCACCCAGTCAGCAAAGTAATAAAGGCTCTTTGGCGTAGATCTAAGTCCAAATATACGACATTAACCCTTTCGCTGCTACATACTTTCAGAAGGCTGAGCTAAAAATAGCTTCTCCTTGTTTCTAGGTCACAAACGTGAATCTACGCCTATAGCAGTGACAGTAGCAATATATTACGTGTTAACACGTCTTTAGCCCACAGAGGAGAGATAATAACAGACGTGTTAATGCGTCTTTAGAAGTGATTGGGAAAAACGTATATATATATATGTACGTCATTAGCAGCTAAAAGGTTAAAAAAAAGCAGAAAATCCGATAGAGAAGTCGTACTTCCCTGATTAACACTGACCGTAAAAGTACTGATGTTACGAGGACTAATTAATGATAACAGCCATAATGGTTAGGACATAATATCCACCTATGATCCTAACCCTTTAACTGCTAAGGACGTGTTTAGTCGTTTTACCCATTCACTGCTAAGGACGCATTAACACGTCTTTTATTATCTCTCCTCTGTGGGCTAAAGACGTGTTAAACGTTAACATTACTACTGTCACTGCTATAGGCGTACATTCACGTTTGTGACCTAGAAACAAAGAGTAGCTATTTTTAACTCCGTCTTCGGAATGTATGTAGCAGCGAAAGGGAAAATACTGGAAGTGTCCGTAAACGGTCTACGTTCTTCAAAATTCATTTAAAATATTAAAATAAAAATCCCACAGTAATGTTCAACAGTTTCCAAGATTACAAGCAAGAACCCTCATCTGTTGCTGAGACGTTCATCTACTTTCCCTGAGATAGCCCCATGTAAGATATAAATCGAAGCTCACCTGATTATTATCAAAAATACAAAGATAATGGTGTTTCTCCTCTTGCTCTCTCGTGTTAAAGGTATTCGGTTTGCTCTCTCGTGTCAAAAGTACTCGGTTTGCTCTCTCGTGTCAAAAGTACTCGGTTTGCTCTCTCGTGTCAAAAGTACTCGGTTTGCTCTCTCGTGGAGCCATCACAATATTTTATTTTTCCAAAGATCTCTGATCTCAGTGTAGGTAAGATCGAGTTCCTGGTGCTGTAGAAGCTGGACGATAAAACAAGGGTTTCGTGTTCAAGTTGAGCATGTAAACACAACATTCGCAGATCTCAATCGAGAAGAGCAGGCTGGAAAGCCGCTGCCCGTACAAAACTCAATTGAAAGTTTAAAAATGAAATACCTACAAAATATCTTCATCATCTTCAAAATTACATCAGTGACTCTTACCTGTTCTACGGAGATTGTGATTTGTTGCTGGGATATTCCTGTGCAAAATAGAAATCGAAGCCCACATGGTTATTATCAAAAGTGCACTGTCAATCAATCAATCAATCACTGACTGTGTTTCTTAGAGCTATGATTATCATATCGGAGCATGAAGTTTTGGAAACTGCTTCTGATGTTCTCATTTCGTAGGAAAGATAGACAACAAAGCGATGACAGAGGCAGAGTGGGCATAACTTTATGCCCCGAATACATTGAAAGACAACAAATGCAATGGTTTCGACGTTTAATGAGAATAGAATAAAACCAACCACTAATAACATCATACAATGAAAAGAGATTGGGTACTAGCGTCAAACGAAGACCAAGAAACAGATGGATAGACAACATCAAGACCACACTAAATAAAAACGAATATAACACAACAAGGGCGACCCATCTGGCCCTGGAACACACATTAAATCTCCCACCAGTGTGCTTAACGGTAAGAGTGGACAAACAATTCCATCATCCACCTGGGAAAGACAAGAAAAAGATAGACTATATCAAAACCATACTAAATAAACACATATATAGCACAATTTGAGGCTCATCTGGCCCTGGAACGCAAATCTTCCACCCGTACGCTTAACGGCAAGAGGGACATCGAAGAATCAACCACCTGGGGCAAATGATTATCATACACTTCTCAACTGCATCTATTATTTTATGACACACCTACCACAAGACCTTTAGTTAGTTTATTGAAGTCTTTGTTTTTAGTATTGATCATTTCATGATCTGAGAGAACATCAACTGCTTTCTTCGAATGTTCATAAACATTTAATTTAGGCGTTAGCAATAACTGTACAGATTTTCTGTTGAGAAAAATATCACTGAATAGTTATACTATGGTATAGTATTTAATATATGCAGTAATATATATATACTATGAAGATAAGGCACTACACAATCATTATATTAATGATGGGGTCTCTGTGGTTGAGTGGTTAAGCCCTTGCTTTGCGAGTCGAAGGTCGTGGGTTCGAATCCGGACTGCGGCCTTCTGTTCACGAGTGCAGTTTTTCCCAGAGACCCCTAGGATTGTTGTCGGAGCTAAAGTTCGTGCTTTGTGCAATACTCTCGGCATGCCATTTCTGCGGAGAAGAACCGAGCCATATGGGGTAAACCCGGTGCAATGAAGTCAATCTTTCGGATTTTAAACCCCTTTTAAACTTTATATAAACTAGACAAATGTAACTTTCTTTTTCCTCCAATCGATTGCCTCACAGAGTCAGAAACAATTTAAAAAACGGGCTTTTGTTGTGCAGTGTTTTCGTCAGCTTTGTTACTTCTGAGATCACTCTTTTACGTGGACGGCCTTTTACTGTATCGGAGTAACATTGTTCTTCCAGGCGCACTGTCTGTTGGTAATGTGCGTATGTGATCGAAACAACCATTTAATTTGTTGTTTCTTGATGAAGTTCAGTACTGGTCTTGTATCTACTCTCTTCCTGATGCCTTTATTTCTAAAAAACCGGTCTCTTCTTGATACTCTCAGCATTCTGCGTAGACACTTCATCTCTGTTGTGACTATTCTTTTATCATTTGATATATGATTAGAAATCAATCTGAATTACACATATAGGTAAATGTACTTTATCTTCTTCTTCTTTAGCGATCTCTGGTCATGCGCTTAATTTACTGTGGACAGATTCAAGTCTGGCAGGTTTCCCCAAAGCTTAGTTTTCAGGTCGACTGGGTGTGGTCACATGTTGCTTCTCAGCTTACCCAGGAGAGGAGAGCCTTGCAGGATATGCTCGGGGTCTGTTCCGCCTGTTGACACTGGCAGAGAGCTGCGGAACATATTCCTAGTCTATATAGGTGTTTGTTGAGTCTGTAGTGTCCGGTGCGTAGTCGAAATATAATGACCTGGTCTGTTCTGCTTAGGTCTTTGAGGGAGTCTTTTCCATAATCATATCCAGTGTTTGTCTTCCAGTCTACTGCAGATTTTCTCTGTATGAAAGTTTTGACCTCGTAAAAAGACAGTGGTTGATACCGTAATGTACAAATGTACCGTAATGTACAATGTAATGTACAAATGTACCATAATGTACAAATGTACCGTAATGTAAAAATGTACCGTAATGTAAAAATGTACCGTAATATACAAATGTACCGAATGAAATAGATATATAGAAAGATGTACATATAAAATGACACACACTGTGTTGGCTTCTGAGACAGTATCTATACAACCCCATCAAAGACGTTCGTATTATTCGCGATGTTTTGATCCATAACTTTTCCTGGTAGAGTTATGTCGTAATTTCTTCTTGAATTCCACATCCTTATGATAGAGGTTGGTGTTTGTGTAGCTAATTAGTTAAGCCATTTGTTATAGGGGCCTAAGATTGGGAGTTTGAATCCGATCAGCATTTTTCTGTTTACGCGTGCATTTCTTTTCTGGAGTTATTTTGTTTGTGAAATACTCTTGCATGTACGTATCATTTCTCTTCGGAGAGTGGCCGTACCGTAACGGTATGTAAAATTATTTTAATAATAAACTATCTTTACTGCACCGATACTGAAATACGGATGCGAGTCATGGACAATAAACAGACAGATCGAAAAATCTCTAAGGGCCACTGAGATGTGCTTTTACAGAAGAATTATGCGAATCTTATGGACTTTTAAAATGACTAATGTAGAGATGTTGAATGAGGTCAAGACACAGAGAAAGTTTATCATCATTATAAGAAAGAGGCAGTCATCATTTTGTATGGCATGTATTGAGATAGGGATGTTTTGAACATGTTGTAACAACTGGTAAATCGGCGAGAGACGAGACAGAGGAAGACAGAGAGAGAACATTTTTTTTAAAAGCCTGACTTCATGGCACGGAAGAGCGTCAACAGCTGAGATGATAGCAAACACCAGAAAACAGTGATTTGTGGAGATCCATGATGGCCTACGCCAGTCGCCACGACACTGATGATGGTCTTTGCTGCCTGTGTTACCGCTTTTTGGGCGGTGTAGAACATGGGGGGACATGAACCTGAGGAATTTAATGGTGGCATGACAAATGTTGTCACCCCGAAACTGTTCAGGCTATGAACTCATTCACTGTACCTGAATCAAATATTCTCCTGAATGGATCGGTAACATTCTGACTGACGATCCTCAAGAAGTAACATGGCGTATTGAAGTAAACCTTTGGGCTTTAATTTCCGGTTACAATGTGAGGAACGTCGCGTGGTAAGCGCTCCCCTTCAGGATCCTTTCAATACATAGTTCAATGATGTAAAAGACTATTAATCAATCAACAATTAAATTTAAAGGATACATTTGTTGAAATCTCTTCAAAAGGTGATTCTGATTGTTCAATTGTTTGTCCTGCACGCTGATATATCCAAAAAAGGTACTCCTTAGGTTGAAAGATGTTTCTCAGCTGGAAGAAATTTTAATCTCCACAAGGGACCACAGGCGCAATAATGTAACGTGACAGGCGGAGCCAGGGTCAGTGAGCTGGCACTGACCAAGACCCTCCCACGCCTTTACGAGGTAAAAAAGTGAAGGAACCCTTTCATACCTCATGGTATATAGATCAATACAGTGTTAGGCCTGTATTTTTCATTGACCGTCGGCACACGATGGGTGATGTGGTCAGCATCACGCAGGTCGCCTTTACTTCCCAGAGTATGTCTGGTACCCAGTTGAGGCTGGGTCGACCTGAGAGCCGTCGTGATCGGGAAAAATTCCACGCGCATTGCGGGAGCTGAACCCAGACAACCAGCCTTGCGAAGCGAGTTCACTAACAACTACGCTACAGCGGCGCCTTTACGAGGTGGACCTGTAAAGAGACTAGCGTCTGGCTACGTGGGTAGGGGTTGAATGAGAACTACCCTGGTATAAGTTAAAGTGTAGGTGCATACATGATTGATATGAGATCTGATCGCAATATAGAAGGTGAGAATCTCAGTAAAGGCGCCTTTACGTCTCTTCTCTCCGATTGGGAGTAAAGTCGACAGGCAATACAAATCTGACACCCGTGTGGTTACCGGGGCCCAAATTTGGGGTAAAGAATAGAACCACTGTTACCTACAACATGCCGCATGCGGCAAATGCATAGGTTTGGCGTGGGATTAGCTACCCCACCTTGTAAAAACACTCAGCTACAAAATTCACAAACCAGAGTTTTGTGAGCTTGCAAGGTCTTGGTTTATCGATATAAGGAAAGACTGCAGTAAAACTATAGCAATAGCGAAACACGTAAAAACAAAATAATGTAGTTTTACCAAATAAAAAAATAGTATAAAACTACAGTACTTTCTTTTTACGTGTTTCGCCATGACCTTGGTTGAGGACCTATGCCTCCTTAGGGCATAGGGGTAGAAGAATCCCATACATAACAAACAAAGATTAGAGGAAGATATCATAGATATATGAAGAACAATAGATATTAATGTCAATCAATCAAGTGCCGTGTCGGCTGGCGTAGGCGATCATGTCTCTCTACATTGGTCCATCTCTGGTATAGTCAATATACTCCGTCACCGAACCATTGCCGAACCACAATTTCTAGCCTTTCAGAATGTAGCCCCTTTGTCTCCCTCTATCTCTCTTCTCCTGTATTTTGCCTGTTGTAACCAAATATTCTAAACTGCCCCTTCTAATTACATGTCCAAAAAACCTTCATTTTCTGCTTTTTATTCCATTGATCAGATTTCGATATGAATCTGTCTCCGACAAGATCTCTTCATTGGTCTTCTAGCTGTCCATGTAACTGTCAACATTCTTCTGAGAAACCGCATATCTGTAGCTTCCAATGTTCTTACTATTTATCTGTTCATTGTCAATAACTCAATCCCGTATAAATGTATTGACGCTTTATAGCATTGGATTACTCGTTTCCTCGACGTCACTGACAAGGATTTATTGCATAGTATATGCATATCAAACAATTAATATATTACCAGGGCTCTGTCATGGGTGCTGAGCAACAGGTAACCCATACTATTATCGTATCAGACTCGATGAATATGCTTCAAAGGATTGAATATGGAAGTATGCGTGGGGAATGGGTGGACATCATTCGGAGATCACATCTCAAGAAAATAACTTGTCTGTACACACCTAGACATGCTGGAGTGCAGGGTAAAGAGCGTTCTGACTTTCTTGCACACAATGCCCAGACTCAAGCGGGCAGAAGTAAGGACAGAGCCGATATCATCAATGCAGTATACTTTCATTTATGTGACATGAGCGAGTCTCAGACACTGGAACAAGATCGAGAATTATGGATTAAGTTTGGACATACCAAACAGTTTAATCGTCGTGGTAGAGAGAGAGATGATATACTAATCAACTTCTCATGGACACTATTAGCAAATGGACTTTGGGATGGCTTCTACAGCGGAGGACATAGCAAGAATGTGAATGCCCAATGTGCCATGACGTCGATGGCATAACATGATAACATAACATCAAACTTAGAAATTTAGATAAGATTAAATAGTTAATAAGCAAAAGAAACAAAACATATATTTACAAACTTGGAAGTAGATTTCCCAACTGTGTTGCTATCCATTTATCCAAAATACTATTGAAAATTCTTGTCCTGACAGTTTGAAAATAAAGAAATTCAAACCGACAGGTTTTTTTGTAAACGAAGTTTAATCATTATGTTATTGAAAAATTCCATATTTCCGTAAAACGTAAAACGCACAAAGTTATGACGTCAGGTTTGAACAAGGCGAAGGTTATATTCTCTTTCTTTTTCTTTTGTTCTTCTTTGCATTCTGCCGTTAGGTGGCGCAGGTTTAACTGATGACCTGTTTTCGAGATAGTGCACGTCTGGTCGCGTTATTTGCTGCTGTATTGTGTACATTTAAGATGTATGTAACTCCATAAATGAACTAGAGATAGCCCCATTGTGAAGATGATATATATGCCTGGCCTTCTATCACTACGCTCCCGTTATGCAATTGCCAAAACCAAGGCATATATGTGGGTTACTACGGATAGGAGACATTCACTGCTCAAGCATACTAATGATGTTAAGGGCACGAGAATCAAACGTGTCATGTCGTGGATGGCCCAGGCTGAGAGAACACTTGGCCAGGTGACCACGTTTGCTACCATACCAAAAGGGAAACCTGGTGCCTCTTCCCCTCCGAAAGTTCACAGAACAACATTTTGTTTTGGTATGCGTTTTCTCACATGCCCTAACCATCTTATCAATGGAAGGCAGGTTTGCACGTTGCAGTATTTCGGGGTTGGTTATCTTGTCGTACCACCTGATTGTCATAATCTAGCGGAGATATCGAGGGATATTAAGTCTCTTCTCGTGCCTTGAGTAGGTTGTCCATGTGTCTGAACTATATAGTAAAGAACTAATTACACATGCTCGATATATCTGAATCTTCGACCTCAATGTCAGTTTTGTGGTGTCCCACGCTCGTTTTCGTAGTGTGCCGAATGTAATAGCCAACTCTCTATTCGAGCGTTGATTTCTTCGTCAAGAGAAAGGCTGACAGGGACCATGAACCAAAGATAGCAACATTCTTTAACCTGTGCTAGATGGTGTTAGTTGGTATGTAACTTAGTCAGTGGCGGCTCGTCATTAAGGGTCAGGCCCCATCAAAATAATGTGTAAGGTGCATTTAATATTTAATAAATTAAAATATAACCTAATCCAGAACCATGATTTTTTCCGAAAATGTGTTTCTGGCCCCACCAACAAAAAGGATCAGGAGCCGCCACTGAACTTAGTCATATAACGATATTGTATTTTTTTAATTTTAGCGGAGCGATTTATACAACATTTCGAACAGATTGATACACGTTCAGCCTTATCAACAGGTTATGGAAGTGTATGCATACTTATGGTTTCCATAGCACGATGGTTAAACACATTCCTCATTCTACTCGTCAGTATCCAGTTCTGCTGGGATAACGTGACATTCTTTCTTACTTTCTTTTTTTCTTTCTCTTATCCTGTTTCCATAAAATTGTCATAATAATAAGAGATTTATAGAATGGGTTTTTGTGTGCCCTCTTCGTAAATAGTACTCTTCTTCCTCTTCTAACACTCCATATCGACCAAGTGTTAACCACTCTTTGTGATTTGTATGTGATCCGAGCCTAAGAGTGATTTTACGTTGTGCCAGTTATGTGCCTACAAGTAGGCTAGCACATCCGATTTCTGCGACGCTTTTTATTTACTAGGATAATTCCCTAGGTCCTACATTAGTCATATCTTGAGACATAACTTCGTAGGTCGCAGTGTTACTATTCTTTGCTCCCATTGAGAGCCCCAACAAGACTCGGACGAAATCACACAAATAAATGTAAATGCTTCATTAATTGTTGTCCTCATATTTTATTTTAAAATCACTTTATTAATAATATTCTAATATATATCATATATTGACCAAATGACATTTGCGTACCAGTTGTCAAATACACACACAATAATGAAATCTGATCAAAATGTATGAAAATATTAAGATAAATGTCAACAAAATACAACATATAAACAGATAGGCACAGCGCTTTGTTAACTCTCTCTGTACCGTGAACCTTACTGAGTTCTTCTATATCCTCTTCGTGTCCCGGGTGACACATAAGGCTTCCACAAGAGACTTCCACTGTTGCCGTTCTGTTGTCTTTCTACCAACCGTCTCCCACGTCAGGCCACACTCCTTCAACTCTCTCTCCACAGTTCTTCTCCATGTTTCCTTTTATCGTCCAGGTCTTCTTTTCCCATACACTGTCCATCTGAGAGCTGTTCTAGCCAATGCCCCCACTGACATACATATTCAAACAACCTCCATCTTCGTTTACTGAGTTCTTACCCCAGTTGTTTTATAACACAAGAATTGTTATCACTCAAATTGTTAGTGTTTAATTTCTTTGAGGTAGATATCGAATTAATATCATCCAAATGACTATTTATGTATATATATATATATATATATTTGTTTAGCGTGTTTAGCTATGATAAAAACTTGGTAAGTTTAGTAATAAAAAGATAAAACTTTACTATGTGAAAAGATACTAAATGGGCCGGTGATGTATTTGATTCATATTTGTATGCTACTATAATGGGTAATAGAATGCAAAGAGTTAATAATAGACATATATAAAGATGCCAAAATTAGGGTATAAAGAATAGAACCACTGTTACCTGCCACGTATGTGGTAAGAGGCGACTAAGGAGGTTGGGCGTGCGGCTAGCTACCCACCCGTAAAAATACTAGATAACTACAGAAACCACAAGCAGGAAAATTCATAGCTCGTCACCCTAGGAAGAAGATGGACCCTGCAAGGAGGAGATCTGGAAAAGATGGCCTTGGATAGGCGGGCTTGGAAGGCCTTGGTTGCGGACCTATGCTTCCTGGGAGGCGAAGAGTGAAGATATATATATAGATAACTAGAGCATCAAAAGGACTGCAGATTATCTTTCCTGTTTCTTCTTCTTCTTCTTTAATCGTCACACTGTTACCAGGCTGTTGCCCAGTGTCGTGGTTTTCTGTTTTTGTCTTTCGCTGTTCTGGTTATGTTATGTTATGTTATGTTATGCGATCGACGTCACGGCACATTGGGCATTCCCATGGATGCTCTGTCCTCCGCTGCAGCAGCCATCCTAAAGTCCATTTGCTCACCGTACCCATGAGAGTTGATTACTATATCTTCTCTCTCTACCACGAAGACGACACTGCCTGGCATGTCCACACTTAACGCCTAATTCTCGAACTCGTTCCAGTGTCTGAGACGTGCCCATGTCACATAATTGAGAGCGTACCGCATTGATGATATCGGCTCTGCCCATACTTCTGCCCGTTTGAGTCGGGCATTGTTTGCAAGAAAGTCTGCACGCTCGTTACCCTGCACTCCAGCATCTCCAGGTGTGTACAGCCAAGTCATTTTCTTGAGATGTGATCTCCGAATGCTGTCCACCCATTCCACACTCATACTTCCATATGCAATCAGTTGAAGCATATTCATCGCTGTTCTGGTGACTTGGGTGATTATTACTTTTGTTCTTTGACAGGATTCTTCTATGCCACCTAACCATCTTCTTCGTGGTCTTTCTTTCGCCCTTTCCTGATGTTCTGTTGTAGAAGACTGTATACTGTAGAGTTTGGATGCATTCTTATTAAGTGGCCAAATCACTTTATTCTTTGTTTCTTAATATAAATCAAGTTAGGTTCTGTGCCAACTTTCTTTCTTATGCTGATGTTGGTGACTGTCTTTTCTGGTGTTGGTAATTTTTCGCAGGCTGCGCGTTTCACATGTTGTTATTTTTTGTGACTGCGCTTTGATCACTGTCCATGTTTGGCTCTGATAGCAAAACGTATTTATCAAAATGCTGTTGATCATCTGCTGCTTAGCTGTCAGTGAAATAGTTCCAGATAAGCTATGAAAAGACAAATATAATAAAGACACATATGGCAAGTAATGCAGATATCACGATGTAATCTAACAGGATAAAAATAACAGAGCAGTTCATCGATGTAGGTAGCAATTTTGATTTCTCAGAAAAGGTTAAAAAAGTATGCAACAAATTGTCAAAGCAACATCAGTATTTTAAAGTCAAAATAAAATATGGAACTGCAAGTTATATAGTATTAAAACTAAATTACGAATTTTCAGTTCCAACGTTGTATCAATCCTAACATATACCAGCGAGAGTTGGAAAATGACTAAAGATATAGAAAGCAAGTTGAATGCATTTGAAAATAGATGTCTGCGAAAAATAATGAATGTAGAATGGAATAAATTCAAGAAAAGTGATGAAATCAGAGACATGTCTGGTCAACCACTAGGAACAACTGTTATAAGAGGGATAAGATGAAGATAAGGTGGACACACTTGAAAAATGATCAACGAATATCAAAGCAGGCATTGAAGTGGGATGCAGAGGGTTCAAGAAGGAGAGGACGATCTAAAGAGACCGTGAAATAAACAAAGCTGAGAGAGTCCATAAATATCAGTCTCAGTTTCTTGGAAGAGATTTAGCAAATTTCACAGGATAGAGCGGTAAGGAGAAATTGCTTGCAGGCCCTATGTAACGTAAAGCTGGTACTAGTTATTATTAATTATATATATATATATATGTATTACTTTACCTATTTACGTAAAAATGATTTCGTTCATCGAGTCAAGTAATTTCAATGTCAGCATTATCATCAGGTGCCGTGCCGGCTGGCGTAGGTGATCATGGTTCTCAACAAATCTCTGTAACTTGTGTTTGCTATCATCTCAGGTGTTGGTGCTCTTCCGTGCCATGAAGTAAGTATTTACACAATTTTTCTCTCTCTTTCTGTCTTCCTTTGTCTTGTATTCCCTCGATTTTATTTGTTATCACAATGTGTTCTAAACCTCCCCGTCCTCAAGCGTGTCCGAAAAAATGATGAATGCCTGTTTCTTATATTGAGAATAACTTTTCTGTGTCTCTTTTCAAAATACATACACATTATAGATACTGGTATCATTGATTCCCCCACGTCGCTCGAGTGATTACCGGGGTTCAAATTGGGGGTGTAAAGAATAGAACCACTGTTACCTGCCACGCATGTCGTAAGAGGTGACTAAAGAGGTTTGAATGAAATCGGATGCATGTGTCCTAAACGTGTAGAAGTCTATGCGTTTAGGGGCCTACCAAACCAATGTGCAACGTATACACGTTCTTGGCAAAGATCAAACATATCACAAAAAGTGATTTAAATTGATCGTAAAGAATGAACGCAAAGAAGAAGAAGAAGATTCCCCCATGTGAGAAGGGAAATTAAACTATAGATGTTCTGTAGCAATTAATCAATGATGTAGCAAGTAGCAAACAAAACTATACAATCATTCAATCACTGACGAATTGAACAATCACACGTTAATTAATAAATCATTTGATGAGATTGAAGGCAAGAGAAACAAGCTCCTACTCAAATGCTCGTCTGTAAAGACTAAAAAAAAGTTAATTGCATATCCTTTACAGGACTTTGCGAATCAACCCCAGCTTTGTAATGCTGTTTGTGATTTTTCTAGACATTATTACATTCAGTAGTTTGCCATTGCTTTCTGAACGGTTGGTGCCATCGTCCTTTGTTAAAATCAACGCGAAACAATTTGAACCAAATTGTCTCATCGTGTTCGAACTCAGAACGTCGAGGTTAATAAACCGAGTCACTAACCCCTAGGCCACAGACTCCACCAAAGACTAAAATGGCCATACAATTTGATGAAAGGCGGTGCCATAATTTGAAGACACTAACATAACACAATATAGACAATGTAGTAAAGAATAAACCATCATAAAACATGTTATACCCATACATCATTAAGGCGAAGATCAGTTCATAGAATCTACCAGCGATTCTTGGAAGACTCATAACACTGAGCTTGAATATATACCCTGGTGTGCCGGGGCCCACGGGTGAAGCAAAGAATAGTAACACTGCAACCTACAAGGCATGTCGTAAGAGCACTGAGGTAGGGTCTAGGAAATGACTCTAGTAAGTAAAAGAGTCGCAGAAATTGGATTGCTGGCCTACTTGTAGGCGCATAACTGGCACAACGTACATCGCTATTATGTTTAGATCACATAGAAATCACAAAGAGTGGTAACAAGGATTGATATGGAACGTTCGATGGAAAAAAGACTATACATAATAAATACATACATATAAATATATACACATTAATATATAAATATATATATATATGACATTATCACACATTTGATATCGCAGAATAAGATTTTTGTAGTATCACACACTAGGTTATAATGCAGCATCACAGAAATAACAATCAAGAGCTCTGTCCAACGCTGTGCCGTATTTTATTAAGATAACATAAGCAAAAGTATATCGGCTAATTCAGTATACATAACAATACAAATACGTCCGGGGTTTTAAAAAGGGAATACGGAGTGAAAGGGTTAACAATTTAATTATTAATATTTTATCCCAAACTGGTAACATATATATAACATATAATAATTCATCTAGTACGGTTATATGTTAACAGGGACTGCAAGTAATTTCTCCTTACCGCTCTATCCTATGCAACTCGCTCAATCTCTTCCACGAGACTGAGATCGGTGTCAGTACTTTTAAAATCTTACACCGATGAGACATCAGCTGATGTGTCCGTACTTTCTTTGTGATCTTTATTTGAAAGCGATTCTACGTCTGACTGTGATTTGAGCTACCAGCTGTTGTTATTGGAACTGCGAGGTTTGGCATCTGGTGGACAGATAACAAATCTAACCTTGGACTGCTTCTGTGGCCATTTTTAACCATCCCTGCTGATGTTGTAGTTTTGGAACGATATCCAAGTACGACAGCTCAGGATGTGAATCATCCAGCGTCCTAATGCTGGGATTATGATGCGTCGAACGATTGTGTTGCCATGTTTGACTTAAAGCTCTGTTCGGGCTCAGAAAATGTGAATGCTGGTTCTTTCGAAATTCCATCGTGGACGAAGTGGTAGGTTTCCCTGGAAGATGTTTAGTATTAGGTTTGCTATTTGATTTATCCAAGATATTTCCCTCATTAGTCTCACTATGGAGGAGGTCGTCTTCTTTGCTTAACCTACGAAAACAGTTTTCTTATGTTTTCATCATGACACTTTCACCTTTGTTTTTATTATCCTGACAGCTGATATCTTTGTTATACTATGCAGCTGTCGTCGTCTGTGCTCTCTCTGTTAGAAATGTTATCTTCACTGCTAGCGCAATATCGACGGGCGTCGTTTTTGTTCTTTTGATGCAGACCATCTATGTCTCTTATCCTGTTATCACAGCTTTTGTTTTTACCGTCAGGAAGGTATTCATTACTTTTGTCCTTAGAATTGTTTTCATCTTTACTAGAACTTGCCATACTGTCGTCGTCTTTGTTCTTGTCATGAATGTTGTTGTCTTTGCTTCCTGCCAAACTGGACCTGTCATCTACAAAGGTGACCATCTTTGTAACGATAATATTGGTCTCTTTGTTACGTTTTAAAGAAAGATTGTCGTTACATGCGCTGCTCTGTATGAGTAACTTCGGTGGTACAGTTCTACTGGACCTATCCTTTATGGTAGGATCTAATGAAATTTCTCCCGAATTCATAGAAATTGCAGCTGGGAGTGACAATTCATCATCATTATGTGCGTGACGGTCAGAAATACCCAATGCTACATTATCATTTACATAAGTTATTGAAGAAACAATAGAGTTAGTAGACGTTTTCTGACGTTGTCTATATTTATATGTATCTTTAGAGTTGACCAGATCATCTTCGTCGTTATTGTCGCTGCTAATACGACCAAGAGCAAGATCTCTTCGTCTTATGTCGTAATCACCTTGGTTGGTCAATGCTGATATTAATTCTGTGTCGCTATCATTTTCGTTTGAAGTGATCTTGACCTGATCGTGTAGTTTTAACAATAAGTCTCTACCACGTACAGTTTTAGCATTTTTATTTGTTTTTTCATCCACCATTTTGGAAATGCATTTTTTGCCTCCATTGTACATTTGTGTTCGTATATTGTGCATTGATTCATTTTTCGAAATTTGAAAATCTTCTTCAACATTCTCTTTTTTGATTTCATCACAATCAAGAGATGGAGATGTACAGAATGATGTTGAAGCACTGTCTTTGTTCTCAGAATACATAGTTGTAACTTTGACTAATTTCTTTGATGGTGATTGCGTAATATTTTCTGTCAAAACAGAATTGTTATTATTTGAAGTACGGATGTTATTTGAGTCTAAACGTTCTTGATCGCTGTTACGACTCATTAGAAACATTGCTCTAACTTGTGCTTTCAAATCTGCATCACGGATTTCTGTTAGATTTCTACTATTAGGTATATCAATGTCTGTGTGATCTCCCATTTTGAAATTTGTGTTTTGTTTGATAGTAAGTTGATCAATAGAGCTTTCATAATCTGTTAAAGATGATACAGTTGTCATGCTAATACTTTCGTTAACATCGATGCTCTCGTCAGAGAATATTGGTGTATTGTAGTGTATTGAAGTGTTTAAAAGCTCAGCAACAGGATCGATCTCTTCAATAACGTCGTTTTCTCTTATCGAACTATATGTCAGATTAGATGATTCATCACTGACATTTGCACCTTCTATTAAGTTAGGAACAGATGAAGATACGTCAATTAGAAGCATTGATCTGATCTTGTCTTTTAAATCCTGTTGATTCTTAATTACATTTCTTGTAATGAGTTTCTGTTAGCTGTGAATAATTAATATTGAAATCTGATGTGTTAGTAGGAAATAACTCACACACATTATCTGTGAAATCTTCATTGTTGAAACAAATTGCTTCATTGACTGGTTCACTATTACGTACGCGGTTTGTTAACGAAAGAAGCGAATGAGAAGTCTTATTAGACAGCAACGAATACAACTGATCAATTGGGGTATTTTCCTGATTTATAGAAGAACTAAGCTGTTTGATCGGGTCATTTAGTTGTATAGTATCTTCTAAAGTCGTTGAAATAGGTATGGTCTCAGTCGATTGCTCTGTAGATATATTCTGGTTTAAATGTGAAGATGTGTTGTGATAACTATTTTGACTATCTGTGTTATTATTTTCTGACACTTTACTGGAAATGTCTAAATCTTGAGTAGGAAATGCAGATAAAATAGTATCTTTCATATCTGTCTGTGATGCCTCATTCGTAATCTTCTGTCCACTCGTGGATTTAGACTTAATGATGTCGTTGGAAGTAAATGGTGGTTCAAGAAGGAACATGGAACAAACATTTTCTTTTAAATTTTCTTGCTTGCAGGAACCGAGGTTTTCATTGCTAGTGTCATTATCTTTCATATCTGTCTGTGATGATTCATACCCACTCTTCTCTTCACTCACTGATCTTGACTTAACGATGTCTTTGGAAGTATACGCTGGTTCAAGAAGGAACATAGAACGAACGTTTTCTTTTAAATTTTCTTGCTTGCAAGATCCGCTGTTTTGATTGCTCGTGTAATTATCTTTGATTTCTGTCTGTGATGTCTCATAACCACTCTTCTCTTCACTCGTGGATTTAGACTTAACGATGTTGTTGGAAGTTGATAATGAATCAATAAGAAACATAGAACGCACATTTTCTTTTAAATCTTTCTGCTTCAAGATCCGCTGTTTTGATTGCTGGTGTCATTATCTTTGATTTCTGTCTGTGATGTCTCAAAACTACTCTTCTCTCCAGTCATTGATCTTGACTTAACGATGTCTTTGGAGGTATATGCTGGTTCAAGAAGAAACATAGAACGCACATTTTCTTTTAATTCTTCATGCTTGCAAAATCCGCTGTTTTGATTGCTGTTATCATTATCTTTAGCAATCTCTATTGACGAATTTTCCAAATCAGTATGCAGGACCAAAGGCACCTTATTTTGCACATACTTTTGTAGAATTGTACCGTCATTCTGATGTTCACTATTGTCACATGTCAACTGTGTATTGACCCAAGGAAGATTTTCAGATATTGCCAAATCAGTATGCAGGTCCGAACCGACCTTACTTTGTACATGCTTCTGTAAAATTGAACAGTCTTTTGGAATATCAGTGGTACTAAACTGTATGCTGCCACAAGGAAGATCTTCAGATATTGCCAAATTAGTAAAACATTCTGTTGATACATTGTTATTAAATCCAACTTGTTTAACTAAACTATATTTTTTAGAATCGTATAAGTTTGAACTTGGTTTGATGTGTTTGCTGCTATCAATGTCGGTATTTCCTTGACTTTCAATACTGTTTATGTTGTCAAAGCTCACTGTAATATCTGAAGAAAACACTCTTTTCAGAGCTGCAATCATTCTATTTCTCCTTTTCTTAGAAATAGTAGGATCTCTGTTTGGATTATCTATTCCTGATTTGAGATTTTCAAATTGAGGTTGATGAATGATGTCAGTTTCATTCATGATTCTATAATCTCCAACCAAAATAGCAGCGGTAGATGTATGTTTAATATCCTCTGGTGACCCTGACTCACATTCTCTAGAAATTTGCATATTTTCGTGTTGTGTCTTAATGCTGTTGAGATGTGATGTTGTCATGGAATGAGAGGATGATATTTTAGTGATGACATTTCCTGTAACATCTGTCGTTATCTCTGAGATTAGTGTCTCCATGGAAGATGGTATATATTGACTCCGACTTGAAAATTCTCCTTGGAAATTGTTACCTGAAATATTAATCTGGTTCGCTGAACTTAAGAAAATGGGAGATGATTTATTTGAAGACCTATCGCTATTCCTTACATCAATATAATTTTTCTATGCCAACTCTGCAGATGGATTGACTCTAACTTTGATAAAACTTCTTCTAGCGGAACTTTCTCTCTTTCATGTGAGATAAATGCAGATGACGCTGAGGTGTAATCTATCGGGCTATTTTCTGTTGGCACCTTTACGTCGTCTTTTTACCTTTATTCAAACTTACACGTCAGTTTCCATTTTTCTTGTTGGTTAGTTTTAGAGAAATTGTTCCAGATAATGTCCATGGAAGTGAAGATGTTTCTAAAGTGTTTGATTCCTCATCGTTGCTTTGCATCTGCTGAGCGAATTGGAACTTACAATGATTTCCTTCTCCTTATTATCTATAATTGTATGTTGCATGTCTTGTTGTGAAGGTAAATTGAGATCCAGCTGCTCCCTCTATTGTTGTGTCTTGTATGTCTTGTTGTGAAGGTAAATTGGATCCAGCTGGACTGTCTCTACTGTTGTGTCTTTGTGTTTTTTTGTGAAGGTAAATTGAGATTCAGATGGTTGTCTCTATCTTGTGTCTTGATGTCTTTTGAGAATGTAATTAGTCCAGGGCTGTATCTTTTTGTTCTTGCATGTCTTGTTGAGAAGGAAATTGAGATCCAGCGCTGCCTCTAGTTGTGTCTTGTGTGTCTTGTTGAGAAGGTAAATTGAGATTCACAGGATGTCTCTACTTGTTTGTCTTTTGAAAAATGTAGAATTAGAATTCTCAGAGGGTGTACTCTTTCTTGTTGTTCGTCGAATGTCTTGTTGAGAAGAATTGCTTCAGCGTGCTAACATCCACAGTTGTGTCTTGTGTGTCTTGTTGAGAACGAACATTGACTTCCAGCGTGCTAACATCCACAGTTGTGTCTTGTGTGTCTTGTTGAGACACAAAACGGTTGCGAACTTGCCACAAATGCTGCCGACCTTCATCACTGGTATTTTCCTCACTTTGTGTCTCTTCTTCAGAAATTTCAGACAATTTGAATTCTTCAGACGAGGATTCACTACTATAATCAACAAAAAGACTGATTGTTCCGTCGAAGTTGTCTATTTTCTTAAAAAGAGCAATCATCTCAATCTCATCCAAGATATCCGTCTTAACTTCCCCGGTTGTATCTTGACTATCTTGTGTTAAAGATGTTTCAATATCTGTATCATCGCTAGAGTACTCGACTTCCAAAACTCTGGCAGTATCAACTTTCTCTTCATCCATGCGAGTCTTAGTATCGACAACGATCTGTTCATTGGACACCTCACGGAGTTTTTCAGAGGTTCCTGTACGTAATTCCAGTTCATTACTACCTTGAAACAGATTTACCTGACATGTTTCAACTGTAGCATTACTCCCCGTATGTATTTCTGAACACATTATTAATTCATTATTCGGAACATATTCTTCATTCAATGTCCATTCACTTTGAATATCAATCAAAGTTTCTTCAACTAACGGATTTTTCTGCTCCAAATTTGCAGTTTTTTGTTTCAGTGTTTGCATTGAGATTGATTTGCAGTATATATCCTTGTCAACAGGATCACTGCTCATTTTTATAAGTTTTCTTATAATCGGTCCATTCAGGTTGATTTTAGATATTTCTTTGTCGCATTCGTCACCTGAACTTTCATCGACCAGGATGTTTATTTTTTGATTATGTCTGTTATTAATTGTTTGACATTCCGGAACAAGAGCATCTGATGTGTCACATGATTCTTCTAGGTTTAGTAAATCACGTGAGCAATCCTTCTTCTGCGACATAATGACAGATTGAATAACGTCCCAGTTGTCTTTAGAGCCCCGTCTACTTTCTCTCCGGCACAGTCTTAACTGTTCTCTTATCTTTAACTCTGTTTCTGAATCTAATTCGTCGTCCGAATCGTTGTTGTAATTAGTATATTCAGATGGAAGTTCACGTTGTGAATGTATACCATCTGTGGTTGATATATCTTCACCTTTAAATTGTCTATGACTAATGTGGCTTGGTGAGAACGTATGTATGACGTCAAATTTATCTTTCATTTGACAGGGAGTTGGACTTAATCCTCCAAAATCTGATACTTGTAACAGGTCGTCTGTATAATAGCTTGCTGTCAAAAAACCCTTACATGCATCTACTGGCTTACTGTTTCCATTGCTATCATAACCATCACTGAGAACGTCGCTTATATCCAGAACAGCCTCACTGTAACTGCTATCGCTGTTTAGCCTACTTTTCCTGGATTCTTGAGCAAACAAATCCATGTCGTCATTGATGACTACTGAACCAGCGAAAGACATACTACTATCCACATCTAAGATCTCGCGTTCATCCATAGTAGCACACAGGCTATCCAAGGATTTACAGTGCCTATTTTCGTGATCAAACTTAAGAAAATCTGGATCAAACACAGGTGGGCGAGGTATTATAACGTTCATTGATTCAACCTCAACAGTGCCAAGATTTGCTACATCGTTTATGTCATATTTCGTATTTGAAACTTCGTTAGAATTACGATTACCATCTGGAAGAGAGTCATTTGATAGTCTTGGGTACATTAATACATCGCTGAATTCAGCAATAGATTGCTCCATTGAATTCAGTTGAACCATCGCTGTCAGTGAGCAAATATTTGCGGCGTGGACGTCTTGTTTATCATTAAACTCATTCTTGTCACCTCCGTGTATGTTAACATTTGGTGCAACGATGTCATTCGACAAAGTCAGATCTATTCCGTATGTGAAAATGTGTTCTCCGGTAGTGCAATCTACCTTTAGGTCACTGTTATCTTTCGTTACTGTTTCCTGGATCCTGGTTCTTTCAGATGCTAGAGGGGAGGTAGGAGGAGTACTAAAAGGTGACCCTGACGAACTTGGATATTTCCTCTTCTGAAATGTGATCTGGTGACAGAGGCACCTTTAGAAAATCAGTTTGGAAACATTTGATTGGAGATATCACAATTTCTGGTGTGCTTTTTCTGCTTCCAAATCTGTCTATTTTTATTTTAGATATGCTTTGTAAGAGCACTTCATTTTCATTAACTGTGGTATCTTCAAGACACAAACAATTAGATACTTTTATGCTTTCTGTCATAATTTGATCATTAATTTCATCAAAATAATTATTTTCTGAATGTTGACATTTCTTATTATAGCCAAACCACGGTTTTCCTTTATTTTCTGTTTCTTTCATAACTGATTCCGTCTTACATTCTTCTGTTATAATCTGTGTTTGGTCAATATTTGTTAATGGATCAACTTCTGATTCACCTCTAATTTTACTTGTTGTTAAATCTTTGAAACTGTTTTTAGTTTCCTCTACACTATCATTATTTAGTGGATCACTGGTGTTTATAACATTTAAAGGCTGTTCTTTATTACTGCGTTGTTCAAGAGTGTCTAAGTTTGAAGTATTTGTTGTTATAATAGGTTCACTAACTTTCATGAAATCTTGTTCAATATCTAAACTATTGTAAGAACTTTGAAGTGAAGTTTGTTTATATATTTGTCTAGCTAATTTTGAGTGTTCTCTGTCCGTGATTTCGTTCTCTTCTAACTGTTTCATGATGTGAGATTCCTTCTTTGAAGTGTCTGAATTGTAACACAATATGGGCACAGTATTAGACACATGTCTATTTGTATTATCAGTCTCATATATTGTAACATTTGAAACGTATTTTACTTCCTGGTTTTCTGGTATATTTGTATGCAGATTCTCATAAGATTCCGTGCTCTTAACTAGTATAAGTTCTGAATCACTAGCTTTGATCAAATGTTTGTTAGAATTTCTAGTTGTATAATGATTACCAGATTCTGGATTTTTCGAAACAATATCTTTAAAGCACACACAAGAATCATTACATTTCTGGCTAGCGTTTCCATCAATCTTGTTTATGTGTTCACTTGATGAATAATTTGAACATTCAATATTCGGACATCGGTCATTTCGTGAGTGGTCGTGGCTAATACTCGACAGCGTGTTATTTTTCTGGAAATTTTCTGAAGACTTGTCACAGTTGTCATCTTCCATCACTTGCTGGTATGGTCTGGAACTGTCACTTCTAGCTCCATTATTCCTAAGATATTGTGTACACCTTTTCACTTTTCCAACATAATTTTTAAATTTTCCAGGAGTCTGTGGGTAATATGGATGGACTAGATGACCACTAATCGAACTTGTATCATTAACTAAATGAACGTTTGATCCTGTGTTATTTTGCTTGAATTCTATTGCATGTTCTTTATCTCTACTGGGCACATTTTCTTTTACAGTGTTATTTGTCTCATAAGTAGATAAGTATTCAGTAGCGTCTTGCCACGAAGACGGTGCAAAGGTGTTTAGTTTACCTTCTTGTTTTATGCCTGTTCTTGAATGCAATTGATTTTTATTGAAGCTGTAGATGTTGCCTTTTATATCTGAATTACTTTCCCGCAATCCATCGTTACTAACATCATGCATGGAGCTTTCTATGTTAATATGAGATGGATTTAGTTGTAAAGCATTGTTTCTGATAGACCTTTGATATTTTCTGTTGTCGATATAACTTAGTTCATCATCGATTTCTTGAATTGTTTCGTCAATATTATTATAGTCTGTGTAGGCACTGTGCGGGGAAGATTTCGTCTTGTAAACGTTACTATGTTCTCCGCCTACCAAACATACAATTGTATTGACCGCTTTTGATTGTGTTTGTAAAGTCTGACCTGAATTCTTGCCACTGTTGCTACCAGCGAAGAAGAAAATGTCTGTTGTTTGACATGATATTTCGTGTTTCGAAATTGCAGTTTGTGTAAATTTATTTAAACATTCAACATTTATATCTGGTTTTACTAGAAAATCCACCCGTGTTAAATCACATTGAACACTTCTATCACATGCGTAGTAATATTCTGATGGTTCTGGGATTATATTTCGTGGCGCATTAACAATTGTATAAGGAAATGCTGATTCATTGACTTCAACTGCCCGACTAATCATTTGAGATTTTACCTTTGTTCCTAAATTATTTTCAGAAGTCGTTGCATGTTCTTTTTCTGAGAATCGTGTAGGCGGAGATATGCTTTCTGAGTTCATTGAAATTATTTCTGTGATTGGAGAAGTTGTGTCACCTTCACAATCTGAGATCTGGGTTTCCAGGTTTTTAACAATGCTACTAATAGGGCGTGGTTTTAAGTTTACATTGACGTTTGTGGGGAATTCTTCAACATCTGTTTCTGAGCAGTAACCGTTGCCAGATGATGGACTGTTGTTTACAGTACTTTTGTTTGTTGATCGAAATGCTGACCTTGTTGATCCATTACTGGATTCCAAACTTCTTATAACAGAAAATAAAGGTGTGTCATGTATTGAAGTTGGTTTTGTTTCGGAAACTGTACTGATGTTGTTGTTAGTGGTTATATAAGTCCTACTTTTCATGTCTTTCTTAGGTTTAGAATCATGTACAAAGAAATCAGCACGTGTTGGAGACTTTCTTTCGTACTTATGTGATGACACATGATTTCCTTTCTCCTTAGATGGTTTGTCTTGTTCCTCAACTGAAGCGTTGATTTCAATAATGGGTGGAGGTTGGCTACATGTTACAGCAGATAATTCACGGCTACCTCTACGTTCTGCAGACAACTGGTGGCTACTTCGACGATCCGCAGATAATTCGTGGCTACCTACACATTCCGCAGATAACTCGTGGCTACCTCTACTTTCCGTAGACGATTCGTAGCTACCTCCACGTTCCGCAGACACATCGTAGCTACCTCTACGTTCTGCAGACAAATCGTGGCTACCTCTATGTTCCATAGCCAATGTGTGGTATCTCTAATTCCACAGACAATTCCTGGCTGCCTCTACGTTGGGCAGACTCATCGTGGCTACCTCTACGTTCCACATACAAAGTGTGACTACCTCTACGTTCAGCAGAACATCGTTGCATCTATGTTCCGCAGACACCCTGACTCTCTACGTTCCGCAGACACACGTGACTATCTCTACGTTCCACAGACACATCGTAGCTCCTCTACGTTCCGCAGACACATCGTGGCTACCTCTACGTTCCGCAGACACATCGTGGCTACCTCTACGTTCAGCAGACACATCGTGCTACTCTACGTTCCACAGACATCGTTTACTCACGTTCAGCAGACACATCGTGGCTACCTCTACGTTCTAGCAGACACATCGTGGCTACCTCTACGTTCCAGACACATCGTGGCTACTCTACGTTCCACAGACAAGGTGTGGCTACCTCTACGTTCTGCAGACACATCGTGGCTACCTCTACGTTCCATAGACAAGGTGTGGCTACCTAATGTTCCACAGACAAGTGTGCTACCATGTTCCGCAGACACATCGTGGCTACCTCTACGTTCGCAGACACATCGTTACTCTACGTTCGCAGACACATCGTGGCTACCTCTGCGTTTTTTAACTCTCTTATAGCATTCATACGGTGAAGTGGATTTCGACCTTGACGAGGAGAAAGACTTCTATCTCTTGCTAAAACATCATTAATAATGATAGGTTCCGCCTCTGAAAATGATGCTCTCCTATTCTCACGACCTGCCTTCTGTTCAACAGAACTCTCTTCGGATAGATTAGATTGTAAAATCTTCTGTTTCTCTAACATCTGACGAATCTCAGGTAATACTGGAACTTCTAAAGATAATCTTCTACGTGAGGTGCCATCTTTGTTGCCACTTGGTACCTGTATCATGTTGAGTTGACAAGCAATTGGGGATAGAATACCAGTGCTTCTCCTTCTTTGAGCATGTTCAGGTCTGGGACATAAATTTGAAAGGGAGCTTCTTCTATGGTGGTTGTTCTGAATGACATCATGTTCGTTTGAGAAGAATGTTGTTAAGTGACCAAAGTTGTCATCGTTTGTATCATTAGATGAGCCGGTTCCTTCAGTGTCGAGGCTGTCATGCTGGTTGTCTAGACTAACCTCTATAACTGTTACTGGCGACTGAGGAATTGGAGAGAGGGATAAAGTGTTGCAGGCAGAGAGTGGGATGACAAGATGTATTCCTTCTTGTGACACAGATAAAAGGTCAGCGCTACACATTCCACTCTTCTCATCCACGTCTTCTAGTACTATTGATATCATTGCTGGTTCAACATGTTTTAAAGCTGATTTTAATTTACCACCTTTATTGTTGCTCTCTTGACGTGGACAAGACACAGAGAAATTTCGTTCTTTGTTTTGCTGATTTTGCATTATATCCGCTACTTCTATACTATCTTTTGATGTTGAATCCCTGCTAGAGGACTTTCTTTGATGGAATTTATTTGTAGAATTTTGTTCTTTTTCAAGAAGAGCTATTTCAGTGTGTACTTTTTGTGAAAGTTCTTCTCGTCTGTGATGAAGACTTTTGTCCTGATACGTAGACTCACTAACGTCAATCGCTGCTTGTCGTGTTGGTGATCTCTGCACTTTTATCCCAGAATGGTTACTATCAGATGTTTTGTGATGGGAGTACGACGATCTTGAGGCACTGTGATCTCTTTCATCATTTGTTGAGACAAAATTTAGATGAGGTTTTTGTTTCTCAGAACTTTTGCTATTTTCAGAGTTTCTGTTAGAGACGGGGCTATTAATAACATTGTCACGTTTAGTTTGTTTATTATGTCTGATTGTTCTGTCCTGTTCAGTGTTGTAATGTTTCCCAGTGTCTTGCTGTTGTTTATGATGATGATGATAGCTGTTCTCCTGTCTTGCGTGGTCATAATCAGATTGATGACTGTGTTTGTGATAGTAACCTTTTGTTAAACCTTGTCCTCCATTTAACACATTATCTGAAATAAAAAGTTGAAGTTTAGCTTCTTTGTCGAATGGATCTATCCCTGAATGTCTAGATTTCCCTTCTTCTTCTTTAGTTAAAGTCTCTAAACAAAGTGGAAGAGATTTCTGTCTAGAGTTTGCAAATTGTTTCATTTTCATTTCCCTTTCATCGTCTATTGAGAAGGTGTTGTTAGAATAAGCAGAGATGTATTCTTTAAGGCGCTCCATCCTTGAGTCGTGATCTGTATTTGTAGGCAAGAATGTAGATGCTTCATATAGTCCTGCAGATGAATGCATGCCTTGAAATGTTTGAGAAGATGGACCTCGATTGATATCGACACTAGCTCTTCTGGAATTTGTTTCTCTTGAAGTGTTACGTAAAATTGAACGTGGGTTATCATGGGATTCTTGATGTTTCATGTTACTTGTAGAACGGTTTTGTGATTCCACTTGCGCTTTTGATAATTTGGTGTACCAGTCTTTCAAAAATCGTTCAGGAAGAAAGCCTTCCGCAGCACCAAATCCAAGTCCCATTAGTACGCGTTCGGCGTGACTTGTAGTATACGGCTGAGCGAACGTATATTGATCATTAGATGACGTGGTACTCTCAAAACTCCCAACTGGTTTGAGAAGGTTTTGTGGCAAAAATGTGGCTAAGTTTGGATAGTTTGGTGGCTGGGGGGCAATACTACCTTGGGGAGAACCCCTTAGAGAACCGTTGTCCATACTGTGTGACGACATAGAAGATACATATGAGCGCCGGCTCGCAGAATTATCACTGAATCCTTTCGAAGAGGACGACGTTTCTCTAGAAGAATGTGAGATCTCTCGATTAATGTCACCTTTCTTTCTAGAAGACCTAGAAGGCTGCGAATGTCTGCTAGGTTCGACGGGTGTTGTGTCTTCATCCGGAATTATCAAATCTCGTCGCTTTTTCTTTTCAGGAATAAAATTCTGTTGTCCTGAAGATGAATCTGAACGGATATAATGCTGAGCTGTATCCATGTGTTTTAATTTTTCTAACTTATCTTTAAGAACTGCGTGTGAACGCGGTGAAACTGCATCAAGATGGGCACTGTTGTTGACAGGTTGTTGCTGAGATTGTTTTTCTGCTTGGTAGTGTCTATCCACAGGTGAAGCTGCATTTTCTGACGAAACTGGTATCCCGTTGTTCCAGTTGAGAACGCGTTGAAAAATTGTCTCGAGGTAAAATCTATCAGCAATATCAAGGTTACCATGTGCTCCAAGAAATTCCATACTGTCCAGAAGGGTATCTGTAATAGACTGACGACTCTGAGAGTTAAAATAGTCTGAACTAGGCTCTGCTTTAGCGGCATCGCTGACCATTCCGCTAGATCTCGACGTGGACGTACTAGTAGTTGAACTCTGACGTGATACCAAACGTTTTGAAGCTGGTGGTCCCTTCCATTGACCACCGCTGTTAAATTTCTCCCACTGTCTCTGTGCGCTACCCATTGACTCAGAAGAGCTTTTTGAGAAACATAACGATTCAACTTCTTCAAAAGTAGAGGCTGAAGACTCTAAACTATGAGGCCCTCTCTTAGATGCATGCTTCCAAAATTCATCATCCCATGAGAATAGATGACTGTTTCGTTTCTGTGCAGACGAGCTAGAATCATCCCACCCATGTCTTAAATTATCAACTGTACGATGACGTTGAAGTCTGAAAGAACAATATAAAATTTGTTTACGTCAATGACATCCTCGAGTATATGATATGTTATAACATGTGTAACGAAATGACATATTCGATTAGATAAGAAAATATAACATGTGTAACGAAATGACATATTCGATTAGATAAGAAAATATAGCATGTGTAACTAAATGTCACATTCGAGTAGATAAGAAAATATAGCATGTGTAACTAAATGACACATTTGAGTAGATAAGAAAATATAACATGTGTAACTAAATGACACATTTGAGTAGATAAGAAAATATAGAATGTGTAACTAAATGACATATTCGATTAGATAAGAAAATATAGCATGTGTAACTAAATGACATATTTGAGTAGATAAGAAAATATAGAATGTGTAACTAAATGACACATTTGAGTAGATAAGAAAATATAGAATGTGTAACTAAATGACATATTCGATTAGATAAGAAAATATAGCATGCAACTAATAACATTTGAAGATGAAATATAGAATGTAACTAAAGTGACACGATTGATAAGAAATATAGCATGTGTAACTAAATGACATATTCGATTAGATAAGAAAATATAGCATGTGTAACTAAATGACATATTCGATTAGATAAGAAAATATAGCATGTGTAACTAAATGACACATTTGAGTAGATAAGAAATATAACATGTAACGTAATACATATTCGATTAGATAAGAAATATAGCATGTGAAGTAAATGTCATATTCTAGTAAATGACGCAATAGATCATGTATAACTAAATTATATATATATTCGAGAAAATTGCAAAGTAGTAGTGTATTTTGAAAGGAGTAGAGGTTACAGGGCCCAAATTTGGGGTGTAAAGAATAGAACCACTGTTACCTGCCACGCATGTCGTAAGAGGTGAGTAAGGAGGTTTGGCTAAAATCGAATGCACATGTCCTAAACGTGTAGAAGTCTATGTGCTTAGGGGCCTACCAAACCAGTGTGCAACATATACACGTTCTTGGCAAAGATCAAACATATCACAAAGAGTGATTAAAATTGGTCGTAAAGAACGAACGCAAAGAAGAAGAAGAAGATAGGATTGCAAACTTGACCTCATCTACTTTGTTATCAGGTCTTACCGGGAAAATTAACCCTATCATTATATGTGGGTAACGAATCAAATGGAAACTAAAGCAGTAGAAAAGCATATAAGTGCTTTTGAATATATGTTTTACAGGTGAGTCCTTCATATATAATGATCAGAGAAGAGAATAAATAACTACATTCAGAGGGAACTCAAAATCAAAGAAACTGGCTAATGCTATAAATAAGAAAGAGAAAATTTAAGTATTTTGAACATATAAAAAGACACGTAGGGCTGGAGAAGACCATCATTGAAGGAGGCAAACCGGCAAATCGTAGAAGAGGAAGACTACGGAGAAGATGGATTCTTGATGTAACTGATGATTTGAGCATGACAGCTGCAGAGGCATAGGAGATAAATTCCAAAGAACTGTTGTGATGCCAAAGTTCTGCTCAATACAAGTTATTTGGTGATGAACGAACCAAATACTTCTGAAGCGAGGGTCGGGTACCATACTTCAACGCTGCTGTTTTAAATATTCTAATACATCTATTGTAGTCTGTAGCAATACTAAAAATTAGAACTAGCATTTTTGTTAATGCCAAGAGGAACCCGAATAGCTGAGAATCATCGTATTGTTGAGTCACAGAGAAAACGAGCAGGGCGCGAAAAGACAGAGCACACAACACGCACATGTCTAACCTTGATCATGTATGCCCCACCTGTGGTCGGGGATTCTGTTCTAGAATTGACTCTACAGTCACTGCACACACCAGGAGAGTGCAACAGTACACGTCTGAGATTGTTGTCATCATCGCTTGCGACGGACGGCTATTATTATGTATCAGTCATAATATTTGTATATCCCATTAGTTTGTGTGTGTTATCATAGTAATCTCGTGTGGTATTTTCCGTAGCGACATCTGTCACTGACAGATTCACATTCGGGAACACAACCATTTAAAAAAAAATTATAAATCAACAATGAAATTTGCTTCATGGAAACAAATGTTATTATTATTTAACTCTTTCACCCTTCAGGGCCGATATACTAGCTGGAGGTATTTTTTTTAATGTCTCAAAGCCGATATACTGGTTAATTCTTCCCCTTCTTGATCCCCAGCATATACTGGCTAATTCAGGATACACTGTAAAATATGTGTTCGTCAGGGAGTAGCAAATATTACGGAGTGAAAGGGTTAATACAGCTCAAACAACATATCAGCACATATGTGCGTACTATCCTACATCATTCTAAGAAGAATATAAGTAAGAAAAGTAATAATGTTCATACCTTGAGGTAAATTGGAGAATACGGTGTTAAACTCCTATTTTTCATTGATCATCGGCAAACGATGGCCAACGAACTGCAAGCCGATTTACCTACTTGTGTTTTCGTAGAAAATAAAAGAGGTCTCTATAAACACTAAAAGAGCATTGTTCAACACAATATTTCTTTCCAAATTATACTATCAATGCCAAACCTGGACACTGACATCAAATAATAGAAGAAAACTAGTCACGACAGAGATGAGGTGTCTACGCAGAATGTTGGGAGTAACAAGAAGAGAGCGGGTTAGAAAGGAAGACATCAGGAAAAAAAGTGGGTAAAACATCAGTATTGAATTTCATCAAGAAACAACAAACTAAATGTGTCCACCATATAAGTATATTACAACACAGCCTCAAAGAGCAATGCGACTCAGAAATAGTCGATACAAAGCAAAAGTCTTTCCCCCGTCAAAAGACCACCTCAGAGATAACAGAGGCAACGAAAAAACTGTTTATGAAGCGCACACAAAAGCTCGTTCTATAAATCTCTTCTTATACTGACGTTGTGAAGCAAAACATGATTAGAGAATAGAAAGAGGAAGATCAGGCTCTTGTGGCACCCAACTGAAGCTAAACCAGGCGTTACGGTCAGAACAAATTCCCACTATCACATTGGAATTAAATTCCCACCTCACTCATAACAATCAAATGTACTAACTTCACTATCGTGGCTCTCCCACAAGAGTATCTTCTGCTTCTCTCCCTCTATATTATTCTTTAAAGAAATGTTTATGGAAAGAGAAGGGTGGAGGGGGTGCCATGATCTTATGTGTGCTTTTTCTAAGGACCTTTGTAAGTTGCTATTCATTTTCTTAAGGTTGTTCTTGATGCTGTCGCTCCACGTTTTGTGTGGTATTCCTCCTAGTCTGTACTGGTTATACTTTTTTCTGTGTAACTCTCAGTGCTAGACGATATCAGGGCATTCTTGTCAGGTGTCCAAATCATTTAATCTGTTGTTCTTTTATGAATTGCATGACTGGTTTCACATCCAGTCTTCTTCTGATTTCTTCATTTCTAATTGTGTCTCTTATTGTTACTCCTGAAGCAAAAAGAGTACGCATGACTACAGTTATTACTGTGATGTTGTTCGATATTTATGTGCATTCTGTAATAATTTTTGGTTGTTGCTCAGTTCAGTTTTTCTGATAAACATCCACATACATTTGACAAGTTTATACGGGATCCTACTCCAATACAGCAGCTATCTCAAAACTCCCACACTCGCTGTATCCATAAGATGTTCACTGGAACATCTTCTCATTCTACCCCGCAATGGTAATCTCTCTCTCTCTCTCTCTTTGCCTTTTTACCCCGAGTTGGGGCATAGGCCCTCAACCAACTCATGCCAAGTCTTAATATCTCTAGCTATCTCCTGCAGCTCCCTCCAGCTCTTCTTTATATTGTTGATCTCCTCCTCCAAATTTCGTCTCCATGTATTTCTCGGCCTCCCCTTCTTTATGCTTAGTAAAAATAATGTGAAAGAAATTACTCAGATTAAAGATCACCTATATCTTCTGGTGGTGTAGTTTGCACATTTGTATGCCTGTATAGTTGATCCTAGTATGTATTGAGTTAATACTGTTTTGTCCTTTTCCAATTCTATTCCAAACTTCCTTCTCTCCTCCTTCTGCCTGTACTCATATGATGACTCAACACACTCCACCGTTGCTAGGCTTAAACCCATATCTCAATAATCCTGACCCCACATTTCAATCTTTATTCCTCCTTTCTTTCTATCTAAAATATGTTCCACCAGCATTCACTCCATCTTCGAACTAAAATTGATCTAAATCAGATAACTTAGTTGCCATGATAGTGATTGGTTTTACAAGCAATGTTTGAAGTTCTATTTTTGTCGTTATTAATTATCCGTAGTTGACATTATTATTCTGTTTTTCTTCCACTTCTACATTATTTCTCATGTCACCTTCACCTAATGTCACATATGACCCGTATAATATCCTCTTATTGGCTGAAATCGGATGCACGTGTCCTAAACATGTATTCACAAAATAGATGAGACTGCAGTAAAACTATTTGATTGGCAAAACACGTAATCACAAAGTACTGTAGTTTTACAAAATACAAAAACAATGACAAAATACAGCAACGTTTCTACTAACAAGGCCTTTATCAAGCAAACAAACAACAGGAGTGACAAATTAGAAGTCTATGCTTTTAGGGGCCTACCAAACCAATGTGCTACGTATACACGTTCTTGGCAACGATCAAACATTTCGCAAAGAGTGATTAAAATTGGTCGTAAAGAACGAACGCAAAGAAGAAGAAGATCTTCTTATTTACCGTAGTCTTCTTTGTTTACTATTCCATGAAGATCAATAAACATTTCAAATCTTTTTGTTTGTTTCGTGCATCCTTCTCGACCATTTTGATCATTGTTATTGTGATATATAAACAGTTTTTGCCAAGAATGACTAGAACGTTAAGCTCCGGTTAGAACCCTACTAATGTAGGACGAGCGCATCCGAAACCGAAGTTTTCTGCTTAGAAAATGTTGGAGTCTGTCTTGCTGACAGTCAAACACTTTCCTTCCCTTCGCTGTACAGTTCTCTTTAATGATCAATTTATCGCCGTATATTTGGGCTCGGATCTACGCTAAAGAGCCTTTTGTACTTTAGTGAAACACGTACAAACAAAGTACTATAGTTTTACAAAATACATAAACAATGACGATAAACAGCAACGTTTCGACCAACAAGGCCTTTATCAAGCAAACGAACAAACAGGAGTGACAAATTAAAATGAAACACAAATGGACGACCAAATACCAACGTATCTAAGGAAAATCTGGAATAAAAACGAATAACGAAATAAATGTAACACAAAAACACACATAAAAACTAGAAATAGAAAAGAAACAATGAAACATCTAGTAAATATATAACTTGAATACATGCAAACATATACCCATATAGATTATAAAGCATGGGAAGAGAAAGTACTAAGAAGCATAAGAATGTAATACATGCAACATATACCCATAGAGATTACAAAGCATGGGAAGAGAAAGTACTAAGAAGCAAAAGAATGTAATACGTTGAGCCCGCGTGGTCGCAAGGTACCATACAAAGAAATCAACCGATTCTCCAGAGCAAATCGACTACGATCATCAAGAGGAACATGATCGGATGGCTGTGACCTGACATCGCAAGCTCCTGAATGGCCAGTATCATTGAAATGGGTAGCTACAGGGTCACAGAGCATTGGCGTATATCGCGCAAGTGTTGGGCGAATCGGTCACTGGTCTCCTGCCGGTTTCCCCAATATAGGCCTTGTTGCACCGCTTGCAGATAATGGCATAGATAATATTACGGACTCGCACGTGAAACTGTCTTCAACAACGAACGTGGCTTTTGGAAAAGACACCGTGCGGGTCTGTATTACATAAGCACAAGTGTTACAGCGCCGACGGCCACACTGGATGGTGCCAAAATGACTCTGGATGTTAGGCTTGAGGCGATAGAACTAACATATCCTTAAGGCTTCTGTCCTGTCTGTACGCCACCAAAGGATAGTGTTGGAAGATTGAACGTGTATCAGGATCAGACTGAAGAATGGAGAGATGACGGAATAAGACTTTCTTCACAAGGGAACTATGAGGGTGGAAAGTTAAGACAAGTTTCACCCTGTCAGAATTGGAAGTTCTATGCTGTTTAGAGAGAGCCTCCTGGCGAGAAATTTGCTGAACGCGCCGCATAGCAGAAGCAAGCACCTTATCCGGGTATAAGCGCTTACGAAAGAAATCCAGCATCTCGTGAGCTCTATCGAGGAAATCGTCGTCCTCGCTACAGAGGCGACGAAGGCGCAAGAATTGAGAGAATGGTAAAGAATCACGACACGCCTGGGAATGGAAAGAGGTATAAAGAAGAAACTATGTGCATCAGTAGGCTTGTAGTATACTGATGTAGTGATGGTGGATAGGTAGTGATAGTGATGTCAAGAAAGTTGACACAAGAGGTAGAGATGTGAGATGTAAACCGAATAGCCGGATTGAAGACATTAATGAAATTAATGAAGCGTGACAAATCGGCTTCAGGCATATCGGTAATGCCAATACAATCATCAATGTATCTATGATACACAGACGGAAGAGGGCCATCATAGGAATTCCATACTAGGTGCTCAAGATGACCCATGAATAGACAAGCATAACTGGGTCCCATTTTAGTACCCATGGCGACCCCAGTTGAGAGTTAGAACTAGTTCTGCAAGACGAAGGAGAGCCGAGGTGGAGACAAGTGGGTTAGTTCTCCTGTCGAGAAAGAACTGGAGAGCTTTAAGTCCGTCGGAATGAGGTATGGAGGTGTACAATGAGCACACATCAAGGAGGAAGAGACGGTAAGTCCTGCCAGGCAACAACTCAATAGACGAAAAACAGACAAGGTGTGGTTCGTATCTTTCAAGAATGAAGGTAGTGTGGTGACTATAGGATTGAAGATACTATCAAGAAATTCGGAGATATGTTCCGTAGGACAAGAGCAAGCAGAAACGATGGGCCTACCTGGATTGTTCAGTTTATGAATTTTGGGGAGCATATAAAAGGCGGGTTTTCCTAAACAGCTATCGATGACACAAAGTGATGATGCGCCGGTAGGAAGGTCGTTAGAGGCAATTAAGTTCTTAATTACTGTACGGACTTTACTATTGTTAGATAGTGTGACATCAGAAGAACTAGTTTTATAGAATTGGGTGTCAAGTAATTGGTTGCGGCCTTCCTGAAGATATAGTTCTTTGCTCCATACCACTATTGCACCGCCTTTATCGGCTGGTTTGATAACAATGTCATCACGTCGACGGAGGTGTGATAGAGCACGAAACTCGGACGGAGACATGTTAGAATGCTCTAGGCGTTTGGGGTGGAGCAGTCCAATATCGTGTAAAGTATTCTTGATGTAGAGATCAAGAGCGTTGGAGACACCAGGGTTGGGTGTCCAATCATGTTTGCGAGTAGAATATTTAGCGAACATACTCGTGTCATGACATTGGTCAGTGATGTTGGGTGTCCAATCATGTTTGCGAGTAGAATATTTAGCGAACATACTCGTGTCATGACATTGGTCAGTGTCAACCTGGTTCCGAAAATGAAATTTCAGCCGTAAGCCACGGTGAAAACGGTGCACATCTTGAAGAGTAGAGTAGTGGTCAATGGTGGGTCGGAGAGGAACAAACTTGAGACCCTTACTTAAAACACATCTCTCGCTGTCCGATAAGGGAAGGTCTGTAGGGATGCAAACCACCTGTGTGGGAGGAGAAGATCGTAGAGGACAATTGGAAGGAGTGGTAGAAGGTACAGGGCGAAGAAGGTTAAGTTTTTGTTGGTGATGGGTGCACATAAATTCATGTAGTTTCCAACCTTTTCTGACTGAGTGTGGCGTTCCTTTTGCATCATATGATAAACACTTTTTAATGATCATTTTAATACTGTATATTTTGTCGTGGATCTACGCCAGAGAGCCTTTACTACTTTGCGAATTTTCTGACTGGGTGAGGTCGTTCCGGTTTAGGAACATTTACAACCTTTCTAGGACTGGTCATTGGAACAGTCACTTGTCGGCTGCATCGTGTGTTTACTGATATTTAGCGATCACTTTTCGCCGTATATTAGGCTTTATGATCTTTGTCTAAGAGTATGTCTACACTATACGCTCTTTCTGGCTATGTGATGTCGTTCCGGTTTAGGAACATTTTCAGCCATTAGGGACACATAAGCTTGTCACGCGCGTGATCTATATTTCACGCCAATGTCCATATTCTCATCATCCAGTAAAAAAGGCCTCCTTTAAGTGTTAGTATTCCATCCTTCTTTGTTTGTTGTTTGTGATTTGTATGTGATCTGAGTCTAAGAGCGATTGTACGTTGTGCAAGTTTTGCGCCTACAAGTAGGCTAGCCCATCCGATTTTTGCAAAGTTTTTTATTTACCTGGGTAGCTTCCCTAGGTCCCTACCTCAGTCGCCTCTTATGACATGCCTTGTAGGTCGCAGTGTTACTATACTTTGCTCTCCACGACAAAATGTATCAATTATGTGCCATTCCAGCCAGCGTAGACGATCATGTCTCTCCACAATTCTCTCTCTCCTTGGTGCATGTAATCAGTTCTGATGTCGATCTTGTGTCGAACGATGATGTCAGGCCATTCAACATCTTCTCCCTCTGTCTTCCACGATCTCTCATTCCGTGAATGTTACCTGTTGTTACTAAATGTTCTAAACCTTCTCTTCGCATTATATGCCAGAAGAAACTTGATTATTTGATTTTTATTCTTTTGATAAGTTTTCTTTGTGTGCAGACCTGATTTAAATCCTTATCATTTGTTTCCTTCGCTGTCCATGTTTCTTTGTTTGTTTGTTTGTACCTTTACTTGTTATGTAGTGGATTAAAGCTTCTTTAAGTGTAGGTGCACAGTTTCAACCTAAAGACTAGCCTTTTTGTGGTTATATAAGAGAGTGTAAATCAACAAATATGGGGGTGAAGGGGGGGAAGGGAGGGGGGAAGGGAATTCCTCCTTGTAGAAAATGCAAGTAAAGCTAACCTTCTCTTTTTTTTTTTCGATCCAGAAGCACTTGTGCACTTGAAAGCTCTTCGGCTCGGTGTCATGAACATCGTAACCCTTCGGTTCGGTGCCACGAACACCGTATATCTGGGAACCTGTAGCTTTTCTTCCAGTCCGTGGAGTTGAACCCGCACATACAGAGGACTTGTCACCCGTAGTCCAACGTGCTACGAACACGCAGGGCACGCGGGCCTAATCTTCTTTTAAAACTAAACTAAATAGTTGAAAACGTTTCACTGAACACGGTTTCTACATAAAGGTTGGAAGCCTTACTGGAGAAATGGCAGGCAGTCTGCTGAGATTATTGTACAAAGCACGAACGCCGTAGCCCTGGCAACAATGTTGAGAAAATTGGGGAATAACAGCACTGTAGCACTTCCTGTTATCATCCTGACAGCTGATATCTTTGTTATTACTATGACAGCTGTCGTCGTCTGTGCTCTCTCTGTTAGAAATGTTATCTTCACTGCTAGCGCAATATCGACGGGCGTCGTTTTTGTTCTTTTGATGCAGACCATCTATGTCTCTTATCCTGTTATCACAGCTTTTGTTTTTACCGTCAGGAAGGTATTCATTACTTTTGTCCTTAGAATTATTTTCATCTTTACTAGAACTTGCCATACTGTCGTCGTTTTTGTCCTTGTCATGAATGTTGTTGTCTTTGCTTCCTGCCAAACAGGACCTGTCATCTACAAAGGTGACCATCTTTGTAACGATAATATTGGTCTCTTTGTTACGATGTTTTAAAGAAAGATTGTCGTTACATGCGCTGCTCTGTATGAGTAACTTCGGTGGTACAGTTCTACTGGACCTATCCTTTATGGTAGGATCTAATAAAATTTCTCCCGAGTTCATAGAAATTGCAGCTGGGAGTGACAATTCATCATCATTATGTGCGTGACGGTCAGAAATACCCAATGCTACATTATCATTTACAGAAGTTATTGAAGAAACAATAGAGTTAGTAGACGTTGTTCTGACGTTGAGGAAGTTCAGATACAAACGCACGTCCTTTGGAACACAAGACAAACTACTAGACCACTGTGCCACAAAGATGCCTCCCCCCTTTCCCCTACAATGAATACCAAATATTCTTAATGCCGATGTACTTAGGGAGCCTAAATAGGCGCTTAACTCCTTTCAGTAAACTTAACTGTTAGCATTTCAACGTTCACTCAGTATCTCCTGGGTTGATTGTTAATTTATCCTGCCTCCTTCCATCCAATTTCAGTATATTCTTCTTTCTTCTTCTTTGAATGCTCCATATAGACCACTTATCTGTGATTTGTATGTTATCTGAGCCTAAGTTCGATTGTACGTTGTGCAAGTTATGCACCTTCAAGTAGGCCAGCACATCCGATTTCTGCGACGCATTTTATTTATTATGGTAGCTTCAATAGGCGCCTTTCTCAATCGCCTCTTACGACATGCCTTGTAGGTCGCAGTGTTACTATTCTTTGCTCCTTGTGGGCCCCGGCAACACACAAGCAATTTCAGTATATAAAATTAATGATAGCACCCACTTTCAAAAAGATTATTAAAGAATTGACTGTACTTGGAACTGAACATCGCCTGTTATTCGAAAATTGATACAACGTTTACTTCTCCACACCTTGTATAGTTCATCAATCTCAATTTCCAAAACAAAACACACCATCTATCAATTTACACACCTAATAAACACTCACATAAAAACACACAGTTATTTGTGAACCGCTGCCCGTCCCTGACAATCCATACTGTCGCTCGTGTCAACAGTATTAAACCTCGACGTGCAGGTTAAATCAACCTGTCGCAAGAGTCCATCGATCTATAGAACGGAATGCCAGCATCGTCACTGCTAGAGCTTTCCAGAATTAGAACATGTTGATAACACTGTTACCATACTGGGAGCACAAGACACACGTTGATAACACTGTTACCATACTGGGAGCACAACACACACGTTGATAACACTATTACCATACTGGGAGCACAACACACACGTTGATAACACTGTTACCATACTGGGAGCCCAACACACACGCTGATAACACTGTTACCATACTGGGAGCCCAACACACACGTTGATAACACTGTTACCATACTGGGAGCCCAACACACATGTTGATAACACTGTTACCATACTGGGAGCACAACACACACGTTGATAACACTGTTACCATACTGGGATCCCAACACACATGTTGATAACACTGTTACCATACTGGGAGCACAACACACACGCTGATAACACTGTTACCATACTGGGAGCCAACACACAACTGATAACACTGTTACCATACTGGGACCAACACACACACTGATAACACTTTTACCATACTGGGAGCAACACACACGTTGATAACACTGTTACCATACTGGGAGAACAACACACACGTTGATAACACTGTTACCATACTTTGAGAACAACACACACGTTGATAACACTGTTACCATACTTTGAGAACAACACACACGTTGATAACACTGTTACCATACTTTGAGAACAACACACACGTTGATAACACTGTTACCATACTTTGAGAACAACACACACGTTGATAACACTGTTACCATACTTTGAGAACAACACACACGTTGATAACACTGTTACCATACTTTGAGAACAACACACACGTTGATAACACTGTTACCATACTTTGAGAACAACACACATATTGACGGTAATACACAATTTGAACATTTTGGTTTTATAAATAACAAAAGCCGTTGCTATGGTAACAATATGGCAGTAATGTAATATCTGTAAGCTGATTTAATTTTTTTTTGCACGTGTCAAATGTCATTTTGCTGCTCGTCGCGTTACATGACATTCATATATATATATTAATGAGCCTTTATCGAACTAAATGAACTAAATTAATGAACTAAAATAAAATCGATGTTGAATTGATCATGCGATTTAAGCAGTTTGAAGTTACCCGTTTTTCAAGTCGAACTGGATGCCTGAGAGGCAGAGTGAGAGATGTGTTTAATCAGCGAGCCACTGGAACCATCAGTATGCATACTCTTCGATGTCTGTTGGGGAGACTGAGCACCTATGGGTCTGCCCGGAGTGCAATGGTGTCAGTTTAGTAACCAAAAACCCTAATAACTAACGAACATTAAACGGGACAAATTCAGGAGAAGTTATGAAATCATTGAAATATCTGGCTAACCACCAGTAACAGCTGTTATGAGAAGAAGATGGAGAAATGTTATGTATACCTTGAGAAGAAATTATCAAAGAATATCAAAGCAGGCAATGAAGTGGAAGGCAAAGGTTGAAAAAGGGAGGACGCTCTAGGAAGTCCCTGAAACCAACTTTGCTGAGAGAGGCAAGTAATGGACTCAATTCCGTGGATTAGAATGAGCGAATTTCCCAGGACAGAGTGGTATTTATAAATTACTTGAGGCCCTATGTAACGTATAGCGGTTGCCATGAATTATAATTATTGTCTATATATCTCTATATACAACTTAGATAAGGGGGTTTCGATCGAAACGTAAGCTCGACGCAAATATTATGTATTCCATCCAACTGGGATGATGGATCCCAGATGAATTACCTGACACGTTTTCCCAAAGACAACAGATCAGTACCCGGAGGCTAAAATTCTAAGGCGTTGCCCAGTACAAATTTTCTCCAAACTACTCGGCCCCTCACCACAGAAATGGCACGCACCTTGTTGAAATTATTCTACGAAACACGAACGTCTTAGTATGGCATCAATCCTGAGAATATTCGGAATAACAGCACTGCTGCATCAAACGACGCAGTTCGGTTTCAAACGCTTGTCCTTCCGAACAAAAGGCAAATAACTATACCACTTTGTCACAAATATACCCTTCTCGCCTTTCCACACAATGAAAATCAAACATGCTTTATGTTAATGTTTCTTTTTTTTCCGATCCAGAAGCACTTGGGCTTTCAGCTCTTCGGCTCGGTGCCATGACATCGTAACGCTTCGGTTCGGTGCCACGAAAACCGTGAATCTGGAGAACCTGTGGCTTTTTTGCCAGCCACGGAATTGAACCCACACTTACAGAGGTCATGTCACCCGCCACAAACACGCTAAATAGGCGGGCATGTCAATGTATTCAGGAGCCCATATAGGCACTTAACTAATTTCAGCGAATTTCTTTCTTTCTTTCTCGAATCCTGTATGCCTCACAGCGTCAGGTCAGGAAGAGATTTCTAAAACGGGCCCTAGTATGCGCTTCGTAGATAGTCTCTTCGTCGCCTCTGTTATCTCTGAGGTCCATCTTTTGCGTGGCCGGCCTTTTGCTTTGTACCCATTGTATCGGAGCAGATTGCTCTTGAGGTGCACTGTCTGATGGTAATCTGCTTCGTGACGAACCATTTAATTTGTTGTTTCTTGATGAAGTCTAGTACTGATGTTGAACCCACTTTTTCCTGATGTCTTCATTTCTCAACCGGTCTCTTCTTGTTACACCCAGCATTCTGCGTAGACACTTCATCTCTGTTGTGACTAGTTTTCTTCTATCGTTTGATGTCAGCGTCCAGGTTTGGCACTGGTAACATAATGTGGGGAGAAAGATTGTGTTGAACATTGCTCTTTTGTGTTCATGGTGACGTGTTTGCATCTTAAAATTGGCCATTTGCCCTATCATTTATTTGCTCTTTGTTGCATCTGTGTTGAATTTCATTATATTCTTCCATTTGCTGAAAATTTAACTGTTAGAATTCTAGCGCTTACAAGTATCCCATAGTCGATTCCTAATTTCTCTTCCTCTTCCATCAATTATAGCATCCATTTTAAACAAGCTATAGATCTTCAATGTAAATTGTACCATCAGCTACATGACAATATAGAACGGTTGTTGTCACTTAGATAACGTAAAGATTGCCACAGGCTAGTTATATCGAACCAGAACAAAATGTGGGCACGTTTAGAATGTGCTGAGCAAGACAATTGTGAACAAATAGAACAAAGTGCTGACAATTTGATCAAATCACAGAAACACATTTAATGATCGTATTGTAAGGCTGATTTATCATTTGCAGAAGAATGGTGAGAATCCCAAGACTCTAAAATGGCTAATGTAGAGGTGTTGAATGAGGTCAAGACTCAGCGAAAGCTTATCATCAGTATAAGAAAGAGGCAGCTATCATTTTTTCGGGCACGTGATGAAAGGATATTTAGAGCACATTGTGACAACCGGTAAAATCGGTATGTGAGACAGAGGAAAAGAGAGAGGTACAATTTTGGATAACATAACATCGTGGCACGGAAGAGCGTCAACATCTGAGATGAAAGCAAACACCAGAGACCGAGATTTGTTGAGATCCATGATCGCTTCTACGCTAACCGACACGGCACTTGATGAAGATGATGCTAGTAAGGATAAACAATGGGTGTCGTAAGAAATAAGGACACATGGTTCGAATCCTATATTTTGTATTTTGCTTTTCCTGAAGCCCATAATACTTCTACACTATTTAGTAGCTATGGTACTTTGTGCCAGTTATGCTCCTATCCGATTTCGCGATGCTTTTTATTTACTAGAGTAGCTTCTCTAGGCGTCTACCTCATTCGCTTCTTACGACATGCCTTGTAGATGACAGTGTTATTTTCTTTACTCCTTGCGCGTCCCGGCAACATACATGTGGATAATCTAATAACCATATCTCTGCTATCAAATCGATGAGTAAGTTTTAAAAAAAAGTTAATTGCATATCCTTTACAGGACTTTGTGAATGAACCCAAGCTTTTTAGTGCTGTTTGTGATTTTTCTATGCATTATTACGTTCAGTAGTTGCATTGTTTCTGAACGGGGGTGCCATCGTCCTTTGTAAAATCCACGCGAAACAATTTGCAACCAAACTGTCCGCAGCGTGATTCGAACTCAGAACGTCGGGGTTAATAGACCGAGTCACTATCCCCTAAGCACAGACTTCACCACGATGAGTATGTTATTGTTTCCAAATTATTATTTTTAAGTGCATATGTGTTCAGTGTGTTTCCTTGTGTCAGTGTGATATTTAATTTGATTGAGTGTGTGTACACAATGATGGTGAGTCTTTCATTTGTTGAAAGTCAGTGGTCAAATGGAGCTTTGAAGATTCGAAGAGAGAAGTAGTAGTGAAAGTAAACAAATAAAACGTCCTGATTGTTTTTTAGAAGTGTGTGTGACAGTAGACTACAAGTGTTATAATGAACATAAATCGTTTCATATCTCACATAATTTGCTACAACCAAGTAAGAGATTCGTCGATTTTAAGGGAAACCACCTATACGTTCAGTAGTTTGCAAATTGCTCTAAAGCTGAGGTCTATATTTACCGTTCTAAAATATCACGCCTAAAAACTGTTTCCAAATTACCGGACGAAATTTAACCAGTAGCTATAGTTGATGGAGCTCACTGCCTAAGGTAGACACCACTGCTATTTAATATTATTGAATTTAGCTACAACGTTTACTGAAGTCTTAGTAGACTAAAAGTAGTTACTAAGTAGACTAAAAGTATTACTAAGTAGACTAAAAGTGTTACTAAGAGATTAAAAGTGTAACTAAGTAGACTAAAAGTGTTACTAAGTAGACTAAAAGTGTTACTAAGTAGACTAAAAGTGTTACTAAGTAGATTAAAAGTATTACTAAGTAGACTAAAAGTGCTACTAATAGACTAAAAGTGTTACTAAGTAGACTAAAAGTTTACTAAGTAGATAAAAGTGTTACTAAGTAGACTAAAAGTGTTACTAAGTAGACTAAAAGTGTTACTAAGTAGACTAAAAGTGTTACTAAGTAGACTAAAAGTGTTACTAAGTAGACTAAAAGTATTACTAAGTAGACTAAAAGTATTACTAAGTAGACTAAAAGTGTTACTAAGTAGACTAAAAGTATTACTAAGTAGACTAAAAGTGTTACTAAGTAGACTAAAAGTATTACTAAGTAGACTAAAAGTGTTACTAAGTAGACTAAAAGTGTTACTAAGTAGACTAAAAGTGTTACTAAGTAGACTAAAAGTGTTACTAAGTAGACTAAAAGTGTTACTAAGTAGACTAAAAGTGTTACTAAGTAGACTAAAAGTGTTACTAAGTAGACTAAAAGTGTTACTAAGTAGACTAAAAGTGTTACTAAGTAAACTAAAAGTGTTACTAAGTAAACTAAAAGTGTTACTAAGTAGACTAAAAGTGTTACTAAGTAGACTAAAAGTGTAACTGAGTAGACTAAAAGTGTACTTACTTGACTAGACGTGTACTAAATAGACTAAAAGTGTTACTAAGTAGATTAAAAGTGTTACTAAGTAGACTAAAAGTATTACTAAGTAGACTAAAGTGTAACTGAGAACTAAAAGTGTACTTACTTGACTAGACGTGTACTAAATAGACTAAAATGTGTACAAAGTAGAGACATATACTTACATTTCATCAAAATTCAAACTTAATTCCCTTCTGATAATGTACTTACATTTATTTTTTTATTTCAGTTATAAACAAATCCCAAAGATGTATTCTTACATTGTAACTTCAAAATGAATATAAACAAACTCTCAATATATTAGCACATGTCCCAAAGCTTATACATTTATATTTATATGTATGTGTATCAATGTGTAACTCGAAAAGAACGACATATAAAATATGCTAAGAGATTGATTAATTAAACGAACTGGTGTGTGAACCACTGGACGCTGCTGGTTTTGTTGAGGTGGAGATGGGAGCACCTATGGACGTCTCTGAAGTGTCATAATGATAGTTCTAATATAACTAATAACTTAGAACATAAATTTGAGGTCGGGTTTGGGGGTGGATTAGAGCGGGGATCCTATTCGGGAGACCCGCGTTCGATCCCGGTACGGTCAAAAATTGTTGTCTCTCGTGGGGCATAAAGAATAAATCGTATCCTGAATAGTTTCATGGTGACTGCACTATCCACTTGACCATTAAATTCAACAGGCATATTCCCCCACCCAACCCTAAGTCGGGGTAAAGAATAGAACCACTATTACCTACCACATGCCATATACGGCGAAAGCGGAGGTTTTGCGTGGGATTAGCTGCCAAATCCTGTAAAAACACTCAGAAAAATTAAAAAAAGTAGCCACGAGCATGAGAGCTTGCATGGCCTTGGTTCAAGACTTATACCTCATTTGGAACGAAGGGTATAAATGAGAGAAACACTTCCCTCCTGTCCTACACCGGCCTAAAAAGCGGTTTTACACGGGTGGTAAACACAGTGCATAAATTCGTAAATTGATGTACGAAACAATACTATAAAATAGACACTATCTTAATCATAAAATACGTACACTCCATGATACTTGTTCTTCATAACAGTTGAATGATCTAAGCCCTGAATTCAACATTGCATATATTATTGCTTGTATAAAACATCCGATGAAAACAGATGGCAATAACAGATATGCAATGTACGATGATGCAGATGATACATGATGCAGATGATACAATGATGCAGATGATAACATGATGCAGATGTATAACAGATGATCTTATAACGATATGCAGATGTAAAAATGATGCAATGTACGATGATCAGATGTATAACAGATGATGGCAGATGTAACAGATATGAGATGTATACAGATGATGCAGATGTATAACAGATGATGCAATGTATAACAGATGAGCAGATGTATAAAGATGATGGCAGATGTAACGTGATGCAGATGATAACAGATATGCAGATGATAACAGATGATGCGATTATCGAAATTAAGAGAATAATGTCAGGATACAGTATAAAGTTACTGACATCCAAACAAATCACAAACAGGCTAAAATGCTATAAACAGGCAGAATGATCAAATGCTATATATATCCTATATTAATGTATGGCTCGGAAACATGGACAATGAACAAGCAGTTAGAAGACAGAATTGATGCATTTGAGATGTGGATATATAGAAGAATAGGCAGAGTTTCATGGACAGAAAAACAGACAAATAAACAAGTTTTAGGAAAACTAGGCATGAAGAAACAATTATTAGAGAAATAAAATTCAGACAAGTAAAGTATTTTGGGCACATAAAAAGACATGACACCATGATAAACATTTACTAGAGGGAAACGTTGAAGGGGGAAGAGCAAGTGGAAGACCGAGAGATAAGTGGGAGGAAACTTTAAGAAATGGACAGGTTACAGTCTGGCAGAGTGCAACACCAAGGCGAAAGACAGAGAATGCTGGAGATTCATTGCAGCCAACCTTCGATGTGGAGACGGCACCTGATGATGAGGATGAATAAAACACCTACAACACATTATAGAATGTAACATCACTGCAAAGCTTGCATAGTTACAGCAACACATTATAGAATGAAATATCACTGCAAAGCTTGCATAGTTACAGCAACACATTATAAAATATAGCATCATTGAAAAGCGTTGAAAAGTTTCAGCAACACAAAATAAATTGTAACATCACTACAAACCTTGCATAGTTAACAATACATTATAGAATGTAACATCACTGAAAAGCTTGCATAGTTACAAAACAAAGTCAGATGAGTATCCGGGAAACAATCAATTACCATATTTGCGACGTTTTCGGTAGCGAGAGGTTGACAGTAGCACGTTAGCACGCCTCACATTAGACGCTAGTATTATTCTTAACTATCATAGAGTGTTCATACAATTCATTGATTTGTATCTATCTCGCCTGTGTCTTGCCGGGGTTTGATTTACCTAGAGCAGCGTTTCCCAAAGTGGGCGGTACCGTCCCCAGGGCGCTGAAACGTTCTAGGGAGGAGAGGATAAGTGGGTTAGAAAAATTTGAGGGTGTTAGGCGATTACGGGTCGGTGGTTCCTTAAAGAAGAAATTAATAATAAATATTTTAAAATAAATTATTTTCTTTTTTTGCGATTGAATAATTCTTTAAACTTTGAATATTGCATTTTAATTCATCTTATGCCCGTCTTACACGATCCATTTTTTCATCAATTGTCTATTTCATGCATATAATCATTTGAAAATTGACCATGTATTACATAAATATATATATCAATTTTCTATCTCAAAGAGAAAAAAGCATGTATATATGTGGGAGGGGGCGTTGGCAAACTGTTATAATGTGGAGGGGCGTTACAAAGTTTATGTTGTGCAAAGTGGGCGTTGGGCCGAAAAAGTATGGGAATTATGACCTTGAGGAATAGATTCCCTAGGTCATTTTAGACGTATGAAAGCAAATGCGAATAAAAGCAGCAGAAACAGATGTGATGTCCTATGGGTCTACACGTGTCTAAATCGCAGCACGAAGTCACGCTATATATAACACAAGTCACATACAGACCACCGTCCGTTTTTTTTTTTGCCGGGGCCCACAAGGAAAGCAAAGAACACTAACATTTCGACCTTCAAGGCATGTCGTAAGATGCGACTGATGTAGGGGCCTAGGGAAGCTACCCTAGTAAATAAAAACGTCGCAGAAATCGGATGTGGTTGCTGACTTGTAGACTCATAATTGGCACACCGTACAATCGCTCTTAGGCTCAGATCACATAAAAATCACAGAGTTGTTAGCAAGTGGTCGATATGAGCGTTCAAGAAGAAGAAGTATCTATCTAGTTTTGACTTCAAAGTTCAAAGTTCACAAGTGACAGCACCACTTTAGATAACTACGCAGATTTCTATAAATATATATGAAATTTAAATCTTCCAGCGAAGAACAGTTAAAAGTATAGATGTTTCTCTGCTAGTAGCATGAAAATAACACATCAATATGTACTCCATATGTACATATGCATAGAAACATGAATACACACGCATATAACTAGGCGTCTACACTTTAATGCAAGAGTTGGGGCAAGAGTCACCCTGTGGAAAATGGATTTTTTTATAAAACAGATTCATGTGAATCTAGTGTTCTTCTTTTTTCTTCTTTCTTTGAAGGCTCCATATCGACCACTTATTAACCACCAATTGTGGTCCAAGCTTTAGAGCGATTGTGCGCTGTGCCAGTTATGTGCCTTACAAGTAGGCCAGCACATCCGATTTCTACGACACTTTTATTTACTAAGGTAGCTTCCTAGCCTTTAGCTGCTAAGGATGTATATATGCGTTTTACCATTCACTTCTAAAGACGCATTAACATTTCTGTTATTATCTCTCCTCTGTGGGCTAAAGACGTGCTAACACGTTATACATTGCCACTGTCACTGCTATAGGCGTACATTCACGTTTGTGATCTAGAAGCAAAGAGTAGCTATTTTTAGCTCAGCCTTCGGAAAGTATATAGCAGCGAAAGGGCTAGTCTACTACGTCAGTCGGTCGCAGTGGTACTAAATTACGACATGCGGTTAGGTCCAGTGGTACTAAATTGTTGCTCCCTTCCGAGCCCCGGAAACACACGGACGTTTCGTGTTCTCAATTAGAGCGTAGTAAACTTCCAACTAATTATATTTATTCTGTTCTTATTTTATTTTGCCCTCCTAAAAAAATATTGTGGACGCGCCTGAACATATATATATATATATATATACAATTGTATTTAGAGCTAAATAGTTGTTGCTTTACTGACGAGAGTTACAAACAATATCACGAGCGAGTTGTCTTGAGAACTGCATATACACTCATCATCATCAAATAGCTTGTTCTGAGCAGAGCTTTGCCACCCCAACAGTCCTTCGGAATTTCTCTCCCATAGACCAGATGTTCCTCCTCTGCAGCCGTCATGTTCAAACCATCAATTACATCCTGAATCCATCTTCCTATTGGACTTTCTCTTCTTCTCTTTGCCGGTATATCTCCTTCCATGGTTGTCTTCTCCAGCCCCTCGTGTCTTTTTATATGCACTCACTTTTGGTTTTTTTCTGCTACTCATGTTTAGTGACCTCCAAAAACAAACATTGCTTGTGCATTACTAATTCAATGGATACTGCATCTTGTGAGCATAATCGACCCGTGAACGGTGTCAACATTAGCTTTGTTGTAGTAGAATGGTCAACGAAGTCAAACGGAAATTGGTGACTTCACATGATAAGATTGATTGATTTAGAAATAAAAAATGTAATGATGAATCGACAAATGTTTGATTCAGAAATTACCGCTTTCTTCTTTTATTTAAATCCTGTTTTCTATCACAACGTCAGGATAAGAAGAAGAGATTTCCAAAACAGGCTTTTGTGTGTCCTACATAAATAGTGTTTTTAACTTCCTCTGTTATTTCTGGAGTCCACCTTTTGAGTGGGCGGCCTTTTCTTCTTCTTTCTTATTTTTCGAACGCTCCACATAGACCACTTGTTAACCATTCTATGTGATTTGTAAGTGATCTGATCCTAAGAGCGATTGTACGTTGTGCCAGTTTAACACCTACAAGTAGGCCAGTACATCCGTATTCTGCGATGCTTTTTATTTACTAGGTTAGCTTCCCTTAGGTCCTACATCAGTCGCCTCTTACGACATGCTTTGTAGGTCGCTGTGGTACTATTCTTTGCTTCCTTTCGGACCGGCACCACACGGGAGGGACGGTCTTTAGATTTGTATTCACTATAGTAAGTATAGCTAGTATTGTTCTTGGTGAACCGCACTGACTACTGGTAATCTGCTTATGTGGCTGAACCATTTAGTTTGTTGTTTGTTCATTTTGTACTAATGGTGGTGTACTAACTTTACACAACAAATACAGGGTGTTCAAGATAATAACAGCCTGTGAATGGAGTCAATCTGGCATATATGTATGAAAATGAGAAGGTTCAGTTATGACGTAGTATAGGTCAAGGTTATGTGACGGTATGTAATTGTAGTGTGGGAAGGGGCGATGAACAAATGTGACGTAAAACGAGCTAGTCAGAACCGGTTTCAATAGTACATAAACATAACGCGATAGATTATCTGGCAACTTTCGATTTGTCAATGGTGCTGCTTTAATCTTGAACACCCTGTAGAATGTAATTTTAAAAAGTGTATCAGATTTGTTTATTATGTTCCCAATTCAATATACCATACCTTACTTGGGATTCGAACACCTGTCGACATCAAATCATATTACGAAAGTGAAATTTTGATAGTCTTTGATAGCTTCAACTAGTCGGCATAGTCCAACATTTCTAACAGTCATCATCAAATAGCTTGTCCTGAGCAGAACTTTGCCACCCCAACAGTCCTCCGGAATTTTCTCTCTCATAGACCAGATGTCCTGCCTCTGCAGCCGTCATGTTCAAACCATCAGTTACATACTGAATCCATCTTCTCCGTGGTCTTCCTCTTCTTCTCTTGCCGGTATGCCTCCTTCCATGATATCCTTCTCCAGCCCTTCATGTCTTTTTATATGTACACAATATCTCAATTTTTCTTTTTATTTTCTAATAGTATGTAAGGGAAATCCATCGAAAAATATATATATTATATGCAACTCGCTTCGCAAGGCTGGTGGTCGGGTTCAGCTCCCGCAATGCGCGTGGAATTTTTCCCGACCACGAGGCTTCTTAGGTCGACCCAGCCTCAACTGGGTACCAGACATGCTCTGGGAAAGTAAAGGCGGCCGACGTGATGCTGACCACATCACCCATCGTGTGCTGACAGTCAATGAAAAATACAGGCCTAACAATGTATTGACCTATATACCACGAGGTATGAAAGGATTCATACTTTACTTTATATATATATATATATATATATACACACATATATATATATATATATATATATATATATATATATATATATATATATATATATATATATATATAAAGAGAGAGGAGAGAGGAAACCAATACAATATTTATGCATTCACTTAAAATTAGAAAACTAATAACGGCATAGATGAAGTGCCCTCATAGAATACTGGGAGTAACAAGAAGAGACCGATGTAGACATCAAGAAAAAAAGTGGGTACAACATCATTATTGAACTTCATCAAGAAACAATAAATTTAATGGTTCCGCCGCATAAGAAGATTACCAACAGGCAGTGCGTCACAAAGAGCAATGTTGCTCCGATACAGTGGATACAAAGTAAAAGATCGGTTACGCAAAAGATGGACTTCAGAGATATTAGAGGCGAGAAAGACAGGGTTTATGAAGCACACACAAAAGCCCGTTCTATAAATTTCTACTTAACCTGAAGCTGTTAGGCACATCAATACTGGAGAAAAGAACGAAAGACAAGGCGCATTGAGAGGTTCATTCCATGTGTCTCCTTTTTGACCTGACGCTGAAAGGCAAAACTGGATTAAAGACAAGATAGATAGATAGATAGATAGAATCACTTAAAATCATATTTAAATCACTTAATCTGATACTCACAGGCGCCCTCTTCCTCTGACAGAATGCATTATTAAGTCTAAGTTAGAACTTCCTGGTTGAAATGGATTAGTCAGCACAGATTGTACACTAGCAATTTCGGACCAGATTATCTGTCTTTCTCACTGAGAAATTCGACAAGCAGATTCACCAAGCTGAAGATTTAAAAAATATTAATTATTCTCATGCATTGTCAATATAAATTAAGAAGATATTTAATATTTTATTGAGTACGTGAAACATATCACATATTCTAAAAATAAATATGACATAATATTTAACTATTCAGAGTAAGACAGAGAGAAAGAACATTTTGGATAGCCTGACTTCATGGCACAGTAGAGCGTCAACATCTGAGTTGATATCAAACACCAAAGACAGAAATTTGTGGTGATCCATTATCGCCTACACCAACCGGTACGACACCTGATGATGATGATGATTTAACTATTGTCGGTTGTTGAATATTAACAAAATTACATCCCCAATTGTTTGTTTGTTTTAATGTAGGGATTAAAGCCTCTTTAAGTCGAGGCACGCCGCATTCAACCTAATTACGAATCTTTTTATAGTTATATCAGAGCGTGTAGGCTAACAAACATGAAAAATAAAAAAAATTATTTCCAAGAATCTATTAGTTTATCATCGATCTTTAATATTAACATCCCCAAATTATTTTTGTCCTCAAGTTAAAATCGAAAGAATAGTCTGGCTCAAGTGGTGTCATAAAGAAAGTACATATCCTTTTTTAATATTGAATGGTCTTACACTATCATTATGTGTGCCATATAATACACTTTTTGGCTCAAACTTGAATGAATGGATTTATAATAGCTCCTATATGCAAAATTCCATATGTATATATATATTTATGGACGCATGCATATGTTCAATGTTCAAAACAAGCACGTAAAAGTACCCTTGTCAGTTAAAAATAAATACCTATTTTTTTTTAATTCTACACTTCAAAATTCATTAAACAATAAATACAATTGTTACAAATGTTCACCTTGCATACGTTTACTCTGTGGCACTCGCATGTGAAACGGATTTCGTGCTCTACATCTAAAAACATGTTGTGTAGTAAAGAGAACGGATCACATTTGGTTACTTGAAAATGAAAATCGTGGCATATCCTAATGGACGTAGCCATCAACCACAGTAAATGAGTCGTTGATTTTCTAGGCAACACTTATACGTTCAGTAGTTTGCCATTGCTTTCGAACGGTGAGGTCTATTTTTACCTTTTGTAAAAATCCACGGAAACAAATTTGCTTCCAAACTTGCCAACCGTGGGGTTTGAACCAGGTACACTAGGGTTCGTGATCGAGCTCACTACCGCTTGAGCTACAGACGCTCACTATTACAGACGCACAACAGACGGTTACTTACTGAAGTGGAATCAAAGAATAAATAAAATAAAGTTATAAAAAGTAAGCTGAAAAATTTGATTAAACAGCGTATGTAATGTGTACATTTGTCATGGATAGAGATGTCCATTATAATGTCCCTCTTTAACTGACTTGTGCAATTACTCAGTCACGGACTAAATGTGGTCTTAAATTGCAAGAATGTGCATGAAACGGAATTTTAATCGTTAATGATTCCCGAGCGACGCCGGGTGGAACGTGTAGATAACGAATGAGCCGCGAAAACTATATAGCGGAGGAGATTTGAAGTTTACTAATTGTAATTATATATATACATATATAATATATATACAGATATATACATACACATACACAAACACACATATATATATATATATATATATATAAGTAAGCCTTTTCGTATTTACATATGGTCAATTGTCAAATATTTTACTGTAACAACTTATGAGTTTGCGTTTGTCTCTCCTGTCTTTCATCTCATCCCTAAGTCTTTCATCTCATCCCTAAGTCTTTCATCTCATCCCTAAGTCTGTCATCTCATCCCTAAGTCTTCTTCATCCCAAACTCATCCCTAAGTCTTTTCTATCTTCTTCATCCCTAAGTCTTTCATCCATCCTCCTAAGCTCTTTCTATCTCATCCCTAAGTCTTTCATCTCATTCCCTAAGTCTCTTTTTTTAAATATTTTGCACTCTTAAGTGTAATCGTTTATCTTCCAATCAAAACTCAGTCATTTCTCAGGATATAACTAGAAAAATATATCGATCGCTTCAAGCCGGGGGAACGAACCTTACACCTTTGAAGTTATAGTCGAGTACTTTACCTCCAGAGACAACGTTATTAAACTCATCATCATCAAATATCTTTCCCTGAGCGCAGATATTTGCCACCCCAACAGTCCTCCGGAATTTCGTTCTCTCAACGACCAGATGTTCCTCCTCTGCAGCCGTTATGTTCAAACCATCAATTACATCTTGTATCCATCTTCTCCGTGGTCTTCTTCTCTTTGCCGGTTTGTCTCCTTCCATGATGGTCTTCTCCAGCCCTTCGTGAATTTGTATATGTCCAAAATTAAACTACACATTAAACTCCTCTTTAATTGCATATCCTTTACAGGACTTTGCTAATCACCCCAGTTTAACTGTTTGTTATTTTCTAGGCATTATTACGTTCAGTAGCTTGCCATTGCTTTCTGAACGGGTGGTGCCATCGTCCTTTGTTAAAATCCACGCAAACAATTTGCAACCAAACTGTCCGGAGCGTGATTCGAACTCAGAACGTCGAGGTTAATAGACCGAGTAAGGTTAATACACAGACGCCACCACCACATTAAACTACACATCATTAATAGCAAAAAAAAACCACATGATTTCAAGTACACTTACACCACACATTACAGTCTAACGGTATTTTCTACGAGAGAAAGATATTTAGACATATTCCTACTATTTACAAAATGTTGTGCAATGCACTCGCAGCCTTGGTACAAATTTGGATCAATTAAATATTGATAACTTAGCCATCACAACAAATATGTGACAGGAATTATAAATTCATATGTACGCTGATAGCGAGGTCGATAACACACTGCGCTGATAACAACCTTCTGTGCTAATACCAGAGTTCGAGGCTGATATATTTGTAGGTGAGTACACGGTACGCGGTTTCCTGATCCTTTACTTGTTGATCTAAATCATAAATATTTCACATTTCGGAGTAATGCTTTAGTAAATTGCCAGAGACACATGATAAGGACAAATCACGCTAAAATCAGTCAAAGGTGCAATATTAGGTGGCCTGACTACGCTTGAATTTAAGTCTGAAAATCGAAACGAAACATTTAAAAAATCATTTTATTCTAAAATAGAACAGAACAATGGTAAAAGCTCAAATATTTTAAATAAAGCCATTGTTCTGTATCATTATAATACATCAGGAAATCAATCAAGTGCCATGCCTGCCGACATAGGCGATCACGTCTCTCCACAACACTTTCTGCTTGGTGATGTAATCAGTTATGACGTCGATCTTGTGTCGAACCATGATGTCAGGCCATCCAACATCTTCTCCTCTGTCTTCCACGGTCTCTCTTTCTCCTGACTTTTAACTGTTGTGATCAAACGTTCTAAACCTTCTCTTCGTATTATATACCAAAAGTACCTTCTTTCTTCTCTCGATCATTCTTCACGGCCAATTTTATCATTCTTTTTGTGATGTATAATTGATCCACTGACAAGAACGGAGTGATCTACGTCGGACGATTGTGGTCCATGGTATACCAGAAGTACCTTAAATAACACATCACCAACAGCAAAAACTTAACCTCTGCAAAAACTAATTCATTTAATATTATTTCTTGATTATTTACTTGTACTTACAAAAATTGGTGGGTGACAGTCTATTCCATATCACCAGAGTTACAAAATACATTGTTTAGTAAGTAAATCTTTCACAACTTTGCTAGAATACACCTACATAACTATTGTGGATTATTGAAATAACAACACTTGTGGAAAGTATTGTGAAAGATGCTTCTGTTAGTAAACTTCAAAATGAAATCCTACTCAAAGATAACAATATGTTTTGATAGGTCAAAAATGGGTCAGATAATTTATACGATATTATCATACTTATTGTTTCTTTTCTTCAATCATGTTTTGTCTCACAGCGTCGAGAGAAGAGATTTCTACAACGAGACCTTCTGTGTGCTTCATTAATATTGTCTTTCGCCGTCTCTGTTATCTCTGAGTTCCACTTTTTGTGAGGCCGTCGTTTTGTTTTGTATCCATTGTATCAAAGGAACATTGCTGTTTGATGTACATTGTCTGTTGGTAATCTTCTTATGTAACAGAACCATTTAATTTATTGTTTCTTGATGAAGTTCAGTAGGCCTACTGATGGTGTACCCACTTGTTTCTGATTTCTTCATTTCTTAACCAGCCTTTTCTTGTTAACCTAGCATTCTGCGTAGACACTTCATCTCTGTTGTGACTAGTTTTCTTCCATCATTTGAGGCCAGCGTCGACTGTTGTCATGTTTCGTATTTAGTCTTTTACTTTTCCTTTCTCATATAATACTGTAACATAATTGTCCAAATCCATATGGTTATTTTTTTCCCCTCTCTTTCCGTGGAAGCTTTCCTTCAAATTTTTCTGTTCCAAACAATTATTATATTTCTTTTGTGTGAAAAGTAATTCTTTTCTAATTTTATTTTATTATTCATCAATTTTCTTCCTCTTTGAGTTTTCGCTGAATAGATTTATTTGTTCTTTCTCTATCTATGGACAATTTAGTATTGCAACGGGTAATTTATATTGGTAATATTTGTAGAAAAGTTGTACATCGACCAATAAAATTACCTAGAAGAACATAAACCGTATGCTGTGTAAATTTACTTTACTCGAATACATAGTCTAGCTGTAATAATAGGTTAACTCAGTGAAATAATATAGAAGATCAACCCAAGCAAGATATACAATTAAGTAGCGTGCTCCCACGCATACACGCACAAATACACACTCACTCACACTCACAGACAGGTACTATCTTACATACACAAATATACACTCAATCACTCTTATACAAACACACACACAAATACACACTCAAACTTCTTCTTCTTCTTCTTTGCGTTCATTCTTTACGACCACTTTTAAACACTCTTTGTGATACTTTTGATCATTGCCAAGAACGTGTATACGTTACACATTGGTTTGGTAGGCCCCTAAACGCATAGATTTATGCGTTTAGGACACGTGCATCCGATTTCAACCAAACCTCCTTAGCCGCCTCTTACGACATGCGGGGCAGGTAACAGTGGTTCTATTCTTTACATCCAAATTTGGGCACCGATAACTACCAGGCGACACTCTCAATCACTCACACTCACTTACACCACACGTAAATACACACTCGCATAGACATACACTCACACTCACATGTACACACACACAAAAAAACACTTATCCCTCACACCTACACCACACACACAAATATACACTCACTCACTCCCACTCACTTACACACACACACAAACACACCCACTTACCACACACTCATTTAATATATATATATATATACACATGTATATCCAAACCAGTGAGAGACACGCAAGTTCGATATGTGCATTTAATAATGACTGCACAGTATTCCATAGAAAAGTATGGTGTGCAGAAAGAACACAAAACAAATTGACATTTAAGTTGCATCAAGAAGACATCTGAAATAATGCAGAGAAAATTATACAGCGACAACCTAAACATCATCGCAAAAAGATTTGGAATAATGTGTAACAAATTATACAGTGTCTGTCGAGACACAGGATGTTGGTGCAAACCAGTTTCCTTTATGTGATTCTGTTTTTTTTTCCTGCGAACATTCACACATGTCAACGTAAATATGTTGACAGAATGCAGTAATCCAACCGAGGTTGTTTTCGTTTACAACATGTTTTTTTCCGGACTGATGCCCCTCTGATGTCCAAATAAGTTAACAATGTTTTGACAAATCTAGTGCAATTTTGAAACAAATGTTATGCAGTTTTTTTGTTTTCGACTGCAATGAATTCAGATGTAATCTGATATTTTGCGTAATTTTTGAGTGAGGGTTTTCTTTCTTTATTACCAGTGTCTCTCGTCATTTAGGCGAACCTTATTCTGACTTCAGATGTATTTGTAATTTAGATTCCTAAGTGAGGGATCGGTGTTTTAGTTGTAGTCCAAACCGTGTGCACACCGAATGCTTACGAATATCTTTGTTAGTTTTTTTTTCTGTAAATTTAAAAATACAACCCTTGTTCTGGGTGGGTCTCCCGCCTTGATTCTCTATGCTAACTTCTGTTATGTAAGACTCTCTTTGTTAACATATGTTTTGTCAGACTCTCTTTGTTAACATATGTTTCGTCAAACTCTATATTAACACATTTTATGTAAGACTCTCTATATTAACACACGTTATGTAAGACTCTCATTGTTAACATATGTTATGTAAGATTCTCTATGCAAACATATGTTATGTAAGACCCTCTATGTTAACACACGTTATGTCAGACTCTCTATGCTAACACACGTTATGTCAGACTCTCTATGCTACACAGTTATGTCAAATCAATCTCTCATTTATCTAACACACGTTATGTCAAACTCTCTTTGTTAACATCTGTTATGTCAGACTCTCTATATATTAACATCTGTTATGTCAGACTCTCTATATATTAACAGATGTTATGTCAGACTCTCTATATTAACATCTGTTATGTCAGACTCTCTATATTAACATCTCTTATGAAAGATTGTCTAAATAATCTAATATATGTGATGGTCGGTATGCTTTGTACATCTACTCTGCTGTCTGTACCTCTTATTATGTTTCCTATTGCAACGATGATGACTATTCCCAGACAACTAGTATACAAATTTATCATCTTCTCTTGCGAACTACATTTTTTTAATACATTCGAGGATACAACGGAGTCCACATGGTTACTCATTGAATTGCAATGATATTGGTACTATCATTCAATCAATCAATCTTGCGAACTAACTCATCTAACACAATTTGATAGCTCTCTCTTGCCAACTAGGAAACAAACGTAAATATATATATAACTTTTATTTACCTGGATGCTGAATGAAACTTAACATAAAAAAGAAACACTTCAAGACAGAAAAGTGTCTCTTAGATAATGTCACATTTATATATGTTGCAATAATTGACACTTAAACTTTCTCATTCCTGACTATTGTAAAGTGTACACATAGAATTGTGTTTAGAATTGTAACATAATAATATTTTTCAGCGTTTGAGAATAAATATTTGATGAGTATTTTTAGAAAACGTATTGAAGAATGTATTAATGTTTTTGTATGTATATTTCTATATTTGAAAGTAACGAGAAAGAGACTTACAGAAACAAAATAAATTAAATAAAGTGCATATATTTTATTTGTAAATAGATATTCAATCCCATTTATCTCAAGAAGATTGGCAATAGCAGTCAAGAAGTTAAACACTATGAAGAACATGTGGCAAAGCACCAGAAAAATATTAATATAAAAAATATTGAGAACATGCATTTTCCCAGTGGCTACTTATGGTTATGAATCCTGGACTATTACACACAAAAAACAAGGAACAAAAATCCAGTCCTTCGAAACAAAATGCCACATAAAGATCCTACGAATACCATGGACAGAAAAAGAAAGAACACTGATGTCCTGAAAGAACTAAATGTTAAAGAGAATTGGCTGATAAACAACATACTACACAGAAAAATTAGATAATTTGGTCCCATCAATCGTCACGATGGCCTGGGGAGAATAATACTAGAGGGCAGGGTCCCAGGACGCAGAGGCAGACCAAGAAGAAGATGGCTACAAGATATTAAAGAAACCATGAATATGCCCATCGACGAAGTGGGTAAACTGGCTAGAGACAGAGTGAATTTAAGATGCGCTGCAAAGAGAGCAACGTCCTATAAAGATACGCACCTTGATGTGCTGCAAAGTGCAAGCAGTGCAACGTCCTATAAAGATACGCACCTTGATGCGCTCGCAAAAGAAGCAAAGCGTCCTATAAAGATACGCACCTTGTGATGATGCATAGCAAATAGGAAGACAACGTCTCTATAGAAGATAACACTATCCTTGATGTGCTTGCAAAGTAGAGCAACGTCATATAAAGATGACACAACTGTTCGATGATTTTAAATTGAAGTTAATGAAAAACTTTTCTTGTTCAAGTTGCATGCAGCGTGTATGTACATCATATGAAGTTGGCATTCTTGCACTTCATATGTTTTGAATCACTGCGATAGTGGGGATTTTTATTTAAGAGATTCTAAACTACTACGTGCATATAATTGTATATCGAAAAGTGCTGTTTGAACAGGTGAAATGTAGGAAATAGTTGATAGGAATAAACATCTGGGGCTCCTATAATCCCTTCAGTGATAGACCTGTGTAGATGACTCTATACGATTGATTGTTATTGATAATATAGCCCTGGGAAGAGATCTTTTCGAGGCGATCGCAGTGGCAGTGCACGGTTCCGTAGCAACGGCGAGGGTCATGGATGTATTTAGAAGATAGTGAATATAGTTTGCTGTTTAGGAACCACAGGAAAGAGGAGTAGGAAGGCCTAGCAGACCTGGAGAAGAGAGCTGGAGGCTGATATTAAAAGGATAGGTAAAACATGGAAATAGTTGGAAGGATAGCAAGAGATGAAAAGACTGGAAGAAGTTTGTTGAAGACCTCTGCTCGTTGGGAGTTGAAAGGAAGAAGCAGACGAAGAAAATAGTTTGTAGAAATTTGTATTTTAATGTTTCTATTTAATTTTCCCGACAGCGGTTTGGAGTCTGCCTTCTAGAATTTGACTGGTATGGGTTCTTTTTCGGGCTCAATGTTAACACGGGACATACGTTCTATCGTCCGTCTCGATAAGACTAGAACCCATCTCACCTACACTGAGATCAGGATCACTGAAAAATATTCCAGTAGCTCAACGACGGAGCGAACAGAGTAACTTTGGAACGCGAGGCGAGCATCTAATATCTACGCCACACATCGCCATTTATTCTATTTACCTATAGTAATCCACTGTTTCATTCGTAGCTACAAATAACATGGTTGTATGTGGATTTCTGACTCACCCCGAAGTGAATTGCCATAATTGAACTGGCATGAGACTAGGGGATGAGCAAGTTCGTTGTGCTGCCTAATGAAAGAGAAGTCAAAGTAGGGTTCACTGTGTTCATTCTCCTCGATCAAACTGAAAGCTGGATAAGCCGAGTTTTGTTAACCTCCAGGACTAGGAAAAAAATGTTCACAGGAAAGAGGATCATCACCTCCTGAGTGGCTGCACCTTTACGATGGGTGTCCGTTTTCAGAAAGTTGAACATATTATATCTCTATTCTCATGTCTAGTTAGTACCATTATAACTTTGTTCTAACCGTTTATTTCTCTATTCTCAGGTCTAGTTAGTAACATTATAACTTCGTTCTAACCGTTTATTTCTCTATTCTCATGTCTAGTTAGTACCATTATAACTTCGTTCTAACCGTAGAGGATGACTGCATATTATCAAATAGACAAAATTGTATATAGTTGTTAGAGTATTGTACAATGGATATAGTTGTTAGGAGTATTGTACAATGGATATAGTTGTTAGGAGTATTGTACAATGGATATAGTTGTTAGGAGTATTGTACAATGGATATAGTTGTTAGGAGATTGACAATGGATATAGTTGTTAGAGTATTGTACAATGGATATAGTTGTTAGGAGTATTGTACAATGGATATAGTTCCAACAACATTTCTAAAGAGATCCAGAAAAAAAATGCTTTATGATCCCAATAGCGCGAACCGAATTCGAACCCGGTATCTTCAGAACGCACGACAAACGTCATGGCCATTTTGCAACAAAATCCCCCGACCCTCAACACATTTCAGGGAGAAATAGGAAATATACTTTCAGATAGATGGGTTTTTAATTGTTTCAAAAGTACCACTTCTACAACTCAACTACGATATGTTCTTGTTTCCTGTAGAACACATGACTGCATCTGTACTCTGAACACTATTTTAATTGGACACCTTCAACTCTGTCCATCAGTTCTCCTATATGCCATCTCCTCTTCCATAGATCATCGTCAGTTAGTTTTCAACTCTGTCCATCAGTTCTCCTATCTGTCATCTCCTCTTCCATAAATCATCGCCAGTTAGTTTTCAACTGTCCATCAGTTCTCCTATCTGTCATCTCCTCTTCCATAGATCAACGTCAGTTAGTTTTCAACTCTGTCCATCAGTTCTCCTATCTGTCATCTCCTCTTCCATAGATCATCGCCAGTTAGTTTTCAACTCTGTCCATCAGTTCTCCTATCTGGCATCTCCTCTTCCATAGATCAACGTCAGTTAGTTTTCAACTCTGTCCATCAGTTCTCCTATCTGTCATCTCCTCTTCCATAGATCATCGCCAGTTAGTTTTCAACTCTGTCCATCAGTTCTCCTATCTGTCATCTCCTCTTCCATAGATCATCGCCAGTTAGTTTTCAACTCTGTCCATCAGTTCTCCTATATGTCATCTCCTCTTCCACAGATCATCGTGAGTTAGTTTTCAACTCTGTCCATCAGTTCTCCCATATGTCATCTCCTCTTCCATAGATCATCGTCAGTTAGTTTTCAACTCTGTCCATCAGTTCTCCTATATGTCATCTCCTCTTCCATAGATCATTGTCAGTTAGTTTTCAACTCTGTCCATCAGTTCTCCTATCTGTCATCTCCTCTTCCATAGATCAACGTCAGTTAGTTTTCAACTCTGTCCATCAGTTCTCCATATGTCATCTCCTCTTCCATAAATCATCGTCAGTTAGTTTTCAACTCTGTCCATCAGTTCTCCATCTGTCATCTCCTCTTCCATAGATCAACGTCAGTTAGTTTTCAACTCTGTCCATCAGTTCTCCTATATGTCATCTCCTCTTCCATAAATCATCGCCAGTTAGTTTTCAACTCTGTCCATCAGTTCTCCATTGTCATCTCCTCTTCCATAGATCATCGCCAGTTAGTTTTCAACTCTGTCCATCAGTTCTCCCATATGTCATCTCCTCTTCCATAGATCATCGTGAGTTAGTTTTCAACTCTGTCCATCAGTTCTCCCATATGTCATCTCCTCTTCCATAGATCATCGTCAGTTAGTTTTCAACTCTGTCCATCAGTTCTCCAATATGTCATCTCCTCTTCCATAGATCATCGTCAGTTAGTTTTCAACTCTGTCCATCAGTTCTCCTATCTGTTATCTCCTCTTCCATAGATCATCGCCAGTTAGTTTTCAACTCTGTCCATCAGTTCTCCTATATGTCATCTCCTCTTCCATAGATCAACGTCAGTTAGTTTTCAACTCTGTCCATCAGTTCTCCTATATGTCATCTCCTCTTCCATAAATCATCGTCAGTTAGTTTTCAACTCTGTCCATCAGTTCTCCTATCTGTCATCTCCTCTTCCATAGATCATCGCCAGTTAGTTTTCAACTCTGTCCATCAGTTCTCCTATATGTCATCTCCTCTTCCATAGATCATCGTCAGTTAGTTTTCAACTCTGTCCATCAGTTCTCCTATATGTCATCTCCTCTTCCATAGATCAACGTCAGTTAGTTTTCAACTCTGTCCATCAGTTCTCCTATATGTCATCTCCTCTTCCATAAATCATCGTCAGTTAGTTTTCAACTCTGTCCATCAGTTCTCCTATCTGTCATCTCCTCTTCCATAGATCAACGTCAGTTAGTTTTCAACTCTGTCCATCAGTTCTCCTATATGTCATCTCCTCTTCCATAAATCATCGCCAGTTAGTTTTCAACTCTGTCCATCAGTTCTCCTATCTGTCATCTCCTCTTCCATAGATCATCGCCAGTTAGTTTTCAACTCTGTCCATCAGTTCTCCCATATGTCATCTCCTCTTCCACAGATCATCGTGAGTTAGTTTTCAACTCTGTCCATCAGTTCTCCCATATGTCATCTCCTCTTCCATAGATCATCGTCAGTTAGTTTTCAACTCTGTCCATCAGTTCTCCAATATGTCATCTCCTCTTCCATAGATCATCGTCAGTTAGTTTTCAACTCTGTCCATCAGTTCTCCTATCTGTTATCTCCTCTTCCATAGATCAACGCCAGTTAGTTTTCAACTCTGTCCATCAGTTCTCCTATATGTCATCTCCTCTTCCATAGATCAACGTCAGTTAGTTTTCAACTCTGTCCATCAGTTCTCCATATGTCATCTCCTCTTCCATAAATCATCGTCAGTTAGTTTTCAACTCTGTCCATCAGTTCTCCTATCTGTCATCTCCTCTTCCATAGATCATCGCCAGTTAGTTTTCAACTCTGTCCATCAGTTCTCCCATATGTCATCTCCTCTTCCATAAATCATCGCCAGTTAGTTTTCAACTCTGTCCATCAGTTCTCCTATCTGTCATCTCCTCTTCCATAGATCATCGCCAGTTAGTTTTGACCTCTTCATCCCTCTCGTTTCCTGTGCGTATTTCAGAAAGATGCATATCAAGTCACGTTGTTCGATTGTTTCCTGAGGCTGTCTCGCAATCAATAGTCACGTTCCTATCTTAACCTTCAGTTGTATTGATATCTAACTTGTCCTTCTTTTAAATCCTGTATTTGTTATCTAAATCTAGTCATCTGATATTGTTCAAAGTATCCCAGAAATGACAATACTGTGCTATCCCCGTTATGTGTGAAATCTTTCATTGAACACTTTTAATATGCTCAAAAATAAGCAATGATCAAGTATTTGGTGTCCAGTATTGCTGTCATCTGTCTTCTTCCTCTTCTTCTAATGCTCAGATCGACTACCTGCTGACCACTCTGTGTGATTTGTATGTGATCTCTCTCTCTCTCTCTCGTGATCGTTCTTTTCCGGTCATTTTGATCATTCTTATTGTGATATATAAACAGCCTTTGCCAAGAACGTTTGTTTAACGTCACATCTTCAGCACACTTTGGAGCTCTGGTGCCTGTCCTCCGACAACGTGTCCGATTTCAACCAGCGTTTACTAAGGTTGTTCTCCGTTAGCCTTTGACTGTCCCCAGCCGACCTGCACGGCAGCAGGTTGTATGTGATTTGAGTCTAAGAGCAATTGTGTGTTGTGCCAGTTATGCGCCTACAAGTAAGCCAGCATTCGATTTCTGCGATACTTTTTATTTACTAGGCTAGCTTTTCTAGGTCCCACCTCCGTCGTCTCTTATGACATGCCTTTTAGGTTGCAGTGGTACTATTCTTTGCTTCCTTGTGAGCCCAGGCAACACACGGGCGACCTTTGAAACAAGATACGAATAGCTAGCCTCTACGCAACAGATATCCCTACAGTAAAATAATAATGTATAAATTGTGTGTCAATGACGTGGTTTCTAATGACCTGTGGCCTGGTTACTAGGCATGGCGCCTGGTTACTAGTAAGGAATCAACTATGAAATCTTCAGAAAGCTCCCGATGCTGTGAGAGACCGGCACCACAAGGGTTAATTTAATAGTAATAATAATAATAATAATATATTTACTGCGTGGATATCAACAATGCTCACCATATGGTGAGCTGCATAGCGGTAAACGCTCACAGGGTGGTCAGGAAAAGCGATTCAAAGATACACTCAAGAACTCGATGAAATTGTTTTGCATAGATGTCAACAACCGGGAGAATGTTCATCAAGACAGATCAGCCTGGCGCACACTTTTTCGACACGGTTCCTTGGTCTGCGAGGCAGGTAGAAGAGCACAGATGGCACAAAAACGTCAAAATAGAAAGGCAGTAACTTCCCACAAGTGCAAGTATACCTTGTCGACACTGTACAAGAACATTTCAAGCCCGTATCGGGCTCACTAGTCATCTACGCGCACACAGACAAACATAATCCAACTACATTCCCTTGGATGAAAATTTGTGTGGTCATCATCACCCGTGATGGACGAACATCATCAACAATGCTAGAAAAGAACAACACACCGGAAATATGAGTTGGCTCATCAATCAAAATCGAACTGGTACAGTCCGTCGATGTACGTTGTTGGAGATAATGTTACCAACTTCGGAGCACCTATGGACATGCTCGGAGTGCAATGATGATATTCCTAACTGAAATTGAAATGTCAACGCTAAAGACTCATCCACACGCGTGGTGCCGGGGCCTTCAAGGGAAGCAAAGAATAATACTCCTGCGGCCTACAAGACATGTCGTTAGAGACGACTGATGTAGAACCTAGGGAAGCTACCCAAGTAAATAAAAAGCTTGTCATAAATCGGATGTGTTGACCTACTTGTAGGTGCATAACTGGAACAACGTAAATCGCTCTTAGACTCTTAGATCACGTACAAACCACAAAGATTTGTTAACAAGTGGTCGATATGGAGCGTTCGAAGAAGAAGGAAGAAGAAGAAGAAAACTCATCGTATAAACAAGAAGATAAATCACATTACTCACAGAAAATCCTCATCATTGAAAATAATTCAGTTCATTAACCATTGATATAAATTCTCATTACTCGTATCAGCTATTTACGAACAACACCACATCCTACAGAAGAGATTTCAGTAATGAAATTTGAAACAACAAGCCTACAATACAAACGGGAGGAAAAAGATTTGTGATGATAGTCTTAAAACCAATTACTTCCGATTCCTACAGGAGATTTCAGTAATGAAATTTGAAAACAACGACAGCCTTTCACAATATATAACTCTGTGTGGTACGCGAAAAACAAAACGTAGTGTGTGTGTGTGTTATTTGATATTGTCTTATAATAACCATGATTGACTGTTCCTGGATTCCTACAGATCAACAACGCCTCGTTGTCACGAATTGAAGCAGGATTTCTACCGACAGACAAAAAATCGTGTTTTTTCAGTTAAAAAAAAATCCATAAGTAAACAAGATATGTTATAAACATTTGCGATCAATAATAATATATATATATATATATATATTTCAAATCTGTGAATTTGAGCTGTAGAACTTTTTAAAAAGTTAAAGTACAAGAACAGTTTTTATAACCATGTGGTATATAGGGTAATAGCCTACAGTGTTAGGCCTGTGTTTTTTATTAACCTGTCGACACACGATGGGTGATGTGGTGAACATCACGCCAACCGCCGTTACTTCCCAATGGTTTTCCTGGTAACAAATTAAGCTGAGTCGACTTGAGCGCCGTTACGGTCGGACAAAAATTCCACACCATTTGTGGAATTGAACCCGTACTACTAGGACAATTAGCGAGTTCACTAACAACTCCGCTACTGTGGCTTAAATTCTAACCAAAGCTAGAAAAAAGCAAATGATATTACATCAGAGGATGTGTCTATATTTTTACATATAGACAAATAAAAAGTGGAAAGTAATGGTATTTTTCAGCTTTACATCAGTTTTATTCATAGTTTGTATATATTGAGGCCACACGTGTATTGTCGGGGCCCGCATGAGGAGCAGAGAATAGTAACACTGCGACATACAAGGCATATCGATAGAGACGACTGAGATAAGGGGGCCTAGGGAAGCTACCATAGCAAATAGTAGCGTCGCAAAAATCAGTTGTGCTGACCTACTTCTAGACGAATTACTTGCACAACGTACAATCGCTCTTAGACTTAGATCACATATAAATCACAAAGAATGGGTGAACAAGTGATCGATATGGAGCGTTCGAAAAAGAATAAAATAGTTGTCTGACCAATAGTTAGTGGAGACGTAGATGCCATCTGTTGATTGCAATACTACTAATACTACTAATAATAATAATAGTAATGTTAATAGTTAAGATATGGATGATTTTTCCGATAAAAAAATAACCAAAAGAGTGGGGTTATTAGCAGGGCCGTCGGTATGTTTTCTCAGTATGATGCGAGTCTTTGAAATGCTGGCCCTTAAGTATTTTTTCTTTAAAATAACCTTCAATTGTGATTTTAATTTGGCTGATTTTGCCGTCCCTCTTACGGCGCCGCCTGATGCGGTCACCTCTCTGCATCATAGCACGACACGGCCCTGTTAGTGAATCAATAGAGTGATTTCAAAATACAACAAGATTGCAAAAACGAGAAGAACTGGCTTATGGAAGAGATAAAAACTGTTAAAGAGTTCTCTCTTGATTAACGTTAAAGAAGACAGATCACATTAGAGTATCATCAATGTATGACAGGGACGTCAATAGCGCCGGGGACGCAGTGTTGTACAGCGCAGCTCTACACTATCCATTTGTTAAACCTCTCTTTGTGATATGTATGTGACTTGCGTGTTCGAGCGTGTGTTTGTTGTGCCATCTAGGAGACAACAAACTTGTTAGTCAACACATCCCATTTATGCATGCCTTTTATTTGCATTTGCATCCCTAAGTTGCAGAGAAAAAATAAAGTCCTTTGACTAATGTACGACATAATTAAGGGTTTTGTAAGAACTTCAAAGGAAGCAATGAATATGATCAATAAATGGATAGTTTACAAGTATTAGAAGCTTCCGGTAAAAACAAATTACCAAATACAGGATTCGAACCAGTTAGCCTTATTTCTTACGGTACACATTGCCTAGCCTAGCAATACGAACGTTCTTACGGCAACCATTGCCTAGCCTAGCAATACGAACGTTCTTACGGCAACCATTGCTAGCCTAACAATACGAACGCTCTTACGGCAACCATTGCTAGCCTAGCAATACGAACGCTCTTACGGCAACCATTGCTAGCCTAGCAATACGAACGTTCTTACGGCAACCATTGCTAGCCTAACAATACGAACGCTCTTACGAACATAATTAAAAATGAAAGAAAATGAGGAGATGAGATTCCAACACTTTATACCCATCGAATTCAAACATTACATCACAATAAAAACAGCTGTGGTTATAGTATTTGTAGAAACATCAGAATGGTTCGAAGTGCTGTTGGAAGAGAGACAAGGTTTCTTTCTCTCCACATACTTATTTAACATAAATGGAAATTAAATTTTGAGAAATATTAGCATTTACAAAAACACACAAATGTTAATCTTTTTTTGCAAATAGTTGCCTATCTGAGTGGATAGATTGGTTGATTGATTGATTAATTGAACCAATATCATTGCACTTCGGTGAGTAACCATGTGTGCTCCGATCTCTTTCTTATTACAGGAAGATCTCAGTTGCAGTGCACGAACTCCGTAGCATCGGCGAGTGTCCTCGATGTAATTTTGAAGATGGTGAAGATATTTTTGTAGGAAATTTATTTCAAATCTTTCCTAATTAATTTTGCACGGGCAGCGGCTTTCCAGCCTGCTCTTATCGTTTTTGAACTGCCAAGTGTTCTTTTACGTGCTCAAATTTAACACATGACCTACGTTTTATCGTCCGTCTCCGATAGGACTATGAACTCGGTCTGACCTACACTGAGATGAGGAATCTCTGGAAAAATATCTAGATGGTTCCACAAGGGAGCGAACCAGATACGTTTGGCACGAGAGACGAGAACCTTACCTGTATGCCACAAAGACCTAATATCTGAGACGATAAACGAACGCTTATACATTACACTAATCAGTCCCACCTGTTCGGTAAACAATATCAAATATTGAACCAAAAAATATGCATTACTAATTGCTTACCTGATAAAGTAATCTTACTTTCAGTTACCGCGTCTATACATTAAATCCTCTGTGATGTCTATACTTTTCTATCGAATGCTACACTCTTCTTATGTTATAAACTCGAAAAATATGACAAGTCACACGACAACCCTTTCTAACGGTTCAATTTTCCAACAAATTACGCCACCACGATCAAAACATTAATTAGGAACAAAATTATTCACAAACATCATGTGATGATTGGATATTTTTTTTCCAACCGTAACAGCTCTTATATCGACCCAGCCTCATTTGGGTACAAGAAAAATCACTGGGAAGTAAATGCAACCGTAGTGATGTTAACTACATCACCCATCGTGTGCCGATTGTCAATGAAAAATACGTGCCTAACAACATATTGCCAAATATAACACAAGGTAGGAAAAAGTGTTCCTTAACTTTTTTATGTGACGCTATTTTTCTATAACTTTTTGTAGAATATCACAGATACATTTTTAGAATATAATTTCCAACTTTCCACATTAGGAATTAGATCTCCTGGATTTTAACATAAGAACTGTGTAAGAAATTGTGTGAGACCTTCCTCCTATGTAAAAGATATTCAAAAAAAGAAACATGTAAAAAACATGATATGTTGTGCGCTTATAGATATAAATTGTTATTTTCAATAACATTCTAGCAACATTTCTCTGCACAACTTCTAGAGCAGTTGTAGTTGTTATATGTTATCGCTAACACTTCTACGTTGGAGTACAGAAAGTAAACACGGCGTGTGGTTTTCATACAAATCCTATAATTTGCAATGTATCACGCGGCATACGAAAATCAGTATCTTCGAGAACCAACACTTCAATTTAATATATTGACAGTAACAAGTTGCGTATTATCTCTAAGCGTGGAAACTGTCAACTCGGTTTATTGTACAGTAAACGATCGTTTACATTGCGGAAGAAAAATAAACTTTGTTTGAATGTCATCATCATCAGGTGCTGTGTCGGCTTGCGTAGGCCAACATGGATCTCCACCAATCTCTGTCTCTGGTGTTTGCTATCATCTCAGATGTTGACGCTTTTTCCATGCCATGAAGTAAGGCTATACACGATTTTTCTCTCTCTGTCTTCCTCTGTCTCGTCTCCACTTGATTTTACCGTTTGTTACAGTGTGTTCTAACCTCCTTCCTCATCACATGTCTGATGACTGCCTCTTTCTTATATTGTTGGTAAGCTTTCTCTGTGTCTTCACCTCATTCAACACCACCAAATTAGTCTATTTAGCAGCCCATGTGATTCTCACCATTCTTCTGTAAAACCACATCTTTGTGGCCTTCATAAATTTCATCATTGCAATTCGATGAGTAACCATGTGGACTCCTTTGTATCGTCGAATGTCCCAATGTATTTTAAAAAAAATTAAGTTCGCTTGAGAAGACGATAAATGTGTTTACTAGTTGTCTGGGAATAGTCATCATCGTTGCAATAGGAAACATAATAAGAGGTAGAGACAGAAGAGTAGATGTAAAAAACACACCGACCCTCACATATATTAGGTTATTTAGACAATCTTTCATAAGAGATGTTAATATAGAGAGTCTGACATAACATATGTTAATATAGAGAGTCTGACATAACATATGTTAATATAGAGAGTCTGATATAAAGTGTGTTATCATAGAGAGTCTGACATAACGTGTGTTAGCATAGAGAGTCTGACATAACGTGTGTTAGCATACAGAGTCTGACATAACGTGTGTTAAAATAAAGGGTCTTACATAACATATCTTTGCATAGAGAATCTTACAAAACATATGTTAACAATGAGACTCTTACATAACGTGTGTTAATATAGAGAGTCTTACATAAAGTGTGTTAATATAAAGAGTCTGACATCTCTTTTCGATCTGTTTGTTTATTATCCATGACTCGAATCCGTGTGTCAATAATGGTTCTATGTAGCACTGTGTAACTCACATTCTGATCTCAACAGACAATGTATTGTTGCATATAATGCTTGTAATTTTCTGAAACGTTGCTTTCGTCTGTGTTTCAATGCATCGTTTGTATTTGACACATTTTGGGTAAGATACTAGAAGCAATTGTTTCTACATATATTCTACATACTGTATATATTTTGTTTATTGTCGTCAACAGAAATTGGAATCGAATTAGGGAACATATCACCATCGTTATGGACGTCCATACCTTAAAACAAGATGAAGCACAGTAAAGGGAAGGCAAGTATCCTCAAATTTTCCTGGAAAATGAGGTCTCGATAAAACTTTGGGATTGACTGTTGCTAATTATATTCGTTTTGCCCCACACTGGAAAGATGTATGGGGACGCCCATGATTACCGACATCAGCGTTGTCACGCCCATGAGCAAATAAGATAAAGACATCACATTTTCCCTAAATTCGATTTTGTGCATTTATTTCCATCTCGAATTTAAATCTACGAATTATTTTACATTCTGCCACAAAATTTGTCTTTGTATATTCCTAAATATTCCTGTTTTCCTATCTTTCTGCAATGCCCACTGCATTGCATGTCTTAATCTTCTTATTTTTTACATACATGGATATGCCCAATCTATCGTTATATTTGTATCTCTTTATTTATGTCATCCATACAAAACCTGTGTGATTCCTGTACTGACCTACGGTAGTGAAAGTTGGAAATCAACAAACAAAATTGATAAGAAACTGAACAGCTTTGAGAATAAATGTCTCTGAAAATTATTAAAATTAAAATGGAGTGATTTCGTTTCTAACAACACAATGAGAGATAGAACACACCAACAACCCATATCAAATGTTATAAGGAAACGAATGTGGAAATATTTAGGTCATGTTCTTAGGTCATTCTGTAGTGGATGGACAGACCTGTAATGGATTCTCCCCCAAGTGGCAGCTCAGGAACGGACAGTTAGCCAGATAGCTAGTGTAGTTTAGAATAGTTAGATATTTAATAGTAGTTGAGACTATGTGTTGTACTCTCCAAGAAGAATGCAACACATAACTACGAGACATGACGTTTTTGTGTAATTTAGAGAGTGACGATTTAGTAACTGTTGCTAGTTAGTAAACAAAGAATAAGGACTTGACTTGCAGAACTGATGCCGACTGGACGTATTTTGGCTGTATGGTAGAACCACCATTAAAAACACAAAGATACATAAATGAATCCGAGTTGTTCATTATATTAATAAATGTCGTCTCGTGTAGTCTGGCTGCAAAGTAAATATTATCATTAAACGTAATGTAGACGAAAGGAAAAGAAGTAAGGATCAAGTAAGAAGTTACTGAAATGGATTATCCGAATGATCACCGGACAGTGGTGAGGACAAACGAAAGCATGGACATTGGTGGCGGATCGAATCCTGGAAATACCGAATGGAAGTATAGACAGTGGTTGACTTGCTCCAGTATTGGTGCCACTTCATGCAAAGTGTATAGCAAATAAAGAACAATGCTTTAGAGTGTTAATGGTATGAAGGACGGCCGTGTGTAACAACAACATGGCGGGTGAACAACAACTACTACAATCACACCTAATAGGGAATAGGAGGAATAACAATAAATAACAACATCATGTTACTAGGAAATATATATATATAATTTGGAACAGAAATAATACCCCTCCTTTTACAAGACGAAAAGAGACTTAATCAACAAGTCCTTATGTGGTCACCAGTTGGGAAAGAAAACGTGGAAGACCAAAGACCACTCTTCGAAGAATAATCCTACAAGAAAGTAAACTATTGGGATGTAAAACCATACAAGATCTCAACTGCTAGCAAAGAACCGCATCACATGCAGAACTAAAACCTCTGCCCTATGTGCCGCCTTTGGCATGAAAGGAACAAACTACCTATACAAAACCACCGTACACCACGTGTTCTGACCAGTACCTCTAATCAATAACCGGTTGCAAAGTGTCAACAAATGAATATGAGCACCATCATACAGAAGAAGCGTTGGAGATGGGTTAGACATGTGATACGCATTGAGACTATATCACGAAAACTGCACTGAGATGAAAGTCAGAGTGTCAATCAAAATGTGGATGATCCAAAAACCACCGGGAGGAGAGCAGTAGAACAAAATCTTTTCAAAACTGAATCACAGCTGTAACACAGTACGGCGAACAGCAAAGAATAGAGACGTATGGAGAGCATTTTATTGCTGCCGTAAGCGTCACATGTAAGGTAGAGAGAGAGAGTTGTATTTCGATGAATGTCCATGTTTGATCGGATCTTTTTCGTACACAGCAAGATCTCAGCGGCATCGCACGACAGCCGTAGCACCGGCGAGATACTGATGTAATTTAGATAATGGTAAAGATATTTTGTATGATCTTTATATTTGAATCTTTTTTTTAATGAAATTTTCCCAGGCATCAGCATTCCAGCCTGATATTCTAGATTGTGTACTGCGAAATGTGCTTCACGTGCTTAAATTGACCACAAAAACGATAAAGGAATGTTTTATCGTTCTTTTCTGATATGATTAAGAACTCAGTCTCACGTACACTGAGATTAGGATTTTCGGGAAAAAATATTTCGATGGCTTCACGAAGAAGCAAACCAAGTACATTTGGAATGAGAGAAGATCACCCTAACCACTACACCACAAACAAGATACAAAACAATAGTGAAACACGTACAAACAAAGTACTATAGTTTTACAAAATACATAAACAGTGACGATAAACAGCAACGTTTCGACCAACAAGGCCTTTATCACGCAAACGAACAAACAGGAGTGACAAATTAAAATGAAACACAAATGGACGACCAAATACCAACGTATCTAAGGAAAATCTGGAATAAAAACGAATAACGAAATAAATGTAACACAAAAACACACATAAAAATTAGAAATAGAAAAGAAACAATGAAACATCTAGTAAATATATAACTTGAATACATGCAACATATACCCATATAGGTTATAAAGCATGGGAAGAGAAAGTACTAAGAAGCATAAGAATGTAATACATGCAACATATACCCATAGAGATTACAAGCATGGGAAGAGAAAGTACTAAGAAGCATAAGAATGTAATACTTTGGGAGCCGCGTGGTCAAGGTACCATACAAAGAAATCAACTGATACAAAATAATAACACTAAACAATAGACAGCATAGACAACTAAACTTTATATCACTCCGTATCAGCATATTAATGTTCAGTATATCTCAAAAATGTGTTGGACGGATTATCTTAAAGCGTAACCGTTTGCTTATCGATTCGGACTCAGTTTTTGTTTTTTTTATTAAATACCACACTCGACGTTCCACACGTGAGGAAAGGAATTCGCCCTCCTACATCCAGCACACAAGGGTCTTGAAATGTGAACTGACATCACATGTTATATCTTCAGGTCTAAGAAGGCTACAAGAAATTATAATTACATTAATATCACAACAGATGTCGACAGGTCCTGCACGACTCGAACGATTTCAAAGAAAGAAGCACTATATACTATAGTCTGTCCATTAATTCTTGAGCACGTTTGAAATTGATTTTCTCGAAAACTACCTGTTGGATCTCAGTGATTTTGCAAGCAGCCTTTAGAATATCCATGACGCTAGAGAAATATTTTTTCCAAGAAAATTTGATGTAGTTTGAAATATTTCTTCTTCAGGTTATATTAAAATCAACCTCACCGGATTGTACACAATAGTAACAGATCTACGGTACACAGACGCGTTGTTCTAAAATACATTATGGTAACATTGAAATATCGTGAGTAAACAACAATTTCACGGGAATTCCCGTGCACCTAACCAAGTCGACTTTGAAAGCGGAAAGCATATGACGTTATAATTGGGATACCGTTGTATAGTTATAGGTGTATCTCGCTATTTGTATGAAGCTATTGTATCATATTTGTTGGCTTATCAAAACTGACATTGATATCACATTCATAATGAGTCTGAAGTGCACATTTATAACAATGCAGAAGGTTACAGTTTTACTATACCAACACTTCCGTAGGGAATCTAAGAGAGGTCATCTATTTGCGATATTCACAACCCTGAGAAACGAACGCAACTGGTGCTTGGTCTGAATAGAGAATCCTTTTCCCGATGGATTAAACAGGACACAAAGTGCACTAATGTCAAGCAGGAAGGAAAAGAACAATTGACGACTTTGACATAGATGTCATAAGACGGGAGCTCTGAAAATGTTTGCGACAAATCAACTTGTTACTCTCAGGAAACTGAAATTAAAACTGCAATCAGATTGCAGCATAGACATTTCTAAAAGTACTCATGGAAAATTAAGAGCCGCCGGCTTCACCTTCAGAAAAAATATAGGCGGCAGGAATATTATTTGTGAAAAGCCACATTTAATTGCTGCCCGAAGTAAATACCTGAGGCAGATCCGTGAGCGGCGGAGGCAAGGCTATGATATTGTATATTTGGACGAATCCTGGGTCAATGCTCACTACACCAATGCTAAAGAATGGCAATCAGTAGACGGTGAACAGAAAGAAATTACAAGCAGCAAAGGCCAGCGTATTATACTAACACATGCAGGAAGCAGTGAAGAAGGTCTTGTACGTGACGCTGGACTTATTTTCCAATCAAAAAGTACCGACTGTAGGGACTGCCACACATAAATGAATGGACATATTTTCAGGCACTGGATGGAGAAAGATCTACTTCCCAAATTTTAAAAGACCATCATGCTTGGTAATGGATAATGCATCCTATCACAACGCAGTATCAGCGGAAGACAAAGTACCAACTGCATCAAATACAAAAGATCAAATTAGGACTTGGCTTGCATGGAAAATGTCAGCTTCGATGATACATATTTGAAACCCGAGTTGTTGCACCTGGTGAGGATGACAAATAAGACAAAGGTGTTTCATATTGACAAAATCATTGCGGAATACGGCCACACGTCTTTCGACTACCTCCATATCATGCTCAATCCGATAGAGCTTGTCTGGGCTAAAGTAAAAGGGCAAGTTGCCGAACAGAACAGGACGTTTAAAATGTGTGATGTTGAAGTTCTGACACGTGAGTCCTTCTCAATGATAGACATGCAGTTCTGGAAGAAGTGTGTTGAACATGTGCTCCGAGAGGAAGACGAGTACTGGCACCGAGATGGATTACAATTTGTCCAGCCAGTAACAATTATCAACCTCATGGAATCGTCAGATTCGGGATGATACAAATCATATTTTTATTACAGACTGAGAAATAGCAACGTATACATTTCCATATCCAAATGCGTCTACCATCATACAATTTGTGGTGAAGTTAAGACACCCTGGGTCTAATGGTGACCGAAGGGGAGAACTAACTGTTGCATATTGTATCCAAGTTCACGATTGCACATAAAGGGCAACACACTTAATTACTTGACCTATCAAGTTAATATGGAGATACACCTATGAATAGAATTGACATGGACAAATTCTATGGATTACTGTAAAATCTAAAATTTGAGCCCTCGTATTTGGAATTGTCATAAAAAATCAAAAGAATTCGCCGATGTGCAAAATTCGTAGCATCTATGGACTACTGGTTAGCTTTATTTTAGCGTCATGGATATTCTAAGGCTGCATGCAAAAAAATCACTGAGATCCAACAGGTAGTTTTCGAGAAAATCAATTTCAAACGTGCTCACGAATTAATGGACAGACTATAGCATTTAATTCCTTTAATCCTCTTAATCATTGCACCAAGGATAATCATGGACCTACAGTATTTTATAAATATAAGCACTACCTATGAAGATGTTGAAAACACAAGATTACAACACCAAACATTTCGTTTCGCAACTACATAAAACAACAAACAAGAGATCAAATTGGAAACTTATTTTCTCCCTCTGGTTTATCACAGATTTAGAGATGGCTTAGAAAGTGGCTTTTTTTTGGCTGATTCTGCAGAATAATCGTAACTTTATGACACCATCAATATTTAATGAGCATGTATTTGTCTATACTTCCTGGTAGCATTAATCAATATCCATATGTTTTCTTTATTCTCTTGTATATATCATTTTTTAAAGCACGTTTTTGGTGGGGGTTTTTCTCGAAGCTCTTTTTGAAGAATTAGGCATCAACACCAGGGGTCACTTTATTTTAGTGGTGTTTTTTGTTGTTTTTTTAAATCCAAAGCACTTGAGCTTTCAGCTCTTCGTCTCGGTGCCATGGACATCGTGACCCTTCGGTTCGGGGCCACGAACACCGTAAATCTGGAGAACCTGTGACTTTTCTGCCAGCCCGCGGAATTGAACCGCACTAACAGGGGGCTTGTCACCCGTCGTCCAACGCGTTACGAACACACTGGACATTCGAACATTTAAGTGGTTTAAGACCTTGTCTTGCAAGTCGAAGACCGTGGGTTCGAATATAGAATGCGCTGTTCTGTTCACGAGTTCATTTTTTCTGGACCTCCTGGGAGAGTTGCCTGAGCTACTGAGTTCGTGCTTTGTGCAATACTTTCGGCAGGTCGGGTGCCATTTCTGTGGAGAAGGACCGATCCATATGAGGTAAAAATCTGTTGCAATGAAGTCAAACCTTCGGCTTTAAAACACCTTAAAAACTTTAAATGTTGCTACTAACCAGGTCTCTCTTTAACAATCAAACTTATGGCAGTTCAGGTCGTTCCTGTCTCTTCTCTTTCTCTGTCAACACTTCGTCTGTACGTCTTTCTGTGTATTCTCTACTTATATTGTCTATCGGATTCCATTAGGTCCATATTTGTCATTGACAGCCGTCATGCTATGGATGATGAGGTCAACATTACACCTGTAGTCTTTTCTTCCCAGCGCTTTTCCTGGAACCTAATTGAGACTGGGTCGATCAGAGAGTCGTTACGGTAGGTAAAATATTCCATACCCACTTTAAAATTGAACCCTGACCTCACGCATTGAAAGCGAGTTTACTAAAAAATATGATATTTCGGTTCTCAAACTTCAAGTAAAGTATTTCGGTTCTCAAACTTCAAGTAAAGTATTTCGGTTCTCAAACTTCAAGTAAAGTATTTCGGTTCTCAAACTTCAAGTAAAGTAGTACAAAAATATAGAACTGTACTGAAATCTAAAAAAGAAAATGAATAGTCGTAATTAGACTCAGATAAAGAAAATATGAAGGAAATATGAAGGAAATATGAAGGAAATATGAAGGAAATATGAAGGAAATATGAAGGAAATATGAAGGAAATATGAAGGAAATATAAAATAAATACTAATCAGATGATACAGAAAGCGAAAGTGTATACATGCAATGAATACAATAAACCATCTTCTCCATCTTATAACAGTTGTTACTAGTGGTTAAACAGCAAAACACGTAATTACAAAGTACTGTAGTTTTACAAATTACAAAAACAATGACAAATACAGCAACGTTTCGACCAACAAGGCCTTTATCAAGCAAACGAACAAACAGGAATGACAAATTAAAATGAAACACAAACGGACGACCAAATACAAACCTATCTAAGGAAAATCTGGAATAAAAACGAATAACGAAATAAATGTAACACAAAAACACACATAAAAACTAGAAATAGAAAGGAAAGAAACAATGAAACATCTAGTAAATATATAACTTGAATACATGCAAACATATACCCATATAGATTACAAAGCATGGGAAGAGAAAGTACTAAGAAGCATAAGAATGTAATACGTTGAGCCGCGTGGTCGCAAGGTACCATACAAAGAAATCAACCGATTCTCCAGAGCAAATCGACTGCGATCATCAGAGGAACATGATCGGATGGCTGTGACTTGGACATCGTGAGCACCTAAATGGCCAGTATCATTGAAATGGGTGGCTACAGGGGTCACAGAGCATTGGCGTATGTCGCGTAAGTGTTGGGCGAATCGGTCACTGAGCCTCTTGCCTGTCTCGCCGATAAAAGTCTTGTTACACCGCTTACAGATAATGGCATAGATAAGATTACGGGACTCCATGTGAACCCATCGTCAATAAGAAACGTGCCTAAAGGAAAGATACAGTACGCGTCTGTATCACATAAGCACTTGTGTTGCAACGCCGACGACCACACTGGACAGTGCCAAAATGAGTCTGGATATTGGACTTAAGGCGACTGTGTACCAACATATCCTTAAGACTTCTGTCCCGTCTGTAAGACACCAAAGGATAGTTGGGGAAGACAGAACGGTCTCAGGATCTGATCTAAGGAGAGACAGATGACGGAATAAAACATTTTCACCAGGGAACTATGGGGGTGGTAAGTTAAGATAAGTTTTACTCTGTCAGAGTTAGTAGTCCTATGCTGACTGGTAAGGGCCTGCTGGCGAGTGATTTTCTGAACTCGATGCATAGCCGAGACAAGCACCCTCTCCGGGTATAGGCACCTACGAAAGAAATCAAGCATCTCGCGAGCTCTCTCAAGAAAATCATCGTCCTCACTACAAAGGCGACGAAGGCGTAAGAGCTGCGAGAATGGCAAAGAGTCACGACAAGCCCGGGGATGGGAAGAAGTATAGAGGAGAAACTATGTGCATCAGTAGGCTTGTAATATACTGATGTAGTGATAGCTGATAGGCGTAAGGTGATAGTAATGTCAAGAAAGTTGACAAAAGTAGTGGAGATGTGAGAAGTAAAACGAATAGAAGGGTTGAAAACATTAATGAAATTAATGAAGCGTGACAAATCGGCTTCAGGCATATCAGTGATGCCAATACAGTCATCAATGTATCTGTGATAGACAGACGGAAGGGGCCATCATATGTAGTCCATACTAGGTGTTCAAGATAACCCATGAAAGACAAGCATAACTAGGTCCCATTTTAGTACCCATGGCAACCCCACTGATCTGCTCAAAGAATTGGTCATTAAACTGAAAGGAGTTAAGAGTGAGAACAAGTTCCGCAAAACAGAGAGAGCAGAAGTTGACACAAGTGGATTAGTTCTCCCATTGAGAAAGAACTGGAGAGCTATAAGGCCGTCAGGATGAGGTATAGAAGTGTACAATGAGCACACATCAAGGAGGAAGAGACGGTAGGTTCTCTCGGGTAGCAACTCAATGGTAGAAAAGACAGACAAGCGTGGTTTGTATCCTTCCAAAAATGACGGAGTGTGGTGACTATGGGATTAAAGATGCTATCAAGGATCAGTGGGGTTGCCATGGGTACTAAAATGGGACCTAGTTATGCTTGTCTTTTCATGGGTTATCTTGAACACCTAGTATGGACTACATATGATGGCCCCCTTCCGTCTGTCTATCACAGATACATTGATGACTGTATTGGCATCACTGATATGCCTGAAGCCGATTTGTCACGCTTCATTAATTTCATTAATGTTTTCAACCCTTCTATTCGTTTTACTTCTCACATCTCCACTACTTGTGTCAACTTTCTGACATTACTATCACCTTACGCCTATCCGCTATCACTACATCAGTATATTACAAGCCTACTGATGCACATAGTTTTCTCCTCTATACTTCTTCCCATCCCCGGGCTTGTCGTGACTCTTTGCCATTCTCGCAGCTCTTACGCCTTCGTCGCCTTTGTAGTGAGGACGATGATTTTCTTGAGAGAGCTCGCGAGATGCTTGATTTCTTTCGTAGGCGCCTATACCCGGAGAGGGTGCTTATCTCGGCTATGCATCGAGTTCAGAAAATCACTCGCCAGCAGGCCCTTACCAGTCAGCATAGGACTACTAACTCTGACAGAGTAAAACTTATCTTAACTTACCACCCCATAGTTCCCTGGTGAAAAATGTTTTATTCCGTCATCTGTCTCTCCTTAGATCAGATCCTGAGACCCGTTCTGTCTTCCCAACTATCCTTTGGTGTCTTACAGACGGGACAGAAGTCTTAAGGATATGTTGAGTACAGTCGCCTTAAGTCCAATATCCAGACTCATTTTGGCACTGTCCAGTGTGGTCGTCGGCGTTGCAACACGAGTGCTTATGTGATACAGACGCGTACGGTATCTTTTCCTTTAGGCACGTTTCTTATTGACGATGGGTTCATATGCGAGTCCCGTAATCTTATCTATGCCATTATCTGTAAGCGGTGTAACAAGGCTTATATCGGCGAGACAGGCAAGAGGCTCAGTGACCGATTCGCCCAACACTTACGCGACATACGCCAATGCTCTGTGACCTCTGTAGCCACCCATTTCAATGATACTGGCCATTTAGGTGCTCACGATGTCCAAGTCACAGCCATCCGATCATGTTCCTCTGATGATCGCAGTCGATTTGCTCTGGAGAATCGGTTGATTTCTTTGTATGGTACCTTGCGACCAGCGGCTCAACGTATTACATTCTTATGCTTCTTAGTACTTTCTCTTCCCATGCTTTGTAATCTATATGGGTATATGTTGCATGTATTCAAGTTATATATTTACTAGATGTTTCATTGTTTCTTTTCCTTTCTATTTCTAGTTTTTATGTGTGTTTTTGTGTTACATTTATTTCGTTATTCGTTTTTATTCCAGATTTTCCTTAGATAGGTTTGTATTTGGTCGTCCGTTTGTGTTTCATTTTAATTTGTCATTCCTGTTTGTTCGTTTGCTTGATAAAGGCCTTGTTGGTCGAAACGTTGCTGTATTTTGTCATTGTTTTGTAATTTGTAAAACTACAGTACTTTGTAATTACGTTTTTTGCCAATCAAATAGTTTTACTGCAGTTCCATATATATATATACTGAATAGTAGTTAACCAGACATTTCTCTGATTTCATCACTTCTCCAGAATTTGTTCCATTTTATGTTCATTATTTTACTCAGACATCTATTTTCAAATGCATTCAACTTGCTTTCTATATCTTTAGTCATTTTTCAACTCTCGCTGGCATATATCAGGATTTGAATTGAAATACACCATTTGAATTGAAAATGCGTAATTTAGTTTTAATACTATTTTAATACTAGAGGACAGGGTCCCAGGACGCAGAGGCAGACCAAGAAGAAGATGGCTACAAGATATTAAAGAAACCATGAACATGGCCATCGACAAAGTGGGTGAACTGGCAAGAAACAGAGTGAATTTCAGATGTGCTGCACAGAGAGCAACGTCTTATAAAGGATACCACCTTGATGATGACTATATTATTAAAACTAAATTACGAATTTTCAATTCAAATGTATTTCAATTCAAGGACTGATGCTGTGAGGCAAAATAGGATTACAGGAAAGAAGACAGAAGAAGTAAGAAAGATAGAAAAAACAAAGCAACTTCAGAATGATGGATAACTTACATAAAAAAAACTGAAAAGTAAGATCAAATACTCGTATTAAACGTCAAACGAAATAGTGCATAAATATTAGTCTGTAAGAAAAGCTAAAATAGACAAGAGAATACCTGAAATAGATGAGTGAAGAAAATATCTACATAATTAGGCTTATTTGTGGGTTTGTAAACGTCTGATCGATGACGTGTATTTCTAGCTGAAATTAATAGCTTATATTATAGATCAGCGTGTTAACAATTTGTAATACAGATTTGATCGATGACGCATTGTCTAGGAAATCGATGCACATAACAGGAAATTGAGCAATAACTCCTAACATATCGTCAAACGATTCTTGATAACAGGTCAAATAGAAATGGGAAAAAACTGGCTCGATTACTTGATACAATCCATTTTTAAAGCTAGCTTTTAATTGTAAACAAGAAAAAGTGTACAGTACATTTTCAGTTTAGGGTCATTATGTATTGATTGTCTGGTTGTATGTCTTATGCCTGCAGTATAGGAATTTCTTAGCTTTTGTTGTATCCTTTGCTTGATAAATGATCGTCCACGCAAAGGTGGACCTCCAAATAATAGAGGCCATGAAAAAATAATATTAAGAATCGCACACTAAAGCCTGTTCTAGAAATCACTTCTTAATTTGACACTGTGAGGCAAAACAGGACTAGAGAAAAGGGAAGGTGAAGAAGAAGCCAAAGAAAAAAATAAGTCCAATCCTTACCCCCCCCAACGTATTCCACAAAATACTTCGAGGTATGAAGACGAGTCCTTTACTTTCCTTACACAAAAGGACGGTATAATAAATAAAGAAGCCGAATGAAACATGAAATGAATTAAAATCGTGGCATATCCTTTATATGACGTATGACATCAACCACAGTAAACGATCCGTTGATTTTCTAGACACCACCTACAAGTTCAGTAGATTACCATTGTTTTCTGAATGGTGAGGTCTATTTTTACCTTTTGTAAAAAAATCCCACGGAAACGAATTTGTTTTCAAGATTGAAACGTGATGTGTTTGAATTCACTACTAACGACCCTGCGGAAAAGAATACTTCAGAGTTATTGTGAACCAATACTTGATAATAGCCGTCCATCATAAGAGATGGAGGCAACAGTCTCAGACGTGTGTTGCTGCACCTCTCTGGTGTGTGCGGAGGTGACTGCAAAGTAAAATAATCCCCTACCGCAGATGGGACATACATTCATTGTGTTATTGTGTGATTTGTGGTTGTCTGCAACTATAGCGCACGCTGTATTTGGATTAATGTGAGAAAAATTTCGATATTCGTCAACCTCACTCTCTCGTCCAGGACTATAAGTATCCAGGGGCAAGACATGTCCAGACGACAGGAGATAGTATCAGATAAAGAAAAAAGTTCATTACATATCCTTTAGAGGACTTTGCGAATCAACCACAGCTTTGTAACCATGTTTGTGATTTTTCTAGGCATTATTACATTCAGTAGTTTGCCATTGCTTTCTGAACGGGTGATGCCATCGTCCTTTGTAAAAATCCACGCGAAACAATTTGCAACCAAACTGTCCGCAACGTGATTCGAACTCAGAAGGTCGGGGTTAACAGACAGAGTCACTATCCCCTAAGCCACAGAAGCCACAATAGTATCAGATACCAATAATTATGAACCAATACTTATGTATGGTAACAAATCATGAATAATTAATAAACAATACGTTAGATTGCTGGAAGTCACAGAAATTGAATGTTACTGAAGAATGCAGAAAATTCCATGAACAGCTAACAATAAAGATATTTTTAAAGAAGTTTTCACGCAAAGAAACCTTATCAAATAATTAAGAATAAAGCAATCATTCCTCTTTCGGTAAATAATGCCAAGAGAATGCTTAGAACATTTAGTGACAATGGATAAAATATTAAAAAGCTGGGATCATGAAATGCAGATAGATAAGACGTTGAATGGTCTGACATTGTGTTCGATAATAGATGACGTAAAAACTGAATAACTGCACCAGGAAGATAGTGTTGTGGAGAGACATGATAGCCAGCGCGCATGATACTTGATTGACTGATGCGAGAGAGAGTGAGAGAGAGTGAGAGAGAGAGAGAGAGTAACTGAAGAAGGTTGTCAATCAGAGAATATGAATGAAACAGTACGAGTGTGCGAAAGAGGAATTTTTTTCGCATACATACTCATCGCATCAAAAAGAGTATAATTTTGAGAGCAACATCATAAGACCCCTCCCTCCCACTTCCTAACGTGTCTATCTATTATCTATATTATAATATATGTAACCTAGTTTAGCAATGTCAACGCATTGTACTTCCGCTTTTAACAGTCCAACATCGTGATCGCCTGAGGACTTTTCCAGCTGTAAATATAGCTGTCTATCTAGTCTTTTAACAAATGTATTGCATGAATTTTATATATCGCTGCTGTTATTTTTTTTTTCGTTTTTTACTTTGCTTGAAAGTTGCGACTTCTGAATGTGGGAAGGTTCTAATGGCATAGATGTTACTTCATTGCACCAGATTTCCACATATAGCTCTGTCCCTCTCGGCATAAATGGCCCGCCATCTGATGAGATTGTTGAAAACAAGTAATCACAATATAGATGAGACTGCAGTAAAACTATGTGATTGGTGAAAAACGTAATCACAAAGTACTGTAGTTTTACAAATTACAAAAACAATGACAATATACAGCAACGTTTCGACCAACAAGGCCTTTATCAAGCAAACGAACAAAGAAGTAACGAATTAAAAACAATAACATATGGACGAGTACATACGGAGACATTCAAACGTTTCTAAAGAAAATCTGGGAATAAAAACGAATAACGAAATAAATGTAAAACAAACAAACAGACATAAAAACTAGAAATAGGAAAGAAGAGAAACAATTAAAAATCAAGTAAAATATAGCTTGATTACATGTAACAGATGCACATATAGATTACAAGGCATGAGAAGAGAAAGTACTAAGAAGCATAGGAATATCATACGTTGAGCCCACGTGGTACCATACAACGAAATCAACCGATTCTCCAGAGCAAATCGATTGCGATCATTCGAGGAACATGGTCGGATGGATGTGACCTGGACATCGTGAGCTCTTAAATGACCAGTGTTATTGAAATGGATGGCTACAGGGGTCACAGAGCATTGACATGTGTCGCGCAAGTGTTGGGCGATTCGGTCACTGAGCCTCTTGCCTGCCTCGCCGATATAAGCCTTGTTACACTGCTTACAGATAATGGCATAGATAAAATTACGGGACTCGCATGTGAAACCATCTTCAATAACAAACGTGGCTAAATGAAAAGATACAGTACGCGTCTGTATCACATAAACACACGTACTGCAACGCCGAAGGCCACACTGGACAGTGCCGAAACGACTCTGGATATTGGAATTAAGGCGATTGTGTACCAACATATCCCTAAGACTTCTGTCCCGTCTGTAAGCCACCAAAGGATAGTTGGGGAAGACTAAACGGGTCTCGTGATCTGACTTAAGGATAGACAGATGACGTAATAAAACATTTTTCACCAGTGAACTATGGGGGTGGAAAGTTAAGATAAGTTTTACTCTGTCAGAGTTAGTAGTCCTATGCTGGCTGGTAAGGGCCAGCTGGCGAGTGATTTTCTGAACTCGATGCATAGCCGATACAAGCACTTTCTCCGGGTATAGGCGCCTACGGAAGAAATCAAGCACGAAAAAAAAGAACAAAATCCCGTAGCACCATCAACAATCTTCGGGATCTACGGAACAAATTGCACTTGTAACTTGGTCCAGAATCGAACCTACAACCTTCAGAATGCCAAGCAAACGTCTTACCCACTTCGTTATAGAGACATACTAAGACGATGTTTACTGACAAACAACATGTCAACCAACATTTCCATCAGTTGTTGTATCTGACTCTCAGTCGATGCTTCACAAGATCCAGAAGGGCAGGTTTCGGTATGAGTGGATGTCGTCTATAGAAGTTTCTAATCTCCAGAGACTTACGTAGATATACTGTCCTGGGCATGCGGGTGTTTACGGTAATGAGAGAGCGGACAGGCTTGCATCAACAGCATCGTTTGTTGGGGAGGAAGATGGATAAGGGGGTATTCTTCGGTCTCTTCGCGACTGTCTGTTGGATGAGGACACTAAAATCGATGTTGAATCGATCAAGCGATTTAGGCAGTTTGGAGTTACCCGTTGTACAAGTCGAACTGGATGCCTGAGAGGCAGAGTGAGAGGTGTGTTTAATCAGTGAGCCACGGGAACCATCAGTATGCATACTCTTCGATATATGTTGGGAAGACTGAGCACATATGGGTATGCCTGGAGTGCAATGGCGTCAGTTTAGTAACCAATAACCATAAGTAACTAACAAAATAAAAATTCTTCACTTTTTAGGACTTTAGATTATAAAGTGCCTGTCACTTCTTATTTCTAGACCCTAGTGTGCAGGAGGAAAGAGGGACAATTCCGTTCATCGCTTGTGGAACATCGAGTGTCATCTTGAATGTACAAAACTCTTCTTCTGCTTCTTTTGTCGTCACACTACTACCGGGTTGTTGCACAGTGTCGTCACAATGCTACCGGGTTGTTGTCCAGTGTCGTGGTTTTCTGTTTTGTCTTGCGCTGTTCTGGTGGCTTGTGTGATTGTTATTTCTGCAGTTTCAGATGATTCTGCTATGCCATCTAACCATCTTTTTTCGTGGTCTTCCTCTTGCCTTCTTTCCCGATGTTCTGTTGTAGAAGACTCTGTATACTGTGGAGTTTGATGCATTCTTATTAAGTAGCCAAACCTCTTCATTCTTTGTTTTTCAATTTAATTCAAGAAAAGGTTATGTGTCAACTTTCTTTCTTATGCTGATGTTGGTGACTGTTTTTTCTGGTGTTGCTGGTAACTTTTCGCAGGCAACGCATTTCACATGTAATTATTGTTTGTGACTGCGCTTTGCTCATTGTCCATGTTTGGCTCTGGTAACACAAAGTAGGTATACAAATGCTGCTGATCATCTGTTGTTTAGCTGCCTGTGAAATTTGTGGGTGCCTTACAATGGGACTAGCTGGTAATGTATAAAAATGAAAGGTGTAAAGACGAATGACTTGCTTAATTGTACCGGGTTTTATCCAATATTGCTCGATTTCTTTCAGTTGAAATGGCACACCCCCATGTCGAGAGTATAGCACAAAAACGAACTCCGTAGCAGCGACAATAAGCCTATGGATCTTTTAGAAAAACTACATTCATGAGTAGCAAAAACCGGCCGGATTCGAACCACCCGACCTTTGGAGTTCACGTACGGATTAACTACTTAGTCACAAAGACAAATATATTATAAATCGAAAATCGTGACATATCCTTTACAGAACGTAGCCATTGACCACAGTAAACGAGTCGTTGATTTTATAGACACCACTTATACGTTCAGTAGTCTGCAATAGTCTTTTGAACGGTGAGGTCTATTTTTACCGTTCGTTACCACGGGAACAAATTTGTTTCCAAACAGCCTCCGCAGAGTTTGAACCTCGTGCATTTGGGTTGTGATCGAGCTCACTACTCTTAAGCTACAGGCGCGCATATATTTTTTTTTCCGATCCAGAATCACTTTAGCTTTTCAGCTCTTCGGCTCGGTGCCATGGACATCGTAACCCTTCGGTTCGGTGCCACGAACACCGTAAATCTGGGGAATCTGTGGCTTTTTCTGCCATCCTGCGGAATTGAACCCGTACACTCAGAGGGATAGTCACCCGTAGTCCAAAGCGCTACGAACACGCTGGGCAGACGGGCATCACCCATATATACATAAAATATATAAGATATATAAAATATATAAGATATATGTAATTTGTAATGTATTAGTTATTTGATTCGATATTAACACTTGTTCTGTGCTGTTCTAAGTATATTAAGCTTATTGATATTCCCCTTTGCTTTGCTTTAAAACAAGAAGCAGTACATGTTGCTATGCACATGTTTTTGACGTATCTGCTAGAGGCGATTCAGAAAATCGATATAGTTTGTTGACACGATTATCAAACACCATATCACTTAGATTATGCTTGTAACATATAACTGACAGTTGATAACAGTTTCGAAAATTATTTCTTTTTTTAAATGGCTCATACATCTCACATTGTCCAACATTTCTCCAGGTATGGCAGAGGGGTATCGTCTCTGCGGCGTAGTGGTTTGGTACTCGGCTCTCGTTCTAAATGTACCTGGTTTGCTCCCTCGTAAGGCAATCGGGATAATTTTCCAGAGACCCCTGATCTCAGTGTAGGTGAGATCGAGTTCCTAGTCCTATCGGAAACGTACGATAAAAAGTAAAGTTTTGTGTTCACGTTGAGCAGGTGAAAGAACCCTAAGCAGTTTAAAATCGAGAAGAGCAGCATGGAAAGCCGCTGCCCGGGAAAAAATTCATTAGAAAAAAATTTTTAAATACAAAATATTCTCACCGTCTTCTAAATTACATCTGGGAACCTAGTAGTGTTACGGAGTTCGTACTCTGCCGTTGAGATGCCGTCCTGTTAAAGAGATCGAAGCACACATGATTACTCATCGAAGTGTGTAATAGCTCTATAAATAAATCTATAATTATCCAGGAATGATTCATGTTAAAATATCAGAGTAATCCGACAGAGGGAACTATTCTTCTTCTTCTGCGTTCTCCCACTATTAATTCAGACCTAGTCATGGCGACAGGTGTTGCGCTTCTGGGTAGTTTTTTGCGTGAAGGCATGCTTTCCTTATTGTCAATGCCCATCGTCATACAGGAGTTCCTTCTCCAACTTCAGACGTGCAGAGGGAACTATAAGAAACGAACTTACTTATAACAAGACACAGGGCCGTGCTGTATATTTTCTCAGTATGATGCAAGTATTCGAAATGCCGCCTTTTAAATGTTTTTTTTCCTTAAAATAAGCTTAAACTGTAGTCTTCTTTATGTTTCTTATGCCGCCCCCTTTACGGTACCGCCTGATGCTGCCGCCTCTCTGCATCATAGTACGGCATGGCCTTGACAAGACAATATGAAGACTATTGTTAGCACTTGCACGAGATCGTGACAGAAATCAATAAACACTTAAAGCATCTCCGTGTGTTTCTTCTATTTCTCAAACTTGTACACAAATATGTTGACAGGAAAAGAATAATAATTAAAATACTTTGGATTTTCCACGTGGAATTAAATCAAACTTTTATGTTTGTTTACAAATACGATCTGATACAGTGTGTTCAAGGTAAAAGCAGCCCCATTGACAAATCAAAAGTTGCCAGGTATGCATTGCGTTTTGTCTATTTACTATTTAAACCGGTTCTGACTAGCTCATCTTTTCGTACATTTGTTCATCGCCCCTGCTCGCACCCTAATTGCACACCATCACAAAAAAGACTCACTCACTTGACCTATAAAAAAAAAAGGTAAAAGAACCCTTTCATACCTCGTGGTATATAGGTCAAGACCTGTATTTTTCATTGACCGTCGGCACACAATGGGTGATGTGGTCAGCATCACGCCGGCCGCCTTTACTTTCCCAAAGCATGTCTGGTACCCAGTTGAGGCTGGGTCGACCTGAGAGCCGTCGTGGTCGGGAAAATTCCACGCACATTGCGGGAGCTGTACCCAGACAACCAGCCTTGCGAAGTGAGTTCACTGGCAACTACGCTACGGCGACTCTCACTTGACCTATACTACGTTATAATTGAACCTTCAAATTTTCATAAACATATGCCAGATTGGCTCCCTTGACTCTTTGCGTTTATCTTGAACAACCCAGAGCCAACTATACATTTATTTAGAGTTGACTGTGAAGAACCTGTATAAGCAATAATAGTCACGCTAGCGGTGTCAGTTACTAAGTCGCTTAGCTCATACCTTACGTTCCGAAAGTCGTGTGTTCGAGTGCGGACGACTGAATCTGTTCACGAGTGCAATGTGTCCAGAGACCCCAATGATTGTTCCGGAGTTACAGACTTTGTCATTTGTGCAATACTCTCGGCATGTGGCGTGTCATTACTAAAGAAAGGTTTTACATATAAAATCTAGTACAATGAAATCAACCCTTCCGATTATACCATTTATGACTTGATCTTAGATTGGAAGGATGTGCCCCCTATCAAAGTGGTTTTCTTATGGTGCTTTTTCTCATTCTGTAAAAGTATTGCTGAGGATTCTTTTGTTTTTAAACTAAGTCAAGGAACCTTTTTTCATATCTCTATTGTGTAATATGGTATTAAGCCTATATTTTGTATTGACCGTCGGCACACGATGGATGATGTGGTCAATATCACGATGTCAGTCTTTATTTCCCAGTGATTTTCCTGGTAACTTAGACTGAATATAATTTAAAACTACAAGAGATAGGATGAGATGAGATTGTTAATTTATTAGTTGAGATTGTTAGTTTATTATTGTTAAAAAGAGGATCACTAACAATATGTAGCATGTTTAGTTCTACATACTAAGATTAGGACTTTGGTTAAAAAAAATTTCCGATCCAGAAGCACTTGAACTTTTCAGCTCTTCGGCTCGGTGCCATGGACATCGTAAACTCTTGCTTCGGTGTCACGAACACCGTAAATCTGGAGAACCTGTGGTTTTTCTGCCAACCCGCGAAATTGAACCTCACTCACAGGGGCTTTGTCACACGTCGTCCAACGGGCTACGAACATGCTGGGCAGACGGGCATACTTTGATAAACCAAGAGGTTCAACTAAGACACCGTCAATCTTGAGAACCTGTGGTTTTTCTGCCAGTCCGCGGAATTGAACCTCACTCACAGGGGACTTGTCACACGTCGTACAACGAGCTACGAACATGCTGGGCAGGCGGGCATACTTTAGTAAATCAAGACGTTCAACTAAGACACCGTCCTAACACACGGGATACAGCCATGATAATGCGAAAGACATGTTAACAGAAACGCAGTGTCTTGTAAAAGAATATTTATTGAAATATACTTCCCCAACCAACATATTTCTATGTCGTGTGTTATTTTTCTTTCTATACCTTTTTAACTGGATGGAACAACTGATCTGTTTATATTTTTTTTACTTGTCTACTGTAAACGTCAACACTTGTTTGTCATTTCAACATCCTTGCAATCGAACTATGGGTTGGTGGGTAAACAGTGGTATCTTATTAATAATTGGTATTTTGACATTTGTTGGATGACAATGACACCACTTTTTTTTTTTAAACTCATTTCGGTGGGGTTTTTTTTATCAAGTGGGAAATGTAGTATTTTATAAAAGCACCCAAAGCAGATTGGTTAATTCAGTATATGGTGCAATGTAAATATGCTTGGTGGTTTAAAAAAAAGTTGCTGAGTATAGGTTTAATGGAACACGACAAACATTCGCACATGCACGAGTGTAAGTTTTTTCAGCGACCTCTAGGAGTGTTGTTGGAGCTACGGAGTTCTTGCTTTGTGCAATACTCTCGGCAGGTGGCGTGCCATTTCTGTGGAGAAGGACAGAGCCGTATGGGATAAAAACCGGTGCAATGAAGTCCTTCGGCTTTAAAACACTTTTAAAATACCTGAGAAGATTTCAATTGCATGACAAGGATGTCTGTAATCAAGATTTAAAGAATCTTGAACTAACCACATACCCATCAGAAAATGTCGCTAAATACAGATGCCTTTGTAGAAATGAGCTTAAGTGGGGAATGTTGCATTTTAAGTGAAGCCTGACCAAACAAGCAGAGGAAAAGATCAAATACTCCAGGTTGCAATCCCAACTCGAGAGATCAACCTCCTTCTTCTACAAACGCGCGTTGTCAATTCAGACGGAAGTCATGACGCCTGGTATTGCGCTTCTGACTGAGTTTTGCGTAAGGCCTACTTACTATTTTACTGGTGGCCCTCGCCATGCGGTGAGTCTTCGTTGTCTTCAGAAGTACTTGAAGTTTAAATCCTTCCAGTGGGATCGTTACAGGAAACCTATTGTCCACGAAACACTTGCCTTATTGCCTCCTCGTACCATTGGTCCCTTTACGGCGGTGTTCATTAGTGAAGTTCGACATCCCTATCGGATTTCCTGCATTTGGCGTGGTAGCTCCGTACACATCGTATGATAAACACTCTTTAATGTTCTTGTAATGCCGTATATTTGTGCTTGGATCTACGCCAAAGAGCATTTACCACTTTGCTGACTGGGTGAGGTCGTTCCGACAGATCAACCAAAATGTAAAACAAAACGAATGGGGCTATTAGTTGTTAAAGTTTAATATTCACAAGAAAGAAATGAAATAAAACAACTGTACATTTTAAAGCATCAAATACCATACAATGTACCTTAGACTAGAAACATCATAAGAATATACACAAAGAAACAATTAACAGTTGTTACAGCATGTACAGGTAACGAAACAATGAAATATCATTCTGTATAGTACTTCTTATCCGTAACTAACGACAATAAACACAGTTACTATATATGGTATATAATAATAAAGTAAGGTAACAAAAAAATACATCATTAACTCTTTCGTCCTTCTAAGCGGATATACTGTCTTGTACATTTTTTAAGATAAATGCAAGTCAGTATACTGGCGTGTTCAGTATATAATGCAATATAAATGCGTCCGTAAGCTAAAAACAAAATAACGGAGTTAAGTGTTAATGGTCACCAGTAGCGAAGTTGTTAACGCGGTGCGTTAGTGCAGTGTAAAGTCCGCAATTCAAGTTCTTTTTCTCTCTCTTCACCTTTAAATTCCCAACAGAGCACACGTCTTCAACAAACTTCTTCCAACTCTTCCTCTCTCCTGTCACCCCTTCCAATTCTTTCCATGTTTTACCTATTCTTTCATATCAGTCTTCAGCTCTCTTCTACCGGTATGGCTAGGCCTTCCCTTACTCTCTCTTTCCTGCGGATTCCAAAGCAGTGCCTGTCTTGCTATGCTTCCAGTCAATCTTCTCAGTCTGTGTCCTACCAATCGTCACCGTCTCTTCCTTAGCTCTTTCTCCACTGGTATCTGATAAGTTTTTTTTCTACAGTTCGAGTTAAGTTTGATTCAAACATTCTTGGTATGAACACCAGTAAGCGATTAGGATATACGAAGCCATGATTCTTTACCTGGTATTATCTTCTGTTACACAGAGCCTACAATCAATTTCTCAATGCCGCTCTATCCTGGGCAACTCTTTCAATCTCTTCATGTGATTGAATCCGATATTTCACGTCTCTCTCAGTAAAATTTATTTCATGGTCTCTTTAAAACTCTCTTTCTTTCTTGAAACATAGTCAACTCTAATACTGAACTGAATAACTGACCGGGGAAACCCTGACCTAGTTTCAGTTGGAGGGCGCTATTTTGTATGTGTTTAATCAGAGCCAACTATAAACTTATGGGCTTCGGACTCGGGTAAGAATTATGGGAAATCAGACCCCAACTATACCACGTGACCTCGATTTCCAGTATTGGTGCAAATAGACGAATTCATTTTAAAATCAACACAAAATGCTAAATCGAAGTTATATTATGCAACAAGTTAAGTTTAACAATAAGGAATATCAATATTAGAATATGTTTCATCAATACATAACCATAGACTCACAGAATTGCAGTAAAATTGCAAAAAACTTGCAGTGTTCTATCAAACATCTATATTTTCCGGCCCCCTTTTCTGATCTAGGTCAGGAACACCCACTCAGTTGTCTGGCCCAGTTATCTAGAGTTGGTTGTGGTTTGATAGAACACTGCAAGCTTTTTTTTGCAATTGAACTAAATTATATGAGTCTATGGTTATTTATTGATGAAAATATTTCCGAACGTAACAGATCTCAGGACGACCAAACCTTAACTGGGTATTAGAAAACGCACTGGAAAATCTTCTTCTTCTTCTCGTTCGCTGATGTTCAATGTCTACACAATAAATCTGGTTCTCTGGATGAATGTAATTGTGTTTGTTAGTTCATCAAGGCTTCTGTAGAAGGCATGCAGCCAGTCCCTCAACCCCAGGTGGTAGCTAGCAGACCAGAAAGGTAGTTTAGATAGATAGGTTGGTAGATATGAAATTAGTTGACCGTAGTGTTTGCACACCAAATCTGCACGTTAATAGCAGATAGCAACACTAGACTTCTAATATCGACGCTCAGGTCGCGAGCACTGGCAGCCAAGAACAAATGGATAGATAACACGTAGGTTGCGAAAGCATGACTGACAATCAAGCTGCAACACCCGCACAAGATGGAAACTAACTCTCCCACGAATCTCACGAAATGTGATTAGAAAATAGTCAAGATAAGACAAATACAAACTAGAACGAGACATTGACGTAGTGAAACTAGTTGACGTAGAATTGTGTAATGACTGCGTAGCAACGTTAGTGACAAAGAGAGAGGAACATAAACACGATTGATGAACGGACGTGTTTTTAGGCAAGAAAGCTTTATGCTTGTATGTCAATAAACATGTAACATGCCACCATCAAGATTGAGTTTATATATTATTACCGTCTGGTATGAATCATCATCATGAGAGAATGGAAATTGTAGAACCATCACCAAAATCCTACAACAAATCATAAACCAACATCAACGACACCATCAAACTATAACACTTACAAAATGCTTTGTGTGGATGTTTGTCTCTGTTGGCCAGTGTTCTTTCTGCAGTTCAGTCATCATGTGACAATCTTCCAGGACTGAAAAGTAAAAACGACCAGCGTAATGTTGACCACATCACCCATCGTGTGCCGACTTTCAATGAAAAATATGAACCTAATACCATATTACCAAATATACATCAAGGTATAACAATGGCTTCTTCACTTACATGTCCCAAATAGTAGTTACAAGTGATATACATATCAACCAACATGTTAAAATATGACATGTGTACACATTATGACAACTTATTATTGTGTTCAATATATAATTAATATTTAACTAATTATTGTGTTAAATTATGATAATACAAATAATAATTAAGGTTACTTAAAATGTGCATCCTTTTGTAAAAAGCTCTAACTCTCTTTCTCTTTCTATCTCTCTCTCTCTCTCTCTCTCTCTATTCCCTAAAATCATCTCAATCATTTTGTAGATATATTTTTTTTTCGATCCAGAAGCGACTTGGCTTTCAGCCTTCGGATCGGCGCCATGGAGATCGTATCCCTTCCGGTTCGGAATAGCGTAGACACCGTAAATCTGGAGAACCTTAGGGCTTTCTATGCCAGGGTGATTTACTTACATTGGAAGTTTGTCACCTGCCGTTCAACGCCACGAACACGCTGAACAGGTGAGTTTTAGTTAGATATTACAAGAAAGCATGCAATAAAACAATTGTAATTTATCTAATCTCAAGTGAGCTTAGATTTAAATGTTGTCACTTTAGTAACAAATTTTTGACTAAGAATACACCCTTAAGTTTAAGCATCATGCCAGACAGTGTCATCTTTGTTTTAGGAGAGAGAAGATCTACTAATCCACTTCTTATGGTGAGCAAGTAGAGTTTGGGATGGCTGCTGCTGTTGTGGATTACAGAGCACAATGTGCTATGATCGCATAACATAACAAAACATCTTTATCATTCACTCTCATTTATATTTGACTTCAAACAACTGCCCGTCTGCCCAGCTTGTTCGTAGCGCGTTGGACTACGGGTGACAAGCTCCATGTGAGTGCAGGTTCAATTCCTCGGGCTGGCAGAAAAACCACAGGTTCTCCAGATTTACGGTGTTCGTGGCACCGAACCGAAGGGTTACGATGCCACGGCATCTAGCCGAAAAGCTGAAAGTTCAGTGCTTCTGGATCGGTAAAAAAACCAAAACTTAAAACAATTCAATACAATATTCAGTCAGTCTCAAACAATATGTCAATATGAATGACTGAAAACAGATACTTAACAAGGGTGAAATAAATGGCATTTTCTGTATCAGAGAACACTGCAGTAAAACTATGTAGCAATAACGAAACACGTAAAAACTAAGTACTGTAAATTTATTAAACACAAAAACAATACACATCATCGTTTCGACCAAAAGGACCTAAAGACCAAAGAGACGTCAGTCATTTATTGTCCGAATCTATATGTTATGTACCTCAAATCCAAACATTTGCGAAATGCGATACTTTTCGGACGTCGATCATCCTACTCAAGCAAGATGACGTCCAAGTGACAAGCCCAAAAGTCCACAGTTCTGGAAGCCCAAAGTCACAGTTCTAGGAAATTCTACCCTAGTAAATAAACAGCTGGCAAAAAATCGAATATGCTGGCCGAGGCACCGATAGACGCATAACTTGGCACAACGCACAATAGCTCGTAGGCTCAGATCACATACAAACCACACAGATTGGTTTTATAAGTGGTGGATATTGAGCATTAGCAAAAGAAGAAGAATATGTTGTGTGCCTTACAAAGAAGTGAATTTTTTCACTTCTCTGGAATACTTTGCTTGATAAAGGCTTTTTGGTCGAAACGTTGCTGTATATTATCATTGTTTTTGTATTTTGTAAAACTATAGTACTTTGTTGTTACGTGTTTCACCGCAACATGTTCTGCAGAATCAGTATTAATTAATACAAACATGGTTTTGAAACTGAACTAACCAACACAACATAATTCCATAAGAACCAAATTTCAACAGCGATCAATTAACAGCAATAGTACATCAAATACTTTCAAAATCACACGGTTTTTTCTTCTTCAAAACAGAACATCCCACTACAGAACTTGTTCAATATTTTGAGGTAGTTCATTTTAATTATTACTATATTATTTATTCTATCTTGTTGACATACTCAAGAACATGATGAAATCCTTTGTCGACAACGGGGAGAATGTTGTTGAAGACAGATCAACCTAGCACACACTTCTTCGACACGGTTCTTCAACCTGCGAGGCGGGTAAAACAGCACGGATGGAACAAAATCGTCAAAATAGTCATAACAGTCAGCCACGCAGGTACTAAGTACCTATCCAGCGGAACAGGTCTGTAGCCTGTCACTGGAGACTAAAAAGATACTTATACATTTTGCTCAACATCACAGAAAAAGGGAGACAAAACCATAAATGTAAGTTCATCAGTAATATTTAAGATTTATGTCCCTTATATGAATATATATTTTTTTTTTGGATCAGAAGAATAGTCGGAACAACACCTGTTGTTAGATTTATTGAAAAACAGAGACTCAAATGGTTTGGCCACTTGGTGAGAATGAACCCGAATACACCAGTTGCAAGAACATCAACATGAAAATGGAATCATCAAGAGAAAGAGGCAGAAAAAAAAGATGGATTGATGGAGTTACAGACATCTTAAAACTCCACAATACCACAGCTTATCAAGCGACCGAGCGTGCACTATCTCGAAAACCGATCATCAATTAAACCAGCCACGCCTAACGGTAACAAAGCAGAGAAGGACAAAAGAAAAGAAACCATACTTAACAAACTTAAAAACTTGGACTCTCCACAATTAGTTCATTCCTTTTCATTGGGTTAGTTTTTCAAACGCTAAAATATATCCCAAAAAAGGGCTCGTCCTTAAGTTGTCCTGTGAAGGAGAGGTCCTCGACTTAAAGAGGTTATCAGCTCTTACATAACGCACAGATCACATCGTACAATTTGTGTTTCCAGTCGAAACTTATTGGTGTTATTCTTATTAATATGTCTGTATCTTGGCAACATATGGTTGTGAGACATGGACTATCGAACGAAAGCGGCGGAGAAGATCATTAATGCCTTTGTATGCATGTGCTACATAAGAGTACTTAGAATATCATGGACAGAGAAAAAAAATGCTTCTTTTCTGCAACAGCTTGATATCAAAGAGAGTTAGCTATTAAAAAGTATACCATCAAGGAACATTAAATATTACGGACACATCAAACGATATGAGTTCCTAGATAAGATAATTTGGGAGAAATGGTGCCTGGAAGAAGAATGAAAGGAAAATCTAGAAGACGATGGATGCAAGATGTCTATGACGATCTGAGAAAGATCTTTGACAAGAACGACTGAACGTTGCATCCCAGTTCTTAGGCCTCTACTTGTGTATGGTACCATACACTTGTAGGACAGGGATTTCAGTTTTATGTTATGGGAAATGTTTTGAGTCTGTCTCACTGACAGTCAGTCCCCACACTTTCCCCTTTCTTCTTTTCGCCCTATGTTTGGGCTTTATGATCTTGTTTTCTACTTCTAAAATCTGCATCTAACAAAACTGCACATTTTCATAATAATGAGAAGCCTACAAGTTACTATACTGTAGGCCTAACATTTACAACATTTTCTAATAACTGTGGTGCTTGTATTACCCTTCCATGCCATTCTGTAACTTGTTACTACTACTCAGTGGCGGCTCGTCATTAAGGGCCTGTGGGGCCGGGCCCACCAAAAGTAATGTGAACGTGTATTTATTGTTTTATAAATTAAATAATAACCTAACCCAGAACCATGTTTTTTTCAAAATATTTGTCAGGCCCTACCAACAGAAATGATCACGAGCCGCCACTGCTACTACCACTAATATCAATACGATTATTTGTTTTTCTATTGATCTCATTGTCAAATTATAACTCGACAACAAGATAGTGTCATTTAATAATCATATTGTTGTAATTTAGTTCAGTTTAGTCGTCAGGTCATCATCACAGCACGTTGAACCAATTAGTCTATAAGTACTCAGATCTCTTCCTCAGTATGTCCCTCAGCATGTGACGACTAACGACACCGGTTCTTTGTTGCTTTACTATTGTTCTTTCTCTGCCAGTATAGCGTTCTTGTCGAGCTAAACCACGCTTAACTTTGAGTTATTGCAGTCTGGTTAGTGTTGTAGATTCACCACTATTACTTGAACCATGTACACGTCCTCTCTCCCTTTGATGAATTGATATACCTATTGTTATATTACAACATGATCACGTCAACTACGTAACTCTCACTTCCTGTTTCTTTTGTCACATTATAACTCTGTCACATTCATTCTGTCACATTCATTCATATCATCCCATTATAATTCAATCACAACTTCATGTCACACTTTATAATAATAGTACAACATTATAACTCAACCACATCTTACTGTCACATTTGCTACTCATATTCCCACAATTTATTTCAGCCAAAACATCGCTTTTAATCTTTTGTAATCCAACGGCCATTTATAGCTTAATCACTTACTCGTTCATGTCACATTACTTTCTCATATCGTCACATGATAATCTGAAAATCATTGTCACGTTTCTACTCATATCGTCACATGATAACTTAAACATCACCATGTGACATTTTCTACTCATATTGTCACATTACTATTCTGAAAACATCTTCTTGTCACATTTCTTACTCATGTCATTCCATCTTGTACACTTATCATCACATGATAAATCTGAAAACATCATCACATTTTCTGATATTGTCGTCACAGGCTAACTGAAAACATCGTGACATTTCCTACTCATATCGTCACATGATAGCTCTGAAAACATATCGTCACATGATAGCTCTGAAAACATATCGTCACATGATAGCTCTGAAAACATCATATCTACACAATGATAACTCTGGGAACATCATATTGTCACATCTACTCATATCATCACATCGTAACTCTAAAAACATCATATCGTCACATTTCAAACCTGCCGTATCATTATGTCACCATTAAAACAACAATCATGGTCTCAAACTGATTACTACAGATCACTAGTGACCTCATTAGAAGCTGGACTCCTGGGATTATCAGCCGGCTTGACCATCATTTGTACAGCTTTAAGTGATGAGTACATATGTATTGTGTTCCATTGGATGCCGTCCCTCTGGAAGTAATTCTTATGGAAACCCTTGTGGTAGTATTTACCATTTAGATGAGCCTCGAAGCAATTATTAAACCACCAGGCACCTTGATAATGTTGGGCACATGAGTCATAGAACCTGTGGTTGATGAAAACAAAACAGTGTAGAATATATATATATAATAATAATAATAATCAGTGCCTGATACATCAAAATGAACAAGATCTACAACATCATATTGACACCTTGAACAAAATTGTGTAAAACATGACATGAAAATCAACAACACTAAAACAGAAATAATGAATATGGGAAGAAAACATAATAATCTAGACATCCGTGTCAATGGCAATAAAATAAACCAAGTGAAAGAATTCAAATACTTAGGAAGCATATTCACAGAAGACGGAAAACTGGATAGAGAGATAGAGGCTAGAGTGCAAAAGCAAATGCTGTAACCTACTAGCTAGCCAAACTATTAAAGCACCCAAAAATTTCACAGGCAGCTAAGCAACAGATAATCAACAGCATTTTTATACCTAATTTGTGTTACCAGAGCCAAACATGGACATTTAGCAAAGCGCAGTCACAAAAATAACTACATGTGAAATGCTTTGCCTGCGAAAAGTTACCAACAACACAAGAAAAGACAGAATCACCAACATCAGCATAAGAAAGAAAGTTGGCACAAAACCGTGCTTGAATTACATAGATAAACAAAGAATGAAGTGGTTTGGCCACTTAATAAGAATGCATCCAAACTCCACAGTATACAGAGTCTGCTACAACAGAACATCGGGAAAGAAGGCAAGAGGAAGACCACGGAAAGATGGTTAGATGGCGTGACAGAATCCTGTGAAAGAGCAAAGATAACAATCACACAAGCCACCAGAACAACGCAAGACAAAAAAAAAAACCACGACACTGGGCAACAACCCGGTAGCAGTGTGACGACAAAAGAAGAAAAGAAGAAAGAAAAAGAGGAAAGTGGAATGTAGATAGATAATGTGAAGTGTGGAAAAAAGAAAAGAGTTTAAAAATCACAATTGAATATAGTGTGACATTATAGTTTGATATGAGTCTCTGTGGTGTAGTGGTTATGCGCTCGTCTCTCGTGCCAAATGTACCAGGTTCGATCTCTCGTGGAGCCATCTGGATGCGTAGGTGAGATCGAGTTTCTAGTTCTATCAGAAATGGATTAGAAAACTTAGATCCCGCATTCAATATGAGCACGTAAAATAACCCTTGGCAGTTCAAATTCGAGAAGAGCAGACTGGAAAGCCGCTGCCCAGGAAAATTTCATTAGAAATGATTAAAAACTAAAGTCCTACAAATATATCTTCACCTTCTTCAAAACCACATCGGGGACCTTCGGCGGTGAGACGGAGTTCGTGCACTGCAGCTGAGATCTTCCTGTTTAAGAAAGTGATCAGAGCACACATGGTTACTCACCAAAGTACAATGATGATTGTCCTATAAATCAATCAATCAGTTTGATAGTGAACATAAAAGTTACAAACAACACTAGAAAAAAAACAGTCACCAACATCAGCATAAGATAGAAGGTTAGGACAGAACTTGCTTGAATGACAGTGCACAAAAGAAATTGTTCGACCATGTAATAAGAATACAACAAACTCCACTATTTAGTCTTGTACAACAGAAAATCAAGAAAGAGGGCAAGAAGAAGATCACGAAAATGATGTATAGATGGCATCGGAGAATCCTGTCAGAAAAAAAAAAAATATGTTGGACAATGCTCTGCGAAGAAATATTAAAAAATAGCAAAGCAGACATTGAAGTAAGAAGCAAATGCTTCAAGATAGAACGGACTCCTTAGATAAATCATGAAACTAACTTTACTGAGAAACGGGTGAAATATGGGACAATTCTATACACGAGATTCGACGTGTTGACATGGATAGAGCGGTATGAAGAAATTGTCTGCATGCAATGTGTAATGGGCGCAGTAAGAAAACAATACCGATTGACATTGTTTAAGAGCATTATGAAGGAAACAGTCGATATCAGGAGAGCAACGGGTAGACATAGATATAACTGGGAAATGAGAATCAAGAGGATGACATGCAGGACCGTGCTGTGCTATGATACAGAGAAGTGGCCGCATCAGGCGTACCCATAATGGGGCGGCATAAGCAGCAAAATCAAAATTACAATTGAAGGTTTTTCTTCTTCTTTGAGTTCGTTCTTTACGACCAATTTGAATTACTCTTTGTGATATGTTTGATCTTTGCCAAGAATGTGTATACGCTGCACATTGGTTTGGTAGGCCCTAAACTCATAGACTTACACGTTTGGGACACATGCATCCGATTTCAGCCAAACCTCCTTAGTCGCCTCTTACGACATACGTGGCAGGTAACATTGGTTCTATTCTTTACACCTCAAATTTGGACCCCGGTAACCACTCCTGCGATTGAAGGGAATTTTAAAGAAAAAATATTTAAGGGCGGCATTTCGAAGACTTGCATCATATTGAGAAAATATACCGCACGGTCCTGATGACATGCAATAGTCTGCCAAAGTATACCAGTAAGGCAAGAAACTGAATATGCTTAACTTTATTGCAGTCAACATTCCCTTCGATATTGAGATCTTATAAGCGGATGAAATCCGAAATGTGGGAGATGGTTCGATGCGCACGCTATGACTGAATCCCTACGAGCGTAAACTAGGGGGTCTATGTGGCTAAGTGGTTAAACCCTTTGCATTGTGAGTCGAATGTCGTGGGTTCGAATCCGGACCGCTCCGTTCTGTTCATAAGTGCAGTGTTTTTTTGCAGAGACCCCTAGGATTGTTGGTGGAGCTACGGAGTTCGTGCTTTCTGCAATACTCTCGGCAGTTTGCGTGTCATTTCTGCGGAGAGCGACCGAGCCATATGGGGTAAAAACCAGGTGCAATGTAGTCAGTCCTTCGGCTTTAAAACCCGTTCAAGCGTGAACAATTCGCAGAATGACACTTATCTTCGTTCCGTGACACATGGGTCGTTTCCATGCAAGGAGAGAGCAGACTTTCTGGCTGGCTCTGTCACCATATCAGGGGTAGAGCAATATATAGAGCTAATATTCTGAACGCTCTCACAGAGTGATGCCGTACAGAGAATGTTCATTTAAACCAAACCACGTCAACTGCTAGACTGTAAGAGCTGAGATTGAAAGTTGGAGCGACCATAAAAGAATATCACAACATATATATGAGTAGTTCGAACATCAATCAAAATCGAACTGTTATGGTCAGTCCCGGACTCTGTTGATCTTTTTTTTTTTACCGTTGTAATATCTTTGTCAAAATCTATATGTGAAATTGGTCACTCCTGTTGTATCGTTTGCTTGATAAAGGCCTTTTGCTCGAAACGTTGATGTGTATTGTCATTGTTTTTGTATTTTGTAAAACAACATTACTTTGTTATTACGTGTTTCGCCATTCTACATAGTTTTACTGCAGTCTTCATCTATATGGACACTGTTGGAGATATTGCAAAGGAGATCGAAGCACCTATGGACATGTCCGGAGTGCAATGAAGATATTCCAAACTGAAATTTCACCTGATGATGTATATGTCAGATAAATCAAATGTCCTATTATGAACTACCAAAACAACAACAGCAACAATATCACAAATATCAAACAGCAACAATAATATCACAAATATCAAACAGAAACAATAATATCACAAATATCAAACAGCAACAATAATATCACAAATATCAAACAGCAACAATAATATCACAAATATCAAACAGCAACAATAATATCACAAATATCAAACAGCAACAACAATATCACAAATATCAAACAGCAACAACAATAAATATCAAACAGCAACAATAATATCACAAATATCAAACAGCAACAATAATATCACAAATATCAAACAGCAACAACAATATCACAAATTCAAACAGCACAATATCACAAATATCAAACAGCATCAATAATAATATCACAAATTAAATCAAACAGAACAATAAATATCACAAATATCAAACAGCAACAAAATATCACAAATATCAAACAGCAACAACAATATCACAAATATCAAACAGCAACAATAATATCACAAATATCAAACAGCAACAATAATATCACAAATATCAAACAGCAACAATAATATCACAAATATCAAACAGCAACAATAATATCACAAATATCAAACAGCAACAAAAATATCACAAATATCAAACAGCAACAATAATATCACAAATATCAAACAGCAACAATAATATCACAAATATCAAACAGCAACAATAATATCACAAATATCAAACAGCAACAATAATATCACAAATATCAAACAGCAACAAAAATATCACAAATATCAAACAGCACAAAATCAAATATCAAACAGAAAATATCACAAATATCAAACAGAACAAAATATCACAAATATCAAACAGCACAAACATAACGCAACAAATATCACAAATATCAAACAGCAACAACAATATCACAAATATCAAACAGTAACAACAAATATCAAACAGCAACAATAATATCACAAATATCAAACAGAACAATATTCACAAATATCAAACAGCAACAACAACAATATCACAAAAAATATCAAATATCAAACAACAACAATATCACAAATATCAAACAGCAACAATAATATCACAAATATCAAACAGTAACAACAATATCACAAATATCAAACAGCAACAACAACAAATATCAAACAGCAACAAAAATATCACAAATATCAAACAGCAACAAAAATATCACAAATATCAAACAGCAACAAAACAAATATCAAACAGTAACAACAATATCACAAATATCAAACAGCAACAACAATATCACAAATATCAAACAGCAACAATAATATCACAAATATCAAACAGTAACAATAATATCACAAATATCAAACAGCAACAATAATATCACAAATATCAAACAGCAACAACAATATCACAAATATCAAACAGCAACAATAATATCACAAATATCAAACAGTAACAATAATATCACAAATATCAAACAGCAACAAAAAACAAATATCAAACAGAACAACTATCACAAATATCAAACAGCAACAATAATATCACAAATATCAAACAGCAACAATAATATCACAAATCACATCAAATATCAACAGCAACAACAATATCACAAATATCAAACAGTAACAATAATATCACAAATATCAAACAGCAACAACAACAATATCACAAACATATCAAACATGTAACAATAATATCACAAATATCAAACAGCACAACAACAAATATCAAACAGCAACAATAATATCACAAATATCAAACAGCAACAACAACAAATATCAAACAGCAACAACAATATCACAAATATCAAACAGCAACAACAACAAATATCAAACAGCAACAATAATATCACAAATATCAAACAGTAACAACAATATCACAAATATCAAACAGCAACAACAACAAAATCAAACAGCAACAATAATATCACAAATATCAAACAGCAACAACAACAAATATCAAACAGCAACAACAATATCACAAATATCGAACAGCAACAATAATATCACAAATATCAAACACACCTTCCATCGTTATCCTTATCTTTTGTACTAAATGGCATACTGTCATGATTTTCCCATAAGGAAGTCATAGAGTCTCCAGCGTTGCCATGGTACCCTGATACGTGTAACCTGTAGTTATGTTTATGTCCATCGACCCGGAAGTAGTTGTAGGCTGCGTAATACTTTTCCGCTCCAATCCTCCATTTCAATCCGTAACATTGTGTCTTCTGAATACAACACGAATAGAAATAATAAACTGTTAGTTTATATATATCACATATATGGAGATCATCATTATTTTTCTTCTTCCAACATTCCATATCGACCACTTGTTAACCACTGTGTGATATGTATGTGATTTGAAACTAAGAGAGATTGTACGTTGTGCCAGTTATGCGCCTACAAATAGTCCAGCACATCCGATTTCTGCTAGGCTTTTTATTTACTGGAAAGTCTTTCCTAGGTTCTACATCAGTCGCCTTTTGCGACATGCCCTGTAGGTCGCAGTGGTACTATTCTTTGCTTCCCTTGCGGTACCCGGCACCACATTTAACCCTTTCACGTCGTAATTGTTTTTTTTTTCACACCCATTAATACATTCCAGACTCATTAATACTGTAATATATACTGAATTAGCAAGTATACTAGCTTTGCGACATTAAAAAAACTATCTTCAGCCTTTATATAGACAAAGAAGGACAAAAGGGTTAAGTGTTTAAGCCCATGCCTTGCGTTCCGAAGGTCGTGGGTTCGAATCCAGACAGCACCGTTCTGATCACATGTGATTTTTATTCACGAGTCTTCTAAGATTGTTTCAGAAGTGGCGTATTACGTCCTTTGAATAGTACCCTTGTAAGAAAATTAGTTAGAGGTAGATAACCCTCACTATCCTGACATACAATGTTATTTCACAATTACTTCCCTTTGTGATTTATAGTCAAATTATAAATATTTCTCTCTATTTTTCAAACTGTGTCTTTGAAGTTATCTATTTTAATTAATAAGTCAATTTTTATATTTTCTCTATCTATATTCCACACAAATGTGTGACATTGAAAAAAATGTACTCGTACTTGATTTTGATTAATCAAATTTGCATTCTTTTAGTACAGCTTTATGGAAGAAGCCAATCGTGTAAAGAAGAGAAAACGAAGACCACAAAGACGATGGATTCAGGATTTAACTAATGGTTTGCGCATGACGGCTGCAGATGTCAATGAGAGAGAGAGAATTTCCGAAAGACTGTTGGGTGGTGGGACATCCTCAGCTCAGAACAAGCTGTTTGATGTTGATTTCTAGGCGCCCTTAATCACAGATTTAGTTGTATTTGTTAAGTTCCACAGGTGGCGTGAAATATTTTTCCGACCTAATGGCTCTGAGTTTGACCCAGCCTGAAATGAGTACCAAGAGAAAAATGGATAGAAAGGGGGGCCAGCGTGATGTTGACCACATCACACATCGTGTGCCGATTACCAATGAAAAATACGGGACCAGAACCGTATTCCCAATTTACCTTATGGTATGAAAAATAGATTCCTTTACTTTTTCTTTACTTTTATAGTATGTCAGGATGACCTTCGGTATATAGCCAAAATGTAAATGAAAACTATTAGATAAAATCAAAAAGAATATCTAATTTATGTGTTTGTTTCTGAAATCTTTGGTTTTTTTGTCACACATCAGTATTCATGTTTACTATCGCTTCAGAACTTATATGTTCCCTGTTTTACTTGTCATTCCTTCTTCAATGTCTCATCACTACTTCCATAATAATAATAGTCGCTATCGTAAGCGATAATGGCATCAGCCTCAGACCTGTGCTGCTGCACCTCTCTGGTGTGTGCGGACGTGTGTGTAAAGTCCAATCCTCGAACATAATCCTCTACTACAGGTGTGACATACATGATCAAGGTTAAACATGCGGGTGTTGTGTGTTCTTTTTATTTCGCGCAGCTCGTTTTCTCTGTACCTTAACGGCACGACGATTCTCACCTTTGAGATTTCCCTTGTGTTGTTACAATGCCACATTTGGCCAGGATTCCTCGCACGTGGTAGCTATATCGAAGAAATTTCAGAGACACTTAAAAGCGTTTTTGTCTGTCCCCCGCTGAACATCTTCCCCTTCAAGCTCGCCATATATCAACTGTTTTGGTACTTCCAGACAAGCCCACACACAGCGTTGATGTTCTCAAACTGAACTATCGGTGTAAATCACTACTGCATTGTTAAATGTCTCGCTTGCACTTTCATGTTAGTGTTTTACCAGTATGCATTGTTAAATGTCTCACATGTAAGTTCTTGTTACCCGTCTCACCCGTACTTCATTGTATCCCCCTTACATTCACATCCGTACCACATATTATTGATATATCGTAGAGCCTCACTATTCTATCTTGTCTGTTCTCCACTCCAGTTTGGCCTCACTATTCTATCTTGTCTGTTCTCCACTCCAGTTTGGCCTCACTATTCTATCTTGTCTGTTCTCCACTCCAGTTTGGCCTCACTATTCTATCTTTCTGTTCTCACTCCAGTTTGGCCTCACTATTCTATCTTTCTGTTCTCCACTCAGTTTGGCCTCACTATTCTATCTTGTCTGTTCCACTCCAGTTTGGCCTCACTATTCTATCTTGTCTGTTCTACACTCCAGTTTGGCCTCACTATTCTATCTTGTCTGTTCTCCACTCCAGTTTGGCCTCACTATTCTATCTTGTCTGTTCTACACTCCAGTTTGGCCTCACTATTCTTTCTTGTCTGTTCTCCACTCCAGTTTGGCCTCACAGCGTCAGCATAAGAAGAGATTTCTAGAACCAGCTCTAGTGTGCTCTTCATAAATAGTGTCTTTCGTCAGCTCTGTTATCTCTGAGGTTCATCTTTTGCCTTGCCAGCCTTTTGCTTTATATAAATTGTATAGGAGCAGCATTGCTCTTTATATATATATATATATATATATATTATTTTGATAAAAAGGTAATTGCATATCCTTTACAGGACTTTACGAATCAACCACAGCTTTTTAACGCTGTTTCTAATTTTCTAGGCATTATTACATTCAGTAGTTTGCCATTGCTTTCTGAACAGGTGGTGTCATCGCCCTTTGTAAAATCCACGCGAAACAATTTGCAACCAAATTGTCCGCAGCGTTATTCGAACTCAGAACGTCGGGTTAATAGACCGAGTCACTATCCTCTAAGCCACAGATGCCACCTAATATTAAAGCCTCACTATAATTCCATATTATCTAATTATGTTTGATTTTCTCACCTTGTGACGTCAGATAATGAATATTATCATTACCCAGCCAAAATTCCCCCTCGAGTGATCCAAACCCACGCTTGTAATCTTCCCATGTTCGGTAGAAATCCACTGAGCCATCTTGACGTTTCTGAATAACAGTCCATCCTAAAACAACAAACAAACAAAGACGATATAACTGTGTAAGTACGTGTTCAGTCAGAGGTGTATATTTCAATGGTGTTCAGTCAGAGATTTATATTTCAATAGTGTTCAGATGTGTGCAGTTAAAACTAATTCAGAAGCATACTGTTGGAAGGTGACCAGAAGTGTACTGTTGGAAGCTGATCAGAAGTATATTCTGAAGGACTTTAAGTGTACTGTTGGAAGCTGATCAGAAGTATATTACAAAGGACTTTAAGTGTACTGTTGGAAGCTGATCAGAAGTATATTCTAAAGGACTTTAAGTGATGGCAAAGTTCTGCTAATGAGAAACGTTTTGATGATGATGAGTATTATTTTAAGAGTTCAACAATATCTGCCGTGATATTCATCAACAGTTCTCATTGAGCCCAAGAATGCATAAGACAAATTTAAACATTCAATTCAATTCGATTTTGTGTCTCACTTTGTCAGCGATCTTCACGAACAAATTTGATTTTTTGTCTCTGTTTCTGTAAATGTTTATTTTTTTAATAGTGTGTGGACTCAGGCTCCTATACCTACCTACCTCTCAAAGTCTCCTTTGATGTCATACAAGAAGATAAAGTGGTTTTATTATTCGCTAAACCTGAGACCACACGGGCAGAAACTAGATCTGTAACTGTGTTTGTTTGGTTTTCAAATATGTATTCCGCTTAGTTTTAGTTTTTTTAACTGGAAAACAGCAATAAAAGTAAAACTGGAATGCACTATGCCTGTTGGTATAGTAGAAAACATCTCTCCAGAACTCTCTCTCTCTCTCTCTCCCTCTTTCTCTCTCTCTATCTCTCTTCCTGGTGCAGTTAATCAATATTGGCGTCATCAAATATCGAATGACGATGTCAGTCCTTCTAACATTTTCCCCGTCTGTCTTCCACGATCTCTCCTTCCTTGTATTTTACCCGTTGTCCCAAACTGTTGCAAACCTTCTCTTGTCATGATATACCTAGAGAAAATTGGTTGCAGATTCTTATTCTTTTGATCAGATTTCTACGTGTACAGGAATCTTTTAAAACCGCACCCTCTCTTGATTGAATGATTGATTGATAGGACCATCCTCATTGCACTTCGTTGAGTGATCATGTGTGCTCCAATCTCTTTCTTACACAGAAAGATATCAGCTGCAGTGCACGAACTCCGTATTACCGGCGTGGATCCCCGATGTACTTTAGAAGATGGTGAAGTTATTTTGTCGGAATTTTATTTTTAAGCTTTTTCTAATACATTTTGCCCGGACAGCGGTTTTCCAGTCTGCTTTTCTCGATTTTGGAACTACCAAGGGTTCTTTTACGAGCTCAAATTGAACACGGGAAATACGTTGTATTGTCCATCTCCGATAGGACTAGGAGTTTGATCTCACTTACACTGAGATCATGGATCTCTGGGAAAAAATCCATAGGACTCCACGAAGGAGCGAATCGGTTACCTTTGACCTCTCTTTTCTTCGATATCCGTGGAATTTTAAGCATCCTTCTGTAAAACATAACCACATATATGTAACCTCAACCTATCTTACATGTGAAATGTGTTACCTGAGAAAAGTTACCAATAACACAAGAAAAGACAGAATCACTAACATCAGCATAAGAAAGAAAGTTGGCACAAAACCGTACTTGAATTACATAGAGAAACAAAGAATGAAGTGGTTTGGTCACTTAATAAGAATGCATCCAAACTCCACAGTATACAGAGTCTTCTACAACAGAACATCGGGAAAGAAGGCAAGAGGAAGACCACGGAAAAGATGGTTAGATGGCATAGCAGAATCCTGTGAAAGAGCAACGAAAACAATCACACAAGCCACCAGAACAGCGCAAGACAAAAACAGAAAACCACGACACTGGGCAACAACCCGGTAGCAGTGTGACGACAAAAGAGGAGAAGAACCCATCTTATTGATTCACGTCATTGAATCGATACAAAAGTATTGGTTCAATATAGCGCTGGAGTATTCTTTTCAAAAGTGTTGTTGATTTTCAGTTTGATGACACTGATTTCACTTCTTATTCTACTCCTTATCTCTGTTGTACATGTTTGTACTTTTTTTAAATTTTTTTTTTCGTCCGCTTTCAACTCAGACGAAGTTTCATCTCTGATTTTTGCGTGAAAATCTGTTTTCCAATTTCTTACAATGGCAGCAGCGTGCACATTGTAAATTACTTACACTGGCAGCCGTGTGCTCAATGTACTCGTAATTAGTATTCCCTCGCCATACAGGCAGATTTTCTCCGACTTCAGAGGTACTCACGTTATCGTCCTGAGTAAGACGAGGGGACTCGAACAAATGCCGGACAGTAGGTTTGAACCCGAGCTATGAGGCGTCTCACAGCTAGCAGGCCGAGCTACTATCAATACTCTAGGCAGTCCCCCTGTTGTACATGTAATATCTGATGATGTGAATGTTCCAGGTGCGGCTCGTCATTAAGGGCCAATGGGGCACGGCCCCACCAATAATCGAAAGGGGGAATAACTTCCCGGAATAGTAAATACTCAAAAACCCATGATTTTTCCGAAAATTTGTGTCTGGCCCCACTAAGAAAGATGCAGACGAGCCGCCACTGGAATGTTCCCAGATTCTTGAATGGATAGACTTGTTTCAGTGTTGTGTTGTTTTTATTACTATTTCATTGTAGTGTTTTCTGTTCCTTCGAAATAACCATTACCTTTGTTTGTAAGTACCTCTCTCTCTCTACTTTCGATTATGTCATGTTTATATAAGCAATGAAAAAACACATTTCCTACATTGATATGTATCCTGTTTAGCAGGGCGCCACCCATTTCATCAGGAACACGTGCTGGAGTTTTTATACTGCTCAGTGTGTATAACATTACTTTCATTGTGATCTTTCTCTTTCTCTCTCTTTCCTTATACGGTTTCTCCTGTATTTTTTCCTGTGTTTATGATATCAAACATTTTTTTGGTGTGCATTTCTTGCGATTAGTAAGAAAACATGAATTCTTTACTTTTCTTATTATCTCTAATTTCAGTGTTGGTTTTGTTTTTAGAGTATTGTTGTTGTCAAACTTGGAAGACTTCCACGTTTGGAAAAGTTGACTATATGTCAGGCGAAGCTTTTACTCAAAGGGAGTTTATTTGTATTTCTTTTAAAGGGATGTAACATCCTTAGACGTTGAGCATTATTGATGATTAGAGTCAATCTTATTGTTATACTTCATGTAGAGTTGTTATACTTCATGTAGAGTTGCTATGCTTCATGTAGAGTTGCAATATTTCGTGTAGAGTTGCTATACTTTATGTAGAGTTGCAATATTTCATGTAGAGTTGCAATACCTCATGTAGAGTTGCAATATTTTGTGTAGAATTGTTATACTTCATGTAGAGTTGCAAGCAAAATATTTATATGATTGTCTTTACCTTAACTTTTATTTTATTTTATTTATTGGGCCCTACCCAGAAGTGCCACAATGGGTGGCCCCAGTAATAGTGAACGTGAAAACATTTAAAATTCCGAGCGTCATCAATCTTTCGAATGAAAGCTCTCGGAGCTTGTTTAAGGTTGGTTTTTTTGCCATTTGGCGTTTAATGAAGAATTCCACAATTTGGTGGCGATCTCGTAGGCTTTGATTTCAGCCAAAGTGACTTTCTAATTAATTTGTTTAATCAGTTTGGGTCCTTACCCTTTAGTGCCGCAGAGGGTGGCACCCAGTGACGTTTTAAGAGTGTAAAATACCGAGTGACGTCATCCTTTCGAACGAGAGCTGCTCGGAATTTTGTTTAGTTGCTAGTAGACGTTTAATGAAGGTTCCAACCTTTTAGCGGTGACCAAGTGGACACTACACTCTGATATGATCCAAAAGTTGCTTTCAGAATGATGATTCTGTTTATGTTTATTTTCAATTGTCTCTCTCTTTATTTTTTCACCCTTTGCCCCTTAGCTGCTAAAGACGTATATATACGTTTTCCCCATTCACTTCTAAAGACGCATTAACAGGTCTGTTATTATCTCTCCTCTGTGGGCTAAACACGTGTTAGCACGTTATACATTGCTACTAAAACTGCTATAGGCGTACATTCACGTTTGTGACCAAGAAACAATGAGCAGCTATTTTTAGTTGAGCCTTCGGAAAGTATGTAGCAGCGAAAGGGTTAGGGAGGCATAGGTCCACAACCAAGGCCTTCCGAGCCCGTCTATCCAAGACGATCTTTTCCAGATCTCTACCCATTTTCTTGCCATCTCCTTGCGTGTTCTTTCCTCGGTGGGCAAGCTATGACTATTTCTGGTTGTTGTTTCTGTACAGGATTTTTACAGGATGGGATAGCTAGCCCCAAGTACAACCTCCTTAGACGCCTCTTACGACATGCGTGGCAGGTAACAGTGGTTCTATTCTTTCCACCCCTAAGTTGAGCTCCGGTAACCACTCAGGCGATTTTCAATTGTAAGTCTTGTTTATAGTGTGGTACAAAACAACATTAAATGCTATCGAAGAACATCGATGGAATAGTAAAGAGATTGCTACATTAATTTCGCATTTCAAAACTGTCGGAAACAAGTCAACCCATGGACATTGTAAAACTAACCCTTGATGTAGTATGGTTATGTTTATTCTTCTTTTAATTGTCTTCTTTCCATTTTCATCTCTAGTTAACATTTCTTCTTCTTCAAACGTTGCATACCGACCACTTGTTAACCACTCTTTTCTGATTTGTATGTGATCTGAGCATAAAAGCGATTGTACGTTGTGAGAGTTATGCGCCTACAAGTAGGACAGCAGATCCGATTTATGCGACGTTTTTTATTTAATAGGGTAGCTTCCCTATGCAACTACATCAGTCGCTTCTTACGCCTTGTAGAGCGTAGTGTTGCTATTCTTTACTCTGCCAGTGCGTGCCCCGACAACACATGGGCGTTGTTAGCAATAAATTGTGGTTATAAAAATAACTTCACATTTTCTATTTTCTCTCCCTTGCTTACAAACAAATATGTTTGTCTTGCTTGTTTTATCAGTTGTCATTGTTTTTGGTGTTGCTACATTGTGATAATAAATGTTGTTTTTGACTTTTCTTTTCCTTGTGTTCAAATGCATATTCTGCATGTTTTATCTGCTATCTAAGGTCAAATAAAGACTGTGTTACTTATACATTAATAATAAAAGCAGCAATCATGAACAAGATGCGAACCGGGGTCTTGAGAGACAACCCTCATACTTTTCATATTCGCTTGTCCGGCCAGGAACTAACTACGGAGTCAGATAACAAATGTACCAGAATGGCAGTGCAAGTTATGCCAATCCAGAAGCTGTTAGCACAAACAGGAATAGTATGCGATGTTTTTACAGTCTTAAGTGACAGCAGTAGGGAACCAGGTATCAAGAATTCTTCAAGCCTGCTGGCGTGATCAGATATCAACAGTCAAAGTTTGCCTTGTCTGGATTTCGTTAAGTAGCTTCCTATCGCAGACTGGCATCTTAGGGATCATGCATCCAGTCATAGCTTCTAGCATTTCCAGAATAGTGGGTCTCAAGTTATGAGTTAATGCCTCATACTGGAGGAATAAGTCAAATTGTTACAAAAAGTAGTATTGGAATATATTTTCTACCTCTACTTGGGTTCACAGTCTATGAATTCAGGCATATTCAGAGCGCTTGTGGTTCTAGCAGATTATTGCGTGAAGATATGCTTTCCTTTACACCACACCCTCCCTCCACTGGGTCATACAGGTGTGCCGTCTAAAACTTCAGATGTTATATATCTTCCGAATAATAAAATATGTTTTGAGTGTATATCTTTTGGTTGAGAATATTGGTTTTGTTTCACGAAATTTGTTCTGTGCTAAACCACATCGTCTGGTGTGGCTGTAATTGTCTATTATGATGTGGCAATCCTTGCGACAGATGAGACTGGAGATGATACATAGGATTGTCTCTCCACTCTCTGCGCTCTCCTAATATCTTTGAGCTGTTTATATATCTGTTACTATTGGCGACCATAATCTTACACAGAATGTATTAACCTGTTTCAACAATTAGATCTATCTTCTTTTTACAATTTCAGCAGATTACAATTTTTTTGAAAATTATTCCACAATAAATTAGTTCAGCATGGAAACTGTGTAGTGATGATATTTTGACTCGACCCAATTGTTAATAGCAATATTGTTTCATAATATTGTTTCATAATAGCATTATTGTTTTCTTCAGTAGCTTTCTATCCCAGGCGTGCATCTTTGGGATCATGCATCAGTCTCAGTTTCCAGCGTAAGTAAATGATCAGGATTCCATGTAGTTCAATCGTAAACAATGTGCAGACCAATAATGTTTGACACAAACCGGCGTCGAATTACGAAATTTCCACGGCATGATGTCACTAGCGCAAGACGTCGTCAGCTTCTCTATCGTCGATCTAATCAATATAACATTTTCTAATAGAGTTGGATGCTTAAGGGAAGAGAGAGAGTGTGTTTAACCAGCGAGCCACAGAACCATCAGTATGCACACACTTCGACATCTGTTGGCGGAGACTGAGCACCTATGGGTCTTCCCAGAGTGCTGTGACGCAGTGTAGTCATCAATAACAAAATCGAAAAATAACTGGTGGAAAGCTATGCTGACAAGAGCTTTGTTCTTAGCGGGGACCATATGTCAGAAGGGTTGAAGGAATGAGGGCAGACGAAAGATGACCTCCTGGTCCTCCAGGTTGGGGATTGGGCAATGGGATAACAAACAACCCATTCCTTTATAAAAACACCTTCATGTTACGGAAGCAGAAGCAAGAGCTACTATTAGTACAGAGGGTGAAGGGAGCGAGGCCAATAAGGCAACTGATTTCATAAAGGGGGTGGGGGGCTAGGACAGCTCTCAGATGAACAGAGGATGGGGAGAAAAGGCATGTACGTCCAAAGGAAACATGGAGAAGAACTGTGGCGAGAGAGTGGAAGGAGTGCGGTCTGACGTGGGAGACGGTTTGTAGAAAGGCATCAGAACGGCAACTGGGGAAGTCTCTTGTGGAAGTCTTATGTGTCAATCGGGACCCGAAGAGGATATTGATAGAATAACAACTGGTAAACAAAAGTAAGAATGCGAACAGACCAAACTACCTATGAAACTTTCCACAACAGAATATCAGGAAGGAAGGCGAGAGAAAAACCGAGGAAGAGGTGGATAGATTAACGTAGTTGAATTCTGCCAGGGAACTAAGAAGAGAAGCACAAGACAAATACATAAAATCACGACACTGGGTTAACAACCCGGTAACAGTGTACTGACAAGTCACCAGAGAAGCGCAAGACAAATACATAAAACCACGACACTGTGTTAACAACCCGGTAACAGTGTGCTGACAAAAGTTGAATTCTGCCAGGGACTAAGAAAACCATCACACAAGTCACCAGAGAAGCGCAAGACAAATACATAAAACCACGACACTGGGTTAACAACCCGGTAACAGTGTGCTGACAAAAGAAGGAGAAACAACAGTAACGAGTTAACTTACCAGAACTATTAACCATTTTACAGAGGGCTTTAAATGCATGGGTGACGCCTGCCGGTTTGATCATGATGTAGTAGTCGCCCATGAACCTCATCCCACCTTGTTCAAACACATCTTGACATTCTGAAGATAAAATTAATAGGAACCATATCAATAACGTTAGTCTCTTTGTCTCCGGAGACAATAGGTTTTGCATCATACAGTTTGTTCTGCTCTGAATCACATCGTCTCTTGTAGCTGTAATAGTATATTATATAGTGGCAATCCTTGCAACAGCTGCTGTAGGCGAGGTGCATGTAACTGATGCATAGGATTGTCTCTCTGCCCTCTGCGCTCTCTTTTGCCTCCATATGTGATGATGTTTCTTTTCTTTTGAGCCGCCCTCACTATGCTTGTCTGTCTTTGGCCAACCAATTGTATTTGTCTATGTAACATGACGTTCAATCATGCTTGCAGGTAGGAATATATTCTCACTATTAGCTTCTGATTATTGTAAATAAAAAATATTTAAATATCTAAAGATGAAACATTGACTTCATCAGCTGTTATCGTAGCTTCAAATAGTAAAATAAATATATACATAATTTAATATATTGGATATTATATATAAAAATACATAGCCACATTACGTTTTGAAAATTGATGAGACACTATAGGATCCATAGAAAATTATTAACCTAATAAAAGCAACATATACAGATATGAAATGTAGATTTCTTTATGAAGGTAAACTAAAACATACTTCTTGAATAGAAACAGGAGTGCGACAGTGATGCCTTCTATCACCTTTGTTGTTCTTCAGTTTCAGTGTGGAATATCTTCATTGCACTTCGGACATGTCCATAGGTATTCCGATCTCCTTCGCAATATCTCCAACAGCGTCTAACGACTGACCATACCAGTTTGATTTTGTTTGATGAGTCTACTCACGTACCTGTTATGTTGTTCTTTTCTTTGTTGTTCTTACTGACAATAGGCTGTCAGCAGACAATTTCTATGGTATTTTTAGAAACAAGTAGTCATGCTGGACTTATCTACATATTTAAATGTTTTTGTTAGTGACACACTGTCTTGATCATGAACGTAAAACACGTAATAAATAATGGTAAATAAAACACACAGTATAAAACGAAATGGCGAGTCACCAAGTTAAATACAAAGATATACTACTTCTGTCAACGGATGTCTTCGGCGGGTTCTCAGACTGATGTGGTATGATAGAGTTGAAAACATAGACGCGTGGATATGAACAGGGCAAGAACCCATGATGACCCAGGTAGAGGATAAAGTGGCGGTGGGTTAGACACACTAGGGAAGACACAATCGAGTGTCAATAGACAAGCACTTCAGCGGAACCCGCAAGGAAAACGGAAAGTGGGACGTTCTAAATAGACCTGGAGAGGAAGCCTTCTTAAGGAACTCAAGGGTGCCCGACTATCCTGGCAGACTTAAAGAAAACAGCAAGAAACCGGGAAAGTGGTGAACAGTTGTTGAGGTCTTATGCTCCACGAGGAACATAGAGGTATAAATACAAAAGTAAGATAAACTGAATAAATGAAACTCATAGTATATCCTTTACAGGAGGTAGCCATCAACCACATTAAACGAGTCGTTGATTTTCTAGGCACCACCTATACGTGCAGTAGTTTGCCATTGCTCTCTGAATTTTTCCCTTTTGTAAAAATCCCACGGAAACGAATTTGCTTCCAAACTTGCCCACCGTGGGGTTTGAACCAGATACACTTGGGTTTGTGATCGAGCTCACTACCGCTTGAGCTACAGACGCTCACTATAAACTACGGTAGATAAATCATACAAGATTTATTTTTACAAGTTATCTTCTTCTTCGAACGCTCCATATCGACCACTTGTTAACCACTCTGTGTGACCTATATGTGATCTGAGCCTAAGAGCGATTGTACGTTGTGTTAGTTATGAACCTACAAGTAGGCTAGCACATTCAATTTCTGCGACGCTGTTTATTTACTATGGTAGCTTCCCTAGGCCCCTTCATCATTCGCCCCGTACAACACCGTCTTCTAGGCCACAGTGGTAATATTCTTTGTTTCCTTAGCAAACACATTCATCACACGGGCGAATGATTGGCATATTTTGTTCATCCTAACACCAGAACCTAAACAGATCTACCGGGACAAACAAGGACGCAATGACCACTGATTTTCCACAGGGATTAAATTTATGCCTAGGCATAGACTCAACCCAGGAGAAATATTCCGATGCCGGAGACAGACGCCGTAGCTGAGTCATAAAACCCTGTAGCGAAATTATCTCTTACCCTGAACATATTTAGTGTCATTATTTCCGTTATTTATCGGTTTAATCATCTCCGTATATGCTTATCACGACCAGGCATGCCATCTCAAAGCTAATATAACTTAAGCTTTCATACACAATTTGGAACAGACGTCAGCATGTAAATTGGAAAGAATGCGAAGAAAAGTATGTTAATGGCCATGACTCTTATTGAAAACAATAGTAGTATGGTAAAGAAGAGGCAGTCATCATTTTTCGGACACCTAATGAGAAAGTTCGTTGACAAAACTGTAGAGAAGAGCATTCATGCCTTTGAATGCAAATGCTACAGAAGAGTACCTCTCTCTCTCTCTCTCGCGATCACCGCTTATACCGATGTACCAGATTTCTCCATAAATCTCATTGATGTGGAAATCTGATTCATGCAGCCTTAGCATGGGTGTGTTTTTCACATGTTCAACGCCATTTAGAGCTCTGGTGCTTATCCTTCGGCGATGTATCAGGTTTTTGACAGCGTTTACTGGGTTCACTCTCCGTCAGCATTTGGCTGTCTCCAGCCGACCTGCAAGGCAGCAGGTTGCTATTTTCTTGTAGGGTAGCTACCCTTAGACAATCTTCTCTCCCTGGATGTTGAGCGTTAAGTGCCCAGGTTACCAGTCTTTTTTTTTTAGAATACTTGGTTTGCTTGCTGTCCAATTTTGTGAACGGTTTGCTCCGCTAGCCTTTGATTGTCCCCAATCGAACTACAGGGCAGTATTGGTTTTCTGCGAGAAGAGTACTTAGAATATCATGGACAGAGAAAAGAACAAACGTTTCTGTTCTGCAATGTCTTGATATTAAAGAGGGTTGGCAGTTAAACAGCATTAAAAACAAGGAAAATTAAATATTTCGGATACATCAAACGACATGAGTGCCTAGAGGAAATAATTTTGGAGGGAATGGTGCCTGGACGAAGAATGAGAGGAAGACCTAGAAGACGATGGGTGCAAGGTGTCATTGACGATCTGAGAATGACTGCTGCTGACGCCGGCTAACTTGCATAGAACAGAGTTTTTCAGGAATTATGTCATGGGAGCCAAGTTCCGGAAGGGACATGCTACTTGTTGAAGATGATGATGATGAATGAGAAAGAGGCATAATTTCGTGCACCGAATACATCTAAAGACAACAATTGCAGTGGTTTGGACATTTAATGAGAATGTATACAACCAACAACCACTAACAGCATACAATAAAGAGATCAGGTACTAGAGCCAAGGAAGACCAAGAAAAAGATGGATAGACAATATTAAGACCACACTACATAAACACGGATATAACGCAATATGGGCTACTCATCTGACCCTGGAACGCAAATTAATGCTACCACCCCTACGCTTAACGGCAGTAATGGACAACCAATTCCTTCTTAATTAAACCTAGGGAAAGTCAATAGACAATGAGAAAGGGAGGCTTAGAACACACTGTGACAGCCGGTACAATCTACTAGAAACGAGACGGGAAAAAAATGCTGGACAGCCTGGCTTCATGGCACGGAAGAGCGTCAACATCTGAGATGATAGCAAACACAAGGGGGAGAGAATTGTGGAGATCCACGGTCGCCTACAACAGCCGGCATGTCACCTGATGATGATGGTCTCTATCTATTCCCAGATATCATATAGTTATATCGCTCAATCGCTTATTGTAACTGGAAAAAAACACAGAAGAGATTATGGTAGAAGGAAGAAATAAATAAAAGGTTAGTTAGTTAGTTTGTTCCTTTCGTGCCAAAGTCGGCACATAGGGCAGAGGTTTTAGATCTTCATGTGATACGGTTCGTTGCTAGCAGTTGGAGATCTTGTATGGTTTTACATCCAATAGTTTACTTTCTTGTTGGATGGTTCTTCGAAAAGTGGTCTTTGGTCTTCCACGTTTTCTTTTCCCAACTGGTGACCATATCTCTTCTTCTTCTTCTTTGTGTTCGTTCTTTATGACCAATTTTAATCACTCTTTGTGATATGTTTGATCTTTGCCAAGAACGTGTATACGTTGCACATTGGTTTGGTAGGCCCCTAATCGCATAGACTTCTACATGTTTAGGACACGTGCATCCGATTTCAATCAAACCTCCTTAGTCGCCTCTTACGACATGCACGGCAGGTAACAGTGGTTATATTCTTTACACCCCACATTTGGGCCACGGTAACCACTCAGGTGGGTGATCACATAAGGACTTGTCGATTTAGTCTCTGTTCGTCTGATCTAAGAACATGACCTAAATACAGGGTGCTCAAGATAAAAGTAGCCCGATTGGCAAGTTTTGATTTGTCAATAGGGCTACTTTTATCTTGAACACCACCTTCGTTTCTGTATAATATTTGATACGGGTTGTTGGTGTGTTCTATCTCTCACTGTGAGATAAAAGGTGGTAGAGTTCAAATATTTTGACAGCTGTCGTTAACTATCGTTACTGTCTGTAATACCACTTTTTGGACGATGTAAGACAGGAGATTTGGAGACAGAGGATGCTGGAGATTCATTGCAGCCAACCTTCGATGGGAGACGGCAGCTGATGATGATGATGATGAAGACAGGAGGCACATGAGCCTGTGGAATTTAATAGCCGCCTGGCTAGTGCAGTCGCCAGAAATGTTTCAGTTTAGGATTTTCTGCATATCCCTACATAAATATCTCCTTAGACTTACAGTGGATTGAACCCAGGTTTCCCGTATGGAAACCCCGCTCTAATCCATTCAACCTGACGCTCCACATAATGGAACATAACATGTATACAGTGGCGGCTCGTGATCATTTTGTTGATGGAGCCAGACAGAAATTTTCGGAAAAATCATACTTTTGGGTTAGGTTATATCATAAATACACGTTACACATTATTTTTGGTGGGGCCCGGCCTCACTGGCCCCTACTGACGAGCCGCCACTGCATGCATATATACAAAAAAGTAAACCAGAATTGAATCCAGATACCACATCTCTCTCTCTCTTTCTCTCTCTGCCTTTTTAACCCGAATTAGGGCATATGCCCTCAACCAACTCATGCCACCTCTTCCTATCTCTAGCTACCTCCTTCAGCTCCCTCCAGCCCTTGTTTATATTTTTCATCAGACACCACATCTAGTTATACATTCTATTATATTACTTCCATTATTTAGACGACCATGTCATTAGCTTAAACGCTATCGTCTTGTAAACAGTACAAAATATCACAACAATTCCCCTCTTCCTATTATTTAACATTTCGTTTCAATGTGTGCAAGTATTATTTACAAGTTTAAAAATCAACAAGAGCGTCTTGTTACATAGGAAATCTAATAAAGAAGAACAGAAAATAAAATTAAATAAACCAGAACTATTTATCCTGAAACTTAACGACTCGTTTACTATTGTTGATGACTAAGTCTTGTAAAGGATATGTTACGTTTTTTATGTATCCTGTCTACAAAATAAAACAGCGTATATAATTTCCACTACTATCTCTCTTGAATTATAAACAATTCAGGGATAAGATTGTCTGCCGGTACAGTCTAGTGCATAGATTCCCAAACTGTTTCGGCCCACCGCCCACTTTGCACGACATAAACTTTGTATAGCCCCCTCCTCCCGATTATAACAGTTTCCAACGCCCCCTCCGCCCCCTATATATATATATATATATAACATCTCTATTTTCACTTTGACATAGAAAATTGATATATATTTCTGTCATACATGGCCAATTTTCAAATGATTATATACATGAAATAGAAAATTGATGAAAAAATGGATCGTGTAAGACGGGCATAAAATGAATTACAATGCAGAATTCAAATTTTTAGGGATTATTCAATCGCAAAATCACGAGAAAAAAACTTCCCTAAATGCTTCTGAACCCACCACGCCCCCTGGAAGGCTAAACGCCCACTGGGGCAGTAATACCCACTTTGGGAACCCATGGTCTACAGCGTGTGCAGATAAAAGTTAAGTAAATAACAGATTCAATAAAAGATTGCAGATCAAATCTCACAGTCTGCTCTGTTATTGATATAATTTAATGCGGTTAGAGAAATAAACAAATGGTAAACTTATATTTACAACAACAAAATAGAGATAATGTTACATGTTTGAGAATTGTTTGAAACTTAGGTTACTCAGATTTATTGAAACTCTCTCCTGTGTGTTGCCGGTTGTCTAAAGAGGAGCAAATAATAATAGCCGTCCATCGCAAGCGATGATGACAACAATCTCAGACGTGTACTGTTGCACCTCTCTGGTGTCTGCTGAGGTGACTGTAGAGTCCAATCCTAGAACAGAATCCCCGACCACAGGTGGGGCATACATGATCAAGGTTAGACATGTGCGTGTTGTGTGCTCTGTCCCTTCGCGCTGCTCGTTTTCTCTGTGACTCAACAATACGATGATTCTCAGCTATTCGGGTTCTTCTTTTGTTGTTACAGCGCCACATTTGGCGATCTTGCGCAAGGATTCCCAGCACGTATTGTCTATATCGAAGCATTTCAGAGACACTTTAAGAGTGTCTTTAAAGCGTTTTCTGTCCACCAGCTAAACGTCTGCCCCCTTCAAGCTCGCCATACATCAACTGTTTTGGGATGCGTTTATCAGGCATTCGAGCATCCCAAAACAGTTGATGTATGGCGAGCTTGAAGGGGGGCAGACGTTTAGCTGGTGGACAGAAAAAACACTGTTACCTACAAAGCATGTCGTAAGAGGAGACTGAGGTAGGGGCCTAGGAAAGCTATCCTAGTAAATAAAAAGCGTAGCAGAAATCGGATGTGCTAGTCTACTTGTAGACGCATAACTGGCGCAACGTACAACCGCTCTTAGAATCAGATCATATACAAATCACAAAGAGTGGTTAACAGGGGTCGATATGGAGCGTTTGAAGAAGAAGAAGAAGATTGAAATTCTTGAAGGATTGTTATCATTGCATCGGGTTTTACCTTCTTCTTCTTCTTTGCGATCGCTTTTTTAATGAGTATACCGTTAGACGCGTTCTTATGATGAAATCGACTGTTGTATGGAGCTCAGCTCTAGTACCATGTAGTTTTGATGATTATACCGTTAGACGTGTTCTTATGATGAAGTTGACTGTTGTCTGGAGCTCATCTCTAGTGCCATGTAGTTTGATGATTATACCGTTAGACGTGTTCTTATGATGAAGTTGACTGTTGTCTGGAGCTCATCTCTAGTACCATGTAGTTTTGATGATTATACCGTTAGACGCGTTCTTATGATGAAATCGACTGTTGTCTGGAGCTCATCTCTAGTACCATGTAGTTTTGATTATTATACCGTTAGACGTGTTCTTATGATGAAATCGACTGTTGTCTGGAGCTCATCTCTAGTACCATGTAGTTTTGATGATTATACCGTTAGACGTGTTCTTATGATGAAATCGACTGTTGTCTGGAACTCATCTCTAGTACCATGTAGTTTTGATGATTATACCGTTAGACGTGTTCTTATGATGAAATCGACTGTTGTCTGGAGCTCATCTCTAGTACCATGTAGTTTTGACGATTATACCGTTAGACGCGTTCTTATGATGAAATCGACTGTTGTCTGGAGCTCATCTCTAGTGCCATGTAGTTTTGATGATTATACCGTTAGACGCGTTCTTATGATGAAATCGACTGTTGTCTGGAGCTCATCTCTAGTGCCATGTAGTTTTGATGATTATACCGTTAGACGCGTTCTTATGATGAAGTCGACTGTTGTCTGGAGCTCATCTCTAGTGCCATGTAGTTTTGAATGTAGTGTTGTGTTGTAGGGCCAGTATTCCTTTCTTGGGAGGACATACAGGGGGCAGTCTGGATTTTATCTCATTTGGTTCGGTCCCTCTCCGCAGAAATGACACGCCACATGCGGAGAGTATGTAGAAAGACCGAACTCCGTAGCTCCGGCAACAGTCATAGGTGTCTTTGGAAAAAATTCCACCCGTGAACAGAACGGCGCTATCTGGATTCGAACCCGCGATCTTCGGAACGCAAGGCAACGCTTTACCACTTAGCCACAGATACCATCAGATTAAATGTAATTGATGAACGATATTGAACAAATGTTAGAACATTCTGGATATAGAACAGATCAAAAGTATAGATGTTATAAATCTTCTTCTTCTTCGAATGCTCCATATCGACCGCTTGTTAAATCATTCTATGTGGTTTGTATGTGATCTGAGTCTAAGAGAGGTTGTGCGTTGTGCCAGATATGCGCCTATGGGTGCCTAGACCAGCACATCCGATTTCTTGCCACGCTTTTTATTTACTAGAGTAGCTTTCCCTAGAAAGTATGGATATAATACTTCTTCTTCTAACACTCCATATCGACCACTCATTAAACCATTCTGTGTGATTTGTATGTGATCCGAGCCTAAGAGTGTTTGTACGTTGTGCCATTTACGCGCCTTCAAGTAAGCCAGCACATGCGGTTTCTGCGACGATATTTATTTACTAGGGTAGTTTTTCTAGGCCCATACCTCAGTCGCCTCTAACGACATGCCTTGTAGGTCGCAGTTTACTATTCTTTGCTCCCTGTGGAGCCCGGTTAAAAGACATGAACATGAAGGAATATTGTTTCATAAACAATATATTGTTCCCTAAACACAAATACATTGATCACAGTATACGTTACAGTGGTATGTGGAGACCAGTATTAGAGTGCATGGTTCCTGGTCGATGAGACAAGGGATAACCAAGACGATGGTGGTAATAAAACATTTAAGAAACCTTGAGCCTACAATCGGGACGGATTAGCATAATACATAAGAGTTCGACTATCGGCCTGAAGAGAAGTGGGTTGGGGGTTCAATCCCAAACTCGAAGTTCCACACGGTAAGGAAAGGAATTGGTCCTTCTACCTCCTGCACTCTAGGGTTTAGAATTGTCAAGTAACTTCATAGCCTAAGGACTAAAAAGGCTATGGGACATTTTATTCTATTATTGAGCCTACAGTTGGAAGAAGCTGGCGAACTTAATGAAGATTGAAATATTCTCGTAACGGGCCGTGATGAGAGGTACTTTGTGCAAAGTGTACAGGTGAAACACGTAAAAATGCAGTAATATAGTTTTGCAAAGTACACAAATATACAGCGACGTTTCAACCAAAAGACCTTTATCAAGCAAAGAATACAAAATAAGCGAAAAAAGCCGATACCAGACATAACATATACAGACAGACAATAAATCCCTAATCGTCTTAAAATGATGTATTTGTTTTATTAATCACTGGTCTGCTTCTCAAGTTTGTGCATTAGACCTTATTTTTATCTACACACAATCAAATGCTCTTGTTTTGGAAAGCTAAACTGATCCTTTGTTTCTAAAACGTTCGTTTTTATTTCCAGACGCCCAGTACATGTGGTACTGAATAAGAGCATGGGTTCAATTTCAGTGTTTGGCAAGTGCATCCACCTTGAGCCTCCTATACCTGTGTAGTATTATAATAATAATACAATAATGCTTCTCTACCGTTATACGCTACATAGTACATGCAAGTAATTTCACCATACCGCTCTATCATGGGAAACTAGCTTAATTACTTCAACGAAACTGAATCAGATATTTCTTACCTCTCTCAGAAATTTTGTTTCAGCGTTTCCTTAAAACGTACTCTCTTTCTTGAATCATTCCACTTCAGTGACTGCTTTGGTATTCTTTGATCATTTCTTCTCAATGTATGCCCAACATATCTCCATCTTCTTTTTCTTATAACAATTGTTTATAAATGTGTAGTATTAGTGTGTTTAATTTCTTCCTATGCCCGACTGCCCAGCGTGTTCGTAGCGCGTCGGAAGACGGGTGACAAGCCTCCTGTGAGTGCAGTTCAATTCCGCGGACTGGAAGAAAAGCCACAAGTTCTCCAGATTTACGGTGTTCGTGGCACCGAACCGAAGGGTTACGATGTTAATGGCACCGAGCTGAAGAGCTGAAAGCTCAAGTGTTTCTAAATCGGAAAAAAATGACTTCCTATTGTGTTAATTGACATCTTTACATCGCCTTGGATTCTGAGAACTTGTTCTATTTGTTGACTTACTATAACATACAGAAAACAAAAACTATGGTAATCAACAAGGAAATGGAAAAACCTAAAATGAATATAAAAATACATGGAGAATTACTACATCAAGTAAAAGTTTCTTATATCTCGGTCAGATGCTAACAGATGATGGCAGATGTATAACAGAAATTAAAAGAGAATAGGAATGGCCAAGGATAATTTCAATAGTATGAAAGTTACTGACATACAAACAAATCATAAACAGGCTAAAAATTAGAATGATCAAATGCTATATATATCCTATATTAATGTATGGCTCGGAAACATGGACAATGAACAAGCAGTTAGAAGACAGAATTGATGCATTTGAGATGTGGATATATAGAAGAATAGGCAGAGTTTTATGGACAGAAAAACAGACAAATAAACAAGTTTTAGGAAAACTAGACATGAAGAAACAATTATTAAGAGAAATAAAATTCAGACAAGTATTTTGGGCACATAAAAAGACATGACACCATGATAAAACATTTACTATAGGGAAAAGTTGAGGGGAAGAGCAAGAGGAAGACCGAGAGATAAGTGGGAGGAAACTTTAAGAAATGAACAGGTTACAGTCTGGCAGTGTGCAACACTAAGGCGAAAGACAGAGGATGCTGGAGATTCATTGCAGCCAACATTCGATGTGGAGACGGCACGTGATGATGATGATAACAACAGCGACAAAGATAGTTATTAAGATCAATGTTCCTTTTTCTTTTCTCCAATTCTGTTTTGCCTCACAGCGTCAAGAGAGATTTCGAGAACGAGTCCTTATGTGCGCTTCATAAATAGTGTCTTTCGTCGAATCGGTTATCTCATTGATCCACCTTTTGCGTGGCCCGCCTTTGGTTTGTATCCATTGTATCGGAGCAACATTACTCTTTGAGGTGCACTGTCTGTTGGTAATCTGCTTATCTGGCCGAACCATTTAATTTGTTGTTTCTTGATGAAGTTCAGTACTGATGCTGTTCCCACTTTTCATTTAACAACCGGTATCTTCTTGTTACTCACAGTATTCTGCGTAGACACTTCATCTCTGTCGTGACTAGTTAAGATCAGTGTATCACTATTAATTCTATCATCGATTACTGACGATGATTAAGGCATCCGTCTAGTACCGTGCTCCCAAAATGAACATTTAGGAACATGTTCACAATGAATAGGTCAACGATACGCTAGAGACGTGCCCTTTATTATGGGAAATAACTGCTTAGACATTTGTCAATAAAATCGATGCACAAGATACAAATTGTATATTATGAGAGTTACTTCACACTACAAGTGTCATTATCATCATCAGGTGCCGTGCCTACTGGCGTATGCGATCATGGATCTCCAAAAATCTATGTCTTTTGTGTTTGCTATCATCTCAGATGTTGACGCACTACGTGTCACGAAGTCAGTCTATCCAAACTTTTCTCTGTCTTCCTCAATCCCCTCTACCCTCGATTTTATCGGTTGTTAAAATGTGTTCTAAACCTCCCCTCCTCATCACATGTCCGAAAATGATGACTGTCTCTTTCTTATAATGATGTTATGCTTTCTCTGTGTTTTGATCTCATTCAACACCTCAATAGTAGTCAGTTAGCAGTCAATGGAGATTCGCATCATTCTTCTGTGAAACCACATCACTATGATCATCAGAGATGTTGCTATCTGTGTGTTTATTGTCCACGACTCGCTTCCAGTTGTCAGTATTGGTTCTAAGTAGCACTGTATAACTACAAGTATATCTGTATATACATAGGTAAAATCTGAATTGGTCTGCAGACAAAAGGAATGATTTTATTGCACCGGGTTTTACCTCATTGGACTCGGTCTCTCTTCGCATGAATAGCCAGCTACCTGCCGAGAATATTGTGCAACGCATTGGTATCTTATAGATCTCTGGAAAAAATACAGTCGCGAACACAACAGCGGGGTTCCGTGTTTGAACTCACGACTTTCGGAAAGTAAAGCAACTACTTAGTCAAATAGTCAGATATTTCTAGCAAGAAAATCAAGACAGGAAAAGCAACGAATGACACAAAATTTTACATGTCTCTCATCACCGTCATATCTTAACGTGCATTGACAACATAGACGACCACATCTTCTCTAAAACACAAGCTGCTGTTAAATTTCACTCCCAAAAATTGTATCGACTTAGAGACGCGACGATGTCATGCTTACACGCACGATCTCCGTTGCCAGGAAGAGAGTCACAACGGCTGCAAATATTTCACTACGGCTGATTGTTATTCTGGCTAGTCTTGTTTTAGTTTAGTCGTCGTATCGTCAACACTTCACATTGGAAAAATTAGTCCATAAATGATTCGATCTTGTTCTCAGTATGTCTCACAGAGTGTGCAGACTAATGACACATGCTCTGTGTTGGTTTGCTAGTCTTCTTTGACTTGCAGCATAGTGTTCTTGTCTAGCTACACCACATTTGATTTGAAATTCTTGCAGTCTGGTTAGGGTTGTAGATTCATCATTATTGCTTGAATCATTTACACGACCTCTCTCTTTAAATAAATTTATAATATCAGCCTGCTCCATTGCTCGCCCGCTTTTTACAGCACCCATACCTGCAAGTCTATCGAATATTTCATTTCCCTTTACATTTTGCTTGCCCTGGCACAAAAATAAAACTGATTTATGTCAGTTTAGACCTCCCTAATGACTCCATCCATTGTCTCCAAGTCCATCATGTCTCAATCTTCCTGAGCATATTCTTTGAGTCACTGAGAAAACATGCATAGATAAAAGTATTATTATTCTGTACTAAACCTTAAGAGAGCCGCTGTAGCGTAGTTGTTAGTGAACTCGCTTGTCAAGGCTGGTGGTCTGGGTTTAGCTCCCGCAATACGCATGGAATTTTTCCCGACCGCGACGTCTCTCAGGTCGACCCAGCCTCAACTGGGTACCAGACATGCTCTGGGAAAGTAAAGGTGGCCGTCGTGATGCTGACCACATCACCCATTGTGTGCCGACGGTCAATGAAAATACAGGCCTAACACTGTATTGACCTATATAGTGAAACACGTACAAACAAAGTACTATAGTTTTACAAAATACAGAAACAGTGACGATAAACAGCAACGTTTCGACCAACAGGGCCTTTATCAAGCAAGCGAACAAACAGAAGTGACAAATTAAAATGAAACACAAATGGACGACCAAATACAAACGTATCTAAGGAAAATCTGGAATAAAAACGAATAACGAAATAAATGTAACACAAAAAACACGCATAAAAACTAGAAATATAACGGAAAAGAAACAATGAAACATCTAGTAAATATAAAACTTGAATACATGCAACATATACCCATATAGATTACAAAGCATGGGAAAGTACTAAGAAGCATAAGAATGTAATACGTTGAGCCCGCGTGGTCGCAAGGTACCATACAAAGAAATCAACCGATTCTCCAGAGCAAATCGACTACGATCATCAGAGGAACATGATCGGATGGCTGTGACCTGGACATCGCAAGCTCCTGAATGGCCAGTATCATTGAAATGGGTAGCTACAGGGTCACAGAGCATTGGCGTATATCGCGAAAGTGTTGGGCGAATCGGTCACTGAGTCTCCTGCCGGTTTCCCCAATATAGGCCTTGTTGCACCGCTTGCAGATAATGGCATAGATAATATTACAGGACTCGCACGTGAAACTGTCTTCAACAACGAACGTGGCTTTTGGAAAAGACACCGTGCGGGTCTGTATTACATAAGCACAAGTGTTGCAGCGCCGACGGACACACTGGATGGTGCCAAAATGACTCTGGATATTAGGCTTGAGGCGACTGTGAACCAACATATCCTTAAGGCTTCTGTCCCGTCTGTAGCCACCAAAGGATAGTGTTGGAAGATTGAACGTGTCTCAGGATCAGACTGAAAAATGGAGAGATGACGGAATAAGACTTTCTTCACAAGGGAACTATGAGGGTGGAAAGTTAAGACAAGTTTCACCCTGTCAGAATTGGAAGTTCTATGCTAGTTAGAGAGAGCCTCCTGGCGAGAAATTTGCTGAACGCGCCGCATAGCAGAAGCAAGCACCTTATCGGGTATAAGCGCTTGAAGAAATCCAGCATCTCGTGAGCTCTATCGAGAAAATCGTCGTCCTCGCTACAGAGGCGACGAAGGCCAAGTTGAGAGAATGGTAAGAGTCACGACAAGCCTGGGAATGGGAAGAGGTATAAAGAAAACTATGTGCATCAGTAGGCTTGTAGTATACTGATGTAGTGATGGTGGATAGGCTGATAGTGATAGTGATGTCAAGAAAGTTGACACAAGAGGTAGATATGTGAGATGTAAACCGAATAGCCGGATTGAAGACATTAATGAAATTAATGAAGCGTGACAAATCGGCTTCAGGCATATCAGTAATGCCAATACAATCATCAATGTATCTATGATACACAGACGGAAGAAGGCCATCATAGGAATTCCATACTAGGTGCTCAAGATGACCCATGAATAGACAAGCATAACTTGGTCCCATTTTAGTACCCAGTACATTCTTATGCTTCTTAGTACTTTCTCTTCCCATGCTTTGAAAAAAAGAGCAGATCAGTGGGGTCGCCATGGGTACTAAAATGGGACCAGTTATGCTTGTCTATTCATGGGTCATCTTGAGCACCTAAGTAGGAATTCTATGATGGCCTCTTCCGTCTGTGTATCATGATCATTGATGATTGTTGGCATTACCGTATGCCTGAAGCCGATTTGTCACGCTTCTTAATTCATTAATGTCTTCAATCCGGCTATTCGGTTTACATCTCTCATCTCTACCTCTTGTGTCAACTTTCTTGACATCACTATCACTATCAGCCTATCCACCATCACTACATCAGTATACTACAAGCCTCTGATGCCATAGTTCTCTTCTTTAACCTCTTCCCATTCCCAGGCTAGTCGTGACTCTTACCATTCTCTCAACTCTTGCGCCTTCGTCCCTCTGTGGCAGACGACATTTTCTCGATAGAAGCTCACGAGATGCTGAATTTCTTTCGTAGCGCTATGCCGGTAAGTGCTCTCGCTATGCGGCGCGTTCAATCTCGCCAGGATCTCTCTAACAGCATAGAACTTCCAATTCTGACGGTGAAACTGTGTCTTTCCGCCTCATGTTCCATTGTGAAGAAGTCTTATTCCGTCATCTCTCATTTTCAGTCTGATCTGAGACACGTTCAATCTTCCAACACTATCCTTGGTGGCGTCAGACTGGACAAAGCTAGGATATGTTGGTTCTGATCGCCTCAAGCCTAATATCAGAGTCATTTGGCACCTCATGTGGACCGTCGCTGCCACTTGCTTGTATACGACCCTCACGGTGTCTTTCAAAAGCCACGTTCGTTGTTGGACAGTTTACGTGCGAAATCCCGTAATATCTATGCCATTATCTGCAAGCGTCAACAAGCATATTGGGAAACCGGCAGAACTCGTGACCGATTCGCCCAACCTTGCGCGATATCGCCAATGCTCTGTGACCCTGTAGCTACCCATTTCAATGATCTGGCCATTCGAAGCTGCGATGTCAGTCACACCATCCGATCATGTTCCTCTGACGTCGTAGTCGATTGCTCTGGAAATCGGTTGATTTCTTTGTATGGCCTTGCGACCACGCGGGCTCACGTATTACATTCTTATGCTTCTTATACTTTCTCTTCCCATGCTTTGTAATCTATATGAGTATATGTTGCATGTATTACATTCTTATGCTTCTTAGTACTTTCTCTTCTCATGCTTTGTAATCTATATGGGTATATGTTGCATGTATTCAAGTTATATATTTACTAGATGTTTCATTGTTTCTTTTCCGTTCTATTTCTAGTTTTTATGTGTGTTTTTTGTGTTACATTTATTTCGTTATTCGTTTTTATTCCAGATTTTCCTTAGATACGTTTGTATTTGGTCGTCCATTTGTGTTTCATTTTAATTTGTCACTTCTGTTTGTTCGTTTGCTTGATAAAGGCCTTGTTGGTCGAAACGTTGCTGTTTATGGTCACTGTTTCTGTATTTTGTAAAACTATAGTACTTTGTTTGTACGTGTTTCACTATTTATCAAGTTTTACTGCAGTCTTCCCCTATTTCGATATTGACCTATATACCACGAGGTATGAAAGGGTTCCTTTACTTTTTTTTTTACTAAACCTTAACTCTTTCAACCATTGAATATGCAACGACCACCCTAACTATACTGCTAGAAATACGCAAAAAAAAGGGTTGGAGAGAATACAAAATGAAGCTATGGGCGTCATCCTAGGTTTCGCTAGGGATAAACTCTGTGTGACAATGGAGTTTACCCTTGTACTTCCGATCATGGATTATCAATTAAGATATCTAGAACACATTCGTATCTCAAAATTAGTGCCAAAAACAAGATCATCCACTTCTTGAGGTGCTGAGCATCAGGAGTTTTATCAGTTAAGGTGGGGTAAATCGTGAATTGCCCACGATGCAGACAGTGTTTAACTGGTAAGTGGCCTCACGAATAATGACCCTGTGGAAGAATGAATACTCTGTCTTCAATATTTGGGAAAACCGTTTCCACCATCAGCAAATTCTAAAAGCCTGCACGCCCGTGCTGTGTCAGTGCCCACAAGGAAAGCACAGAATAATAACCCTGAGACCTACAAGGCATGTCGTAAGAGGCGACTGAGGTAGGACCTAGGAAGCTACCGTAGTAAATAAAAATTATCGCATAATTCGGAGGTGCTTGCCTACTTGTAGGCGTATGACTGGCACAACGTACAACCGCTCTTATGCTCCGATCACATACAACGCACACAGAGTGATTAACAAGTGGTCGATATGGAGCGTTTGAAGAAAAAAAGAGGACAAAGCGTGCGAGAATCGATTTCCCGTGATGGTGGTGGTGCATGTAGAGATCACGGACATCCTCAATAACAACTTTAATAAGAACGACGTTGTAATCTACACGAAATGATTCAATAATTCGCCACCAATTATATGTATGGGTCTTCTCGGCAATGTCATGTGGCGTAGCGGTTAAGTGCTTCTCTCTCGTGACAAAGATACCAGGTTCGCTCCCTTGTAGAGCCATCTGGATATTTTCCAGAGATCCCAGATCTCACCTATCGGAGACGAACGATAAAACGTAGGTCTAGTGCTCAATGTGAGCGCGTAAAAGAACACTTAATAATAATTTAATAATAATTCCTCACGTACCGTTATACGTTACATAGTGTCTGCAAGTAATTTCTCCATACCGCTCTATCCTAGGCAACTCGCTCAATCTCCTCCATGGAACTGAGACCGATATTTCCTGCCTCTCTCAGCTTTCTTGCAAGTTTCTGTAGCTCTTTCAATTTCTTGTGATGAGGTAGCTGGCCTCACCTACAGTCCTCCTCCTTTTCTTGGAACCGGCATTGGCAGAGTTAAAAAAACACTTGGCATTTTAAAATCGAGAACAGCATACTGGACAGCAGCTGCTCGGACAAAATTCATTAGAAAATATTAAAAATAGCATTCCTACAAAAATATATTCACCATTATCAAAATTTCATCGGGGACCTTAGCCGCTGCTATGTTTCGTGCACTGAAGCTGAGATCTTCCTGTGTAGAAAGAGATCGGGGTACACATGGTTAATAACCGAAGTGCAATGATGATGGTCTTATCAATCACTCACAATCTCTCTGCAATTTTACATGACTGAAAGGTTAATCACACCATTCCGTACATGAAAGGTAACGTAACAATGCAAGTATTGCTAATGGCACTACTCTTGCATTAGTCGCAAACATACAATTATACGCTCATCCATTTGGTTTACTGAGTATGATCCTGGAGTTGAGGATGGCTCGGTGGGCAGATAGTGGACTGAACTACTACAAAGGTCAACTTAACGCGGAATAACATTTAACTTCATTCTGTGGGGAACATCCTTGTTGAGGTCAATTAGAGAACGAACAGGCTGGCTGGCTTCGTCCCTTATATCGGAGGTCAACCAACGGATAGAGATGATATTCTTCTTCTCCTTCGCTCAGTATTGATCACTTGTTAAACCACTCTTTTTTATGTGTATGTGATCTGAGTCTAAGAGCGATTGTATGCTGTGCCAGTTATGTGTTTGCAAGTAGGTCAACATTTCAGATTTTTGCGACGTTTTTTTTTTTTTTTTAAATCTAGGGTAGTTTCTTACTCCCTACCTCAAACTGTAACAACAAAGAGGAACCCGAATAGCTGAGAATCATCGTATTGTTGAGTCACAGAGAAAACGAGCAGCGCGAAAGACAGAGCACACAACACGTACATGTCTAACCTTGATCATGTATGCCCCACCTGTGGTCAGGGATTCTGTTCTAGGATTGGACTCTACAGTCACCTCCACACACACCAGAGAGGTGCACAGCACACGTCTGAGATTGTTGTCATCATCGCTTGCGATGGACGGCTATATATATATACCTCAAACGCTGCTTAAGACATGCCTTGTAGACCACAGTGTTACAATTCTTAGTTCTAATTGAGGAACCCAGCAACACAGGGGCGGATCTGATATTCTCAGCGAACTTGTAAAGTATGACTACAACGAGGACTTAGACATAAACAAATCACATCAATAGCTAGATTCCATGAGCTTGGATTGAAGATTACAGTGGCCAGAAAAAGCAGCATAATACACGTATAAGTAGGTACATCAATCAATATTGACCATGTACGGATCGTCAATTTTGATGTTGTTGAAGATATTGTGCATGTGATCAGATCACATATGAACATGTTCAGAATGCAATAAGGATAATCCCAGCTGAAATTGAAACAAAAGTTAACATTGGTTCATATGTTATTCATACAAACAGTTATATATGTTATATGCTACATACTTTAAAACCAGTATAATTGAGGAGATACGAGACAGAGAAAGATAGAGAGATTTTTGATAGCCCCTGACTTCATGGCACGGAAGAGCGTCAACATATGAGATGATAGAAAACACCAGAGACAGAGATTTGTGTTCATCCATTATCTCGGACTCCAACTAGGGAAGGCCCTTGATGATAATGATAATGCTACATACTTGCATATATATATACTTTCTTTGTCATATACCTTCAGAGTTATATACTTTCAGAGTTATATACTTTCAGAGTTATATACTTTCAGAGTTATATACTTCCAAAGTGATATACTTTCAGAGTTATATACTTTCAAAGTTATATAGTTTCAAAGGTACAGACTGTCTGAGCTGCATTACACCGAAATGAACACATGGTATATTGTGCAAGTGATATTTAAACTCTCTAAAAGTAACTAGGCACTCAACTGGTTGATAAATGTTATAAACGCTGTTATGTGTGAGAAAATATAATCGACACAGAAAAGTGGTTCATTTTTTGTGCGTGTCGAATACGTTGAATTAAGAAGCGGTGTAAAATGGCTTTAATATGTATACCATATTTAAGCGGCATGTGATTTTCTTTGTCAGACCGCCCTGACAAAACGAAAACATCTCCGGGTTATGGGGATTAAGACGGGATTGTCTCTGAAAGAGAGAGGGTGAGAAAGGTGGGGAGGTGGGGTTGGGGGAGGGGAGTCAGTGTCACCTAGAATTACAGAAGAAATCTCAAAACAGAACAAACATAAAAAATGAAATAATGTTCTTTTCATATGAACATTTTCAGGAATGGAACATGAATACCTACATTTGAAATGCGCTGCCTGCGAAAAGTTACCAACTAAACAAGAAAAGACAGAGTCACCAACATCAGCATAAGAAAAAAGTTGGTACAGAACCTTGCTTGAATTACATTGAGAAACAAAGAATGAAGTGGTTTGACCACTTAATAAGAATGCATTAAAACTGCACAGTATAAGAAGTCTTCTACAACAGAACATCAGGAAAGAAGTTGAAAGGAATAACATGAAAATCATGATTAGATGGCATAGCAGAATCCTGTCACAAAGCAAAAATAACAATCACCCAAGCAACCAGCACAGCTCAAGACAAAAACATAAAACCACCACACTGGGCAACAACCCGGTAGCAGTGTGACGACACTGGGCAACAACCCGGTAGCAGTGTGACGACAGAGGGCAACAACCTGGTAGCAGTGTGACGACACTGGGCAACAACCGGTAGCAGTGTGACGACACGGGGCAACAACCTGGTAGCAGTGTGACGACACTGGGCAACAACCCGGTACCAGTGTGACGACAGAGGGCAACAACCTGGTAGCAGTGTGACGACAGAGGGCAACAACCCGGTACCAGTGTGACGACAGAGGGCAACAACCTGGTAGCAGTGTGAGAGGGCAACAACCTGGTAGCAGTGTGACGACAGAGGGCATTAACCTGGTAGCAGTGTGACGACAGAGGGCAACAACATTGGTAGCAGTGTGACGACAGAGGGCAACAACCTGGTAGCAGTGTGACGACGAGGCAACAACCCGGTACCAGTGTGACGACAGAGGGCAACAACCTGGTAGCAGTGTGACGACAGAGGGCAATAACCTGGTAGCAGTGTGACGACAGAGGGCAACAACCTGGTAGCAGTGTGACGACAGAGGGCAACAACCTGGTAGCAGTGTGACGACAAAAGAAGAAAAGATAAGAAGAAGAACAGAAATAAAACATAGATATGCAAGAAAGCATTTGTGATGTCCTACGAATTATTAAAAGCCTAACTGTCACAAAGAACTAACGCTATAAGATGCGAGTCACATATATCTTCTTCTTCTTCTTTTGTCGTCACAGTGCTACCGGGTTGTTGCCCAGTATCGTGGTTTTCTGTTTTTGTCTTGCACTGTTCTAGTGGCTTGAGTGATTGTTATTTGTGCTCTTTGACATGATTCTCCTATGCCATCTAACCATCTTTCTTCGTGGTTTTCCTCTCGCATTCTTTCCTGATGTTCTGTTGTAGAAGACGTCTTATACTGTGGAGTTTGGATGTATTCTTATTAAGTGGCCAAACCATTTCATTCTTTGTTTCTCAATGTAATTCAAGCAAGGTTCTGTGCTAACTTTCTTTATCCATTTGAAAGTTGGATCACATATATATCACACTGAATATATCACACTGAATATATCACACTGAATATATCACACAATGGAATCAGAAAACGATGTAGTCCCAACGAAGAAAAAGTCACTTCGCGTTCGTTCTTTAGTGCCGCCAATTTGATCATTCTTATTGTGATATATAATTGATATTTGACAAGAACGACTAGCATTGAACCCCTGTTGAAATTAGACCTCTACTTGTGTATGGTACCATACAAGTGTGAGTCGGGTTTTCGTTTTCCCAACGGAAAGTGTTTTGAGTCTGTCTCGCTGACAGTCAGTCCCCAACACTTTCCCTTCTTTCGTACAAGTTCTCTTTAATGATCCGTTTGCCGTATATTTTGTCTTGTATCTACGCCAAAGAGCATTTTCTACTCTGCAGCCTTTCTGACTGAGTGCGGTGTTCCTTCTACAACGTGTGATACACACTATTTAATGATCTTTTAATACAGTAGAAAGGTTACAAAAATTTGTATGTTTGTTAGAAATGTAATACTTTGTCTTACAGGGAAATGTTTATTTAGCATAACACGTTAATTTTTGTTTCAGAAGAAGAAATTAATTCACTGAAAATCTATGTTTTTTCGTCATTGTAAATTATTGCATATTTAAACACTCATTGTCTATACAACCGTAAGCATTACATTCTTGACCTTTGACATGTGTTTACTTTACATAATATTTAGATTGTAAACGTCCCACTGGTATGTCATGTCAATATTTTGTTTATGGGTTTCTCCCTCACGCGCGATCACCGCCCAGACCGATGTACCAAACCTCTCCATAAATTCTATTCATGTGGAAATCTGATTCATGCAGTCTTAGCATTGGTGTGTTTTACGTCACATTTTCAGCACCATTTGGAGCTCTGATGCATATTCTTCGGCGATGTGTCCGGTTTCACCCAGCGTTTACTCCGTTTGCTCTCCGTTCTGTAGCGATCTAGTGTTTTTTACGGTGTGAGGTAGCTAGCCCCACCTCCAACCTCCTTAGACGCCTCTTACGACATGCGTGGCAGGTAATAGTGGTTCTATTTTTACACCCCAATTTGGGCCCTGGTAACCACTCGGGCGGTATGTGTGTCTAATTTACGTCCTAGTGAAACAATGAAACGAAAATTTGCTGAGAGAAGCAAGAAATATCGGATTCAATTCCAAGGAAGAGATTGAGCGAGTTGCCCAGGACAGAGCGGTACGGATAAATTACTTGAAAGATTTATATGAAGGAATAATGGTCTATTATCATTTGTCTGTCCCTAAGTAGATGCTGGATGTGGTTGTCTACCCTTGACTTTAAGCGTAGGGGTGGGAATAGTTGGTATAATGATACAAGAAGAATATGTTTAAATTACGAAGTTCGCGCACTGCAGCTGAGATCTTCTTATATAAGAAAGAGATCGGAGCACACATAGTTACTCACCGAAGTGTAATGATGATGATCCAATCTATCAATCGAAGTGTAGTGCTCAGTTGATCATGGACAACGGATGGGAATTGTTTTATAAAACGCCAAATGGCACAATCAAACACACTTAAACAAATTCCGATCAGTTCTCATTCAAAAGAATGCTGACGCTTGGAGTTCATAGTTAAATCGTAATGGGTACACTCGTTGTGCATTTCCAAATAGGGTCAATAAAAAAAAACATTCCTGGATGGAGTAGCCCCCAAGTCGAACTCAGCATTATACGCCTCTGACCGTGTAAGTCACATTGCTATTATTCTTTAACTCCTTTGCAAGCCCCCTCAACACCCGGGCTGATGACAATATTCTTCTAAAATATTAGCAAAATAAGTAAGTTGACACGGAGAACTGTTTACAAACACTTGACAGATAAATACATTACTTATCAACAAGTGAGTAGAGTACACACAGAAGTCTTGCAACACATGATACCCAGAAACAAATATTTATTACTTCCCTATCATGATCACCACGAGTTAGCGCCCTTTCATGTGCATCTTATTTTGACTAGAGATAAAACCTCAATGATTACAACAACAGTTTCACACTGAAGGGGCAGCCATTTGTCCGCAACTGTTATCTATCTATTACATTTTTCATGAAAGTGCAGTGACATAAAAAACGGTCATTTGTTTGTGAATTTTAACAGAAATAGCAATGTTAACCCTTTCGCCACGAGAACAGCCTTACGAAAATTAATAACAGCTTACAAAGTTCCTTTAAAAAAAGCACACATAAGATCACTACACCCACCCCCTGCCCAAAACCATCATCAGATGCCGTGCCGGCTGGCGTAGCCGATCATGAATCTCAACAAATCTCTGTATTTGGTGTTTACTATCAATTCAGATGTTGACACTCTACCGTGCTATGAAGTCAGTCTATCCAAACTGTTCTTTCTCTATCTTTCTCTGTTTCGTCTACCTTCGATTTAACCGGTTGTCACAATGTGTTTCTAAACCTCCCCTCCTCATCACATGCTCGAAAAATGATAACTGCCTCTTACTTATATTGATATTGTGTCTTGATTCTCATTCAACACCTCCACATTATGAATCCCACTCGCTGACCAGATTGAGAGAGATGGGTGTCAATATTGGTGCAGCCCGAAAAGAACGACATACTAAATACACAAAGAGATTGATTAATCAATCCTGAACTAGCGTGTTGGGCCGTTGGATACTGCTGGATTTGCTAAGGCGGAGATCGGAGCACCTAAGGACATGTCCGGAGTGCTATGATGATAGTCCTCATATAGCTGATAACCTCCACAATAGTTGTGTAGAGATTATTTGTATAAAAAAAGTAAATGATGTAAGAGACGAAGAAAAATGTGTCGATAGGGTGCTTTAAAACTTCCGAAGTTTCCAACTCGTGACGCGAAAAGCAAAACAGTAAGGTAAAATCTATCAAAATCAAAGAAATAATTTCTCACTGTAAAGCAAACAAAATCAAAAGAAGAAATGTACCATCTATTCCTTCCTCATTGCGTGCTCTTCGATTCGTTAGCAACCTTCAACGTTAAAATCACTTTACATTCAATAGAAATGTAATCATCTGTAAAGATAATTAGTCCCTCTTGAAATATTACACAGATTTGGGACAAATACGCGTTTACGATCACACGAGCAGTGTCTCAATACGTGAGTAACAACGCTAGTTAGCTATTGATATGGACAGAACAATAAAAATCTTGCCGACGCACTGGTCTAGTTAAACAACACTGGAAAGAAAACTGCACGGATCGATCTTCAAAAGACAGTCTGTGTTTCGAGAAATGTAAACATTGAATACTTCTTCTTCTTCAACTTTCTGAGCCTTTGAGGTTCATTGTTGCCGATACGACCCATCTTCATTCATCTCTGTTCTTAGCATTCTCATTCTTCTTCTTCTTCTTTGCGTTCGTTCTTTACGATCAATTTGAATCACTCTTTGTGATATGTTTGATCATTGCCAAGAACGTGTATAGGTTGCACATTGGTTTGGTAGGCCCTAAACGCATAGACTTCTACACGTTTAGGACACGTGCATCGATTTCAATCAAACCTCCTTAGTATGGTGTGGCTGATAATCTGAGGCAGACGGCTGCCTTTATTAGAGAATCCGAAATCCCAATCTAGTGAAAACGCAGAAGACAAACTGTATGGCGTGGCTGATAATCTGAGGCAGACGGCTGCCTTTATTAGAGAATCGAAATCCCAATCTAGTGAAAACGCAGAAGACAAACTGTATGGCGTGGCTGATAATCTGAGGCAGACGGCTGCCTTTATTAGAGAATCAGAAATCCCAATCTAGTGAGAACGCAGAAGAAAAAGAATACATTTCCAGGTGTCATCACTTATCCAGGGTTTTCTGTCTTTCGTCAGCCGCTGCCTGGGCAAAGTTCATTAGATAAGATTTAAAATAACATTCCTACAATAATATCTTCACCATCTTCAAAACTACATCACGGATACTCGCCGGTGCTACGCAGCTCGTGCACTGTAGCTGAGATCGTTCTGTGTAAGAAAGAGATCGGAGCAGACATGGCCACTCACAGAAGTGCAATGATGATGGTTCTATCAATCAATCCATCAATCAATCCAACTCTTTGCATAAGAAAGGAATTATTAGAATTTAGTATAACCGAACGAGGAGAGTCAGGTTAAATGGTCTAGAGCTCGGCTTTCCTGCAGGAGACCCTTATTTAACCCACGGTATGCCCGCCCATCCATCATGTTCGTAGCCAGTTGGACAACGGTGGACACGCTCCCTGTGAGTGCGGTTCAATTCTGAGGGCTGGCATAAAAGCCACAGGTTCTCCAGATTTACGGTGTTCGTGACACCGAACCGAAGTGTTACGATGTCCATGGCACCGTGCCGAAGAGCTGAAAGCTCAAGTGCTTCTGGATCTAAAAAAACACTGCAACGGCCAAAGATCTTTTTCGGGAGGGAGGGGGGGTTAAAATCCTACCCTGAATAGTTTTGCTGTGACTGCACTAGCCATGTGGCCATTAAATTTCTCAGGCTCTCGTGCGTTCCCCCACCCGCGTCCGTCTTACACCACCATAACATGCGATACTACAGACAGTAAACACAATAAAACCGAATTATGTGAAGATGACACATGATCTGAAACATAGTTTTAATGCAGAATCTACCATCATTTTGTTGGCATATCTGTATCTGCACTGTTGTCTCGTGTATAAATATCGTGAGTGCAGAGTATCGCATGTTTGTAGAAAGATAACGGAGAGACCAGGGTGTCACACAAGCTTAGCTGCTTCTATTTAACTTAGTTTATCATGTCTCTGATGAAACTTGCAAAATTACATCTGTCGCTCTTGATAACATTTTCTCCATAGAATTTTCTCACGATCTGCTAAAAGATTGCTAACTTTGCTTTCCTATTCAAGTATCCTAACGTCTTCGTATAAACTTCTTCTTTCTTCATCTTCTTTCTTCGAACGCTCCATATCGATCACTTATTAACCACTCTGTGTGATTTGTGTGTGATTTGAGCCTAATAGTGATTGTACGTTGTGCCAGTTATGCGCCTACAAGTAGGCCCGCACATCCCGTTTCTGCGATGCTGTTTATTTACTAGGATAGTTTCCTAGGTTCTACATCAGTCGCCTCTTACGACATGCCTTGTAGGTCGCAGTGATATTATTCTATAGATACCAAAACTTTTTTCCGCCCGCCACCCACTTTGTACGACATAAACCTTGTAACGCCCCCTCCCATTATAACAGTTTGTCAACGCCCCCATTATTCAATCGCAAAATCACGAGAAAACTCCCCCAATGCTTCGGAACCTACTATCGCCCCTGGAAAGCTTCAGCGCCCATTGGGTAGCTGGGACGGTACCGCCCACTTTGGGAAACCATGCACTATTCTTTGCTTCCCTTGTGGACCTCGGCACCACACGAGCGAGCTACTGCTTATAAGAAGGAAATAAGATGGTATAAGAACTTGAAGTACCGAAGCCAGTAAATGTGATCAATAAACAGACAGGGAATACGTTTCAGGGGATTTCGGAGGACAAAAAATACTTAACAAGAGAATTCAAAACACATAAACCCCTTTTTCTTACATCCCTCATTGCCTAGCACTACAGACGAAAGTATTTAAGAACACAAAATTGTTTATAACAGTTAACTAACTCCCTTATTTCAGATTGCTTGGTAACTAGAATACAAAAACGACAGCTACTACTGGCTACATCTCAGTTCTGAAAGTTTCCGCCCGTCCCCCTATCAACCTCTTGCAATCCGTTATCTCTTTGTTTGGACTTCATTTGTGCCTCAACCTTCTACTCGTTACTCAACATCTGGCGGCAGACGATAGTAAGCGCCTATCTCAATCCTTTACTCTGTTCATTTTGAGAACAATACTCGCCACTTGGTATCCCTTGTTCACTTCTACCCACGGAATGTATTAGTTTTGCTCTTAGTTTATCAGTGATATCCGACGCATATCTTTGATCTCGTATTGATTGATGATAATATTATAGGCTCGTGGCTCCCAACTTTCTGGACTTGAGTTTCGCAAAGTGGTGTTGAGAAATTGATAATGTCAGTTCATAGAGACAGCGAAGACCAAACCTTCATCTCAATATTATACATCAGCGGTTTCCAAACTTTGTATTACCGATGACCCCTTTTTTAAATACATTTTGCTGCTACGGACCCCACAAGTTTCTATATATGAAAGTCTTCTAGCGATGTAGTTATTATTACACCACACCAACAGTCAAGCTGGCTCCAATTTCTCAGACTGCGGGAAATTTCAAATGATCTTTCATTTTATCCTGTCAGACATTTAGAAACAAGTCTGATCTGGATTTTTTGATCTTGCAGCGGAACTAGTTTACCATTGTTTTTATGGGAGGAGGGGTGGGTCTCTTTGGCTGAGTGGTTAAGCCCTTTGCCTTGTGAGTCGAAGGTCGTGGGTTCGAATCCGGACCGCGCCGTTCTGTTCACGAGTGCAGTTTTGTCCAGAGACCCCTAGGATTTGCTGGAGCTACGGAGTTCGTGCTTTGTGCAATACTCTCGGCAGGTGGCGTGCCATTTCTGCGGAGAGGGACTGAGCCAGATGGGGTAAAACCCGGTGCAATGAAGTCAATCCTTTGGCTTTAAAACCCCTTTAAACACTATTTTTATACATGTTTTAAAAATATATTTTTTCTGTTTGAAATATCAAAGATCATACTATTTCTTCAATTGCTTGAGGATCCTCTGGAGTACCTTGCTGACCCCATGGGTCCGCCGACTCCAGTTTGGGAAACGTTGGAATAAACAATTCAAAATGGCAACAACTGATGAAACAAATATATCACCTAAAGTTTGCGTCTGTTTGTTTGCGTATGTTCTTTACGACCAGTTTAATGCAATGTACGAAAATCAACAAATCTGATGTGGTCAGACCGGATCAAATCAGATCTGGAGAAAATCGTTTGGTTGGCTGCGGTAATACTGAGCAAATAGGCGACTGAACAAAGACAGGTATAGGCAGTATTACATAAGTAATTAAAAATTAATTATAAAATATGAAAATAAACAACAGTCAACGTTTCGGTACTAGACCTTTATCAAAAACAATTATGTAAACAAAACTTAATTAACTAAAACATAATACTAACTAATGATGTAAAGCAAAAGATACTGGCATACAGACTTGCGCCAAAAGTACTTGTAGTCTCTTGGTCGGTATCTCATGATTGTTAGAATGGACAGGAAATAGTAAGACTATTACATTTCCAATTGGCTGGTCAATCGGAATGGGTCAGTGGCAGCTTACGCGACCAGTTTAAGCGCTGTATGTCTTCTTCTTCTTCTTTGCGTTCGTTCTTTACGACCAATTTTAATCACTCTTTGTGATATATTTGATCTCTGCCAAGAACGTGTATACGTTGCACAATGGTTTGGTAGGCCCATAAACGCACAGACTTCTACACGCTTAGGACACATGCATCCGATTTCAGCCAAACCTCCTTAGTTGCCTCTTACGACATGTGAGCAGGTAACAGTGGTTCTATTCTTTACACCCCAACTTTGGGACCCGGTAACCACTCGGGCGTTCCGCTGTTTGTGATATCTTTGGCCTTGGCCTCCGATAACATACGGACGGCGGGCTCAGGTAATAATTATAGAAAAATAAGACCACAACTGTTGCGTGATCGTCGCATTCCAGTGTTGTTGTATATAGACTAATCCATTTTAAAAGCAAGACAGCATGCTAAATCCAGGTTATATTATGTTACAAACTAAGTTTAAAGTTAATGAATATCAGTATTATTAACATTTTTCATCAAGAAATAATCACGGACTAATAGAATTGATTAAAATTACATATAAGCTTTCAGTGTTCTATCAAACATATATAAAACCAGCCCCCATTAAACAGGAATTTTTGTGTTCTCGTCTGAGCTAGTCGGTCTTCTTGCCAAGAACGACTACAAGTTGCGCCTCCCTTCGTAGATACTTACACGTGTAGGGCAGGCGCATCCGAATATTTTTACCTTCTGGAAATGTTTGAGTCTGTCCCTGACTCATTGAGTCATTCCATGTATCCGTCAATAATCACTATTGTAAATTTTTATAAGAAAGGGAAGATGGAGATATGTTGATCATACTCGGAAAGGAGAGGATCACAGAATCACAAAAAGGGTATTGAAATGGGGTGACAAATAGTTATAGAAAGAATGAACGTTGTAGGGAAACCATGACACGAGCTTTACGGAGAATGTTGAGAATTATCGAACCATGAAAAGAGCTTTACGGAGAATGTTGAGAATTATCGAACCATGAAAAGAGCTTTACGGAGAATGTTGAAAATTATCGGACTTTTCTAGATTTAATAAAATAACTAATCAAGCAAAAAAAGCAAATGATGAAGTTTTCAAAAAGGTCAGAACGCAAAGAAACCTTATCAAAATAATAAGAATCAGACCTTCATGGTTTTTCGGTCATATAATGCGAATAGGAGGTTTAGAACATTTGGGGACAACGGATAAAATTCAGGGAAGGAGGGATCGTGGAAGACATAGGGGAACTTCTTCTCCTCCTCTTCTTTGTGTTCGATCTACGACCAATTTTAGTCACTCTTTGTGATATGTTTGATCTTTGCCAATAACGTGTATACGTTGCACATTGGTTTAGTCGGTCCCTAAACGCAAAGACTTCTACACGTTTAGGACATGTGCATCCGATTTCAGCCAAACCTCCTTAGTCGCCTCTTACGACATGTGTTACAGATAACAGTTGTTCTATTCTTCACACACACAATGTGGGCCCCGGTAACCATTCGGGCGGGAGGGGAACAATGTTGGATGGTCTGACATCGTGGTGTGATAAAAGATCGACGTCAGAACTGATTAAATTCACCAAAGAGAAAAGAGTTGTGGCGAGACATGATTGCTTACGCCAGCAAGTTTATGTCCTATATAACGTATAACGGCATGAGAGAACTGCATATGAACTATGAACAGCATGAGAGAACTACAATACACAGAACAATAGACACAGATGACAATAGAGTTTGTAGTTGTGAATAGTTAGGTTCATTGTTAACAAGTGGCAAAAAATGTTATAAAAGAAATAAAAAGAAAATGAAAAAAACATAATTCTGCAGAAATTAAAAGAGCTACAAAAATCTTTTATTTTCATTTTCCAGATACGAATTCAGACGTAGTTTGGCGTCCAATAATATTGCACATCTGATTGATTTTGCGTGAAGTTTGCTTTCCATATCGACCACTTGTTAACCACTATCTGTGATTTATATGTGACTTTAGCCTAAGAGTGATTGTACGTTGTGCCAGCTATGCGCCTTCATGTAGTCCCACACATCCTATTTCTGCGACGCTTTTTATTTAATAGAGAAGTTTCTCTTGGTATCTACATCAGTCGCCTCTTAGACATGCCTTGTATAGGTCGTAGTGGTGCTATTCGTTGCTTCCCTTGCTGGCGGGGGCACCACATGGGTGACGTCCACTAGTGAAGCATATTATCGACTTCGTTATCATCACCCCTACGAAACATATGAAAGGAAACATATATAGAAACAAAACTTAGATTTTGAAGCACCTGTATTTTTTTCCATAGCAACGAATGGAAGTGAGGATTTTGTATTACTAAAACTATTGAAATGTCGATAAACATTTTTGAATGTTGAGTACAGAAAACAATTCAGAATGATGTTGACAGTGGGCGTCTGTAACTTAATTAAGCGGAAGTAGGTTCACAAACCAAGAGTACCTGGTTCAAACACCGTGACGGGCAATTTGGAAGCAAATTTGTTAGCGTGGATTTTTTACGAACATTAAAAATAAACATCACCGTTCAGAAAACAATGACAAACTATTGAACGTATAAGTGGTGCCTAGAAAATTAAGGACCCATTTACTGTGGTTAATGGCGACGTCATGCAAAGATATACTACGATTTTCACTTATATTACAGACAAAATTACAAATATGTCCATTTGACACAACTTAAGACTGAAAGGAAATGTTAAAAAAGAAGGCAAAAATTACGAAAAGTGAAATACTTTAAACTTATAAAAACAACATGATTGTCAGGGGAGTATCGTTATGGGAGAAATTATACTGCGCAGACGAGGTCAAGAAGAGAAAACAATGAAGAAAATGGATGCAGGATATCATATACGAGTTGTATATGACTGCAGTAGACCAGTGTTACTAAACCTTTCTTAGTGTCGTGCCCCCAACAAAGCTTTTCAAAACTTCGTATGCCCCCTCCCCTTCCATTTTTAAAATTATTTTTTAAACTCCAGTAACGTGATTGAGAAACAACATTTATTTTTGTCAACAGACATACAAAAGCCGATATATCGGTTGTGCAATATCTGAACATTAGTTAAACTCTGAACAAGTCAACCCACGCCCTTTCTCTCCCCCGTAAGAATAAAATGCCCCCTGAGGGCGTGGGTCCCACGTTGGGAAACAGGGCAGTAGACGATGATACACTCCACAGGACAGGGAGGTATTTAGAAAAAAAAATGCTTTCATGGAAGTCGAGTTTCATCAGGGTAAAAACTGGATCATGTTTTTGTTCGTACTGTGCAGAGTGTCCGATTCTACGAATATTTTGTTTAGATATTGAGTGTATGAACACTTTAATGTATCTGTCATTCAGATAAAAGGGGTCACGAGATCAACTAGCTTTTGTTTTAGTTACTATCTTGTGGGTTGTTACTTGATGTGTCTCACGTGTGGTACCGGGGCACGGGCACGCAACGGAAACAAAGAATAGTATCACTGCGACCTACAAGGCATGTCGTAAGAGGCGATTGATGTAGGGGCCTCGGGAAGCTACCCTAGTAAATAAAATGCGTGGAAGAATTCCTATGTGCGAGCATACTTGTAGTCGCACAACGTACAATCGCTCTTAGGCTCAGATCCCATACAAATCACATAGAGAAGTTAGCAAATGGTCGATATGGAGCACTCAAAGAAGAAGTTGCAAGATGCATACTTTGTGTAGGATTCTAGTAAAGACTTGTAATAACAATTCTTATTCGTATTTTCACTGCTGGAGAAAAAAAGAACAGATTTAATAGACATCATGTTGGTCCAGGTCTACAAGGTGTGCTCTGGCGCCCGGTTCTGCATCAGCAGATTTGGCGTCGGTTACTCTCCCTGAAGAAACTTTTCTTCATACCATGAGCTCGCGTGCCCAGCGTATTCGTAGCGCGTTGGACTACGGGTGACACGTCCTCTGTATGCGCGGGTTCAACTCCGCGCTGGCAGAAAAGCTACAGTTCCGATTTACGGTGTTCGTGGCACCGAACCGAAGGTTCGATGTCCATGACACCGAGCCGAAGAGCTTTCAGCTCAAGTGCTTCTGGATCGGGAAAAAAAAAAATACCATGAGCTATATTGGGGATTTTTTCCCAGATCCAGAAGCACTTAAGCTATTAGCTCTTTGGCTCGGTGCCATGGACATCGAAGCCCTTCGGTTCGGTGCCACGAACACCGTAAATCAAGAGAACTTGTGGCTTTTCTGCCAGCCGCGGAATTGAACCCGCACTCACAGAGGGCTTGTCACCTGTTGTCCAACGCGCTACGAACACGCTGGGCAGGCGGGCATATTGGGGAATAAGGAGTTAGGCTCATAGTTGTATTTAATCATCATCTCTCGTTGGATGATGTTGTCAATATCACGATGGGCGACTTTAACTTTTAAGTGCTTTTCTCGTATCCAATTAAGGCTATTTCGATTTGAGAACCGTTACTTTCGGAAAATATTTATTTCCGATTGTGGAACCTGAACCACGTACCTAAGAACCAATTGCGCTATCCATTACGCTGAAAATTATTAGCCTCCCGCTGACCCGAAAAACACCTAAGCCGTCCCCCATATCCAGGGGTGTAGACCAGGAAACTTTGACCACGAGGTCTAAGGCTAACGGTATCCGGTTTACTTAGGGGGATATACTTTATAGTTCAGATTTCGTTGTTACTTTGTCGGCGACTTAAGGAGGCGAAAAGGATTTAAATCATGCATAACATAAGCATCTCACAGTTGATGTCCAAGTCAGTTTCTGCAGGTTGTAGGTGGATGTTCTGTTCAGAAGTTCCATGAAGTATTCCATCCATCGTTCCATTTGGCCTCTAACATTAGTGATAGTAAAGGAACCCTTTCATACCTAGTGGTATATAGGTCAATACAGTGTTAGGCCTGTATTTTTCATTGACCGTCGGCACACGATGGGTGATGTGGTCAGCATAGTGGAACATTAGTGATAGGTCATACAGTTACCTATTTTTTGATCAATCCATTTGATGGACTGTATTTTCCTGCTAGCTTTCTAGTGGTGTTGTAAAGATTCCTGAGGTGTCCTATCGCTGCAGCTACCTCCGTCTCTCTTGCTAGATCTTGTGGGTTTTTTTATCTGTCCTTATTTGTTTCTTCACTTTTTTTATAGCTTTTGTGTATAGAGAGAGAGAGAGATAACATATACACGATGTGCTTGCCTACGGGTCTGTGGGGTCATAACTGGCGCAACACACTCACATTCTAATGCGAAGATCACATACCTTGGGACAAACGCAAGTACTATATACTATTTAAAAAATATATATATATATATATCGCCCTAGTGGTTACCGGGGCCCACATTTGGGGTGTAAAGAATGGAACCACTGCTACCTGCCCCGTATGTCGTAAGAGTCGACTGAGGAGGTTTGGCTGAAAACGGATGCACGTGTCCGCTAGGGCATGCTAGCCCGAAACAAATGCTTGCAAAAAACGGATGCACCAGGCCGTAGGGCGCATAACATAATGCAACTACCCCTCACAATGAGGAATGGGATAACGGATTCTATGGTCGCTAATCTGCCTCGGAGATTTAGTCACACAGTAAGAGTGTCAGACCTACCATCACCGGGGTGGTTAAAACTTACTGCGGAAGAAGTCGGCACAAACGGGGAAGCAGAAATCAAAGGAATTATATCCTACAGAACTGCCCCAGTATGCAGACTTGAGAAGAAAGAGGTGGCCCACTTACACTAGCGTCCAAGACAAACTGTATGGCGTGGCTGATAATCTGACATAGACGGTTGCCTTTATTAGAGAATCCGAAATCTCAATCTAGTGAGAATGCGGAAGAAGAAGAAGAATAAAAAAATATATATATACTTGCTTGTTTGTTAGTTTCCTCCACTTTTTGTAGAGCATAGAACCTTAACAATTGTCTTCCACATTTTCCAATCGCTGGTCGAATTTTTTTATGCCATGATAATCCAGCATCTATCAGTTTAGAAAGAAGATTCCGTCTCCAGGTCTATTTGGTCAACATCTTTTCCATTCCCTTGCGGGTTCCACTTAGCTGCTTATCTACATTCAACAGTGAAATCCGCAGGTTATCTCCGACCCACTTTGATTCTCTCCTCCATATTGGGCTCGTTATAGGTTCTTGTCCTGTCCTGATCCACAAGTTCGTGTTCGCCAATCTGTCATACCATCTCAATCTTGAAAATACATCGAAGACATTTCTTGATAGAGGTCTGAATTTTATTTTTACATAAATAGTATTTAAATATAAACACATAGAGAATTCTGCACGAGAGGAAGACTATAACAAAAAATGGATAGATGGCATAGCAGAATCCTATCAAAAAGCAAAAATAACTATACTCCAAGCCACTAGAGCAGCGCAAGACAAAAGCAGAAAACCACGACACTGGGCGTCAACCTGGTAACAGTGTGACGAGCTAACATCACATGATAGAAGAAAACTAGTCACGACAGAGATGAAGTGTCTACGCGGAATTCTGGGAGTAACAAGAATAGACCGTCTTAGAAACGAAGCCATCAGGAAAAAATGTGAGTAGAGCATCAGTATTGAACTTCATCAAGAAACAACAAATTAAATAGTTCGGCTACATAATCAAACTACCAACTCGAAGAGCAATGTTACTCCGAAACAGTGGATACAAAGCAAAAGGCCTGCCTGGCTACAGGTGAACCTCAGAGAAAAAAACAGAGATGACGAAAAGCAATCTTTATGAAGCGCACACAAAACTCCGTTCTAGAAATCTCTTCTTATCCTGCCGCTGTCAGGCAAAACAGGATTGGAGAAAAGAAAGAAATTTATATATATATGTGTGGCTGTGGGTGTGTGTGTGTGTGTGCGTGTTTGCTTATCTATATGTGAGTGTGTTGGGATAAACCAAACGATAGGAACAACACAGAAAATTCTTCTCCAGACGCAATTATCAAGTCTTACAGCTTTAAAAGAGTTCCATAAAGGGAAGAAACTATTGATTATTCATATCTTATTTCTATCACGATGTGTCTAGCATATACATTGAGAACAAAAGTATCTGGTCTGTTCCAGTGCATATTTACCCATTTGTCTGTAATCTGGAGAAATAATCTGCCATCTTTGTATTCTCCTTAACACCTATAAAAGACTAACGGTCTGTCGCGTCTTTAATTATCCTATGTATATATATGTGTGTATGGGCGTATATATATATGTGTATATCTGTGTGTATATATGTGTGTATGTGTGTATATGTGTGTATGTATGGACGTATATATGTGTGTATGGATGTATATACCTATGTATATATGTGTGTATAGATGTATATATGTGTGTATGGATGTATATATGTGTATATGGGCGTATATATCTATGTATATGTGTGTGTATATATGTGTGTGTATATATGTGTGTATATATGTGTGTATATACCTATGTATATATGTGTGTATATATATGTGTGTATATATGTGTGTATACATGTGTGTATATATATGTGTGTATGGATGTATATATGTGTGTATATATGTGTGTATATATGTGTATTTGGACGTATATACCTATGTAAGGTTTGTTATTTGTTTTATATTGTGAAATTTATATACATGAATCCTACGTTATATTACCAAATTTGTATACATGAATCCTACGTTATATTACCAAATTTGTATACATGAATCCTACGTTATATTACCAAATTTGTATACATGAATCCTACGTTATATTACCAAATTTGTATACATGAATCCTACGTTATATTACCAAATTTGTATACATGAATACTTAGAATGGATGAGAGAAGACTCCCTTACCAATTCCTCATATGGACACCAGAGGGAAAAAGAAAACGAGGAAGACCAAGAGAGACTCTGCGTAGAACCATCACCAGAGAAGGCTCAACGATGGGCCTAGTAAACATTAAAGACCTAAAACAGATAGCAACGAACCGCGAGACATGGAGAACTATGACCTCTGCCCTATGCGCCGCCCACAGGCCCAAGAGGAAAGACTAACTAAACTAACTAACTAATACATGAATCCTACGTTATATTGCGAAATATGTTCGTAGACATCCCACCATCTGTAACTGTTAAACACAATGCCTTGGGGCAAATGGAAGGTAATGGCTAGTTGAGTAACCCATGATAGAAAATGACCACTGCACTGTGGATCAGCATGGTTAAGCAGAAGGCTAGAGGAGTATCCTTGACAACAAATCTGGAGGACCCTAAGGTAGTTGATGGTTATGTGTTTATTCCTTTCAATCTTCTGACATTCCCTGGAAAATCATGGTTGATTTTAAACGTATGGACTTTGTCTTTCCTTTGAATGAAACACTAAGGTAGAGGAGGAGTTTGTGTAAAACGGGTAAGACACAGCCCCCATAGCAGCTGCCCAGTCTAAGCATAAATGGAGGTGACACCTCTTCCCTGCGTTTAATTGACAGTCCATAAAGGCGAAAAGGTCTTTCTGACATATATTATTTTGATTCCAGGCAGTGCAGATGTAAAGGGAATGAAATAGGCTTGCAGGTATGGCTGCTATAAAAATCGGGCCTGTAATGGACCAGGCTGATATTCTACATTCTCTAAAGGAGAGAGGACGTGTAAATGATTCAATTAATAGTGGTGAATCTACAACACTAACCAGACTTCCAAGAATTCCAATTCAAATATGGTGTAGCACAAGAGCACTATGCTTGTAGCCAAAGGAGAATAATAAACCAACAAAGAACATGTGTAGTTTTTTTTCCGATCCAGAATCACTTGAGCTTTCAGCTCTTCGGCTCGTTGACATGGACATCGTAACCCTTCGGTTCGGTGCCACGAATAAGGTCAATCTGAAGGTTTTTCTGCAAGTCCGCGGAATTGAACCGCACTAACAGGAGGCTTGTCACCCGTCGTCCAACGCGCTACGAACACGCTAGGCAGGCGAGCAACATGTGTCGTTAGTCGCCACACGTTGAGAATCATACTGAGTAGGAGATCGGATCACTTATAAACTAATTGGTTTGATGTGTAATGATGATGACCCGACGACTAAACTAAACTAAAACTATGAGATCTGATTGGTCACAGAAAGGCCGTCAGAGTTGAATTATGCCAAAAATAATAATTTATCTCGTACCTTTATGCGTTACATAGGGCCTGCAAGCAATTTCTCCATACCGCTCTATTCTGAGGAACTCTCAATCTCTTCCATGAAATTCTTCTTCTTCTTTACCCTTGCCTCCAAGGAGGAATAGACCCTCAACCAAGGCGTTGCCAGCTCTTATGGCTTGGCTGTCTTTTATAGCTCCAAGGAGGAATAGGCCGGTCAACCAAGGCGTTGCCAGCTCTTATGCGCTTGGCTGTCTCTTTACCCTTGCCTCCAAGGAGGAATAGACCCTCAACCAAGGCGTTGCCAGCTCTTATGCGCTTGGCTGTCTCTTTACCCTTGCCTCCAAGGAGGAATAGACCCTCAACCAAGGCGTTGCCAGCTCTTATGCGCTTGGCTGTCTCTTTACCCTTGCCTCCAAGGAGGAATAGACCCTCAACCAAGGCGTTGCCAGCTCTTATGTGCTTGGCTGTCTCTTTACCCTTGCCTCCAAGGAGGAATAGACCCTCAACCAAGGCGTTGCTCTTATGTGCTTGGCTGTCTCTTTACCCTTGCCTCCAAGGAGGAATAGACCCTCAACCAAGGCGTTGCCAGCTCTTATGTGCTTGGCTGTCTCTTTACCCTTGCCTCCAAGGAGGAATAGACCCTCAACCAAGGCGTTGCCAGCTCTTATGCGCTTGGCTGTCGTTTTTATAGATAAGTGTTTTAACAAGGTGGGGTAGCTAATCCCACGCCAAACATCTACTTTAGCTTCTACAGCATGTGGTAGGTAATAGTGGTTCTATTCTTTACCCCGAATTCGGGCCCCGGTTACCACACGGGCGTCAAATTTGTATTGCTTGTCATCTTTGACTCTTCACCGGACAGGAGAGACGAGTAGTCGCATTACTGAGATTCTCACCGTCTATGTTGCGGTCAGATCTCAAATCAGACATGTATACACCTACTCTTCTACTTATACTAGAGTAGCTCCTTTGAGTTCTACCCACTTAGCCAGACAGTAGTATATTACCAGGGCCACCCCGTGGAGGTGGGGTAGGGTCTTAGTAAGTGCAAGCTCACTGACCCTGGCGCCACTTTATATTCATACATTGTTACGCTTACGACCCCTTCCATGGAATTGAGACCGATATTGTGTTGCCTCTCTCAACAAAGTTCTGACTCATAACAATAACATTACATAACTCTAACGGGAAGAAAAAAAAAGGAAGAATAGATATCCAACATATGCTAAACAATACTATCCGGGAAGAATTCCTAATGTCTGTCTTTCCATCAGGGAAATATCATCTTGTCGTGTCTGTCTGATATAGATTTTCTCATAATATTGACGTATATACCGAGGCGTCTCCACTCATTTTATGTTTTCAAGCCATTTATTATTTTATATTGGTCTGCTTCTCTTCCGTTCGTCATCAACTATTCATTGAAGAATGTTTGTAGACAAAATGGAATGGTTGTATCTAACCGCATGTTCCTGCAAATGCAAAAATTACTATTAATTAATGTTCATGATTTATAAAATAGTATCGTCCGTAGCTTTTCCAGATCTTGTTTAAAGCTGAAGGAGTGACTTCATTTCACCGGGTTTTACCCCATATGGTTCGGTCTATCTACACAGAAATGACACGCCCTGTCGAAGTATTGCAAAAGTACAAACTTCGTAGCACCGGCAACGATTCTAGGAGTCTCTAGAAAATAATGCACTCGTAAATAGAACTGTGAGGCCTTTGCGATCCTGCACATGGTGTGGAAGTCCGCTGCCATCTCCACGAAAACAAAGCTCAGGATTTTCAGCTAAAATGTGAAGTCGGTGTTGCTGTATGGCTCGGAAACTTGGCGAGTCACTAGGCAAATACAAATAAGATCCAGACCTTTGTCAACGGATGTTTGCGGCGGATTCTCAGATTGAGATGGTATGATAGAGTTACAAACACGGATCTGTGGATAAGAACAGGGCAGGAACCTATGATGACACAGGTCAAGAGGAGAAGATGGCGATGGATAGGCCATACCTTGCGGAAGACACAGTCGAGTGTCACTAGACAGGTGCTCGAGTGGAACCCGCAGGGAAAACGAAAAGAGGACGCCCTAAGCAGACTTGGAGACGAGGTCTTACCGAGGAGCTGAAGAGTGCTCAATTGACCTGGAAGAACATAAAAAGAACAGCCATAGACCGAGAAGAGTGGCGAACAACTGTTGAGCCCTATGCTCCACGAGGAGCGGAGAGGATTAATGATGATGATGATGAAATAGAACTGTGCGGATCGGATTCGAACCCACGACCGTCGACTCGCAAAACAAGGGCTTAACCACTTAGCCACGAAGAACCCTTTCAGACCTTGTGGTATGAAGTGCCAGTACCTTCACATTCCTACACTCTAGTATGCATGGGGTAGAAGGGTCAATATCTTTCCTCACATCGGTACTAAACGTCATCAAGAAACAACAAATGTAATGGTTCGGCCACATAAACAGACAGTAATGCTGCTTCGATACGATGGGTACAAGCAAAGGCAGGCCACAAAGATGGTTCTCAGAGATAACAGAGGCGACGAAAGACACTATACACGAAGCGCACACAAAGGCCCGTTTTATATATCACTTCTTGACCTGACGCTGTGAGGCATAACAGGATTGGAGAAAAGAAAGAAAGAAAGAAAAGACATGGGGAAAGTCAAGTGTGGGATTTAACCCACAACCCTCTTATGCTCAAGTCCATAGGCAAACGCTTACGTATGATGCTAATACGCCACACAATCCGCTCATGGTAAACAACAGCATAATTATTCACATTTATTATTAATATATTTGTTGGTAAATATTAGTATGTGGCAGCTTGAGTAACAGTTTACTGGTAAACTGATAATCAAATAATAAAATAAGTAAAATCAAACGTTTCGACTACAAGTCTTTGCCATGGAAACATACACACATACACAATGAATACTAAACAAACTAAATCATGAATCTAGATAGGATGGATGACTGAAGATGGAAAAGACTTATAGTCGAAACATTGAATTTTTGTTAGTTTTATGATTTGATTATTCATTTTGCTTGCTTATATGATACCAAACATACGTGTCTTTGTACCAAAACGTCAATTTATTAAGTATTACCGCAGCCACCCTCGGTTTTTTCAGATCTGATCTAATCCGCTCTGACCACCTCAGATTTGTATGTTTCTGTACGTCAACTGACGAACTAATAATAACAGAGCAAAAGTGAAATGAAAGACAAAACTTATTTCTCAATATGGTGGAAATAAAAATTATAACAACTGATAAAACAAGCAAGACAACGGATATTATTTTACGGGACAGCACATATACAATGTTAAAGGTTTTTAATATTTTGGCTCATTACTAACAAGAGATGAAAATAGGATAAAGAAAATTTTAAAAAAGAACAAACATGGCATTGCAAAAATAAAAACAGTATGGAATGGAATTGAAATAAAAACAAAGATCAAAATACTAAAATCATACATACTCCCACTGATAAAGTATGGGTGGAAAACAGGGATATTTAACAAGACAATGGAAACACACATGTGTGCTTTTGAATATAAGTGTTACGAAAGAGTCTTTCGTCTATCATGGAGAGAGTCTTTCGTATATATTGGACAGTCTTTCGTATATCATGGACAGTCTTTCGTATATCATGGACAGTCTTTCGTATATCATGGACAGAGTATTTCGTATATCATGGACAGTCTTTCGTATATCATGGACAGTCTTTCGTATATCATGGACAGAGTATTTCGTATATCATGGACAGTCTTTCGTATATCATGGACAGTCTTTCGTATATCATGGACAGAGTATTTCGTATATCATGGACAGGAGAGAGAGAAGAACAAATAGATATATCCAGAACAAACACAAAATAAAAAAACTGACTGACGCTACAAATAGTAATGAGAATATTGAGTTATATTGGACACATAAAGAGACAAGAAGAGCTGTAAAAGACCATCATGGGAGGAGTATTCCCGGCAAAGAGGAGAAGAGGAAGACCACGGAGAAAATGGATTCGGGATATAACTGAACATTGCTTGAAGATGACGGCTGTAGAGGCGGGACATCTGGTCTATGAGAGAGAGAGAGAGAGAGAGAGAAATTCCAAAGGACTGTTGGGGTGACAAAGTTCTGAACATGACAAACTATTTGATGATGATAAGACAAAATAAGTTTCCTCGTGTAATTTGCTCTCTTAATTTTGTATATTTACATCATATATCGTATTCTGAAATGGGGCTGGTTGTAGCCTAGATAGATTTTTATAATTAGCATATGCATATCTTTGGTACGGCAGGTGTTCTGTTGTAATTGTATCCGTACCATAGATTTTCTAATTCGGGGCTCTCAAACCGGTTGTCTAGATCCCAACGTTGGTATAAACATTTATTCAAGTTACACTTTCTGTTATTGATAATAATATATTTAAACGTATAAGACCATGAAACGAACTTTACTGAGAGATGCAAGCAATATCTCCTCGGTTCCATGGAGGAGATTGAGCGAGTTGACCGGATAGAGCGGAATGGAGAAATTGCTTGCAGGCCATATGTAACGTATAACGACACGAGAGGAATTGTTATTATTACATTACTATTATTTGTTACTGCTTCATAAAAGATAACTTCTCGACCTTTTAGCTAAGACCAAACTGTAGTGCCAATTTTATCTTGGACAAAGTGTGGGAGCCTGCTTAAAATACAAATGACACAATAAACACCCGCATACAAATTCCGAGCAGCTCCTTTTCGAAAGAATCTCGACGCTATGAGTTTACATGTTGAACCATACTGTGTCCACACGTTGTGGCCCTTCTGTGTAGTGTCCAATCTAAAAAAAATCACAAAGATAACGATACACCTGAAAGATATAACAACAGTACTTAGGAATATGACGTGAGACAGTTTGTTTAAAAACTTGTACAAAAATTAGCGAAATGTGAGAACTCGTTTTTGGTCACTAATAACTTTTTGTAATAGATCTTATTTTAAACAAACAAATTCATTACAACTGTCTGTCTCTGTTCTGATATTTGTTTATTTTTTCTTGTGCTGAAAATTAGTATTCATGTGAATAATGGCGTGTCACAAAGTTAAATACAAATAAGGTTAAGAACTTGATCAACAAGTGTTGTCGGTTGATTCTAAGATTGGAATGGTATACAGAGTGTGGTTTGACGCAGAACGTGTGGATAAGAGCAAGGCTAGAACTGATGATGATTCAGTTCAGGAGGAGAAAGTGACAGTGGGTCGACTGCGAAAAACACAGTCGAGTAAGTGTCACTAGACAATCACTTGACTGGAACCCCCTGGGGAAACGAAAAATGAGGCGGCCAAAAGGAGACAGTGTCTCATTGAGAAACTGAAAGCTAGTTACAAGGATTCTACTGAGTAATCCTTCACTGTGTTTAAAAAAATGCAGGTTGTTATTATATCCGAAGTTGTAGATTTATTAGAGAAGAAATGTCTCTGAAATTAGATATTATTTGTGAGCTCTAATATGATATCTTCTGTACACTATTTTCTTAGAGAGGGACCGAGCCGTATAGGGTAGAACCTGATAAAATGAAGCGAATCCTTCGTCTTTAAGTCTAATTGGTCATGATATTCAAACACTAATGGGGCACAAGTAAAACATACTAATGTGGTACTAGTAGCATACTACACCATTGATGCCTGATAAACGCATCCCAAAACAATTGATGTATGGCGAGCTTGAAGGGGGCAGACGTTTAGCTGGTGGACAGAAAAACGCTTTAAAGACACTCTTAAAGTGTCTCTGAAATGCTTTGATATAGACAATATGTGCTGGGAATCCCTTGCGCAAGATCGCCAAATGTGGCGCTGCAACAACAAAAGAGGAACCCGAATAGCTGAGAATCATCGTATTGTTGAGTCACAGAGAAAACGAGCAGCGCGAAAAGACAGAGCACACAACACGCACATGTCTAACCTTGATCATGTATGCCCCACCTGTGGTCGGGATTCTGTTCTAGGATTGGACTCTACAGTCACCTCCGCACACACCAGAGAGGTGCAACAGCACACGTCTGAGATTGTTGTCATCATCGCTTGCGATGGACGGCTATTACACCATTGAGGTACCATATGTACACTAATTGTGCAACGTATGTACACGGCAATGATACATCTTCGGCACACACTAATGGGCACTAGCAAACCATACTAATGTGGTACCATATACACACAGCAATCCACGCAGATAAAAGGGGAAATAGTAAAACATACTAATGCGGTACTAGTTGTATACTATATCAGTGAACCATTTTTACACTAATCTCGCACCATATGTGGTGGCGTCTGTGATCTAGGGGATAGTGACACATTCGAATCACGCTGCGCACAGTTTGGTTGCAAATTGTTTCACGTGGATTTTTACAAAAGGAGGATGGCGCCACCCGTTCAGAAAGCAATGGCAAACTACTGAACGTAATAATGCCTAGAAAATCACAAACAGTGTTTAAAAAGCTGGAGTTGATTCGCAAAGTCTTGTGAAGGATATGCAATTAACTTTTTTTTGGCACCATATGTACAAGACAAAGGTACATCATCCGCACACACTAATTGGTAACTAGTAAAACATACTAATGGGGTGCCAGCTGTATACTACATGTACCAGCGAGGCACCATATGTGCACAGCAATGGTACATCATCCGCACACACTAACGCTGAAAAAATGTACACAAATTGGGCATTATGTGTACACACTAACGTGGCACCTTATGTACACATTACAATAAAAGAACTTCCAAGAAATTGTACCCTTGTCCTAATAAATTAGAAAACAGTTTTCAGTAAATCTTGTACTGGGCTGCGTATTTCCAGTTCATTGAAACACAAAACATATGTGACGTAATCGAATCACGTCTTCCCATGTTCAAATTTCCTACTTGAAACAATATTTTTTTTCCAATTTTAATTAAGGGTTTTCAGTTCGACCCAGCCTCAACTACATCCAAAGAGTCCCTAGAAAGTACAGGTGACCGGCGTGATATCGATCTCATCATCCATAATGTGCCGCTGATCATAGAAAACACACAAGTTTAACAGTGTATTTCATTTTTATACCACATAATATGAAAATGGCTACTTTACGTTATCATTATGAAGAATTCGGATATACGCAAGTACCTATACTATTGCGTTTAAGTAACACAGTTCATCCACTTAAATGACAAATTTATTATTTATATTTGGAATAGCTAAAACAAATTTAATATATTTTTAGAACAAAATACAACTAAATATATTTGCACTGACATTTTGGGTAACTAGAAAAATGTCAGAGCATGGGCGTCCACCGACATTTTTCCAGGTGGGGGAGGGTCACAATAAACGAAAATATCTTGGTAGCTTACTAGGTTGAAATGGAGAAGAACAGATTCGCATTAAAATATGTTAGCAAAAATAGATATTTGGAAAGAGAAAAATAATTGACATGCTCCTTCCCTTCTGCCGTAACTTATGGTTACTTATGTGTCAAATAAAAGTGGCGTATCCGGGAATATAGCATCGTGAGATGGTTAAGTTATCATCAAATAAATTATTCTGAGCAGAACTTTGCAACTTAACAGACCTTCGGAATTTCTCTCTTTCTCATAGGCCAGATGTCCAGCCTATGCAGCCGTCATGCTCAAACTATCAGTTACATCCTGAATCCACCTTCTATGTGGTCCTCCTCCTCTCCTTTTTGACAGTATGTCACCTTCCATGATGGTCTTGTTCAGCTCTTCGTGTCTTTTTATATGTCCAAAATAGTTTAATGTTCTCATTTTATTTGTACTATCAGCCAGTTTTCTTTCAAAAATGTGAGTTCTTTCTGAACAAATCTATTTGTTCTCTTCTCTGTGCATGATATGAGCCGCTGTAGCGTAGTTGTTAGTGAACTCGCTTGCAAGGCTGGTGGTCTGGGTTCAGCTCCCGCAATACGCGTGGAATTTTTCCCGACCACGACGTCTCTCAGGTCGACCCAGCCTCAACTGGGTACCAGATATGCTCTGGGAAAGTAAAGGCGGCCGGCGTGATGCTGACCACATCACCCATTGTGTGCCGACGGTCACTGAAAAATACAGGCCTAACACTGTATTGACTCATATACCACGAGGTATGAAAGGGTTCCTTTACTTACTTACTTACTGTGCATGATATGCGGACAGGGTTGTGCCGTGTTATGATGCAGAGAGGCGGCCGCATCAGGCGGTACCGTAAGAGGGGCCACATAAGCAACCAAAACACAATTACAGTTGAATGTTATTTTTAAGAAAAACATTTAAGGCGCATTCTCGAAGACGACTTGAGATCCACAGTAGCGTAGTTGTTAGTGAACTCGCTCCAAGGCTGGTGGTTTAGGTTCAGCTCCGCAATCGCGTGGAATTTTCCCGACCCGACGGCTCTCAGGTCGACCCAGCCTCAACTGGGTACCAGACATGCTCTGGGAAAGTAAAGGCGGCGGCGTGATGCTGGCACATCACCCATCGTGTGCCGATGGTCATTGAAAAATACAGGCCTAACACTGTATTGACCTATATACCACGAGGTATGAAAGGGTTCCTTTACTTTTACTTTTTTATTTCGAAGACTTGCATCATACTGAGAAAATATACCGCACGGCCCTGTATGTGGAGGATTCTTCTGTAACACGTATATTCAAAGGCCCATATATATGTGGTAGGGTGAATAATATAACAAATACTATAACTTCTTTGGTCTGTCAGTAACCTGTATTTGACATACTTATATAATTATACATTATTTATTACGGATATTATACCTACATTGTCTTTCTCTGTCCTCTGGCGTTTTCTTACTGTCGTCTGTTACCTACGTCATATCTGACTCCCCTCATCTGCCGCTTTTACGTGCGCGCCTTTTGGTCGTTGCACATCAACGCGTGCACTCCTCTACTATATTATGTCGTGTCGCGGTATTGTCGCCTGTTCTTCTGTTGTTGCCTTAACCTATCAGATATGTTTTTCCACTGCCTTGTTAAATGTCAATGCTTCACGTCCATACGTTCCCACTGGCAATATGCATGCTCTTAGTATTCTGATCTTTGTTTTCATATTAGTTCAATTTCATATTGCTTTTAGTTGTTTAATTTATTTGTAAAGCCATGTTTGTTCTTATTTTCAATTTCTTTCATTCTATTTCCATCTGTTGTTAAGCAGTGTACTAAGATACTCAAAACTGTTCAGATTTTCTACTTTCTCTTCGTTTATAAAAATAGCTTTTGTCGTGTTTGTTAAGGGGGGACTCGGTATTGTGGGGATCATGAAGCTATTTTCGTTGTTTTCATGTTAATGTAAAATTTGTATAACCATTTTGAAAGATTGTGAATTAGAATAATAGAAAAAAATTAGTAAAATAAAATATGTCAAAGCGTTGCCATGGAAACAATATAAAATGGCCGCCAAAAAACAAAATTGTAATCCCTAAGGCTCTGAATCTAATGAATGTAAATGAATTATGTTTTCACTCTAAGGTGCACAATTGTAATATCTAAAATATTACACATGATTTTAGGATATATTAAATATTTAATTTTTTATAAATTTTTGGTAAAAATTCCCTCAAAATTCGGTCAAAAATAGCTGTTTTTGGGGTGTGTGTTTACCCAAAAATTCATTAAAAATGTAATATTTAATATATCCTAAAATCATGTGTAATTTTTTAGATATTACAATTTCGCACTTAGAGTGAAACATAATTCATTCCGATTGTACCACAGTGATTGAAGAGGAATGAATTTGAGATCTATTACAGCTAACGCTCATTTTCATGGCGGCAGTATGAAGAATCGTCCAAGTGGTTACCGGGGCCCAAATTGGGGTGTAAAGAATAGAACCACTGTTACCTGCCACGCATGTCGTAAGAAGGGACAAAGGAGATCGGGTGTGGCTAGCTACCTCACCTCATAAAAAACACTAGATTGCTAAAGAAACCACAACTAGGGAAATTCATATCTCGCCACCCGAGGAAGAAGAAGGGCCCCACAAGATGGGGCTCATGAAGGGACCCAGTGAAATCCGAAAGGAAATCTGGCTGCCGACTCGCCTTCTTAGACAAGTGTTGGAGACGGAATGCAAGAAAACTGGGAGAGTGTGGATAGATCTGGAAGGGATGGCCTTGGATAGGTGGGCTTGGAAGGCCTTGACTGCGGACATATGCTTCCCTAGGGGCGAAGGGTGAAGAAGAAATATAGAAACATGAAAAGCGTGAATCATCATCATCATCATAAAATAGATTCTCCCGAGAAATATTTTGTCACCCCAACAATCCTTTTAACTCGCTTCGCAAGGCTGGTGGTCTGGGTTCAGCTCCCCAATGCGCGTGGAATTTTTCCCGAACGCGAAGGCTCTCAGGTCGACCCAGCCTCAACTGGGTACCAGACATGCTCTGGGAAAGTAAAGGCGGCCGGCGTGATGCTGACCACATCACCCATCGTGTGCCGACGGTCAATGAAAATACAGGCCTAACACTGTATTGACCTATATACCATTTTCTTCGTGTATTTTCTTTTCTCCTCTAGCTACTTACTTCCAAGTGAAACCTTTTTTCTTGAGGTTGCCCGCCTGTCCAGCGTGTTCGTAGCGCGATGGACGACGCGTGACAAGCCTCCTGTGACTGCGGTTCAATTCCGCAGGCTGGCAGAAAAACCACAGGTTCCCCAGATTTACGGTGTTCATGACACCGAACCGATGAGCTGAAAGCTCAAGTGCTTCTGGATCGAAAAAAATACCTTGAGGTTTATTGGGAAAACGATGTTATAGTCCGTTCAACAACTCATGTCCACAGTCCAATGTGAATTGTAGCAAAACCATCTATTCCACAGTAGCGAAACTTTGCACTCAATCTTAGAATTATACCGACACAAATCTCTGAATGAAGAAATTGCTATAAAAAACCTGGATTGTGTAATATAACGGTTTCCTTTGATGTTGGCGGCATATTTGGCAAGTCTGGTACAGAATTTTAGTTTTTACAGTAAATGCACCAATATGACATTTGATGTCAAGTCTCATTCAAAGGCGTATCATCCCAGCTCATACATGGGGACCAATGTTGATACTTGCAATAGAGTCATGAAAAAACCAGAAATATAGACATAGCTGTATTATTGGTTTTTTAATAATTACATTACAGTTAAAGTTAGCTGCCATGTCATAATGCCATCCCCTTTCGCGTCCAAGTTTGGGATAGGCAATGGCGGAGCTACTTTGAGACGTTCTGTTCAAATCGCTACTTCTTCGGTACATTGTCCGTGTGTTAACATATGTGGTATAGTCTGTCCATTAATTCGTGAGCACGTTTGAAATTGATTTTCTCGAAAACTACCTGTTGGATCTCAGTGATTTTTGCATGCAGCCTTAGAATATCCATGACGCTAAAATAAAGCTAACCAGTAGTCCATAGATGCTACGGATTTTGCACATCGGCGAATTCCTTTGATCTTTTATGACAATTGCAAATACGGGGCTCAAATTTTAGATTTTACAGTATCCCTAGAATTTGTCCATGTCAATTCTATTCATAGGTGTATCTCCATATTAACTTGATAGGTCAAGTAACTTGGATACAATATTGTTACTGGCTGGACAAATTGTAATCCATCTCGGTGCCAGTACTCGTCTTCCTCCGGAGCACATGTTCAACACACTTCTTCCAGAACTGCATGTCTATCATTGAGAAGGACTCACGTGTCAGAACTTCAACATCACACATTTTAAACGTCCTGTTCTGTTCGGCAACTTGCCCTTTTACTTTAGCCGAGACAAGCTCTATCGGATTGAGGTGAGCATGATATGGAGGTAGTCGCAAAGACGTGTGCCTGTATTCCGCAATGATTTTGTCAATATGAAACACCTTTGTCTTATTTGTCATCCTCACCAGGTGCAACAACTCGGGTTTCAAATATGTATCATCGAAGCTGACATTTTCCTTAGCAAGCCAAGTCCTAATTTGATCTTTTGTATTTGATGCAGTTGGTACTTTGTCTTCCGCTGATACTGCGTTGTGATAGGATGCATTATCCATTACCAAGCATGATGGTCTGTTTAGAATTGGAAATAGATCTTTCTCCATCCAGTGCCTGAAAATATGTCCATTCATTTCTGTGTGTAGTCCCTACCGTCGGTACTTTTTGATTGGAAAATAATTCCAGCGTCATGGACAAGACCTTCTTCCCTGCTTCCTGCATGTGTTAGTATAATACGCTGGCCTTTGCTGTTTTGGTATTTTTCTTTTCTGTTCACCGTCTACTGATTGCCATTCTTTAGCATTGGTGTGGTGAGCATTGACCCAGGATTCGTCCAAATATACAATATCATAGCCTTGCCTCCGCCGCTCACGGATCTGCCTCAGGTATTTACTTCGACAACAATTAAATGTGGCTTTTCACAAATAATATTCCTGCCGCCTATAGTTTTTCTGAAGGTGAAGCCGGCGGCTCTTACAATTTTCCATAGAGTACTTTTAGAAATGTCTATGCTGCAATCTGATTGCAGTTTTAATTTCAGTTTCCTGAGAGTAACAAGTTGATTTGTCGCAAACATTTTCAAGAGCTCCGTCTTATGACATCTATGTCAAAGTCGTCAATTGTTCTTTTCCTTCCTTGTTTGACATTAGTGCACTTTGTGTCCTGTTTAATCCATCGGGAAAAGGATTCTCTATTCAGACCAAGCGCCAGTTGCGTTCGTTTCTCAGGATTATGAATATCGCAATATAGATGACCTCTCTTAGATTCCCTACGGAAGTGTTGGTATAGTAAAACTGTAACCTTCTGCATTGTTATAAATGTGCACTTCAGACTCATTATGAATGTGATATCAATGTCAGTTTTGATAAGCCAACAAATATGATACAATAGCTTCATACAAATAGCGAGATACACCTATGACTATACAACGGTATCCAAATTATAACGTCATATGCTTTCCGCTTTCAAAGTCGACTGGGTTAGGTGCACGGGATTTCGTGAAATTGTTGTATACTCACGATATTTCTATGTTACCATAATGTATTTTTAGAACAACGCGTCTGTGTACCGTAAATCTGTTACTATTGTGACAATCCGGTGAGGTTGATTTTAATATAACCTGAAGAAGAAATATTTCAAACTACATCAAATTTTCTTGAAAAAAATATTTCTCTAGCGTCATGGATATTCTAAGGCTGCTTGCAAAAATCACTGAGATCCAACAGGTAGTTTTCGAGAAAATCAATTTCAAACGTGCTCACGAATTAATGGACAGACTATAGGTTCGTATTTTTCACTGACCATCGGCACGCGATTGATGACGTGGTCAACATCACGCCAGCCTTCACTTCCCAGTACATTTCTTCTACCCAATTGAGGATGGCTCGAACTGAGATCCTTTGCGGTCGAAAACATATTCCACGCAAACTGTGAAACTCAACTCATACCATGCGGATAAAAAGCGAGTTCAAACCTCTACAAATAACGTCTATAAAAACTTTCGTTTTTTTATATGTTTCTAAAATATCTCAATTTTCTCATTCTTATTTGTAGCATCAGCCAGTTTTCTTTGATTTTGAGTTTTTCTGGATAGATCTATTTGTTCTATTCTCTGTCTATTGTATACGTATAGACTGCAATGTATCACTTCCATTCAGAAAGAGATTATTATTTTTTTTTTAAACTAACATTTGTTTGTTAAATAAGGGATTAAGAGGGGATTGAAGTAGGGAATTACAGCATCTTTAATCCGAGTCACAATCATGTCAACCTAAGGATGATCCTTGCTTTGGTTATATCAGATTGTATAGGCTAACAACCTAGAAGAATAAGGATTAACTCTATCCGGAGAATCCAAGTATCATCAGTTGCCGTGCCAGCTGAAGTAAGCGATCATGGGTCACCACAAAGCTCTGTCACTGGTATTTGCTATCATCTAAGATGTTGACGCTCTTCCGTGCCATGAAGTCAGGCTATTCAAAATTACCTCTCTCTTCCTCTGTCTAGTCTCCCCTCGATTTTACCACTTCTTACAATGTGCTCTAAAGCTCCCTTTCTCATCTTCTGTCTTCTTTCTTTTGTCCTTCTCTGCTTTTTTGCCGTTAGGCGTAGCAGGTTTTACTGATGATCGGTTTCCGAGATAATGCAAGCTCGGTCGCTTGATATGTTGTGGTATTGTGGAGTTTTAAGATGTCTGTAACTCCATCAACCCATCTTTTCTTGGTCTGCCCTTTCCTCTTGATGATTCCATTTTCAGATTGTACTCTCTTGCAACTGGTGTATTCGGGTTCATTCTGACCAAGTGACCAAACCATTTGAGTCTCTGTTTTTCAATAAATCTAATAGCAAGTGTTATTCCGACTCTCATCACATGACCAAAAAATTATGACTGCCTCTTTCTTATATTGATGACGCCCGTCTGTCCAGCGTGTTCGTAACGCGTTGGACTACGGGTGACTATCCCTATGTGTGTGCGGGTTCATTTCTGCGGGATGGCAGGAAAGGCCACAGATTTCCCAGATTTACGGTGTTCGTGGCACCGAACCGAAGGGTTACGATGTCCATGGCACCGAGCCGAAGAGCTGAAAAACTCAAGTGCTTCTGGATCGGAAAAAAAATATTGATGATAATCAAAATATAGGTATTAAATAAACTAACTCTCCTCCATAAACTATATTTATACCAGCATCTAAATTACATTTATGAATATTTTTGAACCTTTCTATCTGACGTCCATCTTAGGTCGAAACTGATGTAACTATTATGGACACTTTAACCCCCGTTCTCGCTCTTCTCAAACGATCCTAGTATCACCTGACTCGATCTTCAATCGAACACCGGCGTCCTATGTTACAGCAGGAAATGAGATCAGAAGCAGCTATTGGGAGGTCATGGCAAGCGTGTTTATATATCTTTTCCAGAAAAATTGCGACAGCTAGACCATTTTTCCAGTTTTTCTATCTTTTTCTCTCATTTCTTTCTCTCTCGCTCTTCTATTTTATCTTTCTATATATATATATATATTTATATATCTTTCTATTTTCTCTTTCTATACATATATATATATATATATATATATATATATATATAATATATCTATATATCTCTATCTCTCTCTTCTCTCTCTCTCTCTCTTTCATGGCGTGCGTGTTCATACACGCGTGTACGTGTATATATCTTTTCTAGAAAAATTCGACAGTTACACTATATTTTTCCAATTTTCTATCTTCTCTCTCCCTTTATTTCATTCTCTCTCTCTCTCGCTCTCGCTCTCTCTCTCTATATATATATAATATATATAATCTCTCTCTTCTCTTTCATGACCAGCGTGTTTATATATCTTTTCCAGATATCTATCTATCTATCTATCTATCTATCTATCTATCTATCTATCTATCTATCTATCTATCTATCTATCTATCTATCTATCTATCTATCTATATATCTATATATCTATCCATCTATATCTATCTATCTATCTATCTATCTATCTATATATATATATCTACCTCCACGTAATATAAACAAAATTCATTTAAACAAAATGTATGCCGTCACGGAATCTTCTGTTGTCGTTCGTAGTTGTATTAGTCTTTGTTCGTTTGTTACAATTTAAACTTTTTTTTGCATACTATAGTAACTACTTTCTCTCTCTTTCTCTCTTTCGCTTTCTCTCTCTCTCTCTGTGTGTGTGTGTGTGTGTTATTTCCTTATCGTGAATGTCATCAAACTGAATTTCTTTATTAATGTAAATCATTAATTTTCTTTGCAATTGTTGTTGTTGTTTGTGTGTGATTAATCATTTGTCACAAAATAGACATCCATTTATATAATAGTCACTACCCTCTCTTTCTCTCTATGTCATCTCTTTTCTCTATTTTCTTTATCTCTATGTCACTCTCTTTCTCTCTATTTTCTTTCTCTCTATGTCACTCTCTTTCTCTCTATGTCACTCTCTTTCTCTCTATGTCACTCTCTTTCTCTCTATGTCACTCTCTTTCTCTCTATGTCACTCTCTTTCTCTCTATGTCACTCTCTTTCTCTCTATTTTCTTTCTCTCTATGTCACTCTCTTTCTCTATTTTCTTTTCTCTATGTCACTCTCTTCTCTCTATTTTCTTTATCTCTGTCTTTCTGTCTTCATCATCATCAAATAGCTTGTTCTGAGCAGAGCTTTACCACCCTAACACGCCTTCGAAATTGCTCTCTCGCATAGGCCAGATGCCCTCGCCTTTGCAGCTGTCATGCTCAAGCTATCAGTTATATCCCGAGTCCATCTTTCTCGTGGTCTTCTTCTCTTTGTCCCGATGCCTTCTTCCATAATGATTTTCTCCAAACCTTAGTGTCTCTTTATATGTACAGCATACTTCAATTTTCTCAATCTTATTTGTAGCATCAGTCAGTTATCTTTGATTTTACATTCTTTCTGATAGATCTATTTGTTCTCTTCTCTGTCCAAGATATACAGAGGCGTCATCTGTAACAAGGGTTACAACAATCATTTCATTGTTTATCACACTCATTCTGATATACACAGAATATTGACGAAACAAAATATTCTATGCTTATGAGATGTTATGTATCTCTTGCGAAGGGTCCTTTCCTGGAACCCACAGGGACAGCGAAAGAAAGGAGGCCTAATAGTACATGGAGACGAGATTTGGAGACAGAGATCCACAATATACAGAAGAGATGGAGGGAGCTTTAGGAGATAGCTAGAGATAGGAATACGTGGCATGACTTGGTTGAGGGCCTATGTCCCAGTCCGGGTTAAAAAGGCAGAGCGAGGGTCAAAATATGTACTACATAGTTGCCACACTGGTTAATTTTTCTAAGGGTAGGTGGTAACTTTTCCACAAATGTGTTCTTCTTCTTCTTTTGTCAGCCCACTGTTACCGTGTTGTTAACCCAGTGTCGTGGTTTTAATCGCTGGTGAAATAGGCGATTTTTATAATCCTAGTTTCTTCACATAACTTGAGCTGTGGAGACTGTACAAACAAATTACCTACTGGCTTGCTGGACCCGTCGTAGTATCATTTCTGTTTGGACAATATGATGTTCTTCAAATTTTCAAAATAGAATAGGTTGTTAGCACACTCTGGCTACAGATCAAGGTAACGATGGGCGCTTGTCATTCATTTCCTGCTCCTCACGCTTCAGTTGTTGTACTAACAAGATTTCATACAAGATATATACATTTATCTGATCATGCAAAACAAAGGGAGATTGGTTTTGTTGAACCGCCTCTTCCGAGCCAGTTCGAAAACGATGTGTCATGTAACATTGAATGAGGTATAGTAAGAGTTATATCATTATGTTAAATAGTAGTAGCTGGAATAGTTTATTTTGTTGGTTATCATTGATATCCAACAAAAGAGAGCAGGAAAGTTGGGACAGAACCTTGTTTTTTTCGATCCAGAAGAATTTGAGCTGAAAGCTCTTCTGCTCGGTGTCATGGACATCGTAACCCTTCGGCTCGGTGCCACGAACACCGTAAATCTGGGGAACCTGTAGCTTTTCTGCCAGTCCGCGGAGTTGAACCCGCACTTACAGAGGACTAGACACCCGTAGTCCAACGCGCTACGAACACGCTGGGCACGCGGGCAAACCTTGTTTGAATTACATTGAGAAGAATAGATATGAACTCCACTGTATACAGTCTTCTACAAAAGAACACCAGGAACGTATGTGAGAGATGTATAGATGGCATAGCAGAATCTTGACAAAAAGCCAAAATAACTATCAAACAAGCAACTAGAGCGAGAGCCGTGGTAGCGTAGTTGTTAGTGAACTCGCTTCTCAAGGCTGGTGGTCTGGGTTCAACTCCCGCAGTGCGCGTGAAATTTTCCCGACCGCGACGGCTCTCATGTCGACCCAGCCTCAACTGGGTACCCGAATGCTCTGGGAAAGTAAAGGCGGCCGGCTTGATACTTACCACATCACTCATCGTGTGCCGACGGTCAATGAAAATACAGGCCTAACACTGTATTGCCCTATATACCACGAGGTATGAAAGGGTTCCTTTACTTTTACTTTAAGCAACTAGAGCAGCTCAAGACAAAAACAGAACACCACGACACTGGGAAACACCTGGTAACATTGTGATAACAAAAGGAGGCGAAAAAGATAACACGAAGAACAATCCAAAGAATGTTGTAGGATGGGATAGAGTGCTTCGACATGAGAGCAAAGTAGACAAGACATTCATAACTTATGAAGATTTGAACCTCAAAGAAAAAAGTTCTCGAAGATATTAGAATTAAAAGGGTTTTAAAGCCGAAGGATTGATTTCATTGCACCGGGTTTTACCCCATATGGCTCGGTCCTCTCCGCAGAAATGGCACGCCACCTGCCGAGTGTATTGCACAAAGCATGAACTCCGGCAACAATCCTATGGGTCTCAGGAAATAAATGCACTCGTGAACAGAACGGCGCGGTCCGGATTTGAACCCACGACCTTCGACTCACAAGGCAAAGGGCTTAACCACTTAGCCACAGAGACCCGAATTATATTAGAATTATATTTTGTTTAGGTCTATCACTAACTGTAAGAATGAGAAGATGGAGATATGTTGGACAAATCAAGAAAGGACATGATCAAAGAATCATAAAGCAGACATTAAGTGGAAGACAAAGGGTTCAAGAAAGAAAGAATGTGCTAGGGAAACTCTGAAACGAATTTTACTGAGAGAGGCAAGAAATATCGGACTGAGCTCCATAGGAAGAGACTTAGCGAGTTGCTCAGGACAGATCGGTATGGAGAAACAATTAAAAGGCGAGAGACCCACCCAGAAATAAGGTTGTATTTTTTAAAAATTCACAGAAAAAAAACTACCGAACATATTGTCATACAATTTGGCACCTGTTGCAAAAGGCATTGTTTTCGATGATAAACAACGTTTAGTGTATGTACTCTAATTAGTTTTTTTTAAATAATTAATTTTCTTGAAAATATATTGTAAAACCACCCCACCATCCCCGCCCTGCATTGGGGAGAGGATTTCATAAACATAAGAAGTGTAAAGAATGCCAAACTGACATATGATGTACATATCACCCATAGTTATAGCGTGAACCTCCAAAACATGTCTAACTCAATTGGTTTTGTAGATATGGTTTTTGCAATGAAACCCTTCCAAATTAAAATATAATTTCAAATTAGAAAAGCAATATCTCTGCTTATATACAGTTTAGACAAAAGTGGAGGTTCACGCTATAACTATGGGTGATATGTACATCAAATGCCAGTTTGGCGTTCTTTGCACTTCTTATATTTGTGAAAACCTCTCCACGATACAGAGAGGGTTTTTTTACAAAATATTTTCAAGAAAATTAATTATTTTTAAATAACTAACTACAGTGCATACACTACATGTTGTTTATCATCGAAAACATTGTCTTTAGCAACTGGTGGCCAAATTGTATGACAATATGTTTGTTAGTTTTTTTCTGTGAATTTTTAAAAAATACAACCCTTATTCTGGGTGGGTCTCCCACCTTAACACTATAAGATCAATATAACAATAATATCAATAACTACATTACAAAACAGCTGTAATGAATCATGTATGGCTAGAAGATATGAAAGAAACCATGAATGTGACGATCGACGAAGTGAGTGAACTGCCAACGATTATCGAAAAAGGGGAAGACTACAGTAAAACTTGGTAAAATAGCGAAAACACGTAAAAACAAAGTACTGTAGTTTTACAAAATACAGAAACAGTGACGATATACAGCAACGTTTCGACCCAAAGGCCTTTATCAAGCAAACGATACAACAAGAATGACGGATTTCAAGGAACACCACAAATGGACGATTACATATAGAAACATTCAAACCTATCTAATGAAAACCTGGGAATAAAAACGAATAATGAAATGAGTTAAACACAAAACCAGAAGTGGAAAAGAAGAGAAACAATAAACAATTAAGTGAATATATATAACTTAAATATATGAAGCAAATACACATATAGATTACAAGGCATGAGATGAGAAAGTACTAAGAAGCATAGGAATGTAATGCGTTGAGTCCAAGAGGTCGCACGGTGCCATACAACGAAATAGGACGGTTCTCCAGGGCAAATCGACTGCGATCATCAGAGGAACATGATCGGATGGCTATGATCTGGCTAGAGAACTGGCTAGAGACAGGGTGAATTTCAGATGTGCTGCAAAGAGAGCAACGTCATATAAAGGATACGCACCTTGATGACGATGAATGATTACTGTGTTAGGTCCGTATTTTATTTACTGTCGGTACACGACGGGTAATGGGGGCAACATCATGTCGGTACCTTTTACTTCCTATCACCTTTCCTGGTACCCAATTGAGGCTGGCTCGACCTGAGAGCCGTTACAGTCGAAAAAATATTCCACGCCCACTATGGAACTGAACCCGGAACACGCACTAAAGAAGCGAGTTCACTAATAACTTCGCTACTCCGGTTCTGCCATCTAGTGATTGTGACAGAGACATGATGACTCCTGTTCAGACTGGAACTAAATCTACATACACCACAGCACTATAATGTTGTGTACATACAATTTCCATATTACTGTTAGTGTTACCTAAACATTTTCTTGGAAAGTAATCTGCTATTGCTTCCCTTCTGATCCATGACTGGTACGACTCGTCATGACTGGGCCGACTGATCATACTGTTCCATGACTGGTCATGACTGGTCCATGACTGATCCATGACTGTTCCATGACTGGTCCATGACTGGTCCATGACTCGTCCATGACCGTAGTCATTGTCTCTATTACAGAGAGCATATGCTTACCTTCCTGAGTTTTATAAAGAACTCAAGATCAAAGAAAAGAAACACCTGGAGACGGGAGTTAGAGATGAATGAGAGGACGTGGAGGTGAGAGATCTGGAAAGATGACTGATACGGGCTTGGAAGGCCTTGGTTCGACCTATGCCTAGCGAAGGTGAAGGAAGATCAGAAACTGGCACGCTTGAAAATTGAAATTAGTATTTTGGAATATAAAGGGACATGAAGGTTTAGTAAACCATTATGGAAGGCATTCCAGCAAGAAACAGAGACAACGGAGAAATGGATTCAGGATGTAACTGGGATTTGAACTTGGTGCTGCAGATCAGAACACTTGCCTACGAAGTGAAGAATAATCGAAAGACTGCAGGTGAAACTTAGTGTGTTAATTTTTGTAACTAAAACTACATATATTGTTTTTATGTGGTTCGCCATTGTACATAATTTCTGCAGTCTTCCTTTATCGATAAGGACTGTGGAGGAGGATTAAAGTTCTGCTGACAAGCTATCCAATGATGATGGTATAAATACTACACTGCATGGGTCAACAGCAAGAGCTAGGCACTGTATTGTCAAACGCAAGAGCCTAGCACTGTTGAATCATTAATGAAGAAAACGATATGGAGACAAGAGGCACGTTATATGATATTGTAACTAACAAAACATCCGTTGTGGAGTCACACAAATACGCTATTCCTAACAGAATTCTCTGCAATGTAGTAAATACTCCCATGAGAATAAATGTAAATGACACGGGCAGTTTGAGTGCTCCCCGATAACAGAGGAAAGGAACTGAGCAAAATAGCATCTTGCTACAAATGATTCCTTGCTTGTGTGTACACGGAAAATTGAGAACGCCAAACTCTAGAATCATGCAATTTGATAGTTTATTCTGCTAAAATGTGAAATCAGCGTGCCATTATATCAAATCTTTACGTGCTTTCTTTACGTATTAGTTAGTGGTTAATATGTATATATTTCAACGGTGTTCAGATAGCTATTTAAGACAGGATGCATGCTCTGGTCATTTTAAACGGAATGTCACATTAAAATCGGATATAAATTCTTGCTTCTCAGAACACTGAACTTCTTCTCTCTCTTATTGAAAGTTCCATATCGACCACTTGTTATCCACTTTTGCGATTCTGTAGACATCTGAGTCTAGAGCAATTTACGTTGCAGTTATGAATAGGCTAGCACATTCAATTTCAGTGACGCTTTTAGTTTACTAAGGTAACTTCCTAGGCCTTACTGTAATCGCCTCTACAATATCTCTTGTGAGGTCGCAGCTGTTCTATTCTTTGTTCCTAAGGGTTCCGGGAACACACGGGAGAATACACGAAACAAATTTAGTAAACCTGTTTTTTCTACCACCGTACATGCAATCAACTTTTTTATATTTTGTGTTCTGTGTCATATGTTTGAATACAAGTCTATAAACCGCACACAAAATAGAAACATTTCATCGTAGGATATATTGATGACTACGGTGTTAGAACTGTATTGTTCTGCAACCTACTGCACATAGTGAGTGATGACTACGGTGTTAGAACTGTATTGTTCTGCAACCTACTACACATAGTGAGTGATGACTACGGTGCTAGGCCTGTATTATTCTGCAACCTACTGCACATAGTGAGTGATGACTACGGTGCTAGGCCTGTATTGTTCTGCAACCTACTACACATAGTGAGTGATGACTACGGTGCTAGGCCTGTATTGTTCTGCAACCTACTGCACATAGTGAGTGATGACTACGGTGCTAGGCCTGTATTGTTCTGCAACCTACTGCACATAGTGAGTGATGACTACGGTGCTAGAACTGTATTGTTCTGCAACCTACTACACATAGTGAGTGATTGGATCAACATCACGCCTGCTAACTTTATTTGACAGTTTCTCTAGTTCCCAAATGAAATTGGGTCGACCTGACAGCCGCAACGAGCGTTGAAAAATTTCCACACGTAAATCCCGTGTAAGCTGCGTAGTAAAGTCAGTGAAATTGCCAATTAAGACAATACTCGTCAGTTTTAACCTAATGATGACTAAGAAATCAGCAAAGTCAGCAATCGTTGCACAAAAACTAACCAAGTACTGAGACAGTTAACACTCATGTTGTCACATAAAGAGATACCGCTAACAACTAAAGCAAATCTCATAAGAACGATTTTCTGGTCAACACTATGTTACCAGTGTCAAACATGACCAATAACAGCAGCTAATGAGCGGAAAATCATAACGACAGAGATGAGGTGTCTTAGAAGAGCTGCAGGTGTGACAATAAGAGACAAAATTAGAAATGAAGAAATCAGAAGAAGACTGGATGTGAAACCAGTCATACAATTCATAAAAGAACAACTGATTAAATGGTTTGGACACCTGACCAGAATGCCCTGGTATCGCCTACCACAGAGAGCCACACATAAAAAGTATAATGAGTACAAAGCAAGAGAAATACCACGCAAAAGATGGCGCGACGGCATCAAGAACAGCCTTACGAACATGAATAACAGCTTACAAAGTGCCTTAAGACAAGCACAGACAAGATCACTACGTTTCACCTCTAACACTTCTATAAAGAAGTCATGGTGAAAGAAGAACAAGCCAGACAAGATCACTAGTTTCACCTAACACTTCTATAAAGAAGTCAATGGTGGAAGAGAAGAACAAGCACAGACAAGATCACTACGTTTCACCTCTAACACTTCTATAAAGAAGTCAATGGTGGAAGAGAAGAACAAGCACAGACAAGATCACTACGTTTCACTCTAACACTTTATAAAGAAGTCAATGGTGGAAGAGAAGAACAAGCACAGACAAGATCACTACGTTTCACCCCTAACACTTCTATAAAGAAGTCAATGGTGGAAGAGAAGAACAAGCACAGACAAGATCACTACGTTTCACCCTAACACTTCTATAAAGAAGTCAATGGTGGAAGAGAAGAAGAAGAAAAAGATGACTAAGAGAAATTCAAGAAATGAATTCATAGAATATAACTTTTCTTCTGTCTTCTTTCATTTGTCGGAAAGAATTCAGGTTTAGTCAGTGCGGTCAGTAAAGCACATATGACTGGTTTTTGGGTAAGGGCTTCCTTATCTTATAATCAGTGTCCCCCAACTTTGAAGGTATAGAATGATGCTAATAATATTAACTAGTTAATTGAACAAGGCTCACATCAGATCAATACTTGAGGATCTAAATTGCAAGTACTTCTGAAGTCTGTGAAGGAACGTCTGTATGGCAGGGGACACTATCAATATGGAAAGCAGTCCTTCACGCAAAATGCAGGCAGAAGCGCCATACTAGACGAAACGCCCTAACTGAAAACCTAAATTCATAGCGGGCGATTGTTGAAGAAGAAGAAGAAGGAGGAGAACAAGATTCACAAAGTTCTGGAAGCTCCTTATTGTTTTCGTCAGTCGGCATGGCGCATGATAATAAATAATCAAAACAATATTCATCATCAAGTAGCTTGCCCCTTCCGGAACTTGGCTCCCATGACAACAGTCCTGAAAAACTCTCTTCTGTGCAAGTTGAGAGGCGTCAGCAGCAGTCATTCTCAGATCATCAATGACATCTTGCCCCCATCGTCTTCTATGCCTTTCTCTCGTTCTTCTTCCAGACATCATTACCTAGACAATTATCTTCTCTAGCCACTCATGTCGCTTGATGTGTCCAAAATATCACATTTTTCTTGATGTTATGATCTTTAATAGCCATGTCTCTTTAATATCAAGCTGTTGCAGAACATAAGCATTTGTTCTTTTCTCTATCCATGATATTCTAAGTACTCTTCTGTAGCATTTGTTCTGTTCTCTGTCCAAGATATTCTAAGTGCTCTTCTGTAGCATTTGTTCTTTTCTCTGTCCAAGATATTCTAAGTACTCTTCTGTAGCATTTGTTATTTTCTCTGTCCAAGATATTCTAAGTGCTCTTCTGTAGCATTTGTTCTTTTCTCTGTCCAAGATATTCTAAGTACTATTCTGTAGCATTTGTTCTTTTCTCTGTCCATGATATTCTAAGTATTTTTCTGTAGCATTTGTTCTTTTCTCTGTCATTGATATTATAAGTACTCTTCTGTAGCATTTGTTCTTTTCTCTGTCCATGATATTCTAAGTACTTTTCTGTAGCATTTGTTCTTTTCTCTGTCCATGATATTCTAAGTACTCTTCTGTAGCATTTGTTCTTTTCTCTGTCCATGATATTAAGTACTCTTCTGTAGCATTTGCATTCCAAGGCATTAATAGTCTTCTCTACCGCTTTGTGAATAGTCCATGTTATTAAACAATATTGACGCCAGAATTAAAATTATCTCGCATTGAACTATAACGAAAACAGTTTTTACAAATACTTAATCCTTACTTGAATTATATTTAATTCTTGCTTGAATTATATTTAATCCTTGCTTGAATTATATTTAATCCTTGCTTGAATTATATTTAATCCTTGCTTGAATTATATTTAATCCTTTCTTGAATTATATTTAATCCTTGCTTGAATTATATTTAATTCTTCACAATGCCTTAATTCTTACTTTTTTTAATTGTATTGGTCTAGCTGCCCCTGATGCCCACAAACGATTCGTCTTTAGATTGAAAGAAAGTATGCTTCGGATTAAATATGAATTAATCTTGTTCAGAAAAAAAACAATACTTTACAGAACTATAGTGGGGGAATGGGAATAAGCGAAAGGCAACGACATTTATGGAAGGAAAAATTAACTTATGAACAACAACAAAAATACACAATTTATCAGAACCCACCAACAGGGCAAGAGGAAGAGAATAATAAAGGTTAAGAACAGCTACACAGATAACATTTGAGATGCTAGGGAGACCAAGATTGAGTTAGCATTTGACTTTTTTCTGTGCCAGGATATTATTCTTCTTTGAACGCTCCTTATCGACCACTTGTTAACAATATGTGTGATTAGTATGTGATCTGAGCTTAGGAGCGATTGTACATTGTGCCATTTATGCGCCTACAAGTTAGCCAGCACATCGAACTTCTGCGACGCTTTTTTATTTACTAGCAGTGGCGACTCGTCATTAAGGGCTAGTGAGGCCGAGCCCTACCAAAAATAATGTGTAACATGTATTTATTATTTTCTAAATTATTTTGTTCATAATTATTACTTTTAACATGATATGATTAGCTTTGAAAATTGAATATCTTTCCAGAATAGACAAGTAATAGTAAATACTAAAATATAACCTAACCCAAAACCATGATTATCTCCAAAAATGTGTGTCTGGCCCCACTAACAAAATTGATTACGAGCCGCCACTTTTTACTAGGGTAGCTTTCCTAAGTCCTACATCAGTCGCCTCTTACGACATGCCTTGTAGGTCGCAGTGGTACTATATTTTGCTTCCCTTGCAACACACGGGCAACCAGGATATCGAGGTGAATACATTTGGTTTCTTGGAGATTGTTTTCATGACAAAACGTTTGCAAGGTGTAGTTTTTGAGAGCTTTGTTTCATATTTCTAGGGTTCTGTTTGATACAGCCTTGGTTACTAGATATCCATTAAGTTTCAGAAAAGCACTGGACAGTAAAGACGACAGGCGTTATGTTGATCATATCACACGTCATGTGCAGTTGAATACAGACGTATACGGACGTAACACAAGACTCCAACTGAACACCCTATGATAATAAAACGGGTTTTCGTAAGTCTATACTTTTTTCAACGAACTGGGTTATATTAGATTTTGGAACTGGGTGACATTACTTAAGGAAACTTGGTGAAGTTACTTTAGTTAAGTGGGTGATATTACTTTAGGGAACTGGGTGACATTACTTAAGGAAACTTGGTGAAGTTACTTTAGTTAAGTGGGTGATATTACTTTAGGGAATTGGGGGACATTACTTTAGGAAACTCGTTGATATTACTTTAGGGGGAACTGGGTGACATTACTTTAGGAAACTGGGTGAAATTACTTCAGTTAAGTGTGTGATATTACATTAGGTAATTGGGTGACATTACTTTAGGAAACTTGTTGACATTACTTTAGGGGAAACTGGGTGAAATTACTTTAAGGAACGGGGTGACATTACTTTTGCGAATTGAGGACATTGCTTTAGGGCACTATGTAGCATTACTTTAAGGAACTGTGGGACATTACTTTCAGAAAACGGAAATAGAGTTGGGGGAACATTACTTTCAGGGAGAGCGGTACATAACTTTCAGAGGACGGGGAAAGTGGAAGGTGGACTGGACATTTCGTTCAGATTACTGGATGACATCAGTTTCAGAGGAATTGGCGACATTACTTTCAGTAAACTGGGTGACATTACTTTCAGAAGACAAGATTGAGGTTGGGGGTATTTCGTTCAGGGAACTGGGAGACATTACTATTAGAAGATTAGGGGACATTACTCTCATTGGACTAGGTGGCATTAATTTCAGGGGACTGTGAGACAATATTTTAATACTTGAATTAGATAGTTTAGAAAGCTAAGAAGTAAAAAAATATGATAAAACCAATTTTCTTACGATTCCGTATATCGTGGACTACGATGCTAGACTTGTATTTATCTTTGACCAACAGCAAACGAAGGATGATGGGATCACCATCTTGTCGACAGCTTATAGTTTCAGATGTGTATCTTGTACCCAATTAAAGCTTAGACGACCTGAAATCCGTTACCATCGACAAAAATCCCGTTACAACTGTGGAATAATTTGATCCTGTTTGTGATAGAGCGAAGCCTAGAGTATACACGAAGAAGGGATTTGGAGACAGAGATTAGAGATATACGGAAGAACTAGATGGGGCGGCAAGAGATAGTAAGAGATAGTAAGTCTTGACGTGAGTTGATGAGTGTCCATGTCGTAACCGGGTTTCTTAAAAGCATATATAGTGTGTGTGTGTGTGTGTGTGTGTGTTTTGCCAGTGTGTTGCCGGGACGCGCAAGGGGAGTAAAGAATAGTAACACTGCGACCTACAAATAATATCGTAAGATGTACTGATGTAGGACCTAGGGAAGATACCCTAGTAGATAAAAAGCGTCAAATAAATTGAATGTGCTGGACTGGACTACTTGTAGGCGCATAACTGGCACAACGTACAATCGCTCTTAAGCTCAGATCACATACAGATCACAGAGTGTGGTTAACTAGTGGTCGATATGAAGCCCTCGAAGAAGAAGAAGCTCCGACTCAGCAGTATGATGATTCTCTCTATGCGAATTCATCTTGTCATTTCATAACGCCATATTAGACAAATGTTATTTCCAAGACGTTCGATATTCCCATAACGAAGGATTTTTTTAGAAACTTTGAGAGAGTCTTTGTAGTGTTTTTTCTAACCACTAACTAGTCGTTGTTTCATAGAACAGAGTTTTTCAGGACTGCTATCATTGAAGCCAAGTTCTGGAAGGGACATTCTACTTGATGATGATGATGATGTTGATGATGATGAACTGGTCGTTTACCATCTCTTTATTCGCCATACATCATCTGTTTTGGGACACGTGTATCAAGCATTGGCGTAACTCAGTAATAACTCATTAGAGTCGTTGTGGAGCTACGATGGAATTGCAAACACAAATATTCTTCCAAAGCTCTCTTTTTCTTCTGTAAGGTGGACACTTTTGAAACGTCTTTCCCTGATCCCTCCTCGATGTCATAGGTTCGTTCTTTTTTTTTTCTGTTCCCACCTTTAACTGCCCAACATTTCACTGACAGCTAAAGAACGATGATCTACAACATACTATTTGTTACCAGAGCAAACATAGACAAAAATGAGCAAGGGATGTCGTAAAAATAGCTATATCTGAAATACGATGCCTATGAGAAGTACTTACGATGAGTAGAAACTTAAAATGTCCACTAAGAAAGAGAAATAGTAGCCAAGAGAATATCTAGAAAGAGTAAGCAAGAGTGAATGAGTGAGTGAGTGAGTGGGGTAGGGTGGTGGTGAGATGAGTGGTGAGTGAGTGAGTGAGTGAGTGAGTGAGTGAGTGAGTGAGAATGAGTGAGTGAGTGAGTGGTGAGTGGTGAGTGAGTGGTGAGTGAGTGAGTGAGTGAGTGAGTGAGTGAGTGAGTGAGTGAGTGAGTGGTGAGTGAGTGAGTGAGTGAACAAACGAGGGACAGCGTTCACGAATAAAACAAAAATAAAAAACCTTCCTTGTTTCTAGCATATCGTGCCGAACCAAGCCACTCCGAGTGTCGCCCCGTAGACTGAGTTAGACTAGTGTTTATGATTGATCCGATCACTAAATAGCGTGTAACTTTCATATATCGATCTAGCCTGTAACACGCCATATTCCGTTAACATCCAAATACGTCTATTGAACTTATTTCTGATAGAGCAAAACCAAGACACTGAACAAGTATTAGAAGCCTCTGAAAAAAAACAAATTCCATAAAACAGGATTTGAGTCAAAACAGTTGTTTCTTACAGCATCTATTGCCTAGCACAACAGACAAGCGTTTTTAAGAGCACAAACAACCAGATTTCATTTTAAAAAATAGCTTCACCAAGTCGGGTCTTTTATAAACAGAGTTGACATATAGAACACAGAATAATCAGATCAGATTCGATCGAACCGTGTTTGCACAAACACATGCGATAAGCTTTTTGGTGCTTGTATATAAAATACGAGGTGCGTCTGGGTGAATGGATTAGACCATGGCTCCCATGCGGCAGACCCGTCTTCAATCCACGGTAAGGCAAAGAATTTTTCTGTCGGGACATAAAAATTCATAACCTGAACATGTAACTGCGACTGCTCTAGCCATGCGGCCATTAAATTCCTCAGGTTCGTGTGCCCCCTGCACTACGCCGCCCTAATACATTTCTCAGGTCCGTGTGCCCCTGTACTGCACTAACCTAATACTTTTCCCAGGTCCATGTGCCCCCTGTACTACACTAACCTAATACATTTCTCATGTCCATGTGCCCCCTGTACTACACTAACCTAATACATTTCTCAGGTCCATGTGCCCCCTGTACTACACTAACCTAATACATTTCTCATGTCCATGTGCCCTAAAACTAATCTAATACATTTCACATGTGCCACTAACCGCCAAAAAGCGGTATCACAGGCAGTACCGACAGTTTATATATAACACAAAACACACAAATATATACATATAACAGACATACACATATCATTCATATATAGCTTCAAGTTTATTGTAACAAGAGTATTATGAGTTTTAAGAACCCCAGGGGAAGCACTGGAACCGATGGAAATGATCAATAAAAAGACAGTGAACAAGTGTTTTTTCCTAATTTCTGATAGCAGACAATCTGCCCAGACACAGAACGATGTTTTATTTTCCAATTAGTTTTGTCTGTTACAAAAACTACGATAATTACCATTATGAATCGTTTTTCGGTAGAAACATACGACAATTCTCCAATGTTTTTCTATAGGGCCGAGCTTTCACTCTTCCCGATACTATGGAATGAAGCTATTCGTTCGGTTTTATGTACTTTTCTGCCATTCACGAAATTGAACCAACCTACAATCTACATTTGTCCAGGGAAATTCTGATCTCACATGAACAAGGAATGCATTATCTAAACGATGCACGCACTTGGTACTTACATCAGAAAAGAATACGACCAAAAATGTCTCGAATCACAGAGTTATTTTATGATTGAGGTTTTAGAAGCTGCTTGAGTACTCAACTTCAGACTATACAGTGATCAATATGGACGAGGTGTTTGTGATAGCGGATGTCGAGTAAGGTGTAAGAGCACCTGTAGTCACTGGACTTGAACAGTGACTTTTCTGCATGTCCGAGGAATAACCGCACTCACAGGGGCTTACCTACTGCAGTAGACGTCTTAGATGAATCAAGGTGTAACTGTCACATCATCTGGTACGCTTTTACATCTTCGAACTCCAGAATGACGTTTTCACTTTTTCCTGATAAAGAGCACGGAGAGCAATCGAGCCTCTGCAGAACTAAGAACTTATGAGCATGCAGGTTTGCAAAATTTTACTCAGCATGAGTCTCCTATGTTCAAAAGAACAAAGGTTTTCAAAACAAAGCAAAAAATTCCAAACTGTTTATGAAGGCTAGAGTGTCATATTAAAGTTGAAGATTCATCGAACTTCAACAAACACATGGTACTTCTTGGGACTTGTTGAAAAAGAGGACTGGTATGGTTTGAATGGATTAGACATTGGCATGAGGATGAGTTAATGTAATGAAGATTTGTGGATGATGATGAACTAGTAATGACGATGAGATGAGCATGAGTTGCATTAGATATCAGATTGTGTGCCTGATACGGCCTAGATGAATTCTATGCGTGATGCTGGTGACTGGCTAATCATGACCATATATTACCTACCAACATTTCGTCAAGAGGCGACTAGGACGTAAGCTGAATCGATTCCGCATGTCCTAACACTTAAAGTCTATGCCTTGGCCCTGTAATAAACTAATCGTCAACATATACTCGTTCTGGCAATCAGACATACACAAAGAGTGATTAAAATACGATCAGTTTAATAGAACAACCAAAGAATAAAGAAGAAGATAATGATGATCATATGATAGTGATATTGATGAGAGTGAGGATGCATGCTGGAAGATGATAATGGGATCATATATGATGATGAGTGATCAATTCTGATACCAAAATTTCAAACAGAACCACGACTTTATTAGCAAACGCTGGATTGTTACTATCATATTTAGGTAGTTGACTTATCAGTAAATATATATATATAGTTGTTCAAAATGAATAAAAGGACAATTCATGATGATTAAATCTGAGTAATATCTGGTCGACCTAATGGAAGTGTAAAGAAGGTGAAGATGAGATATGTTGGGCTACATTGCCAAGAATGATTAATGAACATCAAGCAGGCATTGATGGCAGCAATGGTGAAAGAGGACGACCTAAGGGCTTAAATGAAAGGACTAAGAAAAGGAAATGCACCCTTGAGCCATAAACTATTCATCTACTTCGTACAGTGACCCCAAAGTTCACAGAATATGCGATTTAAAATGTAGCGATGTGAACACAGAGTTATTCTTATGATTGGAGGTTTTAAACATAGCTTGAGTATCTCCCAAACTTCAAGGACTATACAGGATACAATATTCTGGACAAGCAGGTGTTTGTGATAAGCGGATGTCAGATAAAGGTGTATTAAAGCCACCTGTAGTCCACTTGGTCTTGGAGAGCTGTCATCAGTGGAGGAACTGTTGGTTCCCATCTAGGGAAGAACTGGGTTCCTATTAGTAAGGGAACTTGGTTCCAATCTAGTAAGGAACTTTGGGTTTCCCCTCTAGGGTAAGGAACTGGGTTCCTATCTAGGGTAAGGAACTTGGGTTCCCATCTAGGGAAGAACTGGGTTCCCATCTAGGGTAAGAACTGGGTTCCCATCTGGAGGGAAGGAACTTGGTTCCCATCTAGTAAGGAACTGAGGTTTACCCATCTGAGTAGAGGGACTGCCCATCTAGGAGTAATGAACGACAGTTACCATCTAGAGTATAAACTAGGTTTTATCTAGGTAAGAAACTGATTCCCATCTAGGGTAGAACTGTTCCATTCTAGAGTAGAACTGTCCATCTAGGGTAGGAACTGGGTTCTATTCTAGGGTAAGGAACTGGTTCTTCTCAGGTGTAACTGGTTCCTATCAAGATGTCAAAACTGGGTTCTATTAGGATAGGAACTAGGTTCCTATTAGGTTAGAAACTGGGTTTCCCCTCTAGTAAGACTGGTGTTCCTATCTAGTAAAACTGGGTTCTATCTAGGTAAGGAACTCGGTTCCTATCTAGGTAAGGACTAGTCTCCCATCAGGGTTAAAAGGAACTGGGTTCCCTATCCTAGGGTAAGAACCCTTGGTTTCCCATCTAGGTAAGGAACTGGGTTTCAATCTAGGTAGAACTGGGTTCATCTAGTAAATCGATAGTTCCTCATCTAGTGAAGAGACCAAGCTCCTATCTAGGTAAAAGACTGTTCCCATCTAGTAATGAAAGACTTGGGTTCCCATCTAGTAGAACTTTGGTTCCCATCTAGGAGTAAGGAACTTTGGTTTCATCTAGGTAAGGAACTAGGTTCTATCAGGGGTAAGGAACTTTGGTTCCCATCTAGGTAAAGGAACTGGGTTCCTATCTGAGGAGTAAGAACTCATAGTTCCCATTCAGGGAAGAACTGGTTCTATCAGGTAAGAATTTGGTTTCCCATCAGTAAGGAACCTGGTCTTATCTAGTCAGAACTTTGGTTTCCCTCTAGGTAAGAACTGGATTCCCTATCTAGTAAGGAACTGGTTCCTATCTAGGAGTAACGAACTCAGGTTCCCATCATGGGCAAGAAGCTGGGTACCTATCTATGTGGAACTTTGGGTTCCATCTAGGAGTAGAACTGCGTTCCTATCTAGGAAGAAACTGGGTTCCCATCTAGGTAAGAACTGGAGGTTTATCTAGGTAAGGAACTTAGGTTCCCATACTCAGTAAGGAACTGTTGTTAGCGACCATCTGTTGAAGGAACTTTGGTTTGACACACATCAGAACGGAACATTCGGTCTCATCTAGGGTAAGGAACTGGGTTCCCATCTAGGTAAGGAACTTTGGTTCCATTAGGTAGGAAACTGGGTTCCTATCTAGGTAGAAATGGGTTTCCTCTGGGTAAGGAACTTGGATCCCATCTATGATATGGAAACTGAGTTTCAGGATTTAACTCTACATTTACCTCTGCACATATGACAGAGGTGCAGCAACCATAGGTCAATCTTTATCATCGTTTTTTGAACGGACAGTTGATTTTCTGATTGTTATTATTACTAATATTGTTATTTTCGTGTTATTACTAATACTATTATTTTAAATTATTATTATTACTTTATGTTATTACTATATGATGTTAGTGTCGTTAGGGATTTATTATATGGTTCTTTTATGTTGTGTGCCGTATAAGAAGGACATTTCTTCTGCTATGGTGAATCCTTTCCTTGATAAAGACCCTTTGGTCAAAACGTTGCTGTGTATTCTCATTGTTTTTGTACTTTGTAAAACTACTGTACTTTATTTTTACGCGTTTCACCACTGCTACATAGTTTTACTGCTGTCTTCCATTATATCGATAATATTATTGGTTATTGTTTACTAAACTTACGTCATTGCACTCCGGCAAACCCATAGGTGCTCAGTCTCCCCCAACAGATATCGAAAAGTTTGCATACTGATGGTTCCCGTGGCTCGCTTATTAAACACACTCTCAATCTGCTCCTCATGCATCCAGTTCTACTTGTACAACGGGTAACTCTAAACTGCTTACACTCGCTTGATCATTCAACATCTAGTTTAGTGTCCTCATCCAACAGACCTCGCGAAGAGACCGAAGAACATCCCCTTATCCATCTTCAACTCCCCAACAATCAATGCTGTTGATGCAAGCTATCCGCTCTCTCATTACTGTAAACACCCGCATGCCCAGACAGTATATCACGATAATATTATATTATTATTAACCTGCTATTAATGAAATGTTGAATAAAGCGGGAGAGTTGGATTTGAATATCAATGGGACGGGATAAATAGTCTAAGGTTCTGAAGATGATATGTTGACTTCATTACACCATGTTTTACCCATGTGGCTCGGTTTCTATCCACAGAAATGGCACGTCATCTCTCTCGCGATCACCGCCCAGACCGATGTACCAGACCTCCCATAAATTCTATTCATGTGGAAATCTGATTCATGCAGCCTTAGCATTGGTGTGTTTTACGTCACATCTTCAGTACCATTTGGAGCTCTGGTGCTTATCCTTCGTCGATGTGTCCGGTTTCAGCCAGCGTTTACTCGGTTCGCTCTCCGCTCTGTAGCCATCTAGTGTTTTTTACGGTGTGGGATAGCTATCCCCACTCCCAACCTCTTTAGTCGGCTCTTACGACATGTGTAGCAGGTATCAGTGGTTCTATTCTTTGCACCCACTTTGGACCCGGTAACCACTCGGGCGGAACGTCATCTGACGACCAAGCGTATTGCTGAAGCCGAACTCCGTAGCTTCGGAGACAATCATATGGTTCCCTGGAAAAAAAACTGCATTCGTGAGCAGATTGTGTATTTAGCGAAAGAAACAATCAGAAAATATGCCTATAAACATCATTAAGGAGAGGGTTAAGAGGAAGACCATTGAGAAAATTGATTAGGAATGTAACTGATGATTTGAGCATGACGGATGCAGACGCGGAACATCTGGTCTATGAGAAAGAGAAATTCATAAAGACTGTTAGGTTGACAAAGTTCTGCTCAGGACAAGCTATTTGATGATGATGATGATGATGATGATGATTGTGTTGATGATGATGATGATGATATATCTATTGTATCTAATCCATTTACGATTTCCATTTTTTCTTCAATGACTATCTCATTCGTTTTTATGTTCGTCCGTGGCAGTGACGGCTCGTGAACATTTTTGTTGGTGGGGCCAGACAGATATTTTCGGAAAAATCATGGTTTCGGTTAGGATATACGAGTATTTTAATTTATAAATTAATAAATACACGTTACACCCTTATTTGTGAGGCCGACCCCACTGGTCCTTAATGACGAGCCGCCTCTGGTCCGTAGTATTCTTCGCATTTTTTAGAAACAAAATTTACTTTATCATTCTATAATTCCAAGCGTGTCTGCTTATTGTCAATGTTTCGCATGCATGAGTCTGTACATGTTCTATGTATCCATTTCAATACTCTCTTTGTAGCTACACGGTGATCTCGGTAGCTCAGTGGTAAGTCGGTGTCCTGCATTCCTAAGGTAGTGGATTTGAAACCGGACCACTCAATTCTGCTCACATATGACTATTTTGTCGGAGATTCCTAGGATTATAGGAGGACATTACGGAGCTCATGCTTTAAGCAATCTTCATCAAATAGCTTGTCCTGGGCAGAACTTTGCTACCCCAACAGTCCTCCAAAATTTCTCTCTCTCTCATAGGCCAGATGTCCTGTCTTTGCTGCCGTCATGTTCAAACCATCAGTTACATCCTGAATCCATCTTCTCTGTGGTCTTCCTCTTCTTCTCTTTGCCGGTATGCCTCCTTCCATGATGGTCTTCTCCAGCCCTTCATGTCTTTTTATATGTCCAAAATATCTCAATTTTCTCTTTGTTATTTGTAGCATCAGCCAGTTTTCTTTGATTTTGAGTTCTTTCTGGATAGATCTATTTGCAATATTCTCTGCAAATGACGAGTATTTTTTTCTATGGAAAGGGACGAGTCACATGGGAAACCATCTGCAATGAAATCAGTGCCTGATGTGATATTGTGCATGGAGAAAATGTTGTAGGAATTTATGTTTCTCTCTCTCTCGCGATTACCGTCCAGACCGATGTACCAAATAAATTCTATTCATGTGGAAATATGATTCATGCAGTTTTAGCATTGGTGTATTTTAAGTCACATCTTCAGCACCATTTGGAGCTCTGGTGCTTATCCTTCGGCGATGTGTCCGGTTTCAGCCAGCGTTTACTCGGTTCGCTCTCCGTTCTGTAGCCATCTAGTCTTTTATTAAGGTGTGGAGTAGCAAACCCCACTCAAAACCTCCTTAGTCGCCTCTCACGACATGCGTGGCAGGTAACACTGGTTCTATTCTTTACACCCCAATTTGGGACCCAGTATCCACTCGGGCGAATTTCTGTTTCAAAATAGATTCTAAGCGCGAAGAATTGACCGAACCATTGCACTGAGTTTTCCCATATAGCTCTGTCCATATTCTCAGATATAGAACATGACCTATACAAATTATTCTAACAATCACCAACTCCGTAGCTGAAGTAACAATCCTAAGAAAAGAACCTTTCCGAAAAAAATGCAATTTCTAGCAGAAGAACGCGGTTCAGATTCGAACCCACGACGTTCAGAACATAAGTCAAACGCTTAACCGCTTCACCTCTGAAACCCACCGACATTTTCAAGTTCAATATGTATTAATTAGTATTGCCCAGGAAGCGGTTTTCCAGCCTTCTATTGATTTTTAAATGCACTAGATCCTTTAACGTGCTTCAAGTTGAACACGGCACGCACGTTTTGTCGTCCGTCTTTGATAGGACGTGAGAATCGATCTCACCGTCAGTAAGATCATGAACCACTAGAAAATATCCCGATCACTTCACACGTAACAAAAACCGAGTACTTTTTGGTGCCAGACGGGGGGCAGGATACCCCAGCGCCTCATAGTCTCAATGACTTATCACACAGAGAAATCTGTAACTTTTTTTTACCTATTCAAAGGATAACACGAACGGGGCTGTCATCCGACTTTTTGTCCGGAGCTCTGACCTTAGCACGAGTTGTGAATGTGACCCAGAATAATTCGCAACCTCCAGAAGTCGTGACTACATCCTTAGTAGTTTGTTTCTGTCTAAAAGAACCAGGAAAGTGGGTCCCTCCATCACCATGGATAATAAATACTTAAATTTGGCACGTGAATTGGCCCAGGGAGACGCCTGGTCATGTTTATCCCATGCATAAAACTTCAGACCTGTCGGATAGTAAACCAAAATAAATGGTCCCGGAGAAAACGGGCAGTAGCAGGAATTGAGGGAAAGGAAGGATGGGAAACGTTTGATTATTGGTTTCTGGAGCAAATAGAAAAACATAATAGATAGAAAGACAGAGGAAGTGATGGCCAGCACATAGATGCATGATAAGTCGTGCAAAATAATGGTTGTGTTGGTGGTATATGAATAGATGGGTGAGTTAAGTTATGTTAATTGCATATCCTTTACAGGACTTTGCGAATCACCGCCAGCTTTTTAACGCTGTTTGTGATTTTTCTAGGAATTATTACGTTCAGTAGTTTGACATTGCTTTCTGAATGGGTGGTGCCATCGTCCTTTTCTGATGAGTGAATATGGATTGCAAAAATATGCAAAACGTGGCATATACTTTAATAGATGAGACTGCAGTAAAACTATTTGATTGACAAAACACGTAATCACAAAGTACTGTAGTTTTACAAATTACAAAGACAAGGACAAAATACAGCAACGTTTCGACCAACAAGGCCTTTATCAAGCAAACGAACAACAGGAGTGACAAATTTTAAAAAACATATGGACGACCACAGACAAACGTTTCTAATGAAAATCTGGGAATAAAAACGAATAACGAAATAAATGTAACACAAAAAACACACATAAAAACTAGAAATAGAATGGAAGAGAAACAATGAAAAATCTAGTAAAGATATAACTTGAATACAGGCAACGTATGCCCATATAGATTACAAGGCATGGGAAGAGAAAGTACTAGAAGCATAGGAATGTAATACGTTGAGCCCGCGTGGTCGCAAGGTACCATACAAAGAAATCAACCGATTCTCCAGAGCAAATCGACTGCGATCATCCGAGGAACATGATCGGACGGCTGTGACATGGGCATCGTGAGCTCCTAAATGGCCAGTATCATTGAAATGGGTAGCTACAGGGTCACAGAGCATTGGCGTATGTCGCGCAAGTGTTGGGCGAATCGGTCACTGAGTCTCTTGCCTGTCTCGCCGATATATCGGTCGAATCGTTGCTGTATTTTGTCATTGTCTTTGCAATTTGTAAAACTACAGTACTTTGTGATTACATATACTTTACATACCTTAGCCATCACCCGCTATAAACGAGTAGTCGATTTGCTATACGTTCAGTAGTTTGCCATTGCGTTCTGAATGGTGCGTTCTATATTTACCGTACGTAATAATCTACACAGCAATGTGAAATGTGGTTCCTGCGAGAAGTTACCAACAACACAAGAAAAGACAGTCACCAAGATCAGCATAAGAAAGAAAGTCGGCACAGATCCTTGCTTGAATTACATTGAGAAATAAAGTTAGAATGAAGTGGTTTGGCCACTTAATAAGAATGCATCCAAACTCCAAAGTATACATAGTATTCTACAACAGAACATCAGGAAATAAGGCGAGAGGAAGACCATGAAAAATATGGTTAAATAGCATAGCAGAATCCTGTCAAAGATCACAAATGACAATCACCCAAGCCACCAAAACAGCGCAAGATAAAAGCAGAAAACCACGAAACTGGTCAACAACTTGGTAGCAGTGTGACGACAAAAGAAAAAGAAGAATAAAAATCTACAAGAACGAATTTGCTTCCAAACTGCCTGCTACAGAGTTTGAACCAGGTACGCTTAGGTTGTGATCGAGCTCACTACCGCTTATGCTACAGACGCTCTGATATGGATTGGTTATTGGTTACTGAACCGACGTCATATCATTCTCGGCAAGCACATAGGCGCTCAATACCCACATAGGTGCACAATCTCCATCAACTGATGACAGATGTCAAGATCTGAACTGATATCCAAACGCCGTGTGTTGCCGGGTCCCGATAGTCTATTGTCTATTCCCAGGTGGAAGATGTGGTTGGCTGTCAACTCTTATCGTTAAGCGTAGGGATGGGAGCTTAAATTTGCGTTCTAGGGCTAGATGAGTCGCCCTTGTTGTGTTGTATCCGTGTTTGTGTAGTGTGGTCTTGATATTAGAGTCCCGCTAGTAGAGCACTGAATAGTAGCACTACGACTTACAAGGCATGTCGTAAGAGGCGACTGAGGTAAGGACCTATGGTAGCTACCTTTTAATAAATAAAATGCATCGCAAGAATTGGATGTGCTGGCCTATTTGTAGGCGCATAACTGGCACAACTTACAATCGCTTTTAGGCTCAGATCACATTCACATCGCACAGAGTGGTTAACAAGTGGTCGACATGAAGCGTTCAATGAAGAAAAAGAAGAAGAAGAATGAGCAAATTGAAACTACAATTGGACGTATTGAATTAACACCGATCAAAAAGCAAATACTAACACTACTTTAAAAATGTCCCATTGAAAGTACAATCTGACTTAACCCCGTCACTCTTCTGAGCTGATATATCGGCTCGTAGTATTTTCTAAGATGATGTAAAGCCGAAATATTGGCTAATTTAGTACACATTGCAATACAATTGTGTCCAGACTATATAAAAAAAATACGGATTCAAAGGGTTAATGAGCACTAAACAAGAAAGGAAAAACAAATGATATTCTTAATATGACCTGTAGAAATCGTATGTGTCAGTTTCATAGCTTGTTTTGTTTTTGTTTGTTTTTTTCGATCCAGAAGCACTTGAGCTCTTCAGCTCGGTGCCATGGACATCGTAACCCTTCGGTTCGGTGCCACGAACACCGTAAATCTGGAGAACTTCTGACTTTTCTGCCAGCCAACGGAATTGAAACGCTCTCACAAGAGCTTGACACCCGTCGTCCAACGCGCTACGAACACGCTGGGCAGGCGGGGCAGTTTCATAGTTACGTCCCATATATCGTACTATTTATGTAAATTGTCAAACAAGAAAACGAACTTTTTTAAAAATGGTGAACGAGGAACAGGTCTATAATCTTCAACCAAAAATGTAAATACATTAAAAAGAGATTTAATGAGTCTCAATGCTAAGGATTGACTCAAATGCACAGAGTTATTCCATACATCTCCGTCCGTCTTCGCAAAAATGGTATATCACTTGCCAGAAGTATTGCACAATCCGTGAAACAGTGGTTCTCAAATTGGGGGATCGAACGACCATTTCACAAGGGTCGCATAAGAGAATCGGAAAACACATATTTATCATAATTAGAAATAAATATTGTTACATAATGTTAAGGTTGGGGATCACCACAACATGAGGAACATGAAATGGGTCGCGGCATTAGGAAGATTGAGAACCATTGGACTAGCGTAATGTATAAGCGTTCGTCTATCGACTCTGACACTAGAGTGGTGTGAGTACTATCCCACACTCATTGTTATACACGTGATGAAAGGAATTGTCCCACCTATATAAGGAACACTAGGAACTAAAAATATTACATGGTAGAAACCGAATACTCTAAGGTAGGTATGAAAAACATAAGGTAAGTTTTATTAATATATTGCACGTGGCACAAGCTTGTTGCTTAAGCCATGCTTTCAATGGAGCACCGAAAAAAACTGCTCTCGAGAACCTGACAGCGCTCTCAGAATTCAAACACAAGACTTTCAGAATGCAATACAAACTGTTTCGCCAAATAACAGACATCTCCTCCTCCCCCTCCCCACCTCATCTCTTCTACTATACACATTGAACACAAAAGTACAGTTAACTGTTGGAAAAACTGGTCAAACGTGAAGATCTAACACGCAATGACTAATGTACTGCTGAACATTAAACAAATGTTATCTATTCTATATATCGCTTTCTACGAGCGCTCTAGGTGCACACACTTTATGTGATTTGTATGTGATTTGAGCCAAAAACATTTAGCCATTCCTTCTCTCAACTAGGCGCTTAGTTTCCTTCAGCACTCTTATAAATATCAGCATCGAAGCACTTGCACAGTAGTCCCGTTGAATGGTTGCAATTTTGTTATTTTTAAAAACAACGTCCGGGTACCCAATTTTAATTCACGGCAAAGCCAATGATTTTCTACTGTTGTCATAAAAGAAAAATCCTAACCTGAATAGCTTTGCGGCGACTGCACTAGCCATGCAGCCATAAAATTCCTCAGGCTTTTGTACCACCTGTCCTACATCGCTCTAAAAGGTGGTACTACAGGTAGTAACTACAGGTTTTTTTTTTTAAATCAGTGACAAGGTCATTGATCTTGAATTGACTAAGAACCTACTCCAACTCCTCGTATTAAAGCTGAAAATAAGCTACAACGCTTCAGTCATGCAAGATGAGTAGGAATCGAATAAGGAAGGTACTCATGAAAACAGGTATTTGGCAGTGGAAGTAAGGAACTCTTTCATACCTCGTGGTATATAGGTTAATACAGTGTTAGACCTCTATTTTTCATTGACCGTCGGCACACGATGAGTGATGTGGTCAGCATCACGCCGGCCGCCTTTACTTTCCCAGAGCATGTCTGGTACCCAGTTGAGGCTGGGTCGACCTGAGAGCCGTCGCGGTCGGGAACAATTCCACGCGCACTGCGGGAGTTGAACCCAGACCACCAGCCTTGAGAAGCGAGTTCACTAACAACTACGCTACCGCGGCTCTCAAAGAGCAGTGGAAGTGCATTATCAAATTCACTTACAACGCACTGGAACAATATTTCACACTGTCTGCACTTATACAATTTTCTTGTCAAACATCTTAAGATTAAGTCTTAGCATCGGTATTGTTGAATTGTGATTGCGACAGCTTTCATAGGAAACAAATGATGAAGTTTTCAAACATGCCAGTACACAAAGAAACATTATGAAAATAATAAGAATCAGACCATCATGGTTCTTCAGTCATATAATGTGAAGATGAGGTTTAGAATATTTGGTGACAACGGATAACATTCAGCGAAGGATGGATCGTGGAAGACAGAAGGAGAAGATGTTGGATGGTTTGATATCGTTGATCGACAAAAGATCGAAGTCAGAACTGATTAACTGCACTAAAGAGAGAGAGATGGGGAGAGACATGATCGCCTACGCCGACAGACATGGCACTTGAATGATTGAATCATCAAGTGGTTACTCTAACAGAAAATAAAATCTTTGAATCAAATCACAACAGGTGCCTAACAAGTGATCAATTTGAAGCAAGTGCAAACAACAACCTCGACATAGCAGACAGCATATGCTCGTCCCTCGTGTCAAAGATACTAGATTCGCTCTCTCGTGTCAAAGATACCAGATTCGCTCTCTCGTGCCAAAGATACCAGATTCGCTGTCTCGTGTCAAAGATACCAGATTCGCTCTCTCGTGTCAAAGATACCAGATTCGCTCTCTCGTGTCAAAGATACCAGATTCGCTCTCTCGTGTCAAAGATACCAGATTCGCTCTCTCGTGTCAAAGATACCAGATTCGCTCTCTCGTGTCAAAGATACCAGATTCGCTCTCTCGTGTCAAAGATACCAGATTCCCTCTCTCGTGTCAAAGATACCAGATTCGCTCTCCGTGTCAAAGATACCAGATTCGCTCTCTCGTGGAGCCATCTATATCATTTTCCAGAATACCTGATCTCAGTGTAGGTGAGATCGAGTTCTTAGTCCTATCGGAAACGGACGATAAAACATAGGTCCCTTTTTCAATTTAAACCCTTGGCAGCTCAAAATCAAAAAGAGCAGGCTTGCTGCCGATGCCATGCAAAATTCATTAGAAAATGATTACAAATAAAATTCCTACCAAAATATCTTCACAATTTTAAAAATTACAAAGGGGACCCTCGCCGGTGCTACGGAATTCGTACACTGCAGCTGAGATATTCCTATGTAAGAAAGAGATCGAAGCACGCATATTTACTCACAGAAGTGCAAGGATAGTGGTTCTATAAATCAATCAATCAATCAATAAATCGTCAAGTGGTTACACTAAATCAAACACAACAGATAATCTTTTAATCAAATCACATACACATCACAAAGAGTGGTTAACAAGTGATCGATATGGACCGTTCGGAGACGAAGAAGAGAACCACAATAGTTGACAAACAAGTGATCAATTTAGAGAAAACGCAAACAACAATATCAATATAGCCGAAATAGTAATAGAACATTCCCTTTTCATTTCAACTAACGCCCCACATCGATGACTTTGGGATACTCTACTCTAGAGAAAGTACACCCTCTCTGATTAGATAACTATTCCGGGCACTCCATACATCAGTTAAAAGTGACTAAACCTTCCAATGTGCCACGGAGGACAAACAAGCTGCCTTCAAATGATGGCGTCTTCGGAAGACGCGCGGGTAAATATTTCCATAGTGGCCGTTTAATGATTAGTTTAATTTAGAGATTACCGACCCTAGTTAGGAAATTGAAGCAAAATTAATGTTTATTTCTTTTAGGGGAATAGACCAATAGGATAAAATCCGATTTGCTCTGGTGGGCTTTCTGTTTGGTTTTAATTAAATTGTGACGACTGGGGTCTGTTGCTAAAAAACATGCAAATTTTAGTGCTTTTTTTCTATCTATCTATCTATCTATCTATCTATCTATCTATCTATCTATCTATCTATCTATTTATCTATCTATCTATCTATATCTATCTTATATGTATCTATATATCAAATCATATATCTATCTATCTATCTATCTATCTATATATCATCTATATATCTATCTATCTATCTATCATCTATATATCTATCTATCTATCTATCTATTTATCTATCTTATATGTATCTATATATCTATCATCTATCTATCTATCTATCAATCATCTATCTATCATCTATCTATCATCTATCTATCTATCTATCTATCAATCATCTATCTATCTAACTATTTATCTATCTATCTTCTTCTTTTTCTTGAGTTCCACCGCTATCAATTCAGGTGTAGCGGTAGAGCGGTATAGCGGTGTAGCGGTATAGCGGTGTAGCGGTATAGCCTGGTATAGAGCTTCTGACCGATTTTGGCGTGAGGGCCTGCTTTCCCTTTCTATCAGTGTTTCCCGACAAACAGGTGGGCCTTCTCCGACTTCAGAGGTATCTATCTAACTATCCATATATATATATATTTATCTATCTATCTATCTATCTATCTATCTATATCTCTGTATATATTTATCTTTCTATCTATCTACGTAGCTATCTATATTTTAATCTATATACCTACCTATCAGTCTCTCGGCCTGCATGTCTGTCTAGTTATCTATCTATTTATCTATATATCTGTCTGCATGTCTATCTTTCTATCTGTCTATTTATATATTTATCGATCTTCTTGTCAGTTTTTTTTCGACCACCCGTTAGTCCGTCCGTTTGTCCGTCCGTCCGTGGGGTTGTCTGTCCGCCCCGCCCTTCTGTCTGACTATGTCTCTCCGTCTATATTTTTCTTTCTTTATCTATTCATCAGCCTTCATGTATGTCTGTATGTCTGTCTGTGTAATTATCTATATACCCTTCCAACCTGCTGCCGTGCAGGTCGGCTGGGGACAGCCAAATGCTAACGGAGAGCAAACCCAGTAAACTCTGGTTGAAATCGCACACGTCGCCGAAGGTCAAGCACTAGAATTCCAAATGGTACTGAAGATTGGGACGTAAAAACACGTTTTGGCAAAGGCTGTTTATATATGACAATAAGAATAATACAAATGACCGAAAAGAACGATCGTGAGAGAAATATATACCCTTCCAATGATCAGGTAACATAAGTGTGCATCTGTCCATGAAGGTGGTATTCTGTTACAGCATAGGTTCGCAAACTTTTTCGGCCCACGGCCCGCTGTGCACGACAAACTTTGTAACGCCCCCCACAACCTTAATACAGTTTGTCAAAGCCCCCGCCCCCACATACATGTACTATTTTCTCTTTGACATACAAAATTGATATATATTTCTGTCATACATGATCAATTTTCAAATGATTATATGCATGAAATCGAAAATTGATGGATAAAAGAATCGTGTAAGACGGGCATAAGATGAATTCAAATGCAGAATGCAAATTTTAAATGATTATTCAATCGCAAAATCACGAAATTTGTTTACTTTAAAATATATAATATTAATTTCTTCTTTAAGGAGCCACCGACTCCTAATCCCTTGAGCGCCCCAAATGCAACTGAACCCCCTCCCCCTATAAGTCTTCAGCGCCCACTAGGAGGCGGTACCGCCGACGTTGGGAGACAATGTATTAGAGGAATCAACAGTTGTAGCGATCAATACTTTCTACTGGAACGATTTATATAAACAAATTATATGTACCTTTTATCTTTACTGGAGGAACTTCTACAGAGCTTCTTCTTCTTCTTCTTCAAACGTTCCATATTGACCACTTGTTAACCACTCTGTGTGATTTGTGTATCCCCAATCATAATAAAAAGTAAAGGAACCCTTTCATACCTCGTGGTATATAGGTCAATACAGTGTTAGGCCTGTATTTTCCATTGACCGTCGGCACACAATGGGTGATGTGGTCAGCATCACGCCGGCCGCCTTTACTTTCCCAGAGCATGTCTGGTGCCCAGTTGAGGCTGGGTCGACCTGAGAGCCGTCGCGGTCGGGAAAAATTCCACGCGCATTGCGGAGCTGAACCCAGACCACCAGCCTTGCGAATCGAGCTCACTAACAACTACGCTGCATCGGCTCTCCCAAGCATAATGTATGCACATATAATCATAAGTAATGGAACATAAGGCTGAGAGTTGTCATAATGATATGTTAGTTGCCCATTACTTTTTCTTCAAACCCTCCATATTCACCATTTGTTAACCACTCTGTGTGATTTGTATGTGATCTGAGCCCAAGAGCGATTATACGTTGGGCTAGTTATGCGTCTACAAGTAGGCCAGTACATCCGATTTCTACTATGCTTTGTATCTACTAGGGTAGCTTCCCTAGGCTCCTACCTCAGTCGACTCGTGCGACATTCATTGTAAGTCGCAGTGTTACTATTTTTTGCTCCCTTGCGAACCCTCGCAGAACACGGGCGTCTTCTGAGCAACAGTTGGATATGTGGTTATGGAAAATCGCTGCTGCCATGCAGTTGATACTCCCCCCAATCCAACCCGACCGACCGACACCATTTTCACGCAGATGATAAATACAAGAAAAATGAAAGAAAGATATAAATACCTAAGTACCAGCAGCGTCGAAAGAAGGTACGACATGGATAGCAGGCTGCATGACTCCAGACTGATAGAGCCAATTGGAATCGATTAGAAATACGAATATGTTCCCATAAGAAGTATGCGCATACGAGGAACATATACGACAGAAATATGAGAAATCACAGCCTTGCTGCACAACTATCACGCAATATAATTTCTTCTGCATCTTCGAACGCTCCATATCGACCACTTGTTAACCACTCTGCGTGATTTGCATGTGATCTGAGCCTAATAGCGATTTTACGTTGTGCTAATTACGCACCTATAAGTAGGCCAGTGTATCCGTTTTCTGCGATGCTTTTCATCTAGTAGGGAAGCTTCCATAGTTCCCTATATCAGTCGCCGTTTACGACATGCCTTGTAGGTAATATTCTTAGCTTCCCTAGCGGGCCCCGGTACCACACAGGCGGCGCAATATAACAAATGTATTTCTCAAACAACAGGACAGAAGTCGAGAAGAAAAAATAAGAAATCAATGAAATGTTTCTGAACATTCGTAGGATTAAGAAATACCTGTTTTATTTTATGAATCAAAACAAGAAAGGAAACAAGAAATTAGAAAGGGAAAAAAATGTAGCAACGTCAAAAAGGATACAGATTAATATGAGCAAGTAAACGAAGATGTCAATAAAATTTGGACAGAAATATCACCGTGAATACAAACTCATTTGCAAAGAAATTGTTCAACTAAATTTGGATAAAATTTGTAGCTCGCTTTATTGAGACTTCGATTAGACAGTTGACTAAACATGTAACATTTAGTTACAATTTTGTCCTCGCAAACACAGAAGTCTAAGGAAATCATAAAATAACTTCTTGAATAAAAAATATTCATTAACTGATGGTCTTGAGACCTTATTGTACAACAAAATCCACCTTTTCTTCTCTCCAGCCTTTCCTCTGTATTGTTCTTTCTCTCTAGCTAATGCTGTGTGGATCAACATTACAGTAGTGTAGTTATAATAAGCTTGTAATTTGATTGAAATTCGCTAGCTACAGAATGCGGGATGAATTAGAAAATAGCATTCGTCTATAGACTTGGACACAATAGGGTTGTGGATTCATTTCTTGTGCCCACCGCTTCACAACTGAGGTAAGGAATGAGCACTTATACCTTCTGAATACATGGTTAGAAATGTGAAGCAATAAACAATTCATACCATACGATCAACAAACCTATTGAACAAAATTATTTTTCGTTTTCAGCTACAAAATTTCAACAGCAACAACAACAAAACGAAAATGAGGAGGAAATTCCGGGAGGGGAGGCGACGAAAAGAGTAGGAAATTGCTCCAAAAACAACCAGCCGGACATTACATTTCAGCTTCTACTGTAAGAATATTAAATACTGAATTTTATTAATTTTTATTAACTTATTTATTCACGCAATAATTGATTTTTTGTGTTACTGAACTAACGTCACTGCACATCGGCAGCCCTACAGGTTCTCAAACTTTCCTAACAGATGTCGAATAGTATGCATACTGATGGTTCCAGTGGTTCGCTGGTTAAACACACTAATCTCTCTGCCTCACAAGCGTCTAGCTCTACGTGTACATCCTGTAATTCTAAACTCCTTAAATCGATGGATTGATTCAACGTTTATATTTTAGTATCCTCATCCAACAGTAGGTTGCTAAGAGAGCGAAAAACAGCATCCTTACCCATTCTAAACTCACCGACAATCGATGCTTTTGATGCAAGCTTGTCTGGTCTCTCGTAGTCTTGAACACCCTCATGTCGAGGACAGTAGATCCACGTGAGTTTCTGGAGGTTGGAGCCTCTATAGACGACATTCTTTCATACTGCAACATGGCAACCTTCATTTGTCGAAGCGATTTCCTTCATACTGCAACATGGCAACCTTCATTTGTCGAAGCGATTTCCTTCATACTGCAACATGGCAACCTTCATTTGTCGAAGCGATTTCCTTCATACTGCAACATGGCAACCTTCATTTGTCGAAGCGATTTCCTTCATACTGCAACATGGCAACCTTCATTTGTCGAAGCGATTTCCTTCATACTGCAACATGGCAACCTTCATTTGTCGAAGCGATTTTCTAGGATTCGGTCGGAGTGCGAAGACATTGCATTTAACTTCTTCTTCGAACCCTCCATATCGACCCCTTGTCAACCACTCTGTGTGATTTGTATGTGATCTGAGCCTAAGAGCGATTGTACATTGTGCCAGTTATGCGCCCACAAGTAGGCCAGCACATACGATTTCTGCGATGCTTTTTTATTTACTAGGGTAGCATCCCTAGGGCCTACATCAGTCGCCTCCTACGACATGCATTGTAGGTGGCAGTGGTACTATTCTTTCTTCCCCTTGCGGGCCCCGGCACCACACGGGCGAGCATTTAAGTAAATAATCTTCTCATTTCGTTTCGCTTGAAATTGTGACTATATCTGCAAATATGTCTATTGTCTTAACTTCGCACAAAGGTACATGTTGTTTTTGTCCACTCGTGTTTTTCTGGGCCTGTTTGTTTGTCTCAATTTATCATGCTCGGTGCAGTCTTGAAGTATGTGCTCTGCAGTCTGGGATGTTTGCTCACATGCAAGCATGTTTGAATTGCCGATCATGATGCTTGTTTACTTGTGTCAGCATAGTCGATTGGCATGTTCTGAACATGGCATCGTGTTAGCAAGAACAGTCTACTCTAACTTCTTCTTCTTCAAACTTTCCATCGACCACTAGTTAACCACTCTGTGTGATTTGTATGTGATCTGAGCCTAAGATCGATTGTACGTTGCGCCAGTTATGCACCTACAAGTAGGCCAGTACATCCGATTTCTGCGATGTTTTTTTTTATCTACAAGGGTAACTTCTCTAAGTCCTACATCAGTTGCCTCTTACGACATGCCTTGTAGGTTGCAGCAGTAGTATTCTTTGCTTCCCTTGCGGCGCCCCGGTACCACACGAGCGGTCTACTCTAGCAATTCAGTGTGCTACCGGGTCAACCAACTGAGTCAACCAACCAAACGGCAAACATCAGTAATCAGGATGCCATCATTAAAGAGATGGAAATAAATAAAGTCATAACTTTATCCTTCATCATAAACTGCTTACCATACGTGGAATGGTATAGCTTCAATTGGAGCATGCTGTTTCTTATAATGCGCCACCCTTACATGTTAAGTTTTGACGGGAGTTGATAAAACGTAAGATGGTTTTTCCCTTCTTGATGCGAAATCTTTATACATTTGCAACACTTCTTTCTCAGGCAGAGCTAGACCCTGATAACACGTTACACATTAAGTATGGCACGTTCTGCTGACGGTTCAGAGTGAAGGTTAACCCTTGATAACCAGTTCTTGAAATGTGATAATATAGGCGAGTCTGTGATCTAGAAGAGGTGTTAATAGTAATTTTCCAGGCCTGCCCTGGCAATTTTACGTCCTTCATGCAGCACAGGTATTGAAATCACGGCCAGTATGGTTCGTCTATCTTGTAGGAATTGCTTGAAAATGCTGTCTTTCTGTAAACATATTCGTCTACGTTTTTTACAAGGTCTCTCTGGCTTAGTGGTACAGTAGTCGCCTCTCGCTTCAAATGCACCCTGATCCACAGCAAACTATGAACGCATACGGCCGCGGACTCGGGTAAAAATTATGGGAAATCAGACCACAACTGGTCAAGTGACCTAGCATTTCAGTATTGTTGTAAATAGATGAATTCATTTTAAAATCAACACAAAATGCTAAATCAAAGTTATATTATGCAACAAGTTATGTTTAATAATAAGGAATATCAATATTATGAATATTTTTCACCAATAAATAACCATAGACTCATAGAATTGAGTAAAATTGCAAAAAAAGCTTGCAGTGTTCTATCAAACATATAGGTTCCAGCCCCTTCTCTGATCTAGATCAGGGATTCCCAAGTCAGTTGTCTTGCCTAGTTATCTAGAGTTAGCTGTGGGACTGCTTAACAGTGTTTATTGATGTCCCTCGCAATGCGGTGAGCCTTCGACGTCTTTCGAGGTACTTGAAGATTAGATCCTTCGATTATGATCGTTACATGAATTCTGTTGTCCACGAAACACTTGTCTTGAGTTCTCGTAGGTAGCAGAAGTTATTTAGAAACTTGTAATTTAGATCAACAGATTCGGGTCATGAAGATATGTCCACTCTGTTTCTGATGTCCTCGTTTCGTCGTCTATCTTCTCTGGGTCACCGTCTTCCTCAGCCGTGTTATCAAAGTCGCTATTCACGCCCCCTTTATAATTATGGTGATGAGGAGATCATCCCCCACGCTGTCTGTTCTGATAATATATGTTCCACGTCAGAGGAACTTCAATGCCCCAAAAATGCATCTATTTCATGATTGTATAGTGTACTTCAAAGTGGAAACAAGATAAAAATGAAGCATGTGCAATCATTTTAAGAGATGAAGAAGTATTTGATCGTATTTAAATGAAGAACACTTTACAGCTACTTGTCCTATGCTTAATAATAATTTCATCAAATTCAACTATAAATTAGAGATACTATAGAGAATCTTTCAGTAAAACTAACGAAATGGAACAATGAACAACTCCTAAAGCAAAGAAATAAGGAATAAATTTGGAGTTGATGTGTGTATTTTTTTCTTTCTGTTAAACTAACGAAATGGAACAATGAACAACTCTCGCAAAGAAACAAGGAATAAATTTAAAGTTTATCTGGGTTGTTTTTGGTTTTTATCTTTTTTTTAACTTGCAACTTTACTGCATTTTCCTGCCTCGTTAAACTGCCATTTCTTAGTTAATTTCTTTGTTTATAGACAATTCTTTGGAACTGTTTTCATGACGTGTCTGTCAAAAATCTATCAAGTGTGAAAGCTGACATTTTTAAGATGGGGCTAAGCTAAAGACAGGAAGAAATGAAAATGTCTTCAACAAGTTCAACAAATTGTTTAAGTGTCTCATTACTTGCTTGTTGTTCAACGTTAGTTCTTTATTTGGTCTTCCATCAACAACACTTTATTTAGCAACAACAAGAGTAAGCTAATATTCTCGAAGTCTCTTACAGAACTAGACAAATAATATAAACAGAGAAATGGAAAGAAATTATGTGAATTTTACCAGAGATTGTGGACCTCATTAATTCAAAGATAATCATATTCACTAACCAGAAGAAATCCCAAAGGAAGTAAGAATGATTCATATATTTTTGTCTGCTTTTATTTCTGTAGATGAAAACTTAATATTATCAATAGTTATAGCTTAGGCTACCACATTGACGGAGAGTCTGTGGAGTAGAGGATAAGTGCTTGTCTCTAGCTCCAAAGGTTCTCGGCTCGTTCCCCCCACGTGGTGTGATCAGAAAATGTTTCCAGACATCTCTGATCTTATTGTAGGTGAAATCTAGTACATATTCCTAATGTACACTGACATTTTTTTTTTCCCGATCCAGAAGCACTTGAGCTTTTCAGCTCTTTGGCTCGGTGCCATGGACATCGTAACCTTCGGTTCGGTGCCACGAACACCGTAAATCTGGGGAATCTGTAACTTTTCTGCCATCCCGCACACACAGAGGGATAGTCACCCCCGTAGTCCAAAGAGCTACGAACACGCTGGGCAGACGGGCGTACACTGACATTAAAACGTAGGCTTCGTGTTCAAGTATAGCACGTAAAATAATCATTAAAAGTTGAAAAAGTAGGCTTCAAAGCACCTGTCATGGCAATATTTTTCCCAAAAAAATTACATTAATTGTTTTTAAAAATTGAGAGCCGCTGTAGCGTAGTTGTTAGTGAACTCGTTTTGCAAGGCTGGTGTTCTGGGTTCAGCTCCCGCAATGCGCGTCGTCTATTTTCCCGACCGCGACGGCTCTCAGGTCGACCCAGCCTCAACTGGATACCAGAAATACTCTGGGAAAGTAAAGGCGGCCGGCGTGATGCTGACCACATCACTCATCGTGTGCCGACAGTCAATTAAAAATACAGGCCTAACACTGTATTGACCTATATACCACGAGGTATGAAAGAGTTCCTAAACAAACCAAAAAAAAAATCCTAAATCTTCAAAATTACATAATGAACCCTCGCCGATGCTACAAAAATTGTGCCGTTGAGATCTTCCGATGTATAACACGTAGATTGGAGCACACATGGTTATTCACTGAAATGCAATGATGGTAGTTATATCAATGAATCAATCAATCTTTCAACCCAGAGCGTGTCGAAGTGCCAAGAAATATAAATGCCCAACATCATATTCCCCAAACTACAAAATAAAATGAAAAATTGTCTTTAATTTTATTATACAATTAATTTTTTAATGTTCAAGCATCAAGGGTTGAAATGGAGCCAGGTTTTCAATATATGGTCTCATTATTCTCTATAGAAATTGCATGTAACCTTCCTCTTCTTCTTCTGAAGTTTCATATCGACCACTTGCTTACCACTTTTTGTGATTTCTACGTGATCTGAATCTTAGAGTGGTTGTACGTTGTGGCAGCTATGCGCCTACAAGTAGTCCAGAACATCTGATTTTTGCAACGCTTTTTATTTACTAGGGTAGCTTCCTAGCCTTACCTCTGTTGCCTTTTACGACATGCCTTGTAGGTCGCAGTGTTACTATTCTTTGCTCCCCTTGAGAGTCACACGGTTGGCATGTCACCGAGTAAGAGTGTTGAACAAAGCATGAACAATGTTAAGGATCTTCAGAAAATAAATGAGCTATATTTCTTCTACTTCTTCTTTGCGTTCGTTCTTTACAACCAATTTTAATCACTCTTTGTGATATGTTTGTTCTTTGCCAAGAACGTGTATACGTTGCACATTGGTTTGGTAGGCCCCTAAACGCATAGACTTCTACACGTTTAGGACATGCATCCGATTTCAGTCAAAGCTATATTTGTTGAGATGGGGGCTACTGAATCGACCGTACTGAGAACGATGAACCTCTCTAGGCGTTGTGTGCAGAGTTCTGATAACTACCAGAATATGGTCATATGTATCTACGTAGGTAAGTCTTTTGCCTTGCGTTCTAAAAACTGTGGATTCGAATCCGGATCTCGACGTTCTCTTTCGCCCGTGTGGTGCCCTGGCCCGGAAGGGAAGCAAATATTAGTACCACTGCGACCTACGAGGCTTATCGTAAGAGGCGACTGATGTAGGACCTAGGGAAGCTACCCTAGTACATAAAAGTATCGCAGAAATGCGATGTGCTGGCCTACTTGTAGACGCATAACTGGCATAACATACAATCGCTCATAGTCTCAGATCGCATACAGATCACAACGAGGGGTTAACAAGTGGTCGATATGGAGCGTTCAGAGAAGATGTTCTGTTACCAAGTGCATTATTTCCCTAGAAACTCATAGGATTGTTACTATATTCGTGCTGTTTGCGATAGTATCATAAAATTGTGTACCATTTCTGCAGAGATGGAGCGAGTCAATAGGAAATCCGACCTAATGTCACTCCTTTCGTTGTTTGACCCTCCTCAGTAAACAATAACTGTATCAAAATGGCAGTGCTGTATATGGGTACGCTATCAAAAACAATAGCGAAGAAGCATTAATAAACAAAAAGTCTAGACGAAAGGGTTTTCCTACTGCGCCTTACAAAAGAAACGTCTCGAAGGTGTGGTAATCATGAAACTAGAAATACATTGATAAACAAAGACAAAGCTAGTGAACAAATTAGACACCACGGCACTCCTGCAGACCAGGGTTGCCAATTTGACTTTTTAAAGCTAAATTTGAGAAATTTGGCTTTTTTAATGTGTTTGGCTTATTTTCTTAATTTTTAGTTGGCAACTATGCTGCAGACCTACAGGTCACATCATAAGATCCATGCAGCAGATTTCAAGTGTGCAGTTATTTGTGGCATTAGAGGCAGTGAATGAGAAAGCTAAAGTCAACCTTATGTCAGTGAATATAATATCCTCTAGTATATAAAATATCACCCCGTATGTATAAAATCATACCAGTACTACACACAGGGCCGTGCGGTATATTTTCTCAGTATGATGCAAATCTTCGAAATGCTGCCCTTAAATGTTTTCTTTAAAATAACCTTCATTTGTTATTTTGATTTCGCTGCTTATGTCACCCCCTTAAGTGCCGCCTGATGCTGCCGAATCTCTGCACCATAGCACAGCACGGTCCTGACTACACAATCATTTCAGCACGTATACTTCGCCCATGTGTTGCTGGGGTTTGCAAGGTGCGCAAAGAGTAGTAACACTGTGGCCTAAAAGCATGCCGTAAGAGGTGTCCAAGATAGGGGCCTAGGGAAGGTGCCCTAGCAAATAAAAACACAAACGTGTGGTTCCAGCAATTAACAGACACATTCTGCAAGAGTGTCCAACATACGATGAACAGAGCAAACACACATGGCTTACCCTTAAGATGTGTACAGACACCGGTTGACCACTAACTACTTAACAAGTCTGAAAACGTTGGAAGAAGTAAAAGAAGACGGAAATACTGTTACTTATGAGTGAAATTTGATCCCGTGACTGCGCGTCTACGACGCACGCGTACTTGCCGATTTGCTATCACTGTTGGTAACAAAATCGGTAAGCAATCAATAATCATAGCTACTAAAGCTGCAATCACTAGGGAACAAGCTAGTCATTTTCTATCTTGATAGCCGCAAATAGAACTTTCTTTTTATTTTATAATATGTATATGTGTCTGGTTAGTGTTTATGAGGCTTTGTTTACATATCATAGTTTAGAAAGCTCCAACAACTAATTTCAAAGTCACTACATAAGGATAACATTTAGTGCAGACTTACACACTTAATTCACAATTTACATAATCCATTTAAGTGCAAGTCTCATGGTGCTCACTTGAAAAACCACAAGAGTTAGCTAGTTATGTAATGTTATGCAATCGACGTCATGGCACATTGGGCATTCCCATGCGTGCTCTGTCCTCCGCTGCGCAGCCATCCTAAAGCGGATTTGCTCACCGTACCCATGAGAAGCTGATTAGTATACCTTCTCTCTCTACCACGAAGATAACACTCTCTGGCATGTCCAAACTTAACTCCTAATTCTCGGACTCGTTACAGTATCTAAGACTGGCCCATATCACACAAATAAGAGCGTACCGCATTGATGACATCGGCTCTGTCCATACTTCTGCCCGTTCGAGTCGAGGCATTGTTTGTAAGTCAGCACGCTCGCTACCATGCACTCCAGCATGCCCAGGTGTTTGCAGCAAAGTCATTTTCTTGAGATGTGATCTCCGAATGCTGTCCACACATTCCACGCGCAGATGTCCAGATTCAATCATCTTCAAGATTCAATACTGGTCTAAGTTAGTTAGTTAGACCAGGCTTGTTTATAACTATGGTATTTTTTATCAAGTAGATCACATTTAACATCTTCAAACTGAAGCTTCGCCCGAGTGGTTACCGGGGCCCATATTTGGGGTGTAAAGAATAGAACTACTGTCACCTGCCACGCATGTCGTAAGAAGCGACTAAGGAGGTTTGGCTGAAATCGGATGCACGTCTCCTAAACGTGTAGAATTCTATGCGTTTAGGGGCCTACCAAACCAATATGAAATGTATACATGTTCTTGGCAAAGATCAAACATATCACAAAGAGTGATTAAAATTGGTTGTAAAGAACGAACGCAAAGAAGAAGAAGAAGAAACTGAAGCTTAAATAGCACCCGAAAAATGTCTCCAATATAATTTTAAAGATAGTAATAATGATAAATATGTAATTATAGTTTTATACATACTCGTTTTATTAATTTCTCAACACTAGTTAGTAATCTTGCCATTTTGCTGGTGTCAGACGACATCATGGAAGGAATGGTAGAGAGGAGAGTGAAGGAAAGACGGACAACATAGTGAGGCGAAGCTGGAGCGTCATTCCAGAGGGTTTTTATGAATGTGCATATGGATGTTCGCTGCTGCTGCTCATGCAGATTTACATTTTTTTCTATGGAAGAGATGAACTCTTGGGAACGGTAAGTATTTAATAGTTTGATATCTGCGGCATACCATTCGGTGCCTGAGTGTCATTCTAACAGAGTCATGCTGTCTTAGGAACTACATATTTGAGTTCTAGGTTTGCACTCAAAGCTCTTCACGTGTATCTTTCTTCTTCTTCTTCGACGAAGGCGCCATATCAACCACTTGTTAACCACTCGTGTGTGATTTGTATGTGATCTGAGCCTAAGAGCGATTGTACGTTGTGTCAGTTATGCGCCCACAAGTAGGCCAGCACATCCGATTTCTGCGATGCTTTTTATTTGCTAGGGTAGTTTTCTTAGGTGGTACATTAGTCGCCTCTTACGACATGTCTTGCAGGTCGCAGTGGTACTATTCGTTGTTTTCCTTGCGGGCTCCGGCACCACACGGGTGCATCATGTATTTGAAACTTAGAACTTCTTATGACACATACAAAAAACGATGACAGTCTCTTTATAATGTTCATAATTTATTTTTATCTGATATTGAAGACAAAATGTAAATGTCCTGTAGTCTTTGTAAACCATACGATGGGAAATATATAGTACTTCATATTTCTAAGTTCAAGTATGCGAGAGACAGGAGGGTCAGTTCCGTTCCTCACATGTGAAAATCCAGGTCAACTCCCGGTTTTGTTTGAATTATTAAAAAAACTTTACCGTTTTCTATTTCTTTTACCTGTTACGTTTTAAGATGTTGATTGATTGATTGATTGATTGATTGATAGGACTACGGTTATTGTACTTCAGTGAATAAGCATATGTTCTTCAATCTCTTTCTTACACAGGAATATCTTTAGAGCAGAGAACGAATACCGTAGCACCGGTGAAGTTCCCGCTATAGTTCTGAAGATTGTAACAATTGTTTGAGAAATTTATTGAATTTACGATGTAGATATATCTTCTTCTTCTTCTTCTTTACGTTCATTCTTTACAATCAATTTTAATCACTCTTTGTGATATGTTTGATCTTTGCCAAGAACGTGTATACATTGCACATTGGTTTGGTAGGCCCCTAAACGCATAAGACTTCTACACGTTTAGGACACATGCATCCGATTTCAGCCAAACCTCCTTAGTCGCCTCTTACGACGTGCGTGGCAGGTAACAGTGGTTCTATTCTTTACACCCCAAATTTGGGCCCCGGTAACCACTCGGGCGATATATATATATATATATATATATATATATAACCGTAATGAAATTGTGTGTGTGTCTGTTCCCATTGTTTCAAAATATCAAGATATCTCGTATTTAATGAATATTGCCCAAGCAGCTGCTTTGTAGTCAACTCTTGTCGATTGTCAAAAATCAAGAATTCTTTTACTTGCTTAATTTGAAAACAGGGCCTATATTGTATCGTCCATCTCCATTATGTCTATGAACTCATCTCATCTACGTTGAGATCAGGAACATATGAAAAATAATTTGTCGATCGCTTCACATGGGAACCAAACTGATAACCTTTGTAACGACAGGCGAGCGAGCATCCTATCTCCACATACCCCCTCGTTTATACAGGGTGTTCAACTTAAAAGCAGCCCCAGTGATAAATAGAAATTTGCCAGGTATGCATTGCATCTCGTATATTTACTATTTAAACCGGTTCTGACTATCTTGTCCTACGTCACATTTGTTCATCGCCCCTTCCTGCACTTCAATTACACACCATCACACAACCTTGACCTTATCTATGTCATAACTGAATCTTCCCATTTCTATACATATATGCCAGATTAGCTCCATTCACAGGCTGCTTTTAAGTTGAACACCCTGTAGATGTAATATTTAGACAAGTTTGTCCACCATTTTCAGTGTTGTACCCAGAATAACTCACTGGTTGTGTTCTAAGAACGCTCGTATTGCTAGGCTATGCAATGGGTGTCGGAAGAAATAAGGTTAAGTAGTTCGAATCCTGTGTTTGTCAATTTGTTTTTCGGAAGCTCTTAATACCTGTACATTGTTTATTGTACAGGTATTTCGGAGGCATTGGATGGAGTCGCTGGTGAGGTCTAAGCTGACAAAGATCAGTTTTATTTTTGTGCCAGGGCATGCAGGTGTAAGGGGAATGAACGTGCGGATAAGCTTGCAGGTATGGCTGCTGTCCAAAGCGGGCGAGCAATGGACCAGGCTGATATTATAAATTCCTTAAGGGAGAGAGGGCGTGTACATGATTCACGTAATAGCGGCGAATCCACAACACTAACCAGACTGCAAGAACTCAAAGTTAAGTGTGGTGTAGCTCGACAAGAACGCTATGCTGGCAGACAAAGAAGAATTGTAAACCAACAAAGAACCGGTGTCGTTAGTCGCCACACGCTGATGGACATACTGAGGGAGAGATCGGAGCACTTATGGACTAATTTGTTCGACGTGCAATGATGGTGATCCGACGACTAAACTAAACACCTGTTTATTTGTTGATCATATTCTTTGCTTCCGTTGCTTCCTCTGGGGTTCTTGCAAAAACTCCTTGTTTTCTACTTATCCTTAAACTGCATTCCTGACCTCTTCCCCTTTAACCTTTGACTGATAAAGAGCACAGCAATGCTTGCTAATCTGTCCCATCGTGCTTCAAGAGAATGCATACGCTCTAAAAACCAAAGTAAAAAAATAAACAACTACACTAAAGCAGTAAACAACAGCATCAAAGAAGAAAACAACTACATCAGATTAATTAATGCTTACTCCATCAAAGTAGATGTGAGATACATGCACATTTTCGGATAATAACATTTTAAAACAAACTATTAATTTATTCTTTGTTCTTGTTCATCTTTGTAACCAAATTGGACCGGTATTTTTGTATGACTTTGTGGGAGACATTATTAAGAACATTCCTCTAAGGAATGGCAAGAAGGAGAAGCAGCTACAGGTTGATGCTCTACGACCACCTAGGTTAAACAAAAATGAAAAGGAGGACACCCATTTCAAAGAAACCGTAAATTAAGTATGATACAGTAATTATAAGAATCATCAAAAGAAGTTAAAAATAGATTACGTTTTCATTGATCATCAAAATTAGATCAGTAAAAACGAGTTAAAAACAAGATAATGTTAAATAAGACAAGCATATAGTGAGAACTATCCATTTTCGCTGGGTTGTTTTGTGTTACTTAGTTTTTATCTGTAGCACCCACGTTTATTGTTGTTTAATACGTCTCTCTTAACCATCTCTCTTAAGACAGCTGTTTAAAAGTTTTAAGTTGACCTCCTTGTCCATCTCTAACATCCCAATGGTCCTTATCCATGTCTCACACACTCGTCTACAGTTGCCAAATGTGTGCTACTTATCCATGTCTCGCATACTCGTCTATAGTAGCCTAATATGTGCCTCTTATTCGTGTTTATATATATATATATATATATATATATATATATATATATATATATATATATATATATATAATTAAATACATTGTTTAATCTTAATATATATATATAACCGTAAAGAAATTATGTGTATGTGTATGTTCCCATTGTTTCAAGATATCTGGACATCCTGCGGACTTGAAATTTACCAAATGGGTAACTTTCATGAATAGGAAGATGTAAAAATTATAAAACTGGACTATTGGTTCGTCACTATATCTAAATTCAAACTTAACGAAATGGTAATGAAAAGTTAAAAACTGAAGAGTTGTATCCATGTTTTCACTTGCCGGTGACATATTAAAGCGATGATGAAGTCACTTATTGCGCAAATATTTGATGATATTTCTTAGTATTTCAACACATCTGGCAATGGCCAGATGGATTTGATGCTTGGCTGCCGTGCGGGAGACTCATGTTCATTTCACCAGAAAGCCAATCATTGTTTTTAAATTTCATTTTTATTAACGCAACTGATCTATCAGTTGATCAACTGATTCGATCAGTTTATAATCTGAATAAACTCAATTTGCCAATTTTCATTTGTCAACTTTTACTGAAATTCTACATTATCATATTTCTCCTCGGAATGAGAGACATTTTAATCTTATGTGTTCAACCGACAAAGTTTTCCCACCAAGCATGGAGAGAAAACGTATTTTTATAAATGGGAAAGAAGACAATTTTGAGGGGACGGGTCATGTTTCTTTAATATGCTCGTTCTCGTACTGTTTGAAACTTGTCGGAAATGATACAATTTCGTAGATCTATCGAAACTAATGAAGCTAGAGATATATGGTTGGAAAATTATAAGAAAAGAAAAATGAAGGCCAGAAACATGGAGATAGAGGAGGAAAGATTAGTTATTAGGCTTGACTACAAGCGTCGGAGGAGTGTAAAGGTGATTGATGAGGAAACTAAAGAGGAATGACATTGAAAGATCAGCGAAAAATGACTAAATTCCCGTGCGAAGAACGGGTAGAAATGCTAGTTAAATTTATTTGTTTTATTATTTATAGTTAACATTAAAAACTTGGAAGGTTTTCGACCCCCGTGCATTGTTGTTCTAATTCACTTCCTGTATGTCGTGCCGCATAAAAGACAAAATGTTGAGATTGATGTCATGTAAAAAACGTTGAGTCTCAACAGCAGGAGAACTTTTCTCTGAAACAAAAGGAATAATTGATAAGAAATATTGTCTACTAACCGAACTTGTCACAATCCGGTATATATTTCTTTCCTTAAGAGCTGTAAAACAATAACAGGTCTGCTCTGTATAGACGTAAATATTCATGATTGAGATAATCTCGTGTACACTTGATGTTAAGTGCGCTGGTCTTGATCTCATTATGTTGTTTAACGGTACCTTCTAACACATACGTACTTTTAACCCTCACGCACATGGGGTCAAATGGGAACCAGGGACGTGACATTATCCACCTAGGATATAGGTCAATCCGTCTGAGATTCGCAAGTTTATCTTTTTTCCATGTTCATATTATGATTCTCATTGCTAGCCTGCTTCCACTTTCACAAGAGAAGGACCACAGCGCGAGACAATGCTAGAAATGTATGCCCATACGGTTAAGACAATACATGTTACGGATTAAGAATCTGCAGTGAGAATTCCGGAAACTGTGGGCCAAAACATGAACTCTTCATAGTTTGATTTGTTACAAATTAACTCGGATTATGTTCGCTCTGTTCCAGATTTCTGAAGGAAGCTCTCCAGATTTAGTTCACCAGAACAGAGACCAAATGTTCACTCGGTACCTAGAAAAGGGGCATGCCACCTTCCGTCCTGGTTACAAGAAATTATCGGAGTAAACAGTTCAGCACGTGCTGTAGAACTTCCATTTTGTTTTTGGCAAGGGACAAAACTCAAAACCACCTGCAAACAAAATGTTAGAGGTTGCTGAAACCATATTTGACTTGCGGGATTTTAGAGAGTCAGTGATATGTTTTTATAGATGGGGAATAAAATGGAAGTCATTTATGCTGTATAAATTGTTGTAGTGGTCTGTTTATATTCACTATAAATTAACCATTAACCACTGTACCCAAATTTTGAAGCACCCAGCTATTCCAGTAGTGACTAAAAGACAAATTATAAATTCAGATTTATACCAACACTGTGCTACCAGAGCCAAACATGGGCACTGACAAAAGAACAAGAAAGGAAAATTACCACATGCGAAATGAGATGCCTGAGGAAAGCAGTAAATAAAACAAGAAGAGACCATATAAGAAATGAGGAAATTAGAAGAACAGTCGGAACAACACCTGCTATTAGATTTATTGAAAAGCAGAGACTCAAATGGTTTGGCCACTTGGTCAGAATGAACCCGAATACACCAGTTGCAAGAGCGTGCAACCTGAAAATGGAATCATCAAGAGGAAAGGGCAGACCAAGAAAAGATGGGTTGATGGAGTTACAGACATCTTAAAACTCCACAATACCACACCATATCAAGCGACCGAGCGTGCATTATCTCGGAAACCGATCATCAGTTAAACCTGCTACGCCTAGCGGCAAAAAAGCAGAGAAGGACAAAAGAAAGAAGAAAGAAAGAACCACTGTAAAACTAGTCATGACAGAGAGGAAATGTCTACGCAGAATTATGGGAGTATCAAGAAGAGACAAGGTTAGAAATGATGACATTAAAAAAAAGTGAGTATAACATCAGAACTGAACTTCATCAAGAAACAACAAATTGTTTGGTTCAGCCACATAGGCATATTACCAACAGAGTGCGCCTAAAAACAATGCTATCCGATACAGTAGATACAAAACAAAAGACAGTTCACGCAAAAGGTGGACAACATACATAACAGAAGCGGTGAAAAACACTATTTATGAAACGCAAAAAGATCGTTCTAGACATTTCTTATCCTAACACTGTGAAGAAAACAGAATTTGAGACAAGGTGGTCCTCAATCATCGCATTGAAAAAACAATACGCGTAAGATTTAATGTGCATTTTTTTTTTTACTATATGTACAAAGTTTATTTTGTTGAAAAGGGAAGTTTATTTTCACTTCTACGTTCAGTAATTTTTTATTGCTTTCTGAACGGCGGAGTATATTTTTTAACGTTTGTAAAAATCCATGGGAACACATTTGCTTCAAACTGCCCGTCACGGTGTGTGAACCAGGTACTCTTGGGTGTGATAAAATACACAGTAAACAACTATTAAGGGACTCAAGAAAACATAATTTACCAAACATATAAATAAGACTAGGTTTTAGGTAGAGAGAGAGAGAGAGAGAGAGGAGAGAGAGAGAGAGAGGTCAAGATTGAATTAAGTGGAAATGTCTATGTCTCTGTCTTATGTACCCTTGGGTGCCACGATAATTTATGATGTGTTTGTTGTGTGTTGCGATGTGTACCAAAAACATCCAGTTAATGTTGGTTTGTTTATAGATAAAAGTCTATGTTTTTTGTTTTTTAGATAAAAAACTATTTAAACCGAGTACACACGTTCAAACTCAGAACAAGTCGTTTATTGGTTAACATATAATGAATCAAGTGCTAATTCCTGCTGGCTTTCATGTCTTTCAACAATCTCTCTCTCTCTCTCTCTCTCTCTCTCTCTCACTCTCTCACTGGAGCAATTTGTTAGTTCTGAAGCCGATCTATTGTTGAATCACGATATCAGACCATCCAACATCTTCTCTCTCAGTTTTCAACGATCTCTTCTTTATTGCATTTTATCTGTTTCCACCAACTAGTTTAAACCTCCTCTTTGAATTATGTGCCTGAAGAACATTGATCGTCTGATTTTTATTCTGTTGTTCAGGTTCCGGTGTTTAATTCTAGCCTCATCGAAATTATTGGTAAAATGAAAATGGTAATACTAGTATTATTATTATTATGAGTAGTAGTAGTAGTAGCAGTAGTAGTAATGATAGTAATAGTAGTAGTAGTAGTAATGGTAGTAAAAGTAGTAGTAATAGTAGTAGCAATAGTAGTAATAGTACTAGTAATGTTAGTAGTAATAGTATATATATGGCCTTTTTCGCCTAATAGTAGATATATATGGCCGTTCGGTCAACTGGCAAGTGTTTTACTGTGACAACTTGTGAGTTTTCGCTTGTCTCTCTTGTCTTTCAGCTCATCCCAAAGTCTCTTTTCAAAGATTCTGCATCTTTGCGTAATGTTGTTTTACATATTTCTCGATCATCAGCTAGTTTTTCCCATTTGCTGGGACCGATAGAAGAGTTATTCATTGAAGCCTTGCAGACATCTTTATATATGAGCTGTGTTCTGCCTTGATGTCTCTTCCCCTCCGAAAGTTTGCAGAACACTTGTTTAGGTATGCGGTAATTGCCCATTCTTCGCACTAGCCCTAGCCATCTAAGTCTTCTACTGCTGAGCATGATCATCATGGAAGGCAAGTTTGCACGTTGCAGTACTTCAGAGTTGGTTATCTTGTCGTTACACCTGATGTTCATAATCTTGCGGAGACATCGAAGGTGAAAGATGTTAAGTCTCCTCTCGTGCCTTGAGTAGGTTTCTGAACCATATAGAAAATAGCAAATTACACAAGCTCGATATATTTGAATCTTCGTTTGCAATGTTAATTTTTTTTTGTCCCACGCTCTCATTGATAGTTTGCCAAATGTAGTCATTCATGTTGTATCATTTGCTCATGTTGTTCGAAACGTTCTGTGTATTGTTATTGCTTTTTGTATTTTGTAAAACTACAGTACTTTGTTATTACACGTTTCTCCATTGCTACATAGTTTTACTGCAGTCTTCCCCTATATCGATAAATGTATCTTGTATTCAGTTATATATATATATGCGTGGGCGAGGATTTCTTTGAATGTAAACGCCCTTCATGTAGTTACTATTTGTCTAAGGTCCACCTGACATTTCGCATCCTTTTCAAATAAGCGTGTGATGGTAGTTATTATGTCTAACCACAACAGTAAATGTGGTGAATTAAGGCCCTTGTTGTTGAGGACGTCTCATAGGCGGTAAAGATTCCTCTCAACCTTTAAATATTTGTGAATGCAGCAAATGTTAGGGATGATTTGGTGTTTGGAAACGTCAAGGAGTAAACAGTGCTGATGCTTGATAGCAATAACGTCAGACGTAAAATGGTTTGCCCGGAAAGATTAAACTGTGTGTGGTGAACAATTTCAGAGTGATGAATGGGGGAATAATGATAGCGAAAGGAAAATGAAATTTTAAAATGAGATTGCAGTAGTAGCAACAGTTGAAAGTGTTGTAGTGATGGTACTAGTGATGACGACGTCTATATTTGTGACTCAAGTGTAAGATGAGAAAAAGGAGTCTTTTTTAACCAAAAAGAACCGTATGGGATAGCAAAATAGAATAGATAATAGATAGACAATATAAGTAGCCTCAGAAAAAATGATTAATGGATTGAACCACGCGCTTATTACACATTGCTGAGCTATTTGATTACAACCGCTTAATCACCGTGTTTGTATGTATCTGAACCAAGGCGATTGTATTGCCAGTTGCCAAGACCTCCGATTTCGACGCTTTTACTGTAGCTTCTGGTCCATCTCAAATGCATTTGGTCGGTGGGTATTCTGTCTCTAGCCCCAACCAAGACGGGCATCAATAGATAGCAATAGAGCGTGAAGGTCGACCAGTTATGCTATTCAAAAAATGCTTGCACATGGAGTCTCTTTTCATAAACCGTTGTTCATGGTGTGATTATAACTAATGAGCAAATTCGATCGAATAGTGTTTCATAACAAATGATATGTATGTTGTACCATTTGAGACCTATAAGAGCATGTTATATGTTTGTACCTTTTTATGTTGTTTGTCTCATATACAAGACATAGCTTATCCATGTGTAAGCGACTGTTGATGAACCTGACCTGCTTATTCTGTGTTCTCAAAAGGTTAGAAAGACATCATAATATTTTGAATATCTAGCTGCCCGTGTTCTTAAAAGCGCTTGTATTGTAGGGCTAGGGAATGGTGCCGTAAGAAATAAGGGTATGCGGTTCGAATCCTATATTTGATAATTTCTTCTTTTTTTCAGAAGCCCTAATACTTGTACACTGACTATTTATTGATCCGAGTCGTGTATTAACTTCTTCTTTCTTTATTGACCATGTTTTGTTTCACATCGTCACGATAAAAAGAGATGAATAGAAAAGGTTGTTTTGTGTGCCTTGCAAATTGTGTCTTTCACTGTCTTTGTTATATCTGTGGACTATCTAACTACTTATGTTTGTCTGATTAAACTTTGTATTTTACTGACTACATGTTTGGAAAGAAAAAATAATTTTAAAGCATAAATATTGACTTCATTGCACAAGGTTTTACCCCATATGGCTCGGTCCCTCTCCGCAGAAATGGCACGTCACCTGCCAAGAGTATTGCACAAAGCACGAACTCCGTAGTTTCAGCAACAATCCTAGGGATCTCATTAAAAAAACTGCACTCGGGAACAGAACGGCGCGGTCAGGATTCGAACCCGCTTCGTGTCTTCTAATACCTAATGTGGGGCTCAGCGTAAAGTAGTAGTAGTTGTAGTAATAGTTACAGAAGTAGTAGCAAAAACAGTTGTAGTAGTAGTTGTTGTAGTAATAGTTACAGAAGTAGTGGCAAAAAAACAGATGTAGTAATAGTAGTTGATGGTGTTGTAGCATATTAATTAATCTACATTTAACCTTTGGTTGCTGTTTTTCTTCTATCTATCTTTCACCAAATCATCAAGTTAACTGATATGTTTATCCATATATATGGCCCTTTTCATCTTTACAGACGGTCAATTGGCAAGTGTTTTACTGTGACAACTTCTGAGTTTTCGCTTTTCCTATCTTGTCGTTCAGCTCGTACATAAGTCTCTTCTCAAAAGACTCTGCGCTCTTCCGTAATTTGGCTTTCCACACAACTCTGTCATCAGCTAGTCCCTCCCATGTGCTGGGATCTATAGAAAAGATTTTCATTGAGGTTTTAAAGACATCTTTATATCTGAGCAGTGGTCTGCCCTGGTGTCTCTTCCTCTCCGAAAGTTCACAGAACAACATTTGTTTTGGTATGCGATAAGTTTCCATTCTTCTCACATGTCCCAACCATCTTAGTCGTCTACTGCTGAGCATGCCCATGATGGAAGGCAGATTTGCACGTTGTAGTACTTCAGAGTTGGTTATCTTGTCGTACCTACCTGATGTTCATAATCTTGCGGAGACATCGAAGGTGAAAGATGTTAAGTCTCCTCTCGTGTCTTGAGTAGGCTGTCCATGTTTCTGAGCCATATAGTAAAGAACTAATTACAGGCTCGATATATTTGAGTCTTCGTCTGCAATGTCAATATTTTGTATATATATAAATATATATATAGATAGAATTGATGCATTTGAGATGTGGATATATAGAAGAATAGGCAGGGTTACATGGACAGAGAAACAAACAAATAAACAAGTTTTAGGAAAACTAGGCATGAAGAAACAACTATTAAGAGAAATAAAATTCAGACAAGTAAAGTATTTTGGGCACATAAAAAGGCACGACACCTTCATAAAATGTTTACTAGAGGGGAAAGTTGAGGGGGGAGGAGCAAGAGGAAGACCGAGAGATAAGTGGGAGGGAAACTTTAAGAAATGGACAGGTTACAGTCTGGCAGTGTGCAACACCAAGGCGAAAGACAGAGGATGCTGGAGATTCATTGCAGCCAACCTGCAATGCGGAAACGGCCCCTGATGATGATAATGATATATATATATATATATATATATATGCAAACACTAATATATGTATTAGGCGGCTTGGAACAGATTTAGCCCCCGGTCTTGATTAGCTCACACGTATGACTCCTAGCGTCACAGTGGTTGGTTGAGAACGATAATGGAAGACATGGTTCCTGGAGTCTGGAGTACGAGGGAAATATCGATCAAGACGAAAGGGGCATCAGGACATCAACGAAAACCTTGAACAACAAGCTGGAGGAGGCGGAAGAACTTACTAGAGACAGAGTTTTGCAGGCAGACTGTGATAAAAGCGATGTTCCGCAAGCGACATGCTACTTGATGATGATTGATCATCTACATATGTTGATTGACTGACTGATTGATTGATTGATAGAACCATTATCATTGCACTTCGGTGATTAACCATGAGTTTTCCTATCTCTTTCTCACACGGGAAGATCTCAGCTGCAGTACACGAACTCTGTAGCACCGGCGAGGTTCCCCGATGTAACTTAGAAGGTGGCGAAGATATTTTTGTATACATTTTATTTTTTTTTAACCTTTTCTAATGAATTTTGCCCAGGCAGCGGCTTTCCATCCTGTTCTTCTCAATTTTGAATCTCCGAAAGGACTAGGAACTTGATTTCACCTACATTGATATCAGAGATCTCTGCAAAAATGCATTATATATCTATATATGTTATTTAGTCTCAGACTAGATATTGATCTTACGGTCTACATTTTCATATATTTTTCTAGTTACAATTTGTCACTTGTCAAATGCATAACTATCATCATGTCAAATATGTCTTCTATGTGCATCATCTCCGTGTTATATTTTTATAATTAACTTCAGTCTCAAAACTGACGTACAGTGCGTTCAAAGTCTGTTGTCAGTTGTCAAAGACAATGATAATGTATTTAATGATGTCACCGCCTTAACAGACAGAAAGATTACACGCCCTGTTAGTTTGCGGTGTCTGATGGACGCTTACTAGAGAGAGAAAATGACGTTCTAGAAAGCATTGCCTGCTTTTGTAATATAGCAAATCAGTAGGTATTGTTAATAGATCAACATTGTTAGTAATTCCATGATATAAAATAAATGTACTGAAAAAAAGATATACATTTCTACTCTACAGTCAGTCGCAGTCAGACTGTAATTTTCCCCAGCATGCAACTGCCCTCATGAATTATTTTTTGTGTGTGAGCTCTCGCTATAATGCTCGTTACCTAGTTTATGACGAGTTATAACATAACGATGCTATTATTTACTGTAGCAGGGAGATAGCTCAAACTAGGAGTACAGATAAGAACGGTTATGTGATGACATCTCCAAGGTTTTATATCAAGAGTTTGCCTTTACGATGTAAAGATTGGTTGGGTGCAAGTCGACAAGATATGAAGAAGATGGTATAAAGAGTGAGAGACTGTAATATGTGTAGAAACGATGACAAGAAAGCAGTAAGATATAGAAACGCAGGTAAGGAAACAGAAAAAAGCAGGCAAGAGAGAGAGAGAGAGAGAGAGCCATACAGCGAGACATAGAGAAACAGAGAGATAGAGAAAAATATATCGGTCTCTTGGTTAAGTTCAAAGTGTAGTACTCACTTAATCACTGCCAAAGAATGGAAGCCTTCATAGAGCCAATAAGCATCTAATTTTAACAAATTCCGAGCAGCTCTCGTTTGAAAGGATGTCGACGCTCGGGATTTTATACGTTTAAACTATCACCGGGTACCACCACCTGCGAGTCTAAAGGGTAAGAGCCCCACATTGATTTGTTTTTTAAATATCGGCCTTTTGGTTAAGATCAAAGTGTTGTGCTCACTTGTTAGCTGCCAAAAGATGGGAGCATTTATAAATCCAATAAGCAACTAAATTTAACAAATTCCGAGCAGTTCTCATTCGAAAAAATGATGATGCTCTGATATTTTGCAAGTTTTAAACGCACTTGGGTACTCCGGCTGAGGCACTACTTGATAAGGGCTCAATTAAATAACAATAGGCATGGATAACAAATCATGCACAAGCAGAGGGTGTGACAGAGGAAAGCATTAACAAGAACAGGGAAAATAAGACATCGAGACATTTAAAAGTAGTCAATGAAACATGAAGAGACAGAAAGAGAGAGAGAGAAAAAAAAAGAGACAGGTAAAAGCAGACAGCTAGACAAAGTAGACAGAGGGACAGCGTACAATCGCTCTTAGGATCAGATCACATACAAGTCACAAAGAGTGGTTTAACAAGTAGTCAATATGGAACATTCGAAGAAGAAGAAGAAGAAGAAGAAGAAGAAGAAGAAGACATACAAACTACTTCCAATTTATTTAATAACAACTATCAGATCCTGCTTGAGCTGTTCTTCTTCTTCTTTTGTCGTCCCACTGTTACCGGGTTGTTGCCCAGTGTCGTGGTTTTCTGTTTTGTCTTGCGCTGTTCTTCTTCTTCGATCGTTCTAGGCCTGTTTTAATCATTCTCTTTGTGATATATAAACAGCCAAACATCAGAACGTAATGTACGTGCACCAACCTTCAGCACCTATTTGAGCACAGTTGCTTATTCTTCGGTGGGGTGTTCGATTTCAGCCAGCTATTGATTGTGTGCGGATTCGCTTCTTCCGCTAGTCTTTGACTGTCCCCAGCCAGACCCACAAGGCAGTGGGCTGCTATTTCTTTCAGGGCAGCGACCCTTAGACGGCCTGCCCTCCCGGGCTTATGAGCGCCATCTTCCCAGCAAACCGGTCGTTTTAATGAACATCTTGGTTTGCCGCCCGTTCAAGTTTGTTTACGGTTTGCTCCGCTAGCCTATGATTGTCCCCAATCAATCTACAAGGCAGCAGTAGTTCCCTGCGAGAGGGAACACGCACTGGGCTTACCTCTGCTGGGCATTCCAGTTGTTTTGCACATTTGGGTGGGACACACACCGCTGAAACGCTGCCGCTGCCGCGCTTGCACTGGTAGCCTCTGCGGGCTTCCCAGTTCTGCATACTTGGTCGGGACACACACCCGCTGCTCTGTTCTAGTGGCTTTGGTGATTGTTATTTTTGCTCTGTGACATGAATCTGTTATGCCATCTAAACATCTTTTTCATGGTCTTCCTCTCGTCTTCTTTCCTGATGTTTTGTTGTAGAAGACCCTGTTTACTGTGGAGTTTGGATGCATTCTTATTAAGTGACCAAACCACTTCATTCTTTGTTTCTCAATGTAATTCAAGCAAGGTTCTGTGCCAACATTCCTTCTTATGATGATGTTGTTGACTCTGTCTTTTCTGGTGGTGTTCGTAACGTTTCACAGGCACTGCATTTCCCCATGTAGTTATTTTTTGCTACTTCGCTTTGCTCATTGGGGCTGTCCAAACAAACGAAAGAATGCGTAGTTGATGATACAGATTTTACCGCTTCTGTCTCCCAGGAGATTAATCTACTTTCTTAATATATGATTATGTTAGAAATTCGCTTCCCAAAAACCTCCGTTTGCCTCCCTGGTTGTTATCAGAAGCTTACCAGAGTTATAGGACTTTACATGACCTAGTCACATATAATCTCTTAAGACAAACGTGGATATGGTTTCTCAGAAATGAGATCTAGTGTCAGATTTGTACCTAGGAACCCTCAATTTTTGGCATCTATGTTAGACTACCCATCACTTGTTTATGAATTAAACGTATCAACTGAACATATGAAGTGAACATATGAATTGAGCATATGGACTTAACATATTTATTGAACATATGGATTGAACATATATTATGGGTAAGAAACATGGAGAAATACATAAACCAAAAATTAATAAACTCTAAATATTCGTCAACTGTTGTCAGCGCAGAATAGATATTTTGAAATGGTATGATATGGAGGATTTTATAGAGAAAATGAGGATTTTATAGAGAAAATGAGGATTTTATAGAGAAAATGAGGATTTTATAGAGAAAATGAGGATTTTTTTAGAGAAAATGAGGATTTTATAGAGAAAATGAGGATTTTATAGAGAAAATGAGGATTTTATAGAGAAAATGAGGATTTTATAGAGAAAACAAGGTAGATCAAAGTGAACCAATAAATAAATAGATTATGATGTCTCTGGTTATGACATAACTTATAAAAACCCGCGAGGAATTCCAACAAGAAGAGTCTTTTCCAGGAAATCGAAATTCAGTCGAAAGAGAAGGATACCAAAGAGTACATAGAGAAATGATTTAGGGGAAGAGATTTGTATGAAAGACATGGAAGAAACTGCTCTTTTGTTCAGTGGTTAAACTGTTGCTATGCTTTCTGAAGATCGTGGGATCGAATCAGAACCACGCCCGTGTGGTGCCGGGGCCCGCTAGGGAAGCAAAGAATAGTACCACTGCGACCTACAAGGCATGTCATAAGAAGCGACTGATGTAGGATTAGCGAAGCTACCCTAGTAAATAAAAAGTATCGCAAAAATCGGATGTGCTGGCCTACATGTAGGCGCATAACTGGCACAACGTACATTCGCTGTTAGGTTCTGTTCATTTTATAAATATAGGTCAGGACAAGCTATTTGATGATGATGATGAATGTGTAAATGTTTCATCATTTCACATTTTAAATCCCCTAAGTATGTGGGAGGTAGACGGGTCAATATTAACGTAAAATTAACCTTGGGAACTTATACCCCAAGTTTTTCATTGTCTCATTAACCTGTTCGTAACTCAATTCCTACCTGAGGGTTACGATTTACCCAACACTGGCTTGGGTTTCGACTGATTGACCTTTAGTGCTTATCTCCCAGGCTAATCTCTCAACGAAAACAAGGTCCGGAAGTCGACAGATAAGGATTATCTAAGTTATCCCACACAGGTAATGTGAAAGATTGCGCCTCGTCTCCCAATTAGATTTCAAGCCTGACTTTCCGTCTCACGGTTTGAAAGTCAAGAACGTAGTATATTTTTGACTTTTGTGAATTCATTTACATTATTAACCCTTTCATTTCGTATTTTTGTGGTTACCTTCAGATGCACTAATAATGCAATGTGTACTGGAGTAGCCGTTGAATGAAAAGAATTGATACATTTGAGATGTGAATATATAGAAGAATAGGCAGGGTTTCATGGACAGAAAAACAAACAAATAAACAAGTTTTATGAAAACTAAGCACGAAGAAACAATTATTAAAAGAAATAAAATTCAGACAAATAAAGTATTTTGGGCACATAAAAAGACATGACACCATGATAAAATCTGAGGGACGAAGAGAACGAGGAAGACCGAGAGATAAGTGGGAGTAAAACTTTAAGAAATGGACAGATTACAGTCTGGCAGAGTACAATACAAAGGCGAAAGACAGAGGATGATGGAGATTTATTGCAGCCATCCTTCGATGTGGAGACGGTACCTGATGATGATGACTGGACTAGTCAGTATACTTATATGATTCATCTTAAAATTTATTCAGGGGGGCTCTGTGGCGTAGAGGTTGGGTGCTAGTCTGTCGCATCAAAGGTATCAGGTTCGCTCCCTCATAGAAGGTAAGGGTAAGGGAACACTTTCATACCTTGTAGTATATAGGGCAATACAGTGTTAGGCCTGTATTTTTCATTGACCGTCGGCACTCGAAGGGTGATGTGGTCAGCATCACAACAGCCGCCTTTACTTTCCCAGAGCATGTCTGGTACCCAGTTGAGGCTGGGTCGACCTGAGAGCCGTCGCGGTTGGGAAAATTTTCACGCCCAGTGCGTGAGTTGAACCCGGACCACCAGCCGTGAGAAGCGAGTTCACTAACAACTACGCTACCGCGGCTCTCCCTCGTAGAACCATCTGGATATTTTTTCAAAGATCCCTAGTCCCAGTGTAGGTGAGATCGAGTTCCTAGTCCTATCGGAGACGGACGATAAAAGCAGATCCTTTGTTCAATTTGAGCAAGTAAAAGAACCATTGACAGTTTGAAATCGAGAAGAGCAGGCTGAAAGCCGCTGCACGGGCAAAATTCATTAGAAAATGTTTAAAATAAAATTCCAATATAAATAACTTCACCATCTTGAAAATTACATCGGGGACCCTCGCCGATGCTACCGAGTTCATGCAATGCCGTTGAGATCTTCCTGTGTAAGAAAGAGATCGGAGCACACATGGTTACTCACCGAAGTGCACTGATGATTGTTCTTTCAATCAATCAATCTATCAATCAATATCTTCATTGCACTCCGGACATGTTCATAAGTGTTCCAATGTCCTTGGCAATATCACCAACAGAATCTAGTGACTAACAGTGTTGCTCTAAGGTAATCATAATCTTCACGCCACGGAATATAGTAATTAAAAGCTACACTGGTATGATTGATACATTTTAATGTCCTATCGTTTAATATTGCACAATATTTAGAGCCCTTTTTCAGTATAAAATTACCTACGAAGTTAGTGAAGGTTCACCTGAATGGCGAGGGACACTGATGATAGGGAAAGAAGCCTTCACGTAAAATCAGCTAGAAGCAGCATAATTTACTCTCTGACTACTTCTGAATTCATAGCGGGAAAATGAGAAGAAGAGTATAAAACTTGCAGTTTTTGGGGTTTTTTTGTGAACGAATAAGACTCCATGTTACTTTTCTGGTTTGTGGTTTTTTTACCGTGTAATACTCTTTCGACTTACACAAAGATCTTGTTTATTTTATCTGATGTTTGTATTTTGGTTTTATGTGACATTTTAGATCTCCGTTGTACGTTTATAAATTACGTTATTTTTGTATTTTGATATTTCCGCTATCGTTACTTAAGTAATCTAAGTATGCGACTGATCAACGAGAGTTTGTTTCTCCAGAAAATAAATACCAGGTTGAAAATTAAGTTAGGTGTCTGGTCGAGATTCCAGGAGATTTAGCGGGGGATGAGATGTCTGGCTGACAATTGAGAAGTTTGAGTTTGTTTGACGTTTGGTACCATTGGCAAGCGAAATGAGATCGCGTGCCGTCCATGATAACCATCAAATAGCTTGTCTTGAGCAGAGCCTTGCCATCTCATCATCCCTTCGAAATTTCTCTCTCTCATAGGCCTTTGCAGCCGCCATTTTCAAACCATCAGTTACATCCTAAATCCATCTTCTCCGTGGTCTTCCTCTTCTCCTCTTTGTAGGTATGCCTCCTTCCGTGATGGTCTTCTCCAGCCCTTCGTATCTCTTCATGTATCCAAAATAATTCAATGTGTTTTTTTTTTTGTAGCATCAGCCAGTTTTCTTTGATTTTGAGTTCCTCCTGGATAGATCTATTTGTTCTCTTCTCTGTCTATCATATACGTAGGACTCTTCTGTAACCCTTATATTCAAAAGCACATATATGTTTTTCCACTGCCTTGTTAAATGTCCATGCTTCACACCCATACGTTGCCACTGGGAATATGCATGCTCTTAGTATTACGATCTCTGTTTTCCTATCAGTTCCATTCCATACTCGGTGAGATTCCATACTGTTTCTAGTTGTTTTAATTTTGTGTAAAGCTTGCCATCCACAAGGAGTTAAACATTATCCCATTATAAATATTATTATATAAACTTCTCGCTATCGGTACACACACTATCCTGAACCATAAATAGTAGATTTATCGACACGGGTGATTGTATATCCTTTTCTTTATGTCTTTACTATGCTCCTAGTATACCTTTGTGTTAGGTTATGCCAAGACTTTTGGTAACTCCTCTCGAGTGTCCCTCGTATATGGGGATTGTTATCGTTTCTTATATTTCTGGGTAACATCGTTTGCGTGGGGTTGCCTTTGACTTTAATACTATCATATCTGAATAGTAGCACCCGTTGTGAGGTACTGTAGGGTGATAAACGTTTTAAGGAATATCAATATTATGAATATTTTTCACCAATAAATAACCATAGACTCACGGAATTGAGGAAAATTATAAAAAAAGCTTGCAATGTTCTATCAAACATCTGTAATTTCCAGCCCCTTCTCTGATCTAGGTCAGGAAATCCCCGGTCAGTTGTCTAGCCTAGTTATCTAGAGATGGATGTGTATAAACACACAAACTCGTAGAATAAAAAATATAAAGACAAGAGAACCATTTAACTTTTATCCTTATAAATATATATGCCCGTTTTCGTTTTTTAGAGACTGCCAATAGGCAAGTGCTTTACTGTGACAACTTCTGGGTTTGCGCTTGTCTCTCTTGCCTTTCAAGTATACGTACACGACACAGATCTAGAGAACAATTTAAAGAAAACTAGAACACAAAGACGAAGGAGTTAAAGGGAAATGGATAAATAAAGAGTGTCGGATGTTTAGTGAGAGAAAAATTGAAAGATGTAAGAGTGTGTCGGGTCAGGCAAATCCTCAAGCATCAAGCATCAATGTCACATCAAGTTAACACTTTGCCCCAAAATTATTTTTTATCTCCAAGAGAAGTTATATTGCAATGTATATCGAATTCAAGTATCTGGGAACATTCCTAACATCAGATGGAAGATGTAAAACAGAGATTAGGATTAGAATAGCTCAAACGAAAGCAGCTTTTATGAAAAGGAAGAACACATTCGCGACAACGAGTACTCCAGTGCTATATTGAACCAATACTTATGTATGGCAGCGAATCATGGACAATGAACAAACACTCAATGAGATAGATCATTGAAAGCCACAGAGATGTGGTTTTACAGAAGAATGCTGAATATTCAATGGACAGCGAAGAAAACAAATGTGGAGGTTTTAAATCTGGCCTGCACACAAAGAAACCTTATCAAAGAATAAGAATCAGACAATCAAGGTTCTTCGGGCATATAATGCGAAGAGAAGGTTTAGAACATTTGGTGACTACAGGCAAAATTCAGGGAAGAAGAGATCGTGGAAGACAGAGGGAGATGATGTTAGATGGCCTGACATCATGGTTCGACAAAAGATCGACGTCAGAACTGATTACAAGCACCAAGCAAAGAGAGATGCGGAGAGACATGATAGCCTACGCCGGCAGGCATGGCACTTGATTGATTGATATCGAATTACATAGTATCAAGGTTTTGCGTCATCTTAGAACGTACTCCGGGTCAGTATTTCCACTCAGAATATCGAAAGGGTTAAGACGAAATTTGTCAGATGCGCATGTCATACATGTTGTAGAAGCTATAAACAAGAAAGCAATGTATTCACGCTCTTGGTGCAAACCATCGAATCTGACGAATTACAAACGCATAACGTGGTTTACTTAGTTGATAAGAACATACGCAAAGTGAATAAAGGACACGGGTAAGTTGTAGAAGAAAAATGGCAACACGAAATAAAAGAAGACTGAATAAATGAAACTCAATGAAAAAATGCATCGCAGGAAATAATAACAACGCTTTAAAAGAAAGAAGACGGGGGAAAAATTGTCTGAAAAATAAATAAAGCGGTTAGAGAGAAATAAATACAGGAAGAAGTGGAAATAAATGAATATAAATAAAGATAAAGACGCAGATAAAGAAAATTGGGCAGATAATCATTGTATGGTAAGAGTTATTGGTTGACGTGCTGTTAAAATAAATTACAGTAAATTGTCAAATACAAGACTTTTCTTTCTACAGTATGCCAATTAATTTTTGTATCCTACATAATTTCTTCATGAAAGTTTTGATAAAAGTTCTGAACTTCAAGAGAAATCATGTTCTCCGATTTTTACAACAAATTATTTTCGAAATTTGCATGCTACACTTTTTGTGTTGTCCATTATATATAAAACGTGGTTTCATTGCACATACGGATAAAATAACTCAAGAGTCAAATTCAGATAATGATGAAATAAACGAACTGCTGTTTGCAGATGATCAGTGCCTGATACATCAAAATGAACAAGATCTACAACATCCTATTGACACCTTGAACAAAAATTGTGTAAAACATGACATGAAAATTAACAACAGAAATAATGAATATGGGAAGAAAACATAATAATCTAGACATCCATGTCAATGCACTAAAATAAACCAAGTGAAAGAATTCAAATACTTAGGAAGCATATTCACAGAAGACGGAAAATTGGATAGAGAGATAGAGGCTAGAGTACAAAAGCAAATGCTGTAACCTACCAGCTAGCCCCATTGTTAAGGCACCCAAAATTTCACAGGCAGCTAAGCAACAGATGATCAACAGCATTTTTATACCTACTTTGTGTTACCAGAGCCAAACATGGACATTGAGCAAAGCGCAGTCACAAAAATAACTACATGTGAAATGCGTTGCCTGCGAAAAGTTACCAACAACACAAGAAAAGACAGAATCACCAACATCAGAATAAGAAAGAAAGTTGGCACAAAACCGTGTTTGAATTACATAGAGAAACAAAGAATGAAGTGATTTGGCCACTTAATAAGAATGCATCCAAACTCCACAGTATACATAGTCTTCTACAACAGAACATCGGGAAAGAAGGCAAGAGGAAGACCACGGAAAAGATGGTTAGATGCGTAGCAGAATCCTGTGAAAGAGCAAAGATAACAATCACACAAGCCACCAGAACAACGCAAGACAAAAACAGAAAACCACGACACTGGCAACAACCCGGTAGCAGTGTGACGACAAAAGAAAGAAAGAAGATAAAACGTGGTAAGAAACATGAATGAAGAAAAGAGACTGTGAAGGTTAGAAAATCTACGGCAGTTTGTTAATCTACTGACTTGTAGTCTCATGATGATGATGAAATCTTGTTAGCCAATAGGCAACGTATGTAGCTCACATCTTTTTTATTTTTGTCAGCATTTCATGTTCATTTCTGGATATAAACCAATTCTTGCTCAACTCGTGTAGATTGGTATCTTGAGGTTTGCTCTGTAGATCTGGTATCTTGGGTTGCTTGGTAGATCTGGGTGTATCTATGAGGTTTGCTTGTTGTTATGAAAGTTGTGAGTTTGAATCCGGAGTCACATATGCATTTTTATGCAACCCCTGGGATTGTCGCTGAAGCTACGGAGTTTGTGCTTTGTGCAACACTCACAGTATATCATGTGCCCTTTATACCGACAGAGGCGAAGCCATATGGGGAAATCAGTGCAATAAAGTCAATCCTTCACCTTCAACAAGATGACAACCTGATCAGCTATGAAGAAGCAAAATACATCGCCAGAGATTACTAGAAAGCAAAGCGGAAGAAAGAACACCCAAAACACAACAAGGATGATGGATATTACCAACTATCCAGAAAGGACCAGACTGTCATACTTCGCCTCCGGACTGTCACAACAGAATGAGGCACCACCTGTACACTAGATTCAAGATTTGCACTAACGACCTGTGCTCCTGTGGCTTGGCCAATATGACAACAGAGCATATCCTACAGAACTGCCCCAGCATGTAGACCTGAGAAGATAGAGGTGGCCCACTTACATCAGCGTTCAAGACAAACTGTATGTCGTGGCTGACAATCTAAGACAGACGGCGGACCCTATTAGAGAATCGGAAATCCCAGTCTAGTGAGAACGCAGAAGAATAAAGACAAGACTATTTTCGCTATAGATGCTATGGTTAACATAACTCGCACCTCGCTATGTCTTGCAGCGTTTTTACTTCCCGTATCTGTTCTAGTGGCCATTGACTGGGTGATGCGAAAATGTTGCAGGGGCGAAACTGGCATCGATTGGGTAGAAAATAGTCAACTAGAAAATTTGTATTTTGCAGATGATATTGCCTTGTTAAGTAGAAACAACCAAGATATGCAAAGAAAAACAGACAACTTGTCATCTATAGCATCAAAAGTTGGACTGCAGATAAGCTATAAAAAAATATAATGAAGACACCTATGGCAAGTAATGCAGATATCACACTGGAATCTAAAATGATAAAAATAACAGAGCAGTTCACCTATTTAGGTAGCAATTTTGATTGCACAGGAAATGTTAAAAAGAAATTATGATACGAATTGGCAAAGCAACATCAGCTTTTAAAAGTTTAAATAAAATATGGAACTGCAAGTTATATAGTATTAAAACTAAATTACGAATTTTCAATTCAAATGTTGTATCAATCCTAACATATGCTAGCGAGAGTTGAAAAATGACTAAAGATATAGAAAGCAAGTTGAATGCATTTGAAAATAGATGTCTGCGATTTATAATGAATATAAAATGGAATGAATTCAAGAGAAGTGATGAAATCAGAGACATGTCTGGTCAACCACTAGTGACAACTGTTATAAGAAAGAGAAGATGGAGATATGTTGGGCACACCTTGAGGAGAAATGATCAACGAATATTAAAGCAGGCATTGAAGTGGGATGCAAAGGGTTCAAGAAAGAGAGGTCGACCTAAGGAGACCCTGAAACGAACTTTGCCGAGAGAGGCAGGAAAAATCGGTCTCAGTTCCATGGAGGAGATTGAGCGAGTTGCCCAGGATAGAGCGGTATGGAGAAATTACTTGCAGGCCCTATGTAACGTATAACGGTACGAGAGGAATTATTATTATTATTATCTGTTCTAGTATGAACCTGAGGATGGGTAAAACTGAGAACCGCTTGCTCTCGAAAAAGGACTCCTCCAAGGATTCAAATCTAACCACTATTTAGGAGGCCAGAACACTAACCACTGAACCATCGCAGTTAACGTTAGCTGCAAAAGTTACTTTTTTTTAAAATTCTTCACATATTTTCCTTTTTTATTTACCTGTAAACTTTCCTTACGACTGCCATACACTAGTTGCTATAGTCTTCGGTTCTGCCTCTATTCCTCATCTTTCCTTTGAAGTCGTCTTTCCTCTCCTGCGGTGTTTATCCCCATGTATATTTTTTTTATCACCGACCGTAATATAAAAAGGAAATCATTACTTGCCTGAAGTTCACAAGCTACAGCTAGTGTTTAATCGGGTAATCTCATACCTTCCAGACCACAGATCATAGCTATGAGGCTTTTTTTCTTCCGAGTTTCTACTGGTGTTAAGGCCATGTTTGACAGTGATACTTGTCTCAAGAGAACAAAAAGAAAGATTGCCAAGTTATCTATGGCAGCTCTGTTGTTATTTTCAACCTCGCCCATGATTTATTTTCTACTGCATTTTCTTGTTTTCACTGTTTGCTAGCTGCTTCTGATGTCATTATCTTGTTAAATCTTGTTTAATTCCTGAACGAAATGCTTGCTTTCATTATTTCCTTTACGCGCTTTCAGTTTTTTTGTTTCTGGTAAGTGTTCGTGCGTTATAAGACGAAGATTGAATCCACTTTGCGGTTTGTACCGCTTCGATGTATTTTAGTACAAGTCCTTTCAATTTTTGTGCAATTAAGTATTTCTTTTTTATTCTTCTTTGAACGCTCCATATTGACCACTTGTTAAACAACTCTTTGTGATTTTTACGTGATCTGGGCATAAGAGCTATTGTACGTTGTGTCATTTATGCGTTTACAAGTAGATCAACACATCCGATTTATACGGTGATTTTTATTTACTAGGGTAGCTTCCCTAGGTCCTACATCCGTCGCCTCTTACGACATGCCTTGTTGGTCGCAGTGGTACTATTCTTTGCTGTGGGTGTGGAATTTTTCCGAACCGCGACGGCTCTCAGATCAACCCAGCCTCAACTGGGTACCAGACATGCTCTGGGAAAGTAAAGGCGCTGGTGTGATGCTGACCACACAACCCATCGTGTGCGACGGTCAATGAGCGATACAGGCCTAATACTGTATTGCCATATATACCACGAGGTATGAAAGGGCTCCTTGACTTTTTTTTTGTTTTACCATCAAGGACAATAATTATATATTCTTCCACTATCACTCTCCTCATACCGTGGTTAACACAGAACCTCAATTAATACAAAGATATATCTATAATATAAACAAATCAAGGGTTTTTATTTTATCATTTAGCAAAACCATTTTCTTATACCCTGTTCCTATATTTCAGCGTTTACCAAAGTGGGCACGCCCCAGTAGGCGCTGAAGCGTTCTAGGGGGCGGTAGTAGGTTCAGAAGAATATGGGGGTGTTCAGGCGATTATGGTTCGGTGGTTCCTAAAAGAAGAAATTAATAATAAATATTTCAAATTCAATTATTTTCGTGATTTTGCGATTGAATAATCATTTAAAATTTGAATTCTGTATTTAAATTCATCTTATGCCTGTCTTACACGATAGTGTTTTTCCTCAATTTTCTATTTCATGATAATCATTTGAAATTGATCATATATGACAGAAACTCGTATACATCAATTTTCTATGTCAAGAGAAAATAGAGGTGTATATATGGGGGCGTTGGCAAACTGTTATAATGTGGGGGTGTTACAAAGCTTTGTTGTGCAAAGTGGGCGGTGGGTCGAAACAGTTTGGGAATCTATGCTATATTTCAAACCGTATTATCATGTAATTTTCTTCTCGGGTATCTTGTTTTGCATTCGAAATGTGGGCGTTGTCCTCTGCATACTTGTGTCTACAGTTATCTGTTCTTGCTGATAGTTCTAGTACAAACAGCAAGGATAATCTCTTGTGTCTAATGGTGATAATGTTTCCAACCTTTGTTGTGATATGAAAACGCAAATTGCTAGATAATAAATGAACATGTTCCAGAATCTGTACAGATCGCAGAGTGTTAAATTCCTGTAACTTTCTATTTATAACGACAAATATGGTGGAGTGTGTGCGGGTCATTATTTCCTTTCCTCTCTTTGGAATATGGGTTGCATAACATCAGGGGCGGCTCATCATTAAGGGCCAGTGGGGCCTGGCCCCACTAATAATCGAAAGGGGGAAACTTCCCGGAATAGACAAGTAATAGTAAATACTCCAAAAACAATGATTTTCTCGAAAATTTGTGTCTGGCCCCACCAAGAAAAATGACTGCGAGCCGCCACTGCAAAACATAATACCACAACAAGGGCCGTGCGGTATATTTTCTCAGTATTATGTAAGTCTTCAAAATGCCGCCCCTTAAGTGCTTTTCCTTAAAATAACCTTCAATTGTAATTGTGATTTTGTCCTTTATGCCGCCCCACCCCTTACGGTTCCGTCTGATGCGGATGCCTCTCTGTATCATAGCATAGCATGGCCCTGACCACGACCATTTTCTACAAACTAAATTGCAATATAATAAACAAAGATAACGGTTTAGACATGAACATGTAGGTCTGTACTATGTCAAGAAAAATATATGCCCAGTCCTGTACTTTGTAAGAAAAATATAGCCCAGTCCTGTACTTTGTAAGAAAATATACGCCCAGTCCTGTACTTTGTAAGGAAAATATACGCCCAGTCCTGTACTTTGTAAGAAAATATAGCCCAGTCCTGTACTTTGTAAGAAAATATATGCCCAGTCCTGTACTTTGTAAGAAAAATATAGCCCAGTCCTGTACTTTGTAAGGAAAATATAAGAAACATGTAGGCTCTGTACTATGTCAAGAAAATATACGCCCAGTCCTGTACTTTGTAAGGAAAATATAAAAACATGTAGAACTGTACTATGTCAAGAAAAATATATGCCCAGTCCTGTACTTTGTAAGGAAAATATAAAAACATGTAGGCTAGTATCATCATCATCATATAGCTTGTCCTGAGCAGAACTTTGCCACCCCAACAGTCCTCCGGAATTTCTCTTTATCATAGCCAGATGTCCCGCCTGTGCTGCCGTCATGTTCAAACCATCAGTAACATTCTGAATCATTTGTCCTCTTCTTCTTCTTCTTTGCTGGTATGTCTCCTTCCATGTAGATCTTCTTCACTCCTTCGTGTCTTTGTATATGTCCAAAATATCTCAATTTTCTCTTTCTTATTTGTGGCATGAGCCAGTTTTCTTTGATTTTGAGTTCATTCTGTATAGATCTATTCGTTCTCCTGTCCATGAAATACGAAGGACTTTTCAGTAGGCTCGTGTACAGTTAAAAAATATATAGAAACATGAAAGCCCGTAACTAGTCAATAAAACATACAAACATGTAAGCTCATACTTAATAATAAAAAAAAACAGACTTATATGTATACCCGTAACCAATCAAGAAAATAAACAAACAACAAAACGGTTAGTCCAGAGAACGGACAGAAATGTATTCCCTTACACAGTCAAAAAAAGCACACCATACAAACGCTTTTGTCCTGTACCCAATAATAAAACATACACAAATTTCGACACTTACTTAGTCAAGAGAACAGACAAGACATTTAGGCACTTACTTAGTCAAGAGAACAGACAGACATTTAGGCACTTACTTAGTCAAGAGAACAGACAGACATTTAGGCACTTACTTAGCCTACAAACAGACAGACATTTAGGCACTTACTTAGTCAAGAGAACAGACAGACATTTAGGCACTTACTTAGCCTACAAACAGACACAAATTTCGACACTTACTTAGTCAAGAGAACAGACAGACATTTAGGCACTTACTTAGTCAAGAGAACAGACAGACATTTAGGCACTTACTTAGTCAAGAGAACAGACAGACATTTAGGCACTTACTTAGTCAAGAGAACAGACAGACATTTAGGCACTTACTTAGCCTACAAACAGACAGACATTTAGGCACTTACTTAGCCTAGAGAACAGACAGACATTTAGGCACTTACTTAGCCTACAAACAGACAAAATTTCGAGCACTTACTTAGTCAAGAGAACAGACAGACATTTAGGCACTTACTTAGTCAAGAGAACAGACAGACATTTCGACACTTACTTAGTCAAGAGAACAGACAGACATTTAGGCACTTACTTAGCCTACCAAACAGACAGTAAGTAGACTCGTAACTAACGAAAAAAATTAATCTTGGTGTCTATGTGGCGCAGAGGCTAGATGCTCGTCTCTCGTGTTAAAGGTACCAGGTTCGCTCCATCGTGCAGCCATCTGGAAAGTTGTCCACAGATCCTGATCTCTGTGTAGGTGAGATCGAGCCCCTAGTCCTATCGGAGATAGATCAACGATGAGCCCTTGGGTATTCAAAATCGAGAAGAGCAGGCTGGAAAGCCGCTGCACGGAGCAACATTCATTAGAAATGATTAAAAATAAATTCCTACAAACATATCTTCACCATCTTCAAAATTACATCGGGGACTATCGCCGGTGCTACGGAGTTAGTGCACTGGAGCTGAGATCTTCATGTGTAAGAAAGAGATCGGAGCACACATGGTTACTCACCGAAGTGCAATGATGATGGTCCTATCAATCAACTCGTAATTAATAAATAAACAGACATACATATACGCCCGTACTTAGTTTTTTTTTACGCATTTTAACGGAGGCAAATATACACAAGTGTTTTGATATCTTGACAGTCTCGCTAGACTATCGATATAAATAGTGTGTGTGTGTGTGTGTGTGTGTGTGTGTGTGTGTGTGTCTGTCTGTTGCTGTTGCATTCTCCTGTCAAGCTTGCAATCAGCGAGTTACCTTAGTCGGGAGTTAGTAAGTTCTTCAACAAAACAGTCAGATCAAATAGATAAACATATTTTTTTTCCCCAATCCAGAAGCACTTGAGCTTTCAGCTCTTCGGCTCGATGGACATCGTAACCCTTCGGTTCGGTGCCACGAACACCGTAAATCTGGATAACCTGTGGCTTTTCTGCCTGCCCGCGGAATTGAACCGCACTCACAGGGGACTTGTCACACGTCGTCCAACGCGCTACGAACACGCTGAGCAGGCGGGCAAGATAAACATATAAACCAAAGAGACGGGCAGCAATTCTCATTGACAGGTTGTCAGATGCATAGACATATAGTAACAAAGAAGCAAACCGCTAGAGGACGAACGCACAGACAGAAAGATAACATTGACAGATAGACAGAAAACAAACATGCACACATACACACAGACTGGTAGGAAGTTGAGTAGTTAAGGTAGACTGACGGTCGGATAGACCGACGGACGGACAGACGGACCGGCGGAAATACAAATAGGCAGAGAGACCAGCAGATAGACAAATAGACAGGCAAAAAGGTAGACAGATAAATAGACATATGAGAATTTATCCCTTGGTGCTGTCTTTATTACTCTGCTCAATTCTGACTTTAAACGAGTAAGACCTGTGCGCTATCAGAAACCACATTCCACTTCCCCTCATCTCTGAGGTGGCATACTCGTATCCTTATTATGAGTGTCTCCTGAGGTAAATTGTGCCAAAAATATGTCAGGGAAATCCCATGACCTCATTATAGAAGCATATGTCAGGGCAAATGTGCAATTTGAATCATATTTCTTCCGCTACAAGGCGGTTTCCGATTATAGCTAATACTTTTTGACATAATCCTAATATGATGTTTAGCAATATAGACGCCCCTTGAAGGCGCCTGAATTTGGTATTTTATTTATTTAGTTAGTATTAGTTTTTTCATCTTTGAAGGATAAAGTATTAGGAAGGAATCTGAGAATAAATGATCAAAGAATCACAGAGTAGGCATTAAAGTGGAAGGTAAATGATTAAAAGACGAAGGACGGAGGGATTAATGTATTAAAACATTAACTCAGTCGATGCCATTTACCACTATAGGGGCGTACAATGAAGTGTCTACGCAGAATTCTGGGAGAAACAAGAAAAGACCAGTTTAGAAATGAAGACAGCAGGAAAAAGTGGGTACAACATCAGTACTGAACTTCATCAAGAAACAACAAATTAAATGGTTGGACCACATACGCAGATTACCAACAGACAGTGCGCCACAAAGAGCACAGTTTTTCCGATACAGTGGATACAAAGCGAAAGGCCCGCAATGTAAAAAGTGGATTTCAGAGATAGCAAAGGCGACGATAACACTGTTTATAAAGAGCACACAAAAGTCCGTTCTAGAAATCTGTTCTTACCCTGAAGCTGTGAGGCAAATCAGTACAAGAGAAAAAGAAGAAAAACAATGCGTATAGACAGGCTGACTCTATGTGTCTAATTTTTCGACCTGACACTGAAAGTCAAACAGGATTAGAGAATAGATAGATAAATGGGCGTACTAACGTGTTTTAATCCCACAACTACACCACAACTCAGACAGACCTGTAAATTCACTGTCATGGCCTCAAGTCGAAGGGAAAATGCTCAGATGACTGCTGGATCGGACAAGTAAAACAAAAGTAAAGTAATCCCACAACTAACCACTACAGTGATTTTTAACATAGATCATTTACTTGTTGTTACTAAACTTTGTCATGGACTTAGGACAAAACTTAAAATATATAGAAGCAGTGGCGGATCGTCATTAAGGGCCAGTGGGGGCCGGGCACCACCAAAAGTAATGTATAACGTGTATTTATTACTTTATAAATTAAAATATAGCAACCAAAAACCATGATTTATCTGGAAAAAATGTCTGGCCCCACAAACAAAAATTACCACGAGCCGCCACTGTATAGAAGTAATGTACTGTTAGTGCTATTATACAGTAGTGAGTGATGGAAAATGACCCAACACATAATACACAAGTTGGAGACATTTCAGAATAAATGTTTAAGAAGAATCCTGCAAATGTTCTGGCCAAATACCACAACAAATGAGGAGCTTTTGAAATCAACAGACTGTGCATCCGTGGAGACCATCATTAAGAGACGAAAATGGAGGTGGTTTGGACATGTATGTCATATGCCAGTGGGGGCATTGGCTAGGACAACTCTCAGATGGACAGCGGATGGGAAGAGAAGGCCTGGACGTCCAAAGGAAACATGGAGAAGAACTGTGGAGAAAGAGTTGAAGGAGTGTGACCTGACGTGGGAGACGGTTTGTAGAAAGGTAGCAGAACGGCAACAGTGGAAGTCTCTTGTGGAAGCCTTATGTGTTAATCGGGACACGAAGAGAATATAGATAGATAGACTAAACTTTCCGAGATTTTATCATAGCCTTAAATAGTCAACTATATTTAACTAAATAGTATATTTAATATGTATATTAACCCTTTTGCCATACTGGGCCGATATACTGACTCACGTTAATGTTTAAGATGACCCAAAGTCAATATACTAGCTAATTAAGTATACAATGCAATATAGATTTAAAAAGGAAGTTTTAAAAAATTGCGGGGTGAAAGGTCAAAGGTGTAGAGTGGATTAGACGAAACACGTAAAAACAAAATACTGTGGTTTTACCAAATACAAAAATAATAACTATACACAGCAACGTTTCGACCAAACGACCTTTATCAAGCAAAGGATACAAGAGATATGAAGAATTTCACACCTCTCGCGACACACAAGATGTAGAGTGCAACAACAAGTTCCTAACCTTTCGATTTAGGGTGGATTAACGTAATAAGTAAACGTTTGTCTGTCAACCCGGACTCAAAATGTTTGTATGTGCAATCCAACACTCGACGTTCCACACATGAGGAGACGAGGATGCAGATGATTAGAAATCCTACAGATCATATCATCTCAACCGGATATATCATAACAGATGCTCAAGACCTCGTTTTTGCACTTTATGATAAATTAACTCTGATAAGTGCCTGACATTATCTATCGGCAACTTACGACTTCACGAGTGTCTGCTGTCATTTTGATGTGCTTATTTTACTTACAAATTTTATATTTAAGTAACATTTTCTAAAACAGAAAACATTTAAGGAGATTTATCCCAACAATTTAAAGTTATTTATAATGTTATACCTATATATACAGGGTGTTCAAGATAAAAGTAACCCAATTGACTAATAAAAGCCTGTAAATTGGGCTACTTTTAAGTTGAACACCCTATATATATATATTCTTCGTCTTCTTGAAAATTCGATAGCTATGAATTCAAGCGTAGTTAGGTCGCATGGTTTGGCACATATGACTTATTTTTGCGTGGAGGCCTGCTTTTATGAATATCAGTTCTCACGCCATACAGGCGTACCTACTCCGACTTAAGAGGTAGAATATGTATACCGCCTGTTTGTTGCAGTGGCTTGCAAGGGGAGCAAAGAATAGTAACATTGCTACCTACAAGGCAATTTAGTAAGAGGCGACTCTGGTAGGGGCCTGGGGAAGCTACCCTAGTAAATAAACAGCTTCGCAGAAATCGGATTACTTGTAGGTGCATACCTGGCACAACGTACAAACGCTCTTAGAATCAGATCACATATAAATCACGAGGAGCGGTTTAACAAGTTGTCGATATGAAACGTTCGTAGAAAAACTTTTTATATAAAATATATAAATGTATAAATATATAAATATATATATACGAGTATATATAAATATATATATACGAGTTATTATATGTGTGTTTTGTGTTATATTATTTTCGCGCAGCTCGTTTTCTTTGCGCTTCAGCCGTATAACATTTTTCAGACATTCCTTTTGTGTTGTTGCAGCGCTACATTTGGCGATTGTATGCTAGCGATTCCCAGCACCTGGCGCCTTTAAAAATGAAAATCGTGGCATATCCGTTACACCGTCATCTACCACAGTACACGAGTCGTCGATTTTCTAGGCAACACTTATATGTTCAGATGAGCACAAGGATTTTTTTTATCAAGAACACCAGAGGAAGCAACGGAAGTAACGAATATGATCAACAAATAAACAGGGTACAGGTATTAAGAGCTTGCGAAAAAACAAATAGACAAACACAGGATGTTCAGTAGCTTTCCATTGTCTTCGTTAAAATTCCATGAGAACGAATTTGTTTCCAAATTTGGTCGCCGAGGAGTTTGAACCAGGTACGATTGGGTTGTGATCGAGCTCACTACCCCTCAAGTTACAGACGCCCTGATGCCTTTATCGAAGTATTTTAGAGACACTTTGAGAATGTCTTTAAAGCATATATATATATATAGGCAATGGGGCCGTAAGAAATAAAGGTTTGTGTTTCGAATCCTGCGGATGGTCATTTGTTTCCTCAGGAAGACACTAACATTTGTTTACTGTCTATTTGTTGTCTATATACATTGGCCAATAACAGCAGCTAATGAGCGGATAATCATAACGACAGAGATGAGGTGTCTTAGAAGAGCTGCAGGTGTGACAATAAGAGAGAAAATTAGTAATGAAGAAATCAGAAGAAGACTGGATGTGAAACCAGTCATGCAATTCTTAAAAGAACAACTGATTAAATGGTTTAGACACCTGACCAAAATGCCCTGGTATCGCCTACCACAGAGAGCCACACAGAAAAAGTATAATGAGTACAAAGCAAGAGGAAGATCACGCAAAAAATGGAGCGACGGCATCAAGAACAGCCTTACGAACATGAATATCAGCTTACAAAGTGCCTTAAAACAAGCAGACACAAGATCACTACGTTTCACCCCAACACTTCTATAAAGAAGTCAATGGTGGAAGAGAAGAACAAGCAGACACAAGATCACTACGTTTCACCCCCAACACTTCTATAAAGAAGTAAATGGTGGAAGAGAAGAAGATATATTGGCCCCGGTGCTTCCTCTTGGGTTCCTAAAAACTCCGTATTCTTTTATTTCAACGTAGGAAACTAAGAACTGAAAAAAATTGAATCCGTCCCCCAGGACCGTGCGTGCTATGATACAAAGAGGCGGTCGCATCAGGCGGTACCATAAGGGAGGCGGCATAAGCAGTGAAATCAAAATCACATTTGAAGGTTATTTTAAAGAAAAAACATTTAACCCTTTAACTGCTAAGGACGTATATATACGCTTTTCCCATTCACTTCTAAAGACGCATTAACACGTCTGTTATTATCTCTCCTCTGTGGGCTAAAGACGTGTTAACACGTTATACATTGCTACTGTCACTGCTATAGGCGTACATTCACGTTTGTGACCTACAAACAAAGAGTAGATATTTTTAGCTCAGCCTTCGGAAAGTATGTAACAGCGAAAGGGTTAAGGTTCGGCATTTTGAAGACTTGCATCATACTGAGAAAATATACCGCACAGTCCTGCCTCCCCCTCCCACGTCTCCATCCTTGAATAATGCATGTGGACGTCCATGCTCCTCAATAAGTGCTCCAACGATGAAACTTAGCTTAAGGGACTGTCTGAAAAGGTGTATATTTTAAGTACTTTCCCCGTTACATTGTTGCTACAAATGTGTGCATGTAATCAAATTACATAACATTTATCTAACCTTACAAGTATTTTCTTCTCTGAGACACAATTCCACACGTTTTTGCAAGGTAATATGGGTACCACTTCAGATTAACATTTTAACATGTTTTAGAAATTATTCCTGATATCTAAGAAACGGCATCCTTGTACATAACATCGTTCACCTTCCACGCCCTAAGGCTTAAGTCAGACTTCAGATATATCGAATTGTTTTATATCTTAGACGTTGATGTACTTCAAACCATATGTAGTTCTTCTTCTTCTTTGTGTTCGTTCTTTACAACCAATTTTAATCACTCTTTGTGATATGTTTGATCTTTGCCAAGAAAGTGTATACGTTGCACATTGGTTTGGTAGGCCCCTAAACGCATAGACTTCTACAAGTTTAGGACACGTTCATCCGATTTCATCCAAACCTCCTTAGTCGCCTCTTACGACATGCGTGGAAGGTAACAGTGGTTCTATTCCTTACACCCCAAATTTGGGCCCCGTAAACCACTCGGGCGATATGTAGTTCCGATGTTGCCGTCACGTCGAGAGAGGGCCACGGCATTCGTGTGTAAAGAACGCCTGTGGGTTACTAGGGCTCGAAAGGGACAAATAATATTAAAACTGTGGCCTACAAGGTATGTCGTAAGAGGCGAGTAAGGTAGAGACCTAGGGAAACTACCTTAGTAAATAAAAAGCGTTAAGTAGATGTGCTGGCTTACTTCTAAGCGCATAACTAGCATAACGTACAATCGCTCTTAGGCTCAGATCACATACAAATCACACAGAGTGGTTAACAAGTGGTCGATATGGAGCGTTGGAAGAAGAAGAGGAAGTATATAAAGAAATAATGAAAGGTAATATACACAAGTTTGTGTTTTGCAATTAGGAAGATAGTCGTATCTTTGCAGTAGAGGGTCTCTGTGAGGTAGAAGTCAGGTGTTCACCACATGTTCCAAGGGTACTTCGTTCGTTCCCCACATGGAACGATCTGGATATCTTCCATTGGAAATTACACATGTGACTCGGTCTGGGTTCGAACTACACCTTTCAGTACGTCACCCTTAAGACGTCTTAACCACTTTACCATAGAGACCCATATTTAAATATGTATATATAAATCTATATCCAGGGGTTGCCGTCTGCCCAGCGTGTTCGTAGCGCGTTGGACTACGGTGACTATCCCTCTGTGTGTGCGGGTTCAATTCCGCGGGATGGCAGAAAAAGCCACAGATTCCCCAGATTTACCGTGTTCGTGGAACCGAACCGAAGGGTTACGATGTCCATGGCACCGAGCCGAAGAGCTGAAAAGCTCAAGTGCTTCTGGATCGGGAAAAAATCCAGGGTTTCTGTGGTGTATAGGTTAGGTTCTCGTCTCTCATGCTATAGGTACCAGGTTCGCTGCCTCGTGAAGTCATCGGGATATTTTTTCAGGGATTCCTGATCGCAGTGTAGGTGAGATCGAGCACCTAGTCCTATCGGATACGAGCGATAAAATGTAGGTTCCTTGTTCAAATTTAGCACGTAAAGAATCCTTTGCAGTTCAAAATCGAGAAGAACAGGCTGGAAAGCCGCTTCCCGATCAAAGTTCATTAGAAAAGTTTAGAAATAAAATTCCTATAAAAATAATTTTCACCATCTTCAAAAATTACATTAAGGACCCTCGCCGGTGCTACGTGTTCTGCAGTGCCACTGAGATCTTTCTGTATAAGAAACAGATAGGAGCACGCATGGTTACTCACCAAAGTGCATTGATGATGGACCTATCAATCAATCAATCAATCAAATCTACATCCGTAAATAGATTACATTTAGTGTTGCTGACTCAGAGACTTCATTTTTTTCCTTCTGTACCATGTCAGAGGCCACCCCCCAAAAAAACCCACTTCTGAGACGCATCCAGAGATTGGCGCCATATCCGTCCTCGCTTTATTGTCTACAATAACAGATGATAAGTCAGAGAAATAGATACAACTGTAGATATCACTCAATAACACTGGCTCACATCATCACCCACTGCCAAAGCTCTTGGCTTAAAGCCCAAAACTACATCACCCCACGTCTTTTCGCAAAATCAGTGGAAAAGATAAGCGGGAAAAAAGACACAGTGGAGATAAATCTTTATTGAAATGTGAAACATGTCCATCGGACTTTGTTTTTTTCTTCTTCCTGTCTTGTTGCAATTTTTTAGCAAGACAAATCCATAATTCTTAAGGGAACAGACATTTCTATCGGCTTCCCTTTATTATCTGATTGATGTCTTTAAATAATGCATTACACGTTTTTGAAGTTCTTTGAAAATAGATTTTTAAAATTCTTTAGCTAGATAAGGACGATGGTTTGCAAAGCTGAGGGGTCAGAGCGTTGAGTTTGTAATCCAAAGGTGATAGGAGCAAGCAAAGGGTGAGTGAACGTTCTAGACCAGGGGTTCCTAAACTTTGCATTATCGCGAACCTCCTTTTAAATACATTTTGCTGCCGCGGATCACAAACGTTTCTATATATAAAAATCTTCTAGGGATGGAGTTATTAATACACCATATCAAGTTGACTCCAATTTTTCAGACTTTGGGAAGCTTCAAAGTATCTTTCATTTTGTCCTGTCAGACATTTAGACTTTGGTCTTGTACCGGTCCTTCGATTTCGCAGCGGAATTCGTTTACCACCGTTTTTTTACATCTTTCTGAAATTTATTTTTCTGTTTGAACTGTCAAAGATCATAATATTTCTTCAACCGATTGAGAACCGCCGGCTTGTGAGTACCTCACGGACCCCAGTTTGGGAAACGCTGCTCTAGACGACCTAATTTAAAAGTGATACATCAGGTATCGAGTGATGGAAAGCAAAGTGGTAAACCCACCCTCCAATTCAAAATAATTTCAGTAGTTAGCTTCTTCTTCTTCTTCGAACGCTCCATATCGACCACTTGTTAACCACTCTTTGTGATTTGTATGTGATCTGAGCCTAAGAGCTATTGTACGCTGTGCCAGTTATGCGCCTACAAAAAGACCAGCACATCCGATTTCTACGATGCTTTCTATTTACTAGGGTAGCTTCCCTATGTCCTACATCAGTCGACTATTACGACATGCCTTGTGGGTTGCAGTGGTACTATTCTTTGCTTCCCTTGTGGCCCCGGTACCAACTGGACGGGCATTAGTTAACACATGTAATGACACACCAGATGTTAAATTTTAAATTGATTACTGGTTTCTGAATTGACGTTACAATACTCCGTGCAAACCCTTGGGTGCTCAGTCTTCCCCAACAGATGTCGAATGGTATTTAGCAGTATTATCCCATTCTTTATCTTGCCCACAGCCGTCTTCAAACAACATATATTTACTCATATATCAAACTCGTTTATTTAAAAATATCTTAAAGGGTTTTAAAGCCGAAGGATTGACTTCATTACACTGGGTTTTACCCATATAGCTGTGCCCAGCGTGTTCGTAGCGCGTTGGACTGCGGGTGACTATCCCTCTGTGTGTGCGGGTTCAATTCCGCGGGATGGTAGAAAAAGCCATAGATTCCCCAGAGTTACGGTGTTCGTGGCACCGAACCGAAGGGTTACGATGTCCATGGCTGAAACCGAAGAGCTGAAAAGCTCAAGTGCTTCTGGATCGGGAAAAAAAAAAAAAAACCATATAGCTCGGTCCCTCTCCGCAGAAATGGCACTCCACCTGCCGAGAATATTGCACAAATCACGAACTCCGTATCTCCAGCAACAATCCTAGGGGTATCTGGAAAAAGTGCACTCGTAAACAGAACGGTGCGGTCGGGATTCGAACCAACGAGCTTAAGAACTTAACCACTTAGCCACATGCGCCCCCTATATTTATATATCTGATTATGTTGTGTGTGTGTGTGTGTAGTGCGTATTTGTTTTCTTTTTCATCTTTCACTTCCTTGACTTTCTCGACCACCCGGAATTATATATAAAAAATCAATTATGATTATGCAATAATAAAACTATACAAAAAAAGCACACATTAAAATCAAATTTAAAAAAAAAACATAATACGAACATTATATTACAATAAAGATTGTGTAGTTCCCAGGCGATGAGAGAAAGTTTTTGATAAACATGCATAATTCAGCAGAACGTGTGTTAAATAGATTGCGGTTATGTATACGTGTGGGAAAACGTTACCTTAATATGTAAACAGGAAACCAATAACACCTAATATAACTGGTCATACCAAACGAAATAATCAAACTAAAAAACACAAACTTTAGTTCTCAGAGCATATCTCCATAGAATGAGTTTCAGTGACTCGGCTGCGTAAACTTGTGGAGCACCAAAGCAGACCCCAAAGCACATTCTGCAGGACTGTCCCAGCCTAAGCATCGTGCGAATGGTAATCTGGCCAACAGGAACAAACCTTAACCCTTTCGCTCCGTAATTATTTTGACCCTGGATGCATATATTTTGCAATGCAAATTTAACATTCAGTTTCAAGTTGTTTAGACATTTATAACGCTAGTATAATTTCTTTGAAGTGTGACATATTACATATCAACTTCGGTAACGTTAGTGTGAAGAAATATTCGTTTATTTCATCGGAGACACAAAAACCGACATATCGACGCAGTGACATTCTAAAAACAGCCTAAGCCAGTTTATCGGCTTAAAAGTCTCAAAGGGTTAAGAACAAAATATGTGGGACCAGTGAACACCTCAAGCTCACCGCCGTGTTTATGACATATACTGGAGTAGTTGCGTCGCAGAAGTTGATCACAGAAGAAGAACATCTTTAGCGGAAGGAATGTTCAGTTTTTCTGATCGATATATTCTCTCGCATTAGGCAATTTCATATTGTTGGGGGAAGAAGGGTGGGGATGTAGTGATCTTGTGTGTGCTTGTTCTAATGCCCTCTGTAAGTTGTTATTCATTTTCTTAAGGCTGTTCTTGATGCCGTCGCTCCATCTTTGCGTGATTTTTCTATTGCTCTGTACTTGTTATACTTGTTCAGTCTGGCGCTATATGGCAGACGATACCAGGACATTCTTGGCAAGTATCCAAACCATTTAATCTGCTGTTCTTTTATAAATTGCATGACTGGTTTCACATTCAGTCCCATTCTGATCTCTTCATTTCTAATTTTGCCTCTTATTGTCACAACCTGCAGCTCTACTAAGTCATCTCATATTTTTTGACTATTCTCATTAGTTTCGTCTACGTAAAATTAACTTTAAATTCTGTTGATTGAGATGTAGTGGAAAGTGTATAAAAAACTAAGACACACAAAAGCCAAAAATTAATTAGACAAGTAATAGATTAGCAAAGGACATATATGTACTCACGTGTTGGCATTGGCTTTGGTTCAGCACTCATTTCAGGATCCACGATTTCGTTGGCTGTAATATCTTGTGGCCTATCAGCCAATCTTTGCTCCATGTTATCCACATATTTCGTAAGGTTAGCCACGGTTCCGCTCATCCTGTTCAGTTGTCTGGACAGCTTGGCGTATTCCTTCTGTGTGCTGTTCAGATCCTCTAGCATAGACTCCATATTTGTAGTCATGATACGTAACGCGTTTTTTGTCTCAGCCACATCACCACTCAACCGTAACAACGCATCCCGCATTCGCTGCGCTTCACTATCTTTTTTATCGTTCAATGTCGGCAATAAATAAACATCCTTGAATTCTTTCAGCTTCGCATCGATTAACTTATCCACATCTGCCATGTAACGTTGTACGCATTTACAACCACGTCTCTTCTTTCTAGACTTTCCATTTGGAGAAGTCTTTTCTTGCGTTGATGGATCATTTTCCGAAGAAACCCCAACGCAAAGACAGATCACAAAAAAAACCTCAAGGAATCTACGAACTCCAAATATCATTGTTGGTAGGAATTGTTATATTAATCCAATTGTAATCCTTATTCTGAATAACAAGAAAACAATGAAATTGTGTGATTTAGTATCGATCCGGCATATTATCGAATCATTGTGTGAGTTCACTCGAAAGTACACGAAGAAACCATGAAAAATACACAGCGTGTATCGATTCACAGTATAGCTTGAGACCAATTCGGTTCGATGTGCTATATGTAAAAATAAATACACACAACATGTATACTTGAGCCTGGTTGAAGATATTAGATGAAATAATGATAAGAATGACAACTTTGAGGTGATGGTCGGTTTAGTGACTGACAGATTTTGAAGCTGGCCACTGTCTTAGAAATTATGCGTACAAATTGCGTCCTGGTGCACTTGCTGATTTCTGAAAGTAGATTGTTATACAACTATATATATATACATGTATATACTACTGTTGAGAGTTAATATGATCAACAAATAAACAGTGTACAAGTAAGTGTAAGAGCTTCCGAAAAAATATATAGACAAACACAGGATTCGAACGACTTTGCAACCTCATTTCCAACGACACCCATCGCCTAGCCTAGCAATACGAGCGTTCTAACGAACACAACAGCCCGCCTGCCCAGCGTGTTTGTAGCGCGTTGGACTGCCGGTGACTAGTCCTCTATGAGTGCGGGTTCAATTCCGCGGGCTGGCAGAAAAACCACAGGTTCACCAGATTCACGGTGTTCGTGGCACCGAACCGAAGGTTACGATGTCCATGGCACCGAGCCGAAGAGCTGAAAGCTCAAGTGCTTCTGAATCGGAAAAAAACACACAAAAACACAACACAATAGCGAGCAAATTCTAGCAAAATTGGTCGTAGGCGCTTATAATATGAAAATAATATCAGGAAAGTGTGTAACTGTGATAGTCAAGGAGACAGTAAGTGGCGTGTAGTGATTGAGAGAAACATACAGTACAAGATTTTACAAAAGTAAACCAATCCACGTCAACTACTAGATTGCGACAACTGGGTTTGAAGATTGGTGTGGCAAGAAGAGAACGGTACAACAGGTATACGAGTAGGCTCATCAATCAAAATCGAACTGGTACGGTCAGTCGCTGGACGCTGATGGAGATATTGCGAAGGAGATTGGAGCACCTATGGACATGTCCGGAGTGCAATGAAGATATTCCAAACTGAAACTGAAACTGAACTGAAAAGACAACACTAAATATACAAACAATATTTCAAGCAATCTTCTTCATAGAACGCTCCATATCGAATACTAGTTATTCTAGTCTTTGTGATTTGTTTGTGATTGCAACCTAAGAGTTTTCATCATTAATTTAGAGTTCTTTAGGTGTATATATATATATATATATATATATATATATATATATATATATATATATATATATATATATATATATATATATATATATATATATGAGAGCCGCTGTAGCGTAGTTGTTAGTGAGCTCGCTTCTCAAGGCTGGTGGTCTGGGTTCAGCTCCGCAATGCGCGTGGAATTTTTCCCAACCGCGACGGCTCTCAGGTCGACCCAGCCTCAACTGGGTACCAGACATGCTATGGGATAGTAAAGGCGGCGATTCGACCAATCACCCATCGTGCCGACGGTCAATAAAAATACAGACCTAACACTGACCTTCTCTGTCCATGAGATACGGAGGTCTCTTCTGTAACACCTATATTCTTCTTCTTCGAAGGCTCCATAACGACCAATTGTTAACCACTCTTTGTGATTTGTATATGATTCGAGCCTAAGAGCGGTTATTTATTGTGCCAGTTATGCGCATACGATTAGGCCAGAAAATTATATTTCTGCTATGCTTTTTATTTACTATGGTAGCTTTCCTAGACCCCTACCTAAGTCGCCTCTTACGACATGCTTTATGGGTAGCAGTGTTACTATTCTGCTTCCTGGCCCGAAACTGTCAGACTGAGATAACGTCCACTCGAGATAAAACTGTCCGGCAGGACTCCGAGATAAAACTGTCTGGCAGGCCCCGAGATAAAACAATTGAAAGCTGGAAGTTATTGTAGAATACAAGGAAGGTAAGAATTAAAAAAACAACAATGCATTCAGTAATAACGAGTAAGTGGAGAGACTATACAGGAATTACAGAAAAAAAAGCAAAACAAGATTTGAAAGGAACATGCAACAAAAACAAGGAAAGATAATTGAAGAAAGATACAGCAGAAAATGTGATATGTCAAAACAGCAAAAATTGACAATAAATAAGGAAAACGAGCAGAAAAAGTGATATGTCAAAACAGCAAAAATTGACAATAAATAAGGAAAACGAGCAGAAAAAGTGATATGTCAAAACAGCAAAAATTGACAATAAATAAGGAAAACGAGCAGAAGAGTATAGAGAATTGTTACAGAAAGAAATGTAAGAAATAAGGCAACGGAAAAAAAACTACAAAAAATAATGTGAGTGATAAAAAGAAAGAAAAAGTAAAAAAAAAGGGTTGAAAGAAATAGAAATTAGATTAAGCAATAAAAATAATGGCAATGTGAGTAAGCAGACAAATGGTAAAGGTAAAATGATTCATACATCAAAATATTATCAAGGAATAGGAAAAAAGAATACCGATAAGTGTTGAAAGAAACAATAAACAAAGGATCAAGAAAGGGATAAGTAGACAACATTAGACATTGGAATGCAGACACAGAGTCAACAAGATAAAGAACAATAAAGAGGTAGAGAAGAAAATGATTAAATATGAAACATGCACATTGTTTGAGAAATTAGCATCCATAGTTTCTGCTAGCTAATTCGCACCGCGTGTTGTCGGGCTCGTAAGATAAGCAAAGCATAGAAACGCCTACAAGGCATGTCGTAAGACGCGACTGAGGTAGGGATCTAGAGACGCTACACTAGTAAATAACAAGCGTCGTAGAAATCGGATGTGTTGGTAAACTTGTATGCGCATAATTGGCACAACGAACAATCGCTCTTAGGAATGGATATCACACAAATCAGAAAGAGTGGTTAACAAGTGATTGATATGGAGCGTTTGAAGAAGAAGAAGAAGTGAATAAACAGGTGCCTTGGTGGTGGAGCGTCTAATGTCACTTCCTACTATGACCGCAATATCCTAGACTTTATATATGTTCTACATACAGAAAATAAATAAAATTAACACCCTTACACAAAATAAATGAACCCGGCAACCGCACAGCGCAGAATTGAACTGGCCTGTGTGATAGGCACGGTAAGTTGATCACGCATCCTTAATGAAGTAACTTTAGTGACTTTGGTCATTAGACTCGACTCTTAGAATAATAAGTAGTGACAAAATTATTTAACAGTACCAGTATAAACGACTGTGGACAAGAAATCTATAAGCGTGAAAATTGATTCTTAACTTAAGATGTACAAAACTGGGAAACAAAATAGAGCATTTACATAGTTAGGCAGCTTTAATTTGCTGATGTTGTCCAGGGCCACAAACATCCAATGTAGTTGAACGAGCTTAAAAATGGTGAACGTGTTTTCATTCGTTCCAGACAGTACCTATCCCTCACGCGACGTGAGACTAAATTAGGACTGCCCAGACCAATTTAAAACATATATTTACAGAATATTTTACTGTCTCGTTCACTGACTCTCTCCTACTTTTATCTTTATTTACGGTCTTCTGTATTCTTCATTCGTTTATCTTGTGTACTCTATTCATTCATTCATTATCCTTGTGAATTGGTTTCTTTTTTTCCAGTAATAGTTTGTATTCTGATCAATCTTCTATTTTCATTTAATTTGTTCTTCTACAGGGTGTTCAAGATAAAAGTAGCCCGATTGATAAGTTTTGATTTGTCAAGCCCTTTAAATATTTATTCTGTGTGATGTTTTCTTTCATCAATTTATATTTTCATACCGTTTCTATCCCAATCTATCTTATATACTGTTTTGTTATTCTTTTGTATTGTTTCTTCATTCTTCAATTTTGATTCCTTCTCATTGGTTTTTGTTTATTATTTCATCTTTTGTAGTCATGGGTTCTTTTTTTTAAATTAATTTTAATTTTTTTTTTCAACTCTGTTTCTATCCCCATTAATTGTGTGTTTTTTTTTTTTTTTTTGCTAGATTGCTAGAATTTCGAATTCTCTAATTAAGGCCGTCATCTACTAATTAAGGCCATCATCTGCCTCAGATTGTCAACCCCGCCAAACATTTTGTTTTGGACGCTGGTGTAAGTGGGCCACCTCTTTCTTCTCAGGCCTGCATGCTATGGCGAGAGGAAGACCACGAAAAAGATGGTTAGAAGGCATAGCAGAATCCTGTCAAAGAGCAAAAATAACAATCACACAAGCCACCAGAAAAGCACAAGACAAAAACAGAAAACCACGACACTGGGCGACAACCCGGTAGCAGTGTGACGACAAAAGAAGAAAAAGAAGAAGATTTATGCACCATATTTTTGTACTTTATTTATTTTCCATTAAGCTTTCTTTGCTTTTTTTTAAATTTAATTTTCCATTTCGTTTGTAGACTGTTCAATTTGTTGATTTTTATTTTGTTCTCTGCTGTTTTTTTTCGTAGGTCTCTATGACGAAATGGTTAAGAAGTTTGCATGTGGTTCTGACGGTTGTAGGTTTGAATCTGGACTGAGTCGCAAGTGCAATTAGTTCATGAAATCCCTCGCATTCTTGTTGAAACACTCTCAAAAATTGGCGGGCCATTTATGCCGATAAGGGCGGAGGCATATGAGGGAACCCTGGGGAAATGAAGTCAATCCTTCGCCTAAAGCAGGCGGTCTCAGTGGCTAAGTGGTTACGCCTTGTCTTCGGCTAATAAGGTCGTTAGTTCGAATCCAGATAGCCCTGTTCTGTTCCCTAGTATATTTTTACAGCGACCGCTAGGATTGTTGCCGGAGCTACGTAGTTATGCAATACTCTCGGCAGGTGGAGGGCAATTTCTAAGAGGATGAGCCATATAGGGTAAAACCGGGTGCAATGAAGTCATCCTTTTGGATTTAGACTCTTCAGATTCCAAACCCATTCTCTCTCTCTCTCTCTCTCTCGTGATCGGTTTTTTTTTGGCCATTTTGATCATTCTTATTGTGATATATAAATAGCCGTTGCCAAGAACGTGTTTTACGTCACAGCGTTCAGTAGACTACCATTTGGAGCTCTAGTGCTTTACCTTCAGTGAAGTATCCGATTTCAACCAGCGTTTACTGGGTTGCTCTCCGTTAGCCTTTTGCTGTCCCCAGCTAACATACAAGACAGCAGGTTAAACCCATTTTAATTCTGTTTGACTTCTAATTTCTTCATCATTTGGTCTTTTGTCCTCTCTAGTCTTATCCTTCTGCCCTTTGTTGTAACCTACCTTGTTACTTATCTACCTTTGTATTTGTTATTGGCTTTTATGTTCAGCATCTCCAACCCGTTTACTTTTGTTGTTTGTGTTTTTCTTCTGTTTGCACTTCCTGCTTCAGGCTATTTCAATCTACCTTTGTTGTTCTACTTTTTTTTTACAGTTGTTGATACATACTTTTGAATCTCTTGTGGAAACCGTATGTGTCAAGCGAGACACGATAAAGATATATAGATTTCAACATTCTTCTTTTGTTTTTTATTACCTGTTTTTTTTTCTTACCTGTTTTTTTTTCTTTTTCATTCTCCTTTACCTAATCTTCAGAACAAGTTAAGCGTTTTTATTTTATAATATTCAGCAGAAATATGGTGCGATGTTTTCTGATGTCATTGTCAATATCTTGTACATCTTCCTTCTTCTTCTTCGTCGTTCATTCTCATGCTCCATCTGGCTATAGCAGGATGCAGTCCCGGAAAACGGGATACGTTGTGTCTCAGTTATCCGCGTAAGCTGTGGTATCTGCATTGTTGGATCCGACTTCAGTAAAGCCTTTTGTGGGTGTCTTGTTATCTTTTTTCTCTTCGATCTCCACAAATGTAGCCAGACTTCTCGATAGTCATCTGTTTCTGGGATCACAACGGGGAGATGGAGTAGAGTCTTGATCAGCTTTGTTCTTACGCTGATCCTGACGTCAGCAGTCAACTTTGAGTCGTTGATTGCTACAAGTCCATGCAGTTTGTGTGTAGTCTCCCGATAGGGAACAGAACTTCTAGCTCTTCGTATATCCAAATCTGTTACGTGATTTTTATACCTCGATATTTCTGATAAGTGCTTGAGATTGCCTACGTCTTTAATGTTGTTCTTGCCCGCCTGCCCGCTTGTTCGTAGCGCGTTGGACTACGGGTGACTAGTCCTCTGTGAGTGCAGGCTCAATTCCGTGGGCTGGCAGAAAAGCCACAGATTCCTCAGATTTACGGTGTTCGTGGCACGGAACCGACGGGTCACGATGTTCATGACAGCGAGCCGAAGATCTGAAAGCTCAAGTGCATCTGGATCGAAAAAAAAATGTTCTTATGTGTCTTTCTGAAGGATATCTGTTACACAGTAGTTACACCGTCTGCTTTGCGTCCTCAATGTAGCTGGTTCGAATCCGAACTTTATTTTTTTCTGTGTGAATTTTAATTTGGAGATTCCCAATAATGTCATCGTCTTCAAACTTCATAGGGAGGCACAGGTCCAAAACCACGGCCTTCCAAGTCCACCTATACAAGGCCATATTTTCCAGATCTCTTTACTCTCTCCCCATTTTCTTACTTTCCAACTCCGGCCTCCAGGTTTTCCTGGATCTTCACTACCTTCTATTGCCCTGGGAGTTCGATCGGAGACCCTGTCTCGTGATGCTGTTAGGGGTTTCCTCAGTGTGTGTTCTATCCATCGCCACCATCTGCCTCTTATTTCTTGTTCCTATTAGTGTCAGGAGTCATGAAATTTGCGCTCTGCGTGATACTTTCAACAGATCACTTGTTATATTTACCCAGAGAGAACGAGTCTTAATGGAAACACTTTGCAATGAAGTCTTATTTTTTGTCATCGAATACTTCATATGAGCCTAAGAGCGATTGTATGTTGCGTCAGTTATTCGCCTAGAAGTAGGGCAGCACATAAGAATTCTGCGAGGTTTTTTATTCTTCTTCTTCTTTGCGTTCGTTCTTTACGACCAATTTTAATCACTCTTTGTGATATGTTTGATCTTTGCCAAGAACGTGTATACGTTGCACATTGGTTTGTAGGCCCCTAAACGCATAAGACTTCTACACGTTTAGGACACATGCATCTGATTTCAGCCAAACCTCCTTAGTCGCCTCTTACGACATGCGTGGAAGGTAACAGTTGTTCTATTCTTTACACCCCAAATTTGGGCCCCCGTAACCACTCGGCGGGTTTTTATTTACTAGGGTAGCTTACCTTGGTCCCTGCCCCCAGTCACCTCTGGCTTTTTTTTTTTTTTTTAGATTGCAGTGTTACTATTCTTTGCCCCCTTGGGATCCCCGACAACATGGGCGGTAATATTTTCAACAAGTCATGTGCCATTTCTACGAAGTGGGGCCGAACCATAAGGGAAAACCCATGTAATGAGGTCAATACGTCGCATTTGAAAACCGTTTATGATCCTCGCTCTCTTTCTGTATGTATGTATACACATGCATAAATATCTATAGGATTTGGATGTGTGAGCAGTGGCGGCTCGTATCATTTTTTGTGGGGCTAGACATTTTTTCGGATAAATCATGGTTTTGGCTGCTATATTTTAATTTGTCAAATGATTTGTGTTTTTTCCCGATCCAGAAGCACTTGAACTTTTCAGCTCTTCGGCTCGGTGTCATGGAAATCGTAACCCTTCGGTTCGGTGCCACGAACACCGTAAATCTGGGGAATCTGTGGCTTTTCTGCCATCCCGCGGAATTGAACCCGCACACACAGAGGGATAGTCACCCGTAGTCCAACGCGCTACGAACACGCTGGGCAGACGGGCATTTATAAAATAATAAATACACGTTATAAATTATTTTTGGTTAGGCCCGGACCCACTGGCCCTTAATGACGAGCCGCCACTGTGTGTGAGTAATACTAACAAACTGAAACAATGCAGCCTACTCTGTAGTTAACCTTACTCTACTGTAACTTCACATTCTCTCCATAAATCATGACCGTATTTTCACGAATCTTCTAATTTCGTGTCATGAACTCACCAAAGGTGCAGCATTTACTGCCTGCTGTTCATCCTGTGTGACCTGGTAGACCGTTTATATAAATTTTTATTATGATGGAAGAACTTAATACCGCCTACTCTCACTGCTTATTGTGAAGTTCTTATCAATAAAACACAACTGGTGGTTCTCTGATATTCTAGCTTATGAGAAGGACGAACTTGTTCGCTTACTAATGCAAGCTTATCATCATCAAATAGCTTGTACTAAGCAGAACTTTGTCACCCCAACCGTCCTTCGAAATTTCTCTTTCATAGGCCAGATGTCATGTCATGCCTCTGCTGCCGTCATGTTCAAACCACCTTTTACATCCTTGAATCCCATCTTCTCCGTGGTTTTCCTCTTCTTCTCTTTGCCGGTATGCCTCCTCCATGATGCTCTTCTCCAGTCCTTCGTGTCTTTTTATATGTCCAAAATATTTTCAATTATCTCTTTCCTATTTGTACCTTCACAAATTATTATTTCTCATTATTTTTAACAAATAAGACCGGTTACTTTTTAATCTCACTAGATTTGGATTTTGGATCATCTAATAAAGGCGCCTGTAGCTTAAGTGGTAGTAAGCTCGATCACAATCCAAGAGTACGTGGTTAAAACATCGCGACAGGTAGTTTGTAAACAAATTTGTTCCCATGGATTTTTACGAACTGTAAAAATAGACTTCACCTTTGTAAAGAAATGACAAACTACTGAACGTATAAGTGGTAAGTGGTGCCGAATAGAAAATCAACGACTCGTTTACTGTGCTTGATAGTGACGTCCTGCAAAAGATATGCCACGATTTTCATTCATTTTCAATAAAGCTCGCCGACTGCATCAGGTTGTCAGCCACGCCATACAGTTTGTCTTGGACGCTGGTGTAAGTGGGTCTCTTGTTTCACAGATCTGCATAATGGAGGCAGTTCTGTATTATATACTTTGTTTTGTCATACTCGCCAAGCTACAGGGTGTTCAAGATAATTGCAGCCCCATTGACAATTCGAAAGTTGCAAGGTACAAATTGAGTTGTGTTTATTTACTATTTAAACCGGTTCTGACAAGCTCGTCCTACGTCACATTTGTTCATCGCCCCTTCCCGCACTACAATTACACACCATCACACAACCTTGACCTATACTACGTCATAACTGAATCTTCACATTTCCATACATATATGCCAGATTAGCTCCATTCACGGGATGCTTTTAAGTTGAACACCCTGTGCAATGGCAAAGGCCGTTGGTGCCTATCTTGAATCTAGTGCACAGTTGGCGTCTCGTTCTATTGTGACTCGTCTGGAGGCAAAATATAACAGGATGGTCCATTCTGGACAGTTCAAGTTCAGAAATTAAGTAATCAGGAAAATAAGTGGGTACATCATCATTACTGAACTCTGTCAAGAAACAACAAATTAAATGGTTCGGTCACATAAGCAGATTTCCAACAGACAGCGAAGTCTCAAAGAGAAGTACTACTCTGATACAATGGTAACAAAGTAAAAGGTCATCCACGCAAAAGATGAACCTAAGATATAACACGCAGTAAAAAATACTAATTATGAAGTGCACACAAAAGCCCGTTCTAGAAATCTCTTCTTACCCTGAAGCAAAAGAGGAATAAAGAAGTGAAGAAGAAAACAATAATTTGAACATGTTATTCAGCATATATCCGCGTGCATGTTCTAGCCTTCTTAACTCATTCCATACCATTAACCATTACAGGTGCATACAAATGTGCAACAATTACGCAGCTATCCACTTTAATGATTCTCACAACGACTCTTTCTCTTCGCACCTAATCTTTCAAGTATGTATTGCAACTATAAATAGTCTAGCAAATATATATTTATATTATATGACCTTTTTCATCTTTACAGAGCAGTATATTGGCAAGTGTTTTAATGGGACAACTTCTGAGTTTTCACCTTTCTCGCTTATCTTTCAACTCTTCCCTAAGTCTCTTTTGAAAAGATTGCGCCTTTGCGCAATGTCGCTTTCCGAACAACTCTGTCATCAGCTATTTTTTCCTCTGTGCTGGAATCGATAGAAAGCTCTTATTGAGGCGTTGTATACATCCTGATATCTTCTTCTTCTTCTAACGCTCCATATCGACCACTCGTTAACCACTCTTTGTTATAAACAAGTATTTGCTACGTATTATGCCAAGCGATGATGACAACAGCCTCAGACGTGTGTTGCTGCACCTCTCTGGTGTGTGCGGAGGTGACTAAAGAGTCCAATCTCAGAACACAATCCCTTTCCACATGTGGGGCATACATGATCAAGGTTATCTCTAGACACTATTTCACATCTGACGGCATTAGAACACATTGATATTGATAGATATATATATATATATATATATAGAAGAAGGGTTTATTTATATATATATATATATATTAAAATATATATATATATATATATATATATATATATATGTACAGGTTAGGTGTTGAATAGTACAAATGAAATAAACTCATTGATAGTCCGGACATATACACAATGTTTGCTCTGTACCTGGTAATTAGTTGAAAGCAAACGTTTTCCTTCTTCAGGGATTCGTTTATCCATTTTACTATCCATCTGTTGAATCAAGTATTAATCAATTGTGCTTTATAATGGGATAGTTAATTATGTTATATCTTCTTCTTCTTCTTCTTCTTCTTCTTTGAACGCACTATATCGACCACTTAATGAACTACTCTTTGCGATTTGAATGTGATATGAGGCTAAGAGTGACTGTACGTTATGCGCCTACAAGTAGGACAGCATATCCGATTTATGTGACGCTTTTTATTTACTAAGGTAGCTTCCCTAGGCCCCTACATACTCTCCTCTTAGGACATGCCTTGTAGCTCACAGTGGTACAATTCTTTGCTTCCCTTGCGAGCACCGACAAAACACATGCGATTTCTGTTATATGTAGATGGTCATATCGACTGTTTAGTTTAGAGTTTAGAGTAGTTTAGTTAAGTATAGTTTAGTTTAGTTAATGGACCTCTCAAACGAAGTGGTTAAGAAGTTTGCTTGTCCTTCTGAATGTTGTTGGTTCGATTCTGGACCGAATCTAATGTGTAATTTGTACATGAGATCTCTAGAATTGTTGCTGGAGGTACAGGTTTCATGCAAAACTTCCGGTAGATGGCGTGCCATTTCTGCCGACATATCAATGAAATGAATCCTTCGTCTTTAAATGCTTATTTTTTAGTTTAGATTAGTTTAGTTTAGTTTAGTTTAGTCGACAAATCATTATCACTGCACGTTGAACAAATTAGTCAATAAGTGTTCCGATCTTCTCCACATGCTGTTTCTCAACGTGTGGCAACTAACGATACCAATTGAATCTATTCTTCTTCTTAGGCTATCAGCATAGCGCTGCTGTCAGGCCACACAGTGTTTGACGTAATATTCTTTCAGTCTGGTTAGGGTTGCAGATTTACCACAATTTTTTAATCGTTTACACATCCTATCTCCCTCATGGCATTCATAATATGATCCTGGTCCATTGCTCGTTCGCTTTCTACTGTATCCATGCAGAAAGCTTGTTGGCCCGTACATTTCCTTTTACTTCTTTCTTTTCTCTAACCTTATTTTGCCTCATAGCGTCAGTATAAGAAGTCATTTATATAACTGGTCGTTGTCTTCGCTTCATAAATAGTGTTTTTTCTCCGCATTTGTTATTTCTGAAGTCCACCTTTTGTGTGGACATCCTTTTGTTTTCTATATACTGTGTTGGAGTAGATTTGCTCTTTGAGGCGGGCTGTCTGTTGGCTATCTGCTTTTGTGGCCGAACCATTTAATTTCTTAATTGATACTTTCCTTAACGCTTAGAACAAAAACAAAAACTAGCATTTAAAAAAGTGATGTTAACGCAATTTTTATGATCAACAACATTTTTATACCTACTTTATGTTACCAGAGCCAAACATGGACAATGAGCAAAGCGCAGTCACAAAAATAACTACATGTGAAATGCGTTGCCTGCGAAAATTTACCAACAAAACCAGAAAATACAGTTAGATGGCATAGCAGACTCCTGTCAAAGAGCAAAAATAACAATCACACAGCCACCAGAACAGCGCAAGACAAAAACAGAAAACCACGACAATGGGCAACAACGCAGTAGCAGTGTGACGACACTGGGCAACAACCCGGTAACAGTGTGACAACAAAAGAAGAAGAAGAACCACGCAAAACCAAACCGTAGGATTAAACAAGATGAGAATACGTTTTTTGGTAAGAACGTCAGGGGAAGCAACGGAAGCATTGAAGCAAGAGAAGACGTTAATACACTGGAGTCGGAGCAATAAATAGACAGTAATCACAAGTATTAAGGGATTCAGAAAAAAACAAATTAAAAACAAACAGGATTCGAACCCCTTAACCTTATTTCTTACACACAATCTGAACGTAGGTGGTTTACAGAGCGTTCTTACCTACACAACCAGCGAGCCACATAAAAAAAAGCTATATTGAGGAGTGTCTTTCTCCTCAAGTCTGCAACTAAGAAAGAAGTTCCTACTCAGTAAAGTCATTTTTTAATGTCTCGTCCTCAAGTCTGCAACTAAGAAAGAAGCTCCTACTCAGTAAAGTCATTTTTTTAATGTCTCGTTGGTTGTGTTTGTAAGAACGTTCGTATTGCTAGGCTAGGCAATGGGTACCGTAAGAACGTTCGTATTGCTAGGTTAGGCAATGGGTACCGTAAGAACGCTCGTATTGCTAGGTTAGGCAATGGGTACCGTAAGAACGATCGTATTGCTAGGTTAGGCAATGGGTACCGTAAGAACGCTCGTATTGCTAGGCTAGACAATGGGTACCGTAAGAACGTTCGTATTGCTAGGTTAGGCAATGGGTACCGTAAGAACGCTCGTATTGCTAGGTTAGGCAATGGGTACCGTAAGAACGCTCGTATTGCTAGGTTAGGCAATGGGTTCCGTAAGAACGCTCGTATTGCTAGGTTAGGCAATGGGTACCGTAAGAACGCTCGTATTGCTAGGTTAGGCAATGGGTACCGTAAGAACGCTCGTATTGCTAGGTTAGGCAATGGGTACCGTAAGAACGCTCGTATTGCTAGGTTAGGCAATGGGTACCGTAAGAAAACGGATAAATCTTTCAAATCCTGTGTTTGATAATTTGTTGTTTCAAAAACTCCTAATAATTGTACATTGTATATTTATTGATCAGATTAAACAAGGCAGACAACAAATATATATTAGAACCAAAGATATTTTGGGAACAACAGTTGTATAAATAAAACAGTCACCCGAATGGTTACCGGAGCATAAATTTGGGGTGTAAAGAATAGAACCACTGTTACCTGCCACGCATGTCGTAAAAGGCGACTAAGGAGATTTGGCTCAAATCGGATGCATGTGTCCTAAACATATAGAAGTATATGCGTTTAATAATAATAATTTTTTCCGATCCAGAAGCACTTGAGCTGAAACTTCTTCGGCTCGGTGTCATGGACATCGTAACTCTTCGGCTCGGTGCCACGAACACCGTAAATCTGGGAACCTGTAGCTTTTCTGCCAGTCCGCGGAGTTGAACCCGCACTTACAGAGGACTAGTCACCCGTAGTCCAACGCGCTACGAACATGCTGGATAAAGCCCATAACCCGTTAGGATCGTAGGGTGTCACTGTGAAACATCAGCACAAAAAGCACGCCATGAGTATCTGTCTTCAACTCGAGCGAGTGTGGAGAAACTATGCGTTTAGGGGCCACCAAACCAATGTGCAACGTATACACGTTCTTGGCAAAGATCAAACATATCACAAAGAGTGATTTAAATTGTTCGTAAATAACGATTGTAAAGAAGAAGAAGAAGAAATAAAACAGTTGAATAAACAAATGTAACCCAATTATTATTTTGTTCTACTCTAATAAAGACAAGTAACACACAGAACATTGCAACTCTAGTAATAAACAAATGTAACCCAATTATTATTTTGTTCTACTCTAATAAAGACAAGTAACACACAGAACATTGCAACTCTAGTAATAAAGAAAGAACAGAACAGTACACCAAAGCAATAAAATTGCAGCTAATTCAAAGGCAATCTCAAGACCTTAGTATATGCACAAAAGTTAAATTATTTAGGTCATGTGTGATTCCCGTACTGACCTACGGTTGTGAAAGTTGGAAATCAACAAAGAAAATTGATAAGAAACTGGACAGCTTTGAGAATAAATGTCTACGAAAATTATTAAAAGTAAAATGGAGTGATTTCGTTTCTAACAACACAGTGAGAGATAGAACACACCAACAACCCGTATCAAATATTATAAGGAAACGAAGGTGGAAATATTTAGGTCATGTTCTTAGATCAGACGAAAAGAGACTAAATCGACAAGTCCTTATGTGGTCACCAGTTGGGAAAAGAAAACGTGGAAGACCAAAGACCACTCTTCGAAGAACCATCCAACAAGAAAGTAAACTATTGGGATGTAAAACCACACAAGATCTCTAACTGCTAGCAAAGAACCGTATCACATGGAGATCTAAAACCTCTGCCCTATGTGCCGCCTTTGGCACGAAAGGAACAAACTAACTAACTAACGAATTCAAAGGAAAATATGACAGAAAAACACACGTCCTGTGAAGATTTCAGCACAATGTCCAACAACACATTCCAGCTTTCTTTCCTTCACGCCCGAGAAAACAAACTTGAATTCCAAAACAAACTTTGATATAACTGCAAACTTTAGCTCAGAAATCTCAAGATATATATTTCCCCTTGTGTGTCTCTATAACAGTCTACTCCATGTTTGCAATATTACCTCCCTTGTTGTTGCATTTTTTTTATATTCTCCTAGACCTAGGTGAAAAAAGGGGAAGTAAATGTTTCCATTCTGAATGAATGGGATGAAGTGAAGGGAGATAAATATTCGGTTGTTTTATTTTTATATTCTTATTGGTTTTTTCTCTTTAACAAAAAATAAAACACTGCTACTTGTTTAAACGGAAGATGTACATTTTTTTTCCTCTGTACTTTTAAAATTCGGTTTTAATGATTGCTCTGGCATTGGATCTTCCAGAAAACGAGAACATAAACTAACTCAGTGACGCCTTATTGTCTTGAATTACGCGAGCTAGCAGATGCTATCAAAGAACAACGCAATGTCTAGAACATTTCTGCCTGGTTTTGCTTTGGTTATCATTACAGGTGCGGATACTGTTTCTCTGAGAAAGCAGGACTTTGAATACAATTGTTTAAATGTGAGCAAGATTTGTTATCTTTCCAATTACATAGTGTAGTAGTAGTAGATAGGTAAGATGAAATAAATGAACTGCTTTTCGCAGATGATCAGTTCCAGGTGCACCGAAAAGAACACGACCTACAACAATCACATACTGACACCTTGAAACAAAAGTGTGCAAGTAATGATATTCTTCTTCTTCAAACGCTCTCCATATCGACAACTTGTTAACCACTCTTTGTGATTTGTATGTTGGGGGACTGCCTAGAGTAGTTGATAGTAGCTCTGCCTGCTAGCTGTGAGACGCCTCATAGCTCGGGTTCGAACCTACTGTCCGGCATTTGTTCGAGTCCCTGGTCTTACTCAGGACGATAACTTGAGTACCTCTGAAGTCGGAGAAAATCTGCCTGTATGGCGAGGAATACTAATTACGAGTACATTGAGCACACGGCTGCCAGTGTAAAGTAATTTACAATGCACGCTGCTGCCATTGTAAGAAATTGGAAAAACGGATTTTCACGCAAAATCAGTTTCAGAGATGAAACTTCGTTTGAGTTGAAAGCGGACGAAAGGAAAAAAAAAAAAAAAAAAAATGTGTATGTGATCCAAGCCTAAGAGCGATTGTACGTTGTGCCAGTTATGCATTCGATTTCTGCGATGCTTTTTATTTACTAGGTAGTTTCCCTAGGTCCTACATCAGTCGTCTCTTACGAAATGTCTTGTAGGTTGCAGTGGAACTATTCTTTGTTCCCCTTGCGAGTCCCACAACAACGGGCGTACAACGACTATTTATAATATCTTCGATAGAAAACGCTTCGAGTATTTGTAACAGTTAAATAGATGCGAAGTAGTACATAAAATAATGACACAATTCAATTGGTTAGAGTTAGCATGAGACTTATACAGTGCTACATAGAACCAATACTGACATACGGAAGCGAGTCATGGACAATAAACAAACAGATCGATACATCTCTGAGGGACACAGAGATGTCTTTTTACAAAAGAATTATGAGAATACCATGGACTGCTAAAATGACTAATGTTGAGGTGTTGAATGAGATCAAAACATGGAGAAAGCTTATCATCAATATAAGAAAGAGGCAGTCATCATTTTACGGGTATGTGATGAGGAGGGGAGGTTTAGAACACATTGTGACAACTGGTAACATCGAGGGTAGACGACAGACAAAGACAGAGAAAATTTTGAATAGTCTGACTTCATGGCACGGTAGAGCGTCAACATCTGAGATGATAGCAAATACCAGAGATTTGTGGAGATCCATGATTGCCTACATCAGCCGGCACGGCACCTGATGATGAGAGTTTGCATGCGAAGAGAATAACGCAGTTCAGTCAAATCGAATGAGCATGCAAAGAAAATAACATTATTCATTTGGTCCCAGGAAGTAACAAAATGCAATAACATTATTCATTTGGTCCCATGACGTAACAAAATGCAATAACATTATTCATTTGGTCCCAGGAAGTAACAAAATGCAATAACATTATTCATTTGGTCCCAGGAAGTAACAAAATGCAATAACATTATTCATTTGGTCCCAGGAAGTAACAAAATGCAATAACATTATTCATTTGGTCCCAGGAAGTAACAAAATGCAATAACATTATTCATTTGGTCCCAGGAAGTAACAAAATGCAATAACATTATTCATTTGGTCCCAGGAAGTAACAAAATGCAATAACATTATTCATTTGGTCCCAGGAAGTAACAAAATGAATAACATTATTCATTTGGTCCCAGGAAGTAACAAAATGCAATAACATTATTCATTTGGTCCCAGGAAGTAACAAAATGCAAAACATTTTCATTTGGTCCCAGGAAGTAACAAATGCAATAACATTACATTGGTCCCAAGAAGTAAAAAATGCAATAGCATTATTCATTTAGGTCCAGGAGTAACAAATGCAATAACATTATTCATTTGGTCCCAGGAAGTAACAAAATGCAATAACATTATTCATTTGGTCCCAGGAAGTAACAAAATGCAATAACATTATTCATTTGGTCCCAGGAAGTAACAAAATGCAATAGCATTATTCATTTGGTCCCAGGAAGTAACAAAATGCAATAACATTATTCATTTGGTCCCAGGAAGTAACAAAATGCAATAACATTATTCATATTGTCCCAGGAAGTAACAAAATGCAATAACATTATTCATTTGGTCCCAGGAAGTAACAAAATGCAATAACATTATTCATTTGGTCCCAGGAAGTAACAAAATGCAATAACATTATTCATTTGGTCCCAGGAAGTAACAAAATGCAATAACATTATTCATTTGGTCCCAGGAAGTAACAAAATGCAATAGCATTATTCATTTGGTCCCAGGAAGTAACAAAATGCAATAACATTATTCATTTGGTCCCAGGAAGTAACAAAATGCAATAACATTATTCATTTGGTTGGTCCCAGGAAGTAACAAAATGCAATAACATTATTCATTTGGTGCCAGGAAGTCGCCCGTGTGCGGCTGGGGCCCACAAGGGAAGCAAAGAATAGTCCACTGTGACCTACCTACAATGCATGTCGTAAGAGGCGACCGATATAGGACCTAGGTAAGCTACCCAAGTAAATAAAAAGCATAGCAGAAATCGGATATGATGACCTACTTATAGGCGCATAACTAGCACAACGTAAAGTCGATCTTAGACTCAGATCATACACAAATCACACAGAGTGGTTAACAAGTGGTCGATATGGAGCGTTCCAAGAAGAAGAAGAAAGTCCCAGGAAGTAAGGTATTAAAATAATAGAATTGACCTGGCATTAGTCAGGTCTGACAGTTACCATTTGACCAATCAGATCTGACATCATGCTACAGTATAACTCCAGATGGGGAACTCTGTGACGAAGTGGTTAAGCCCTTGCCTTTCGAGTCGAAGGTCGTGGGTTCGAATCCAGACCACGCCGTTCGATTCACGAGTTAATTTTTTCCGGAGACCCACAGGATTGTTGCCGGAACTAGGGAGTTTGAGTTTGATGCAATAATCTCGGTAGGTGGCGTGTCATTTCTGCGGAGAGAGACTGATCCAAATGGGTTCATACCCGGTGCATCGAAGTCACTCCTTTGGCTTTTTTTTTCTTCCAACCGATCCAGAAGCACTTGAGCTTTTCAGCTCTTCGGCAATGTGCCGTGGACATCGTAACCCTTCGGTTCGGTGCCAGAACACCGTAAATCTGGTGAACCTGTGGCTTTTCTGCCAGCCCGCGGAATTGAACTCGTACTCACAGGGAGCTTGTCACCCGTACTCCAACGCGATACGAACACGCTAGACAGGCGGGCCTCCTTTGGCTTTAAAACTCCTTTACAACTCCAGATGTGGTAGTTTAAAGTGGATCGTTTTCAGTGTGTAAAATCTTACAGTTACTTGTCTATACAAATGTGTGTCCTGTTGGATAATCTACATACGTTTTGACCGTAATCTCGATGTGCATGTACTACAGGGTTTTCAACTTAAAAGCAGCCTATGAATTGAGCTAATCTGGCATATATGAATGGAAATGTGAAGGTTCAATTATGACGTAGTATAAGTCAAGGTTGTGTGATGGTGTGTAATTGTAGTGCGGGAAGGGGCGATGAACAAATGTGACGTAGGACGAGCTAGTCAGAACCGGTTTAAATAGTACATAAACACAACGCGTTAGGTTATCTGGCAACTTTCGATTTATCAATGGGGCTGCAATTATCTTGAACACTGTACATGTTGTAGCGGCATAGTGGGAGCACAACGTACTCACGCTCTTGACGCAGACAACACAGATCACAGAGAGTGGTTTACTTGATTGATAAGAACGAAGGCAAACCAGCACGACCACAATTCAAAGTATCAAAGAATTTATGATAATCATATCACGTTGTTAACGCAGTCACAGTAAGTAATAACATTTTTTTTTAAACAGTACTCAATCGGTTCTAGGAAGTGAGAAAATAAAATAACACTACTCAATCGGTTCTAGGAATTGAGAAAATAAAATAACAGTACTCAATCGGTTCTAGGAAGTGAGAAAATAAAATAACACTACTCAATCGGTTCTAGGAAGTGAGAAAATAAAATAACAGTACTCAATCGGTTCTAGGAAGTGAGAAAATAAAATAACAGTACTCAATCGGTTCTAGGAAGTGAGAAAATAAAATAACAGTACTCAATCAGTTCTAGGAAGTGAGAAAATAAAATAACAGTACTCAATCGGTTCTAGGAAATGAGAAAATAAAATAACAGTACTCAATCGGTTCTAGGAAGTGAGAAAATAAAATAACAGTACTCAATCGGTTCTAGGAAGTAAGAAAATAAAATAACATTACTCAATCGGTTCTAGGAAGTGAGAAAATAAAATAACACTACTCAATCGGTTCTAGGAAGTGAGAAAATAAAATAACAGTACTCAATCGGTTCTAGGAAGTGAGAAAATAAAATAACACTATTCAATCGGTTCTAGGAAGTGAGAAAATAAAATAACACTATTCAATCGGTTCTAGGAAGTGAGAAAATAAAATAACACTACTCAATCGGTTCTAGGAAGTGAGAAAATAAAATAACAGTACTCAATCGGTTCTAGGAAGTGAGAAAATAAAATAACAGTACTCAATCGGTTCTAGGAAGTGAGAAAATAAAATAACACTATTCAATCGGCTCTAAGTAATTAAAGAAAAAGAAAACACTTCTCAATCGGTCTAATAAAGGAAGACATAGAAATAACACATTCGATCGATACAAAAACTAAGGGAAAAAACTATATAGTTCAGTCGATCCAAAGAAGTGTGAAAATCAATTCACACATCAACAACACAATGGATGTATGATGTTGGGGTTCGTATGGGGATCAAAGAATAGTAACACTGTGACCTGCAAGGCATGTCGTAAGAGGCGGACTAGGGAAGTAGGGATTGTTCTAGGGAAGCTTCTCTAGTTAAAAAAAATAGCGGTGCATAAATCTAACATGTTGACCTACTTGTAGACGCATAACTGACACAACGTACAATCGCTAATTAGATCAATAAAATTACAGATCAACATGATCAATATGGAGTTAATCACATAAACGACTGGTTTAACAAGTGGTCGATATGGAGCGTTAGAAGATGAAGAACCAATACAAGGAAGTAAGAAAATCAAATGATAAATTTAAATCGATCCAAGAAAGGAAGACAATAAAATGGCACAATTGATTCTGTCAGAGAAAATTCTCCAAGAAAAGGACACAAATAAGAAAGATATAAAGTCGAAGAATTGACTTCAATGTACCGGGTTTAACTCTTTAAGGCTCGGTCCCTTTCCGCAGAAATGGCATGAAATATATCGAGAGTATTGCATAAAGCCCGAACTCCGTAGCTTGGCAACAATTCTAGAGTATATGGGGAAAAATACACTTGTGAACAGAACGGATTGGTCCAGATTCTAACCCACAAGCTTCGGAACGCAAGGCAAGTGCTCAACCACTTAACGCCACAGAGATGACTAGACAATTCAATAGAAGAGTAATGCATGCTAATCTAACGATACTACTAACCGTGATCCTCGGCAATAAAAGACCGACTAGCTCAGACGGGAAAACCAAAATTCCTGTTTAATGGGGGCTGGTTTTGTAAGTGTTTAACTGATCACTGTAAGGTTTTCTGCAATTTTACAGAATTATAAGAGCCCATGGTAAATTATTGATAAAAATTTTAACAATACTAATATTCCATAGTAAAGTAGTAAAAGTAAAGGAACCTTTTCATACCTTGGGGTATATAGGTCAATACAGTGTTAGGCCTGTATTTTTCATTGACCGTCGGCACACGATGGGTGATGTGGTCAGCATCACGCCGGAATATTCCATAGTGTTAAACTGAATTTGTAACATAATATAACCTTGATTTAGCATGTACGACATTACTGAAATGCAAGGTCACGGTTGTAGTCTTATTTTCTAGAATTTTTGTCTGAGCCCGTCGGCCGTATGTTATCTGAGGCCATGCTACTAACCTATTCAGTCCGATTTATGTTTTCAAAATATTAAATTTACCTGTCGTTTTCTGTCTTTGATCCTTGTTTCCAGTTAAAATAAACCGGGTGTACGTGTCAAACGAGATTAAATCTTAAACACAGAGAATCTTTTGTTTAATTATATTTTTCAAAATATATTTTTCATTTAGACATAACAAATAAAGGTTATTTCACAGAAGCATGTAGAATGATTCTTTCTTGGCGACGTTATGTTTTGTTATGTTATGCCATCGACGTCATGGCACATTTGGCATTCCCATGCGTACTTGGTCCTCCGCTGCAGCAGACATCCCAAAGTCCATTTGCTCAACGTGCCCATAAGAAGTTGATTAGTAGTATACCATCTCTCTCTACCACGAAGACGACACTGTCTGACATGTTCAAACTTAACTCATAATTCTCGAACTCCTAATCCAGTGTTTAAGCAAAACTATAAACTTGTGGGTCTGCGGACTCAGGTAAGAATTATGGGAAATCAGACCACAACTACACCACGTGACCTCGCATTCCAGTATTGTTGTATATAGACGAATTCATTTTAAAATCAACACAAAATGCTACACCAAAGCTATATTATGCAAGAAGTTAAGTTTAATAATAAGGAATATCAATATTAAGAATATTTTTCACCAATAAATATCTATAGACTCACAGAATTGAGTAATTTTTTTATGCAGTGTTCTACAAACATATATATATATATATATATATATATATATGTAAATATATATTCCAGCCACCAGCTTAAACTAGGTCAGAGGTTTCTCCGTCAGTTATCAGGCTCAGTTAGAGCTAGCTGTCGTACAGCCTAGTCATTTTCTTGAGATGGGATCACCAAATGATGTCCATCCATTCCACGTGCAGACTTTCAGATTCTATCATTTGAAGCTTATTCATCGAGTCTAATATGATAATCGTATGGGTTACCAGTTGCTCAGCTACCCAAGAGACAGTCCTGGAGGCAGCGGTAATCTCCATAGTCATGCTCGATATTGTCGTTTCGAAAGCGCCGCAGTCCTCGTGAAGTGTGCTACCATTTCGTTGTGAGGAATAAGCCTACGATGATCTGGTTCTGCGTCTGACAGAGCCATCGGTGTAAATAATGATATCACATGGATGGGAGTACTGATCCCCGAGTGCAGGAACCTCCGCATTGACGACGCCAGAGGACCTACAGCATTCCCTACAGCAGCGTTCCAGGTGTACTGACAACCCTGGTGTAATCAATCATATCCTCTGATGTAGGCATCCATTATTCCCCATGCTTCAGCTCGTCTAGACTACGGACCTGTTTAATAACATCATCTACCTCGGCCATCCAGGATCCACAAAACTTGGATACACCATCCAGAATCCGCAAAACTTGGCAACGAAAATGTCTACTATCAACACAGCTAGATATTACGCTTCTACTTTAAGACCGACCGATATTGACTGAAAGTAAATTACTTTTACACCTTCTTGTTCCCTGTGGAATAGAGGGTTGCAGCTGCCGACACACGTAATGCGTTATTTTTTCTTCTTCTACTTCTTCAAACGCTCCATATCGACCACTTGTTAAACCACTCTGTGTGATTTATATGTGATCTGAGCCTAAGTGCGAGTTTACGTTATGTTAGTTATGCGCCTACAAGTAGGCTAGAAAATCTTATCTCTGCGATGCTTTTTATTAACTAAGGTAGCTTCCCTATTGCCTACCTGACTCGCCACTTACGACATGCCTTGTAGGTTGCAGTGTTACTATTCTTTGCTCCCTTATGAGCCCCGACAACACAGGACGATCATGTTGATTGAAGTATGTGATAAAAAAAACCTTCAGAAATTCCCAACCCCGGTGCTGTAAGCAGGACCGTGCGGTATATTTTCTAAGTATGATGCAAGTCTTCGAAATTCCGCCTCATAAATGTTTTTTTCCTTAAAATAACATTCAATTGTTATTTTTATTTTGCTGCTTATGCCGCCCCCCTTACGGTGCTGCCTGATGCGGCCGCCTCTCTGTATCATAGCACGGTACGGCCCTGGCTGTAAGTCAGTTCCGTTAATGGCTTTGTGATGTGTCAGGAGGTTATGTTGTACAATATCTTCTCCCTTCATTGCGTTATACCTCTGCTGCCATTAATTGTTACCTGCTGTCACAATCTGCCTGTACTCTCTTGTTTAATTGCATTCCAAGGACATGATGACTATCTTTCCCTTCTCTCAAAGATTTATCTGCTTTTTGGGAGGTATGTTATTACTTTTTAAGGAGACAGGGTTGGACCTCACTCACTCATCACCTTCTTATTTGTATCGTTAGCTGTCGGCTTGTTATTTTGTGGCAGGGAGAGAGATAGTATTCCAACGAACATCACGGTGGTGTAGTAAGCGCTAGAACATTTTCTCAATGCTTACCATTAATCACTATAGCAAGAACCAGTTGGGTGTTCTCTGTGGCGTAAGGGTTAGGTGCTTGCCTTTCGTTTCAAATATACTCGGTTCACTCCCTCACGGAGCCATCGGGATATTTTTAGAGATCCCTTATTTCGTAGTAGGTGAGATCGAGTTTCTAGTCCTATCAGAGACTGACTATAAAACAGATGTTTTGTGTTCAATTTGAATACGTAAAAGAACCTTTGGTAGTTCAAAATCGAGAAGAGCAGACTGAAAAACCGATGCACAGACAAAAATTCAACATTAAAGATGATTTTTTACTCCTACAATATATCTTCACCATCTTAAAAATTTCATCAGGGGACCCTCGTCGGTGCAACGGAGATCGTGTACTCCCAGTGAGATCTAAAGGGTCCAAAGGGAAAGGGCTTACTTCATTGCACCGGGTTTCCCTATAGTGAGATATTCTTGTGTAAGAAACAGATCGGAGCACACATGGTTACTCATGGAAGTGCAGTGATGAAGGTCTTACTAATTAATCCCTATAGAGGCATAGAAACGAGCATAAATCACATCAAAAGCCACTATAGTTGTTTTTTTCACATAAATCATTTCCTTTCTCTTTGTACTAACCCTTTCAATTTTGTCATCATCATCATTGGCCTCTTTGTCTCAGGAGACAATAGGTCTTGCGTCGCGTAGTATGTTCTGCGCTGTCTCAAGAGACAATAGGTCTTGCGTCGCGTAGTATGTTCTGCGCTGTCTCAGGAGACAATAGGTCTTGCGTCGCGTAGTATGTTCTGCGCTGTCTCAGGAGACAATAGGTCTTGCGTCGCGTAGTATGTTCTGCGCTGTCTCAAGAGACAATAGGTCTTGCGTCGCGTAGTATGTTCTGCGCTGTCTCAGGAGACAATAGGTCTTGCGTCACGTAGTCTGTTCTGTGCTGTCTCAAGAGACAATAGGTCTTGCGTCGCGTAGTCTGTTCTGTGCTGTCTCAAGAGACAATAGGTCTTGCGTCGCGTAGTCTGTTCTGTGCTGTCTCAAGAGACAATAGGTCTTGCGTCGCGTAGTATGTTCTGTGCTGTCTCAGGAGACAATAGGTCTTGCGTCACGTAGTATGTTCTGTGCTGAATCACGTTTCTTGTGGCTGTAACGGCCTATTCTGGAGTGGCACTCCTTGCCACAGTTGCTGAAGGTAAAACTGGAGACTGGAGCTGATACATAGGATGTTCTCTCTGCACTCTGCGCACTCTTTTGCCTCCATATGTACTGTTGTTTTTTCTTTTCTTTTGAGCCACCCTCACTGCCGCTCGCCATGCTTTCAATTTTGTAACGTTGTTATAAATATTAAAACAAGTATTTAACTAAAATGTATTTTGAATTATATATATTAATGTCTATTGTAACACATTGTAATAACCAGTAATAGCGAGGGAAGACGAGACAGAGGAAGACAGTGAGAGAAAATTTTGGATAGCCTGACTTCATGGCACGGAAGAGCGTCCAACATCTGAGATAATAGCAAACACAAGAGACAGAGATTTGTTGAAATTTATGATCGCCTACGCCAGCCGGCAAGGCACCTGATGATGATGATATATTAATGTGAAAATATAAATAAAATGTTCCGTTGACATTTATACATAAGGGTATTAAGTGTCTGTCACTTCACATTTGTAGACCCTAGTGTACAGGAGGTAGGAGCGTCAATTCTTTACCTCGTGCGTGAAACGTCGAATGTAGAATTAAACCTACAACCCCCTTGTGTTCTAGTCGATAGTCCAACGCTTATGCATTACGCTAATCTAGCGTTTCCCAAATTGGACTGTATCCCACCCCACCCTAGTGGGCGCTGAAGCGGTCTAAGCTGAGGGAGGGAGGGGAGGGATTGTGAGTTCAGGGCCCATCCGTGCTATGATACAGAGAGGCGTCACGGCAAGGAAAGGGGGCATAAGCAGCAAAATCAAAATTATAAAATTATAGTTGAAGGTTATTTTAAAGAAAAAGATTTAACCCTTTAGCTGCTAAGGACGTATATATACGTTTTTCCCATTCACTTCTAAAGACGCATTAACACGTCTGTTATTATCTCTCCTCTGTGGGCTAAAGCCGTATTAACACGTTATACATTGCTACTGTCGCCGCTATAGGCGTACATTCACGTTTGTGACCTAGAAACAAAGAGTAGCTATTTTTAGCTCAGCCTTCGGAAAGCATGTAGAAGCGAAAGGGTTAAGGGGCGGGATTTCGAAGACTTGCATCATACTCTGAGAAAATATACCGCACGGTCCTGAGTGGGTTCAGAAGAATTGGGAGGGGGTTCAGTCGATTAGGGGTCGGTGGCCCTTAAAGAAGAAATTAATAATAAATATTTTAAAATAAATGATTTTTGTGATTTTGTCCTCTTTGTGATGTTTGATCTTTGCCAAGAACGTGTATACGTTGCACATTGGTTTGGTAGGCCCAAACACATAGACTTCTACATGTTTAGGGCACGTGCATCCATTTTCAGCCAAACCTCCTCAGTCGCCTCTTACGACATGCGTGACAGGTAACAGTGGTTCTATTCTTTACACCCCAAATTTGGGCCTCGGTAACCACTCGGGGCGATTAAGTTATTGAAAGCAAAGAAATAACTACATTTCAACGAGTTTCCCCCATACGTCTCTGTCACATTCCACAGAAATAGTACACCACTTGCAAAGAGAGTATTGTACAAAACACAAACTCCGTATCAGCAATTCTAAAGATCTAAGAAAAAAACTGCACTCGTTAAACGAACAAAACGGTTCAGATTCGAACCCACAACCTCTAGATCGACAAGCAAACGTCTTAACCACTACACCATAGAGCCCCCATAACAATAGAATATTATGAAGGGAAGTATTCTAGGAGTGTGTACTAGAAGAAGACTAAGAGGCCGTTGAGTGCGGGATTTCTTTTTCTGATTGGAACGCTCCATATCGATCACTTGTTAACCACTCTGTATGATCTCTTCGTGATCTGAGCCTAAGAGCGGTTGTACGTTGTGCCAGTTATACGCCTTCAAGTAGACCAGCACATCCTATTTCTGCTATGCTTTTTATTTAATCAACAAATAAACAGATACAGGTATTAAGAGCTTCCGAAAAAACAAGTAGACAAACACGGGACTCGAACCGCTTACCCTAGTCCTTACGACACCAATCGCCTAGCCTAGCAATACGAGCGTCCTTACGTACACAACCAATGAGCCATTCTAAAAAATGACTCACGGGGAGTGTCTTTCTCAGACGCTTGTTATTACCAGACACAGAAACAATCAGGTAGGGTTCGTTAATAGTGTTTGCACAGGCACATGCTATGAGCTTGTTGTGCCTGTATATATTAGAGACGACACAATATCACACATACACACATGTATACACATATAACAAACATGTACACATCATTCAAAGTAGCTTCAAATTAATTCTAAGATGAGCACAAGGAGTTTTTTACAAGAACCCCAGAGGAAGCAACGGAAGTAACGAATATGATCAACAAATAAACAGATACAGGTATTAAGAGCTTCCGAAAAACAAGTAGACAAACACGGGAACTCCGTAGGCCGCTACCTCAGTCGCCTCTTATAACATGCCTTTTAGGTCGCAGTGGTACTGTTCTCTTCTTCTCTTCTGGGCTCCGGCACCACACGATGCAGGGTTTGATAAATGACTTTAAAATGATGTTAACAGCTACATGCCATTTGGACAATGATAGAGAGAAATTCAGATGGACTGTGATAACAAAATTGAGTACTGCGCAGGCTTCAAACACTTAAACATCGCTTGCCTTGAAAATACATAGAAAATATCAGAAATAACGTTGTTTAAAAAGTTTTCTATAAATAAAAATCAATATTTTTTCTCATTATTGTATCACCCAGTGTGTAAAAATGTATATAGTATTGATTTGATTTGATCGGCTTATATTCGTGAAGCAAAGAATTTTTTTACAGTAATTTTGATAGGAAACATTAGAGATCAGCTTATAGACGAGTCGGCTTATGCGAGAGTATATATAGTAAAACTTAATTAAAATTGTTTTCACATATCAATAACAAGTCGGATATTGTAAATGACAAACAAGATTATAAGTTTCTATATCTTCAGTTCATTAAATAGATAAAATCTCAGTCTATTTTGACAAGTGCCTAGTCTGGAGGTTTTGACTTGGGATGTACTTCAAGCGACTAAGGTTTGAATACTTGTTTCTGCGCTATTTGAAAAACGGCATTAACTTACATGTCTTTGCTTCTTTTTTTTCACTAATCCTGTTTTGCTCACAACGTCAGGATAAGAAGAGATTTCTAGAACGGGCTTTTGTACGGGCTTCATAGCCTCTTTCGTCGCCCCTGTTATCTCTGGGGTTCGCCTTTTGCTAGACTTTTTTGCTTTGTATCCACTGTATCGGAGTAACATTGCTCTTTGTGTCTGTTGGTAATCTGCTTAAGTGACCGAACCATTTAAGTTATTGTTTCTTAATGAAGTTCAGTACCGATTTTGTACACACATTTTTCCTGATGTCTTCATTCCTTCTTCTTCTTCTTTGCGCTCGTTCTTTACGACCAATTTTAATCACTCTTTGTGATATGTTTGATCTTTGCCAAGAACGTGTATACGTTGCACATTGGTTTGGTAGGACCTTAAACGGACAGACTTCTACACGCTTAGGACACATTCATCCGATTTCAGTCAAACGATTAGTCGCCTCTTACGACATGCACGGCAGGTAACAGTGGTTCTATTCTTTACACCCCAAATTTGGACCCCGGTAACCACTCGGCGATCTTCATTTCTAAACCGGTCTCTTCTTGATAACCCCCTTTCCACCTTCTCCCCCTTCTCTTTCCTCCCCCATATTCTACGTAGACACTTTATCTCTGTCATGAGTAGTTTTCTTCTATCAATTGATGTCAGTGTCCAGGTTTGGCACGGATAGCATAATGTCGGAAGAAAGATTGTTTTGAACAGTGCACTTTTTGTGTTCTTGGTGAAATGTTTGCATTTTAAAATTGGTACTATTTGTGTTATTATCTGAAGTGCTTTGTTGCATCTATGTTGGATTTCATTAGTTTGCTGGAAAAAATGCTCCCTATGTATGTAAAGTCATTGACTTGTTTTAATGGATGTTTGTCGGTGAATTATTGGTAGTGTTTTCCTCTCTAGTGAATGTCATTACTTCGGTTTTGTCGATGTTTATTCTCATATTGTATTAATTGCTTGTTAATTGAAGTATGTTAATTTGTTGCTGTAACTGTTTGTCTGTTGTTGATATGATTTCCTGATCGTCGACGAATGAGACGCATGTAATAATAGTGACTTACTTACGCACTTATTAATCTCCGTTAAAACATCCCCAGGTTATAGTTAACATCAATTTCAAACCTCTGATGTGTTGCAGTACCTATTCTATTCTCTAATTTTGCTGCTCGCCAACTACAGGAGAAATGCCAAGAGCAGCACCGTAACCTCTATATGGTCTTTGTCGATCTGACAAAGGCTTTCGACACGGTTAACGGGGAGGGTCTATGGAAGATCATGGAAAAATTTGGATGCCCAAGGAAATTCATCAAGATCGTTCAACAGTTTCACGAGGGCATGATGGCACGTGTACTTGACGAAGGGAGCTGTCGGAAGCCTTCCATGTCACCAACGGCGTCAAACAGGGATGTGTACTGGCCCCAACACTCTTCAGCATGATGTTTGCTGCCATGCTCACGGATGTCTTTTGGGAAGGCGACGAACATGAGGTAAAGATTAGATACAGGACAGACGGTAACCTATTCAATCTTCGGAGGTTAAAATCTTCCACCAAGGTAAAAGAATCAACTATCTCAAACCTGTTGTTTGCTGATGACTGTGCCCTCGCTACCAACTCTGAGGAAGAAATGCAGACTTACATGGACAAGTTCTCAATGGCCTGTGATAGGTTTGGCCTCACCATTAACACCAAAAAACAGAGGTCATGTTCCAGCCCGCCCCTAGAGAACAGTATTACGATCCAGTCATCAACATTAAACACCAGCGTCTCCAGTCAACGGATAACTTTGCTTATCTTGGCAGCCTCCTATCCAGATCGGCAAACATAGATTCTGAGGTCCACAATAGGATATCCAAAGCCAGTGCTGCGTTCGGAAGGTTACGTGTCACTGTGTGGAAACGGAAGGGGATAAGCATAGTCACAAAGCTGAAAGTTTACCAGGCCATAGTGCTAACCACGCTGCTGTACGCAAGCGAGACATGGACAGTGTATAGCAGACACGGAAGAAAATTAAACCATTTCCACACAAGCTGTCTACGCAGAATACTAAAAATAAACTGGCAGGACAAAATTCTAGACAGCGAAGTCCTCACAAGAGCAAAGATCCCAAGCGTCAACACCCTGTTGCAGAAGGCCCAACTGAGATGGGTCGGTCACGTTGCTCGAATGCCTGATAAACGCATCCCAAAACAGTTGATGTATGGCGAGCTTGAAGGGGGCAGACGTTTAGCTGGTGGACAGAAAAACGCTTTAAAGACACTCTTAAAGTGTCTCTGAAATGCTTCGATATAGACAATACGTGCTGGGAATCCTTGCGCAAGATCGCCAAATGTGGCGCTGTAACAACAAAAGAGGAACCCGAATAGCTGAGAATCATCGTATTGTTGAGTCACAGAGAAAACGAGCAGCGCGAAAAGACAGAGCACACAACACGCACATGTCTAACCTTGATCATGTATGCCCCACCTGTGGTCGGGGATTCTGTTCTAGGATTGGACTCTACAGTCACCTCCGCACACACCAGAGAGGTGCAACAGTACACGTCTGAGATTGTTATCATCATCGCTTGCGATGGACGGCTATTATTCTCTAATTGTGTTCTGACTTTCGGCGTCATGTCAATAAAAGAGACACCTGGAGCGAACTTCCTTATACGATTTATACAAGGTGTAATTTAGTGCCTCGGATATTCCATCGAACCATCGTTTACGTGCTCGTCTTCTGGCTCTGTCACCGTTGTATGTAAGAGCACTAATTATAGAATTCCTCTTTAGCCCAGTGTGTAGTAATCCAGTGAATACTTTCACACTGCAAACTCAGGGGAAACTGCTAAATGAAAATGCTAAAGAGGCTAACGACTGAACAGAGATGCCTCATGATGACAAACTGGTTCGCTATGAAGAAGCAAAAACCATCGCCAGAGGGCACTATAAAGCAAAGTGGGAGAAAGAACACACAAAACACAACAGGGATGATGGATATTACCAACTGTCCAGAAGGGACCAGACTGTCATATTTCGCCTCCGGATGGGTCACAACAGAATGATACACCACCTGTACACTAGATTCAAGATAGGCAAAACGACCTGTGCCATTGTGGCTTGGAGAGTGTGACGACAGAGCACGTCCTACAAAACTGCCTCCAATATGCAGACCTGAGAAGAAAGAGATGACCCACTTACACCAGCGCCCAAAACAAACTGTATGGCGGGGCTGACAATCTGAGGTAGCCGGCGGTCTTTCTTAAAGAATCCGAAATCAAAATCTAGTGAGAATGCAGAAGAAGAAGAAGAATTTGTGTGGAAAGTTTAAACATCGTTTGTTGATAGACGAAAGTCATGGTAGCGTAGTTCTTAGTCAACTGACTTCTGGTGTGTGTGATCCGGTGTCAATTCCAGTAGGCGTGCAATATTTTTCGACAGTAATGGCTCCCAAGTCGACCCAAACTCAATTGGGTACAAGGAAAGGCACTAGTTGGTCGGCCGGCGTGATGTTGACCACATCACTCAGCGTATTCCGTCGATCAATGAAAAGCACGGATCTAACACCGTATTACCTAATATACCTTCGGATATCTTCTTCTTCTTCAACGAACTCTTGTCGTGAGCTTAATTTATTGTGGACCACAAGCTGGGCAGTTAGTTTCAGGTCTGTCAGGTTTCCCCAAAGCTTAGTTTTCAGGTTTAGCGTAGTTGTTAGTGAACTCGCTTCTCAAGGCTTGTGGTCTGGGTTCAGCTCCCGCAATGCGCGTGGAATTTTCCCGATCGCAACGGTCTCAGGTCGACCCAGCCTTAACTGGGTACCAGACATACTCTGGGAAAGTAAAGGCGGCCGGCGTGATGCTGACCACATCACCCATCGTGTGCCGACGGTCAATGAAAAATACAGGCCTAACACTGTATTGCCCTATATACCACGAGGTATGAAAGGGTTCCTTTACTTTACTTTACTTAGTTTTCAGGTGGACTGGATGTGGCCACATGTTGCTTCTCAGCTCACCCAGGAGAGGACAATCTTGCAGGATATGCTCCGGTGTATGTTCCGCCTGCTGACACTGGCAGAGAGCTGTTTGGCTTATTCCTAGTCTATATAAATGTTTGTTGTGTCTTCAATGTCCTGTGCGTAGGCGAAATATAATGACCTGGTCTGTTTTACTTAAGTCTTTGAGATACTTTGATTATGAAAAAGGATTCTTTAATTAATTTTTTTTTACATATAACGACAACGGGTTCCTTTACCGTTACTTATTCGTTTCTCTCTGTAGTTTAGTGGTTAAGCTGTTGCTTTGCGTTCCTAGGGTCATAGGTTCCAATCCGGACCGCGTCGTTCTGTTCATTTCTTCTTCTTCGAACGCTCCATATCGACCACTTGTTATCCACTCGTTGCGATTTGTGCGTGATCTGAGCCTAAGAGCGGTTGTACGTTGTGCCATTTAAGCGCCTACAAGTAGGCCAGCACATCCGATTTCTGCGATGCTTTTTACTTACTATGGTAGTTTCCCTATGTCCTACATCAGTCGCCTCTTACGACATGCCTTGTAGGTTGCAGTGGTACTATTCTTCGCTTCAGTTGTGGACCTCGTAACCACACGGACGGTTCTGTTCACGAGTGCACCGTTTCTAGATGTCCCAAGGATTGTTACAGGAGCTACAGAGTTCGTGCTGTGTACAATACTCTCAGCTGGTTGCGTGCCATTTCTGCGGAGAGGGACTGAACCATAAGTGGTAAAATCATACAGAGAGAAGTAAACCTATAGAATCTTTACTTATTCGTGTTCAAAACGTGGTGAAAAATCCGAAACAAGTGGTCTGAGACTGCCTAGTGTTGCTGTCATCGATATCCTGGCAACTTACCAGAAGGCACGAACAGCACATTGCATTGTTACTTCGGGAAATGTATGTCACGTGTAGAGATGCTATATGCTTCATGGACAACAATACTGGAATACGAGGTCACGTAACGGTTATGATCTTATTTCCTAGAACATTTTTACCTGAGCTCGCCGGCTTTATGTTATCCGAGGCCATGATAAGATATACCCGATAAATGCTAACTAGACATGAAGTAACTCGACAAAAGTTAACTGGACAAAATGGAAACATACACAGAAGAATGACCGGAGCCAGTTGAAACAGTTATATGCCTACATGTAGACTAGCACATCGGATTTATGCGACGCTTTTTATTTACTAGGCTCACCCGAGTGGTTACCGGGGCCCAAATTTGGGGTGTCAAGAATAGAACCACTGTTACCTGCCACATATATCGTAAGAGGTGACCAAGGAGGTTTGGCTGAAATCGGATGCATATGTCCTAAACGAGTATAAATCTATTCGTTTAGGGGCCTACCAAACCAATGTGCAACGTATACACGTTCTTGGCAAAGATCAAACATATCACAAAGAGTGATTAAAATTGGTCGTAAATAACGGACGCAAAGAAGAAGAAGAAGAATGACGTGGCAGATAAGTTTAAAAATATTTAAAAATTTCAGCAATAAGGAAGTAGAATTAATAATAGAGTTATTTATAAAACAATGAACTAATATTAAAATAGGATTTCATATAAAGCTTATCCGTAAAAGAAACAAAAGAATATTTGAAAATATGAGCCCAAGAAAAGTACAAAATAAATATGTATAACATTTTTTCAAAAGACAAATCGCATGTTTGCTGAATTCATTTATCTAAATGTTCTCTCATCTTCCTTATACGAAAATTGTTTGATTATACGCCCTTGTGGTGCACGGGGCCCACAAAGGGAGCAAAGAATAGTACCACTGCGACCTACAAGGCATGTCGTAAGAGGCGACTGATGTCAGACCTAGGGAAGATACCCTAGTAAATGAAAAGTTAGTTAGTTTGTTCCTTTCGAGCCAAATGCGGCACATAGGGCAGAGGTTTTAGATCTCCATGTGATACGGTTCTTTGCTAGCAGTTGGAGATCTTGTATGGTTTTACATCCCAATAGTTTACTTTCTTATTGGATGGTTCTTCGAAGAGTGGTCTTTGGTCTTCCACGTTTTCTTTTCCCAACTGGTGACCGCCACAGTAAATAAAAAGTGTCACAGAAATCGAATGTGCTGGCCTACTTGTAGACGCATAACTGACACAACGAACAATCGCTCTTAGGCTCATATCACATACAAATCACACAGAGTGGTTAACAAGTGGTTGACATGAAGCATTCAAAGAAGAAATATTTCTTTTTCTAATATACTGTTTCATCTTACATATACGAAAATTTGTTAATTATATATAACATTTATTAAACAAAACTTGTCTGAAGATATTAAAGCGCTCAAAACTGCGTATAAATGTAAATTCTAATTTTTATATTTTTTTTCGATCCAGAAGCACTTGAACTTTCAGCTCTTCGACTCGGTGCCATGGACATCGTAACACCTCGGTTCGGTGCCACGAACACCGTAAATCTGGAGAACCTGTGTCTTTTTTGCCAGCCCGCGGAATTGAACCCGCACTCACAGAGGGCTTATCCCACCGTCGTCCAACGCGCTATGAACACGCTGGGCAGACGGACTAAGTTCTAATTAAGAACCAGTTCTGTATAAGTTAGAAATACAATCAATTTTAGCATCACAAAAACAAACATAAAAGCACACAAGCATAGGACATGTTAATTTTTTATTTTTTTTTAAATGTTCTCAACGAATTGATTACCTCACGTTTTCTTATTAAAATAATTCATGGCAAATATAAACTTGTAAGATGCTAAATAAGACACAACAGAGATGAAGTGTTTACGTAGAATGATGGTAGTATCAATAAGAGACCATTTGAGACATGAAGACACCAGGACAAAAATATGGATACAACATCATTACTAAACTTTAACTAAGACTAACGCCCGTGTGTTGCCGGGGCTCGAAAGGGGAGCAAAGAATAGTAACATTGTGAGCTACAAGGAATGTCGTAAGAGGCAGAGCCAACTATAAACTACTATAGCCTGGCTGTGTAAGAGGCGACCGAGATAGGGGCCTATGAAAGCTACCCTAGTAAACAAATAGTCACGCAGAAATCGCATGTGCTGGCGTACTTGTAGTCTCATACCTGGCACAACGTACAATCACTTTTATACTCGGATCACATACAAATCCTAAAGAGGTGTTAATAAGTGGTCGAAATGGTGCCATCGAAGAAGAATCAAGAAATAACAGTTTAAATGTATCGTGCACATAAGAAGATTATCAATAAACATTGCGCCTCAAAGAGCAGTGCTACTTGATACAGTGGATACAAAACAAAATATCACTCACGTAAAAGATGGGCTACAGAAATAACAAAAGGCAGTGAGTAAAAGCAGTATAAAGCGCACTAAACATCTAATACTATAAATCTCTTCTTATCCTGACGCTGTGACTGAAGCAAAACATGGTAAAAGAAAGCAAAGAAGACAGAATAAGAAGTACTCAATTTTGAATTAAGTCTGTTTAAACTTTGAGAACTAAAAAAAAAACCGCTAAACAAATTAAAACAACTGTTTACATATTCAAATAAACAGTGTTAGCATATGTTAATACTACTGGTTCTGTTACGCTAAACAAAACAATTTAGTACAGCCCTGCTGCTATGTCAAACTAAGAAACAGTTATAAAACGTTTATACCGACCTGCAAGTCAGATAAATAATTCCAAAGTTTCGTTTCTTACCAGTCAGAAGAAAATAAAACAAAAGTAATTTTATCCTAACAATTTTAGCACCTTAGAAAATATTTGTCGTGCAGCTCCCACGGGACGAAGATAAAGTTGAATGTATAAACACACAAAGAAAAACAATCGAAATTCCCAACTTCAGTGAACCAGGTCTTAGAATTTGCTCACTGGAACAACAGTGCGTAAATACATAAATCACAATTCCCCCACAGCAGTTGTCGCACTTCCAAACTCGTTTCCTTGCTCTAACCTCACTCGCAGCTTTACCAATCGCATATCCAAGCAGTGTGGTCTCCGTTGTTAGACCAGGCAAGATTTCTCTCGCAGCGTTGCGGTATTCAACTAGAGCTATAGTTTTCCTGGTCTCCCGTAAAGCGCTAATATTTCCAAAACCCGCGCATGACGGTTAAGAGTCGAGGTGAAGGTTTGCCTAAGGGTTCGTGGTATCGCATTACTTATAATTACGCTTGTTACCAGACGTCGCGGGAATATCCGTTGTCCATAGCAGGATGATTTTTGGCTTTGTGCATCTTAAGAAAAGCAACTGAAAGCATCCGTATTCAAAGTTTAACCTCAAAACGTGGAGATGAGAAATCAGTAGCTCGTTTTACTTGAGATTTGTATTTTCTTCTTTTCTAACACTCCGTTAACCACTCTTTGAGGTTTGTAATCTGAGTCTAAGAGCAACTGTACGTTGTTTCAGTTATGCGCCTACATGTAGGCCAGCACATCCGATTTCTGTGAAGCTTTTTATTTACTAGTGTAGCTTCCTCTAGACCCCTACCCCAGTCGCCTCATGCAACATTCCTTGTAGATCGCAGTGTTACTATTCTTTGCTCCCGCCGTTAGCCCCGGCAATACACGAGCGAAAGAGATCTAATCCCGTTATTTACTTTGCCATATTTAACAGTGAGCGTCTGTAGCTTTAGAGGTAGTGAGCTCGATCACAACCTAAGCGTACCTGGTTCAAACTCCGCGGCAGGCAGTTTGGAAGCAAATTCGTTTCTGTGGGATTTTTACCAAATGTAACAGTAGACCTCACCGTTCAGAAAGCAATGACAAACTACTTAACATATAAGTGATGCCTGGAAAATCAACGACTCGTTTACTGTGGTTGAGGGCTTCGTCCTATAAAGGATATTCCACGATTTTCATTTTCAACAATAGACCTCACCGTTCAGAAAGCAATGGCACACTACTGAAAGTAAAAGTGATGCCTAGAAAATCAACGACTCGTTTACTGTGGTTGATGGCTGCGACCTGTAAACGATATGCCACGATTTTCATATTTAACAGATGTGTCGAATGGTTCATCATCATTATCCTCCAGTAACTTGTACTGACCAGAACTTTGTTATCTTAACAATGCTTCGGGATTTCCCTCACGCATAGACCAGATGTCCCGCCTCTAATGTCCCGCCTCTAATGTCACATCCAGAATCCATCTTCTCCGTGGTCTTTCACTTCTTCTTCTATGTCAAGTTGTATCACCCAGTCAAATATCTATATTCGGGTCTCTGTGACGTAGAAGTTGGGTGCTCGCTCGTCTCTCGTGACAAAGGTAGTCGGTCTACTCCCACGCGGAGCCATCAGGATATTTTTCCATAAATCCCTGATCTCAGTGAAGGTGAGATCGAGTTCCTAGTATATCGGAGACGGACGATAAAACGTATGTCCCGTGTTCAATTTGAGCACATAAAAGAACCCTTGGCAGTTCAAAATCGAGAAGAGCAGACCGGAAAGCCGCTGCCCGTACAAAATTCATTAGAAATTTTTTTTTTAATAAAATTCTTACAAAAATGTCTTTACCATTTTAAAAATTACATCGGGGACCCTGGCCGGTGCTACGTAGTTCGTGCACTGTAGTTGAGATCTTCCTGTGTAAGAAAGAGATCGGAGTATTCGTGGTTACTCACTGAAGTGCAACGATAATGGTCCAATCAATCAAATATCACTAATATGTTTTTTTAAACTGTCGTTACTGCCTGTAGTACCATTTTTAGGGCGGTGTAGGACGTGTGGGACGTGAGCCTGAGGAATTTAATGAATAGTGTAGTCGCCGCAAAGCTGTTACAGTTAAGATTTTTTTCATTATGCCCACAACAGAAAAAAATATTGGCTTACAGGGAATTAAACAGTCTCCCGCATGGGAGCCACGTTCTTATACATTTGGCCACATTTCTAATCAATTATTTTTTTAATGGGTCTTAAGCTAAAGGAACGCTTCGTTGTACCTGGTTTTACCTCCAATAGCTCGGTCCCTATCCGCAGAAATTGTACGCCGTCTGCAGAAAGAATTGCACAAAGCACGAACTCCGTAGATCCTGCAACAATCCTTAGGGTCTCTAGAAAAAAATGCATTTGTGAATAGACCGGCGTGGTCCGGATTCGAACCCCACGAACCCAATATGCAACAATTAACAAGAAAGCTTGACATGCTGGAGAAGAAGATGAACAATAAGGGAAGAGGAAGATACGTTTCCATTATGTGCTACAATCTGTGGATAAGGACAGGACAATAACTCATGATGTCCTAGGTTAAGGAAGATACGTTTCCATTATGTGCTACAATCTGTGGATAAGGACAGGACAATAACTCATGATGTCCTAGGTTAAGGAAGATACGTTTCCATTATGTGCTACAATCTGTGGATAAGGACAGGACAATAACTCATGATGTCCTAGGTTAAGGAAGATACGTTTCCATTATGTACTACAATCTGTGGATAAGGACAGGACAATAACTCATGATGTCCTAGGTTAAGGAAGATACGTTTCCATTATGTGCTACAATCTGTGGATAAGGACAGGACAATAACTCATGATGTCCTAGGTTAAGGAAGATACGTTTCCATTATGTACTACAATCTGTGTATAAGGACAGGACAATAACTCATGATGTCCTAGGTTAAGGAAGATACGTTTCCATTATGTGCTACAATCTGTGGATAAGGACAGGACAATAACTCATGATGTCCTAGGTTAAGGAAGATACGTTTCCATTATGTGCTACAATCTGTGGATAAGGACAGGACAATAACTCATGATGTCCTAGGTTAAGGAAGATACGTTTCCATTATGTGCTACAATCTGTGGATAAGGACAGGACAATAACTCATGATGTCCTAGGTTAAGGAAGATACGTTTCCATTATGTGCTACAATCTGTGGATAAGGACAGGACAATAACTCATGATGTCCTAGGTTAAGGAAGATACGTTTCCATTATGTACTACAATCTGTGGATAAGGACAGGACAATAACTCATGATGTCCTAGGTTAAGGAAGATACGTTTCCATTATGTGCTACAATCTGTGGATAAGGACAGGACAATAACTCATGATGTCCTAGGTTAAGGAAGATACGTTTCCATTATGTACTACAATCTGTGTATAAGGACAGGACAATAACTCATGATGTCCTAGGTTAAGGAAGATACGTTTCATTATGTGTCAAATCTGTGGATAAGGACAGGACAATAACTCATGATGTCCTAGGTTAAGGAAATACGTTTCATTATGTACTACAATCTGTGATAAGTGACAGGACAATAACCCCATGATGTCCTAGGTTAAGGAAGATACGTTTCCATTATGTGCTACAATCTGTGGATAAGACAGACAATAACTCATGATGTCCTAGGTTAAAGAAGATACGTTTCCATTATGTACTACAATCGGGATAAGGACAGACAATAACTAGGATGTCCTAGGTTAAGGAAGATACGTTTCATTATGTGCTACAATTTTTGATAGGACAGGACTAACTCATGATGTCTAGGTTACGAAAACTACATTATGACTAAACTGTGGATAAGGACAGGACAATAACTCATGATGTTCTAGGTTAAGAAGATATCGTTTCATTATGCTACAATCTGTGGATAGGACAGGACAGAACTCAGATGTCCTGGTTGAAGAACGTTTCATTATGTGCTACAATCTGTGATAAGGACAGGACAATAACTCATGATGTCCTAGGTTAAGGAAGATACGTTTCCATTATGTGCTACAATCTGTGGATAAGGACAGGACAATAACTCATGATGTCCTAGGTTAAGGAAGATCGTTTCATTATGTGCTACAATCTGTGGATAAAGACAGACAATAACTCATGATGTCCTAGGTTAAGGAAGATACTTTCATTATGTACTACAATCTGTTATAGGACAGGACAATAACTCATGATGTCCTAGGTTAAGGATAGTACTTTCCATTATGTCTAAATCTGTGGATAAGGACAGGACAATAACTCATGATGTCTAGGTTAAAGAAGATAGTTTCATTATGTACTACAATCTGTGATAAGGACAGACAATAACTCATGATGTCCTAGGTTAAGGAAGATACGTTTCCATTATGTGCTACAATGGGATAAGGACAGACAATAACTCATGATGTCCTAGGTTAAAGGAAGAACGTTTCATTATGGCTACAATCTGTGGATAAGGGCAGGACAATAACTCATGATGTCCTAGGTTAAGGAAGATAGTTTCATTATGTACCATCAATCTGTGGATAGGACAGGACAAGAACTCATGTGTCCTAGGTTAAGGAAGATCGTTTCATTATGTGCTCAATCATGGATAAGGACAGGACAATAACTCATGATGTCCTTGGTTAAGGAAGATACGTTTCCATTATGTGCTACAATCTGTGGATAAGGACAGGACAATAACTCATGATGTCCTAGGTTAAGGAAGATACGTTTCCATTATGTGCTACAATCTGTGGATAAGGACAGGACAATAACTCATGATGTCCTAGGTTAAGGAAGATACGTTTCCATTATGTACTACAATCTGTGGATAAGGACAGGACAATAACTCATGATGTCCTAGGTTAAGGAAGATACGTTTCCATTATGTGCTACAATCTGTGGATAAGGACAGGACAATAACTCATGATGTCCTAGGTTAAGGAAGATACGTTTCCATTATGTGCTACAATCTGTGGATAAGGACAGGACAATAACTCATGATGTCCTAGGTTAAGGAAGATACGTTTCCATTATGTGCTACAATCTGTGGATAAGGACAGGACAATAACTCATGATGTCCTAGGTTAAGAGAAGAAAATGGATGGGGGTCGGGTATACTATACGGAAGACACAGGCGAATGTCACTAGACGAGCACTTGAGTGGAACCCGCAAGGAAAAACGGAAAAGGTGACGTCCTAAACAGACCTGGAGACGAAGTCTTCGTGAGGAACTGAAGGTGTTCCACTATCCTGGGAGAGCATCATTTTTTTAAAAACAGCCAGAGACCGTGAAAAGTGGCGAACAACTGTTGAGGCCTTATGATCCACGAGGAGAGGAGAGGTATTAGTAAATAAGTAGGTATATGCCGTGATAATATATTGTTTAGTTCATTCGCTTCTTTGACGTGTTGTCCCAATTTCCAACACTACAGATAATTGTAGATTTCTCTTCTTCTTCTTCTTCTACTTTGCGTTCGTTCTTTACGACTAATTTAAATCGCTCTTTGTGATTTGTTTAATCTTTGCCAAGAACGTGTATACGTTGCACATTGGTTTGGTAGGCCCCTAAACGCATAGACTTCTACATGTTTAGGACATATGCATTCGATTTCAGCTAAACCTCCCCTAGTAGCCTCTTACGACATGCGTGGCAGGCAACAGTGGTTCTATTCTTTACACCCCAAATTTGGGCCAAGGTAACCACTCGGGCGGTAGTTTTCTCTAACATAACGACTCTAAAATCTGCAAGTGCTCTATTGGGTACTAGGAAAACACGGAGAGTAATGATATATATCTTGATGTTGTCAGTTTGTGTGAGGCTAGTCAAATAAATAAAACTAGCTTAACACAGTGTTTCCCTATTATAAAGAATCGATAGAAGATCTACCAACCTAGAACTTAAAGCACAAACTTCAATGCCTGACACAGGGAACAGAAGCGTACACTCATACCCCTCCCTCTGGGAATCATAACAGTATCAATAATAACAGCAGATAGGACTGCAGTATCTTAGCAAGCATGGGTTCATCATCATCAGGTACCGTACCGATCTTAGCAAGCGTTGTGTCATCATCATCAGGTACCGTATCGATCTTAGCAAGCATGGGGTCATCATCATCAGGTACCTTACCGATCTTAGCAAGCATGGGGGCATCATCATCAGGTACCGTACCGATCTTAGCAAGCATGGGGTCATCATCATCAGGTACCGTACCGATCTTAGCAAGCATGGGGGCATCATCATCAGGTACCGTACCGATCTTAGCAAGCATGGGGTCATCATCATCAGGTACCGTACCGGCTGGCATAAGCGATCATGTGTCTCCACAAATCTCTGTGTCTGGTGTTTGCTACCATCTTGACACTTTTCAGTGTCATGAAGTCAGACTATGCACAATTTTCTCTCTCTGTCTTCCTCTGTCTCGTCTACCCTCGATTTTACCGGTTCTTACAGTGTGTTCTAAACCTCCCTTCCTCATCACATGTCTGAAAAATGATGACTGCCTCTTTCTTATATTGACGATAAGCTTTCTCTGTGTCTTGACCTCATTCACCATCTCCACATTAGTCATTTTAACAATCCATGGGATTCTCATCATTCTTCTGTAAAACTACATCTCTGTAGCCCTCAGATATTTTTCGATCTGTGTGTTTGTTGTCCATGACTCGCATCCGTATTTCAGTATTAGTTCTATGTAACACTGTATAACTCTCATTCTGATTTCAACTAGCAATGACTTGTTGCATATAATACTTCTCATTGTCTGAACCGTTGCTTTGGCCTGCCTTATTCTGCACTTTATTTCTGATCTGCATCTACCGTCTGATGTTACCAGGACTCCGAGGTATTTCAATTGCGGTATTTGTCTTAACTCAATACCATCAACAAATGGTATCAAAACGGTATATTTACTGCTTGCATTATCAACGTCGTTTGAAGTGCAAACTCGTATTTGGCAAGTCTGGTGTAATTTTTTGACGGTCGCGACGGCGCCTTTGGTCACCTTGCATGCAATTAACATGAATTAACAATAATCATCCCATTTTCTTAAAGAAATTACGCATAATTGCCATGTTTGTTGTCGGCAATCCAAGCCAGACAGGTGATAAGATAATGGCGCTGTCTCCATTAATTAAAGGTTTGTATGCACAGTAACGTCTGATTTACCTGTAATAGTATTCATATGAACTGGTTGTTCGCCTGCTGTCTTGCAGGACCGGCGCCATAACTAATAGTAGCAAAGAAACAGGGGCGTGTAAAAATTCGTGCTTTCAAAACCGCCGTGTGTCGCCGGGGCTATGAAGGGGAGCAAAGAATAGTAAATGCGACCTACAAGGCATGTCGTTGGAGGCGACTAAGGTAGGGCATAGGAAGCTACCCTCATCATCCAGATGCGTGTCCTTTATAACACGTGCTCTCTTTGCAGTGCATCTGAAATTCACTCTGTCTCTAGCCAGTTCACCCACTTCGTCGATGGTCATGTTCATGGTTTCTTTAATATCTTGTAGCCATCTTCTTCTTGGTCTGCCTCTGCGTCCTGGGACCCTGCCCCCAATATTGTTCTCTCCAGGCCATCGTGATAAAACTAATCTAGTAAATAAAAAGAGTAGCAGAAATCGGATGTGCTGACCTACTTGTAGGGGCATAACGGCTTGATGTATCTACTGGATTTTCTCTTGTAGTTTTCCCGTCATGCCGCACCTATCGGTATGCACAAATTGCGCAACCGATATAGAGTACATGCAGCAATTATGGCAGCTACTCTGGTAAGGATGGGTAGATAATCCACAGGCAACTAGAATCTTCGGTGATATGTACATTAAAACTACATATCATTGTGCCTCGATAACAACTTCGATAACAACTACAATTTAATAAACGAACTACTCTTTGCAGATGATCAGAGTATAATTTACAACAACGAACACAAACTTCAACAACACATAAATGCACTGCAAGCGACATGCCAAAAATATGACATGGAAATTAACACCTCCAAAACAGAAGTCATGACAATAAGTAGGTCAACAGGTCAACTAAATATACACGTGAATAATGTCAAAATACAACAGACTCCTGAATTTAAATATCTCGGGAGTATATTCACAGCAGATGGAAAGATGGACAGAGAAATCGAGACTAGATGCCAGAAGGCAAATGCAGTGACATACCAACTGTCACCACTATTAAAACATCCAATCATTAATATGGCAGTCAAACGACAACTGATAAACTGCATATTTATTCCAACTCTCTGCTATCAGTGCCAAACATGGCCCCTGACTAAGACACTAGAAAGAAAGATTACAACATGTGAAATGAGATGTCTACGAAAAGCTGTCAACGTTACAAGGCGAGATAGAGTGAGAAACGAGAATATCAGAAGCATCGTTGGTACTATACCATGCATACAGTACATCGAGAAGCAAAGAATCAAGTGGTTCGGCCATCTAATGAGAATGGAACCACATTTACTATCATCATGTGCCTACAATAATCGACACTCAGGGCGCAGAGCACGAAGCAGGCCAAGAACACGATGGATAGATAACATCTCAGAGTCCCTGCGAAAGCATGAACTGACAACGTCAAGCGCAACACACCTGGCACAAGATAGAAAACTAACTTTCCCCGACGCTTCACGTGCAAATGTGGTTAAGATAAGATAAGATCATTGTGCCGACAAACAAAACCATTTGCCGTTGGAACAGTAATGAAGAAGACAAGATGAAGTAGTCTATTGCGACATAATACCTCTTTAATCATATGCTTGCTGTACCTCTTCCATCAGATGCTTGCTGTACCTCTTTAATCATATGCTTGCTGTACCTCTTCCATCATATGCTTGCTGTACCTCTTCCATCAGATGCTTGCTGTACCTCTTCCATCAGATGCTTACTGTACCTCTTCCATCAAATGCTTACTGTACCTCTTCCATCAGATGCTTACTGTACCTCTTCCATCAAATGCTTACTGTACCTCTTCCATCAAATGCTTACTGTACCTCTTCCATCAGATGCTTACTGTACCTCTTCCATCAAATGCTTACTGTACCTCTTCCATCAAATGCTTACTGTACCTCTTCCATCAGATGCTTACTGTACCTCTTCCATCAGATGCTTACTGTACCTCTTCCATCAGATGCTTGCTGTACCTCTTCCATCAGATGCTTACTGTACCTCTTCCATCAGATGCTTACTGTACCTCTTCCATCAGATGCTTACTGTACCTCTTCCATCAGATGCTTACTGTACCTCTTCCATCAGATGCTTACTGATAAACGTTCTTCTTCTTCGAACGCTCCATATCGACCACTTGTCAACCACTCTGTGTGATTTGTATGTGATCTGAGCCTAAGAGTGGTTGTACGTTGTGCCAGTTATGCGCCTACACGTAGGCTAGCACATCCGATTTACACGCTGCTTTTTATTTACTAGGGTCGTTTAGGGGCCTACCAAACCAATGTGCAACGTATACACGTTCTTGGCAAAGATCAAACATATCACAAAAGTGATTAAAATTGGTAAAGAACGAACACAAAGAAGAAGAAGATTTACTAGGGTAGCATCCCTATAGTCTACATCAGTCCCCTATTACGACATAAATTATAGGTCGCAGTGGTACTATTCTTTGCTTTCCTTGCAGGCCCCGGCATCGCACGGGATGTTAAACGTTGTTAAGAAGTAACGGAAGATTTTTCTCAATTCAGAAGTAGGCGTCTCTTAACTTGTTGCAGTTTTAGACGTTCTGTTCAAGATTTCTTTGCGCTCGTTCTTTACGACCAATTTAAATCACATTTTGTGATATGTTTGATCTTTGCCAAGAACGTGTATACATTGCACATTGGTTTGGTAGGCCCTAAACGCATGGACTTCTACACGTTTGTGACACGTGCATCCGATTTCAGACAATTTCAGACGTTATTTTTTGATTGACTTCATGGCACCGGGTTTTACCTCATATGGCTTGATCCCTCTGCGCAGAAATGGCGTGCCACCTTCCAAGCGTATGCACAAAACACGAACTTTATATCTCCGAAAACAATCCTATAGAATTTTGAAAGAAAAATGCACTCGTAAACAGTACGGCCCGTAGTGATAGAACACGGAACAATTGTTAATGATAAAGGAAAGGTGAAAAACTGATGACAAGCCCAGCTACGACGCCTTGCCTCTTGACACCTATAACCATGACGCAACTTGCCGCTTTGGAACGTCAGAACGATGTATGAAGCAAGCAAGACCACTCTATCACCGAAGTACTAAACAGAATGTATTCATTGCAGTGGACAACGGATGGACGGCGGAGAATGTAGGCCTAGAGGCACATGGAGACGAACTTTGGAAGACCTGGTTGACAGTATTTAGTTTGACCAGGTACATTTTCAATGAAGCCGTCTTGATTTATCATTCACAGTCTGTATTGTTCACCAAGAAAACGAGTGACAAAGATTTAACCCCGTCGTTCTTGTGAGCCGAAACATCGGCTCGCGGTATTTCTTAAAATGACGCAAAGTCAGTATACTGGCTAATTCAGTACATTGCAAAATAAATACGTCCGGAGCTAAAGGAAAACAACAAATACAGACTTCTTCTCTTGTCTGAAGAGTGGGGGAGGAGGAAAGAGGGGGAGTGATCTTGTGTGTGCTTGTTTTCTTCCGATTTCTGCGCTGCTTTTTATTTACTAGAGTAGCATCCCCAGGTCCTACATCAGTCGGCTCTTACGACATGCATTGTAGGTCGCAGTGGTACTATTCTTTGCTTCCCTTGTGGCCCCGGCACCACACGGGAGGCTTGTTGTAAAGTACGTAAGCTGTTCTTTATGCCATCGCTCCATCTTTTGCGTGGTCTTCCTCTTGCTTTGTACTCATACTTTTTCTGTGCGGCCCTCTGTGGTAGGCGATACCAGGGCATTCTTGCCAGGTGTCCACATCATTTAATATGTTGTTCTTTTATGAATTGCATGACTGGTTTCACATCCAGTCTTCTTCTGATTTCTTCAATACAGACTGAAAGGGTTAAAGATCGCTGACGAAATGTTCGCCGTAGTATTGCACATGAGCTTATTACAATCAAGAAAACTTCTCCTTCTTTGTGATCGTTATTTTGATGATTATACCGTTAGACGCGTTCTTATGATGAAGTCGACTGTTGTCTGGAGCTCATCTCTGGTGTCATGTAGTTTTGATGATTATACCGTTAGACGCGTTCTTATGATGAAATCGACTGTTGTCTGGAGCTCATCTCTAGTGCCATGTAGTTTTGATGATTATACCGTTTGACGCGTTCTTATGATGAAGTTGACTGTTGTCTGGAGCTCATCTCTAATGCCATGTAGTTTTGATGATTATACCGTTAGACGCGTTCTTATGATGAAGTCGACTGTTGTCTGGAGCTTATCTCTGGTGCCATGTAGTTTTGATGATTATACCGTTAGACGCGTTCTTATGATGAAGTCGACTGTTGTCTGGAGCTCATCTCTAGTGCCATGTAGTTTTGATGATTATACCGTTAGACGTGTTCTTATGATGAAATCGACTGTTGTCTGGAGCTCATCTTTAGTGCCATGTAGTTTTGATGATTATACCGTTAGACGCGTTCTTATGATGAAGTCGACTGTTGTCTGGAGCTTATCTCTGGTGCCATGTAGTTTTGATGATTATACCGTTAGACGCGTTCTTATGATGAAGTCGACTGTTGTCTGGAGCTCATCTCTAGTGCCATGTAGTTTTGATGATTATACCGTTAGACGTGTTCTTATGATGAAATCGACTGTTGTCTGGAGCTCATCTTTAGTGCCATGTAGTGTTGATGCTTATACCGTTAGACGCGTTCTTATGATGACGTCGACTGTTGTCTGGAGCTCATCTCTAGTGCCATGTAGTTTTGATGATTATACCGTTAGACGCGTTCTTATGATGAAGTCGACTGTTGTCTGGAGCTCATCTCTAGTGCCATGTAGTTTTGATGATTATACTGTTAGACGTGTTCTTATAATGAAATCGACTGTTGTCTGGAGCTCATCTCTAGTGCCATGTAGTTTTGATGCTTATACCGTTAGACGCGTTCTTATGATGAAGTCGACTGTTGTCTGGAGCTCATCTCTAGTGCCATGTAGTTTTGATGCTTATACCGTTAGACGCGTTCTTATGATGAAGTCGACTGTTGTCTGGAGCTCATCTCTAGTGCCATGTCTGGAGCTCATCTCTAGTGCCATGTCTGGAGCTCATCTCTAGTGCCATGTCTGGAGCTCATCTCTAGTGCCATGTCTGGAGCTCATCTCTAGTGCCATGTCTGGAGCTCATCTCTAGTGCCATGTCTGGAGCTCATCTCTAGTGCCATGTCTGGAGCTCATCTCTAGTGCCATGTAGTTTTGAATGTTGTGTTGGGTTGTAGGACCAGCATTCCTCTCTAGGGAGGACATACAGGGGACAGTCTTGCAGCACATGTTCGTGGTTTGATCAGCGATACCACAGGGACACAGAGGGGATCGGGACAATCGCGTCATATGTAGGTGGGTGTGTGTTCAGTTATAGTTGGCTCTGGTATGAGTGCGAGTGTTTATTTTTGTCTTCGTAACGTTACGTAGTTTACCGATGATGACCCGGTTAAGAGAAAAAAAGGGCGATGTGTCGGACATATCTTGCGGAAGATATAGTCGAGTGCCACTAGATAAGCACTTGAGTAGAACCCGCAAAGGGAAACGGAAAATGAGACATCCTGGAGGCGGAGTATTCTTGAGAAACTAAAGGGTGCTGAGAAGATCTTAGGAAGCCGTAAAGAAAACAAACAGAATCCGGATCATTTGGATAACAACTATGCCCCACGTGGAGCGAGAGGATAAATCATAATTACGTTAAGTAGCATTCATCATCAGCATCATCATCGTCGGGTGCCGTCTCCACATTGAAGGTTGGCTGCAATAAATCTCCAGCATCCTCTGTCTTTCGCCTTGGTGTTGCACTCTGCCAGACTGTATCCTGTCTATTTCTTTAAATTTCCCTCCCACTTATCTCTCGGTCTTCCTCTTGCTCTTCGCCCTTCAACTTTCCCTTCTAGTAAAGATTTTATCAAGGTGTCATGTCTTTTTATATGCCCAAAATACTTTACTTGTCTGAATTTTAGTTCTCCTAATAGTTGTTTCTTCATGCCTAGTTTTCTTAAAACTTGTTTATTTGTCTGTTTCTCTGTCCATGAAACTCTGCCTATTCTTCTATATATCCACATCTCAAATGCACCAATTCTGTCTTCCACATCTCAAATGCACCAATTCTGTCTTCTAACTGCTTGTTCATTGCAGATCTACAAAACAATGGCCAGGACCAAGTCGGCGATGTTATCCAGAAATAGACATGTGTAAAATGTAAATATACTGAGTTATTTTCTACTCAATTGTTTCATAAATAGACGTAAAGAAAAGAAATACGAAACGCCAGAAATTATGTGCGCCAAAATTAGAACCAGAATTACTACAACACAGAGCACTTGAATTCTAGATGTGTCTGCATTCGTTCCCCATTTAGGGTTGATTTTTCCTTCGTTCGCACGCGACTCAAACGAAGATGGACTGGTCATGTGTGTCGTATGTCAGAAGGACAGCTAGGGTAGCTTTCCCATGGACAGCGGATGAGAAGAGAAGACTTGGACGTTCAAAGGAAACGTGGAAACCGGTGGAAAGAAAGCTGGAAGATTGTGGCCTGACGTGGGAAACAATTAATAGGAAGGCGGCAACAGTGGACATTTTGTTTATGGAAGCCTTATGTTTCAAACGGCACACGAATAGAAAATAGATAGTTTTACGGTAAAATTTAACGTTATATTTATATATCTACAATATAGATGAGACTGCAGTAAAACTATTTGATTGGCAAAACACGTATAAGTCTGTCCATTAATTCGTGAGCACGTTTGAAATTGATTTTCTCGAAAACTACCTGTTGGATCTCAGTGATTTTTGCAAGCAGCCTTAGAATATCCATGACGCTAGAGAAATATTTTTTCCAAGAAAATTTGATGTAGTTTGAAATATTTCTTCTTATTTGAAACCCGAGTTGTTGCACCTGGTGAGGATGACAAATAAGACAAAGGTGTTTCATATTGACAAAATCATTGCGGAATACGGTCACACGTCTTTGCGACTACCTCCATATCATGCTCACCTCAATCCGATAGAGCTTGTCTGGGCTAAAGTAAAAGGGCAAGTTGCCGAACAGAACAGGACGTTTAAAATGTGTGATGTTGAAGTTCTGACACGTGAGTCCCTCTCAATGATAGACATGCAGTTCTGGAAGAAGTGTGTTGAACATGTGCTCCAAGAGGAAGACGAGTACTGGCACCGAGATGGATTACAATTTGTCCAGCCAGTAACAATTATCAACCTCATGGAATCGTCAGATTCAGGATGATACAAATCATATTTTGATTACAGACTGAGAAATAGCAACGTATACATTTCCATATCCAAATGCGTCTACCATCATACAATTTGTGGTGAAGTTAAGACACCTGGGGTCTAATGGTGACCGAAGGGAGGACTAACTGTTGCATATTGTATCCAAGTTACTTGACCTATCAAGTTAATATGGAGATACACCTATGAATAGAATTGACATGGACAAATTCTAGGGATTACTGTCAAATCTAAAATTTGAGCCCCCGTATTTGCAATTGTCATAAAAGATCAAAGGAATTCGCCGATGTGCAAAATCCGTAGCATCTATGAACTACTGGTTAGCTTTATTTTAGCGTCATGGATATTCTAAGGCTGCATGCAAAAAATCACTGAGATCCAACAGGTAGTTTTCGAGAAAATCAATTTCAAACGTGCTCACGAATTAATGGACAGACTATAATAACAAAGTACTGTAGTTTTACAAATTACAAAAACAATGACAAAATACAGCAAAATACATATCTATATTTATTAACCTGTACTTTACGTGGAAGACACTCATAATTGTTCATAATCCGTTATCATCATCTAAACCAGTTGTTCTCAACCTACCTAATGCCGCGACACTTTGATACAGTTTCTCATGTGACCCCAAACCATACAAATATTTTTTTTGCTACTTCATAAATGTAATTTTGCTACTGTTATGAATCGTAATGTAAATATCTGATATGCAGGATGTATTTTCATTGGTACAAATTGAACATAATTAAAGCATAGTGATTAATCAAAAACCAAGAGTACTCGTGTGTGGGAGTATCTGTATGTGGGCGGACTCGCCTGGAGACGGATAGAGGAGCGGTGTCTCGGTTCCTAAGACCATCGAAAATATGCGTTTTCCGATGGTCTTAGACGATCCCTGTGAAAGGGTCGTTTAACTCCCCAAAGGGGTCGCGATCTACAGGTAGAGAGCCACTGCTCTAAACAAATAAAACAAAACACGACAGTCAAAAATAACAAAAACGCAACAGAGAAAGTGTAATGACACATGACAAGAACACACAGTGTGTCAGATACACTCATGTGAGTCTATTCTGGAACTAACGGGACAAAACCATACCAAGTTAACTTCCAATTTGCTCGTTCTAGACCAGCGTTTCACAAACTTTTTCGGCACACCGCCCACTTTACACAACATAAACTTTGTCGTCACACCGCCCACTTTACACAACATAAACTTTGTCGTCACACCGCCCACTTTACACAACATAAACTTTGTCGCCACACCGCCCACTTTACACAACATAAACTTTGTCGTCACACCGCCCACTTTACACAACATAAACTTTGTCGTCACACCGCCCACTTTACACAACATAAACTTTGTCGTCACACCGCCCACTTTACACAACATAAACTTTGTAAGGCCCCCTTCTACATTATAAGAGTTTGTCAACGCCCCCTCCAACATATATACATGCTCTATTTTCTCTTTGACTTAGATAATTGATATATATTTCTGTAATACATGGTCGATTTTCAAATGATTATATACATGAAATAGAAAATTGATGAAAAAAGGGATCGTGTAAGACGGGCATAAGATGAATTAAAATGTAGAATTAAAATTTTAAATGACTATTCAATCGTAAAATCACGAAAATATTGTATTTTAAAATATTTATTATTAATTTCTTCTTTAAGGAGCCACCTACCTCTTTTCGCCTGAGCACCCCCAATTCATCTGAACTCACTATAGCCCCCTAGAACGCTCTAGCGCCCATTGGGCAGTACCACCCACTTTGGAAAACGCTGCTTAGACAAACACATCTAAATAGTTTGCTTCTATTTTTCACCTCCAAATGACAACCAATTTACGCATGATATATGGCTAACGTAGTTTAGTATGATTATTTTTTTACAGTTGTGAAAATGCTATCTACTGGTAGTGGGAGTTTTACAGGGTGTCCATAAATTACTCAACACTTTTAAAGCTGATGTTTTTTTTGTAATTATACATGTAATTATTTTTTTTTTAGCCAAACAGAAAATATTAGTATTAACTGTTAATAATTACACCCATTAATAATTCACGATTGAACTATGTATAAATGAATCATTTGATTGATTGATAGGACCATCATCATTGCACTTCGGTGAGTAACTATGTGTGCTCCCATCTCTTTCTTAGATAGAAAGATCTTAGTAACAGTGCACGAACTCTGTAGCACCGGCTAGGGTCTCCGATGTAATTAAGTAGACGGTGAACATATTTTGTAGAAGTTTTATTTCTTATCTTTTTTTTCGAATGAACTTTGCCCAGGCTGTGGCTTTCCAGCTTGCTCTTCTCGATCTTGAGCTGTCAATCTTTCTTTTACGTGTTCAAGGTAAACACGAGACTTATGTTATATCGTCCATCTTCGAAAGGACTAGGAACTCGATCTCACCTACACTAAGATCAGAAAAAGTAATTTTGTTACTATTTTTTAAAAAGAGTTTCATCAACAGTAGTTTTGAAAGTCCTGCATTTACTTCTTCTTCTTCTTTTGTCGTCATACTGTTACCAGGTTGTTGTCCAGAGTCGTGGTTTTCTGGTTTTGTCTTGCGCTGTCCTAGTGTCTTGGGCGATAGTTATTTTAGATTTCTTAAACAGGATTCTGCTATGCTATCTAACAATCTTTTTCGTGGTCTTCCTCTCGCCTTCTTTCCTAATGTTCTGTTGTAGAAGTATCTCTATACTGTGAAGTTTGGATGCATTCTTATTAAGTGGGCGAACAACTTTATTCTTTGTTTCTCAATGTAATACAAGCAAGGTTCTGTGCCAACTTTCTTTCTTATGCTGATGTTGGTGACAACTTCTTTTCTGGTGTTATTGGTAACTTTTCGTAGGCATCGCATTTCACATGTAATAATTTTTGGCGGCGGTACTTTCCTCATTGTCCATGTTTGGCTCTGGTAACACAAAGTAAACTTCAAAATGTTGTTGACCATCTGTTGTTTAAATGTCAGTGAGATATTTGGGTGCCTTAACCATGGGGACGGTGGCTTCTGTGGCTTAGGGGATAGTGAATCGGTCTATTAACCCAGACATTCTGAGTTCGAATCACGCTGCGGACAGTTTAATTGCAAATTGTTTCGTGTGGTTTATTACAAAAGGACGATGTCACCACCCATTCAGAAAGCAATGGCAAACTATTGAACGTAATAATGCCTAGAAAAATCACAAACAACGTTAAAAAGCTGGAGTTGATTCGCAAAGTTCTGTAAAGGATATGCAATTTACTTTAACTTTTAACAATGGGGATAATTGGTAGGTTTCAGCATTTTCTTGTTGCCCTCTAGCCTCTATCTCTCTGTCTAGTCTTCCATCTTCAGTGAATCTGCTTTCTAAGTATTACAATTGTTGTACTTGGTTGATTGTAGTGCCATTGACATGGATCTGTTGCTGTTACATTCAAGTTATCTATTACATTTTGTATCTATCTTCACATTAGATTTCCTCTTCTCCTCTACTTGTTATCAATGAACCAGAATATTCCGTTACTATTGTAGAGCAAAGTTACTTTACTATTAATATATGTTAGACAAAATGTTTTCTTCTTTTCGGATGCTCCATATCGATCACTTGTTAACCACTCTGTGTGATTTTTATGTGATCTGAGCCTAAGAGCGAGTGTACGTTGTGCCAGTTATGTGCCTACAAGAAGGCCATCACATAAGATTTCTGCGACGCTTTTTATTTACTAGGGTAGCTTATCTAAGCCAATACCCCAGTCGCCTCTTACGACATGCCTTGTAGGTAGCATTGTTATGATTCTTTGCTCCCCTTGCGAGCCCTGGCAAGACACGGGCGACACCAATATTCAAAAGCTCATATATATGTTCCTGACCTGACGCAGTGATGCATACAGGATTCGAGAAAGAAAGAAAGAAAGAAAGAATATATATGTTTTTCTACTGACTTGCTAAATGTCCATGTCTTACACCCATAAGTTGTCACTAGAAATATGCATGTTTTTTTTTTTTGGTTTTTTTCCGATCCAGAAGCACTTGAGCTTTCAGCTCTTCGGCTCGGTGCCGTGGACATCGTAACCCTTCGGTTCGGTGCCACGAACACCGTGAATCTGGTGAACCTGTGGCTTTTCTACCATCCCACAGAATTGAGCCCGCACTTACAAGGAGCTTGTCACCCGTAGTCCAACACGCTATGAACATGCTGGGCAGACATGCATGCTCTTACTAATCTTACCTTTGCTTTCCTATCAGTTCCATTCCATACTGTTTTTCATTGTTTAATGTTGTGTGAGGCCATGTGTGTTTTTCTTTTAATTTCCTTCACCCCATTTCCATAACTTTCACCGTAAACATTGAAATATCAGCGATGGACTGAATAAGCCCTAAATGGTCTCACGATTTGTTTTGCCATGTACATAAACATACCTGTCCGGCTGGGTAGAACTGTCAGGTGTAAAGTTTCCATTTTGCCTAGCTGTGGGCGTTGTCAAAGAGCTATGTTAATCCACATCATCACCACGCCCAGATGTTGTGTCTTCTAGCTATGTATAAAAGTTCTAGAAAACACTGCCTCAAAACGAGAGAGAGAGAGAGATAAATTGAGAAGAATTAAAACTCGCACTTCGTTTTAGATTTCAATCAGGAAAAGGTAAAGACACCAGAACTGCCACTTCCACCGTCGCTGAGCTCTACGTTTACCTCCATTCTTATGACTTATTCCTCTCCGATCCTCGTGGAGCATAGGGTCTCACCAGTTGTTCGCTACTTTTCTCGGTTTCTGGCCGTTTTCTTTACGTCCTCCCAGGATAGACGAGCACTTTCACTTCCTCAAGAAGACTTCATCTCCAGGTCTGTTTAGGACGTCCTCTTTTCTGTTTTCCTTGTGGGTTCCACTCAAGTACTTGTCTAGTGATACTTGACTGTTCCTTCCGTAGAGTATATCAACACCACCGCCAATTTTCTCCTCTTAACCTGAGTCAGCATAAGCGTATGTCCTGTTATTATTCACACGTCTGTGTTTGCAACTCATACCATCCACAGCCAACTCTAGATACTAGGCCAGACAACTGAATGGGGGATACCTGACCTAGATCAGAGAAGGGGGCTGAAAAATATACATGTTTGATCTCATGTTTTATACATTCTGCCCAGCGTGTTCGTAGGCGTTGGACTAGGTGACTATCCATCTGTATGTGCGGGTTCAATTCCGCGGGATGGCAGAAAAGCCACAGATTCCCCAGATTTACGGTGTTCGTGGCACCGAACCGAAGGGTTACGATGTCCATGGCACCGAGCCGAAAGCTGAAAAGCTCAAGTGCTTCTGGATCGGAAAAAAATACATGAGAAAAATACTGCAAGTGTTTTTGCAATTTTACTCTATTCTATGAGTCTATGGATATTTGTTGGTGAAAAATATTCATAATGTTGATATTCCTTATTGTTAAACTTAACTTGTTGTATAATATAACTTCGATTTAGCAGTCTGTGTGGAATTTAAACGAATTCGTCTATATACAACAATACTGGAATGCGAGGTCACGTGATGTAGTTGTGGTCTGATTTCCCATAATTCTTACCTTAGTCCGAAGACCATAAGTTTATCGTTGGCTCTGTACCATCTCAGTCTGAGAATCCGCCGAAAACATCCGTTGACAAAGATCTGAATCTTATTTGTATTTACTTTGGTGACTCACCACGTTTCCGAGCCATACAGCAACACAGATTTCACATTTGTATTCAACTTGGTGACTCACCACGTTTCAACGACACATACAGCAACACAGATTTCATATTTGATTTGATTATGTAAATAGTACTTCTTCATCCTATGTAAGTTGGTAATGATGACGTTTATTATTGGTTATTGCTTACCAAACTGATGTCATTGCACTCCGGGCAAATCTATAGGGGCTCAGTCTCCTCCAACAGATATCGAAGAGTATGTATACTGATGGTTCCCGTGGCTCGCTGATTAAACACACTCCTCACTCTGCCTCTCAGGCATCCAGTTCTACTTTTACAACGAGTAACTCCAAACTTCTTAAATCGCTGGATCGATTCAACGTCTATTTTAATAATCTCATCCAACAGACATTCGCAAAGAGACCGAATAACATCCCCCTTATCCATCTTCAGCTCCTCAACAATCGATGTTGTTAATTCAATCTGTTGATACTCTCATTACCTCAAACACCCCAGCATGCTAAGGACAGTAGATCCACGTAAGCCTCTGTCGGTTAGAAACTTCTATAGACGACATCCACTCTTCATAATGATGACATGGTTAGGTGGAGTGGAATGATCAGAAGAAAATATCACCATTCTCCTAATATGTAAGCTGGTAATGAACACATGGTACAGTGGAGTTGAAGGATCAGGCAAAAAGGGATAGACAACCAAATTGTTGTGAGATAATAAGATAACATACAAAGTATAACAGCAAGCGGAGAGCCGCCGCAGCGTAATTATTAGTAAAGTCGGGCTCAATTCCCCAGTGGGCTTGGAATTTATTGCGACTATAACGGGTCTCAAGTCGGCCAGCCTCAACCATCGTGTGCCGACGCTCAATAAAAAATACGGGCCTAACACTGTATTATCCTATATAACAAGAGTTCCTTTATTTATTTTTTTATAACAGTAAGCAAAAGCACATACAATACAATACTTCATGGCAAGGATATAATGTCAACGACGAAGCTGGTAATAGTCAGTGGCGGCTCGTCATTAAGGGCCAGTGGTGCCGGGCCCACATTAAAATATAACCTAACGAAACTATGATTTTTCCGAAAATCTCTGTCTGGCACCACAACAAAAATGATCACGAGCCGCCACTTGTAATAATGATAGATTGACATTTATTAAGATCCATGATTTTCTATGATTTTCTTTGATCCCATGATCGAGTTCCTAGTCCTATCGGTGACGGACGATAAAACATAGGTCTCGTGTGAACTCTTTACATCTCAAGACTAGATGAGCAAGCTGAAAAGGCGCTGCCTGTGTAAAACTCATAAGGAATATTTGTTTTAAATCTTACTACAGAATGTTTTCACCATTTTCTAAATTACATTAGGAACCCTCGCCGCTGCTACAGAGTTCATACACTGAGATATTCCTATGTAAGAAAGAGATCAGAAATCATGGTACCAAAAGTACAATGATGATGGTCCTATCAATCAATCACAGAGAGAAAATACAAGACAAGCTAACTTCATGACAAGGAAATGATGTTAACAACGAAACTGACAATAACAATAGATGAACATTTATTGAGTTTCATGATTTTCTCAGTCAACCGTTACGATATAACATAATATCATAAATATTTTACGTCATTTTTGTGACGGTTTCTTAATATATTTTACGCATCGTCAAGCACAGAAATAAAACAGATACATAAACCAGGCACAGGATAACTTAACTACGGCAAATACAATTATCAACCTTACCGGAAGAACTGTGCGAGTCATAAATGACTTCATTATGATGAAGTGTCTACACTGCTTCAACTGCTTCATTCATGTTCTATAACTCTAAGTGTTTTAGATTTCATCTAGTGGGAGAGAAAAAAACAAGTAAATCGCACACTAAAATAAGTAAAAGACTTCACGTACCTGGGGAGCATTTTTTCAGTAAACGGAAGAATAACTAATGAAATTCAACACAGATGCAACAAAGCAAATCAAATGATAGGACACATGGCGTCAATTTTAAAACGCAAACATGTCACCATGAACACAAAAAGAGCAATGTTCAACACTATCTTTCTTCCCACATTATGTTCCCAAGTGCCAAACCTGGACACTGACAACAAATGATAGAAGAAAACTAGTCACACCAGAGATGAAGTGTTTACGCAGAATGCTGGGTGTAACAAGATGAGACCAGTTGAGAAATGAAGACATCAGGAAAAAAGTGGGTACAACATCATACTAGACTTCATCAAGAAACAACAAATTAAATGGTTCGCCACGTAAGCAGATTACCAACAGACAGTGCACCTCAAAGAGCAATGCTGCTCTGATACAATGGGTACAAAGCAAAAGGCCGGTCACGCAAAAAATGAACCTCAGAGATAACAGAGGCGACGAAAGAGACTATCTACGAAGCGCATACAAGGCCCGTTTTAGAAATCTTTTCTTGACCTGACGCTGTGAGGCAAACAGGGTTCGAGAAAGAATGAAAGAAAGAAGAGAGAAAAAAAACATGATCAACGGATGAAGCAAGCAGCGGCATTCTCCAAGATAAATATATCACACTTGGTCTAAATTTAAGAGTAAATTTCTTTTGTTTCTAGTGTCAGGAATCATTCAACAACATGGATCTTCTATGTGCAAACAATTATTTTAATAATGGAAGGCGAGATCTCCGATAGCGTGGTTAGCAACGCTCTGTGATGTGACCCCATAGAAGAGCTATTTTCGGGTTCAAGGCCAGCTTGGTCTCACAAATAAATCTTCGTGAGCACTTGGTACATGATTGAGCTATAGGAACCCTGAATCTTTACTTCAACTAAAGTACAACTGAAGCTGGAATAATGCTTGTCTAACTGGCGAAGGGCACTGGTGATAAGGAAAGTAAGACTGCACGCAGCAATCAGTCAAATTCGTTATGACTACGTCTGAATTCATAGCGGCTGAACGGACAAAAGAATTGAAAGTTTGAATCGAAAGGCAAACCACTTAATTATCTTATCTTATCTTAACCTCATTTGCCGTGAAGCGTCATTGGGAGAGTTAGTTTTCTATCTTGTGCCAGGTGTGTTGCGCTTGACGTTGTCAGTTCATGCTTTCGCAGTGACTCTGAGATGTTATCTATCCATCGTGTTCTTGGCCTGCTTCGTGCTCTGCGCCCTGAGTGTCGATTATTATAGGCACGTGATGGTAGTAAATGTGGTTCCATTCTCATTAGATGGCCGAACCACTTGATTCTTTGCTTCTCGATGTACTGTATGCATGGTATAATACCAACAATGCTTCTGATATTCTCGTTTCTCACTCTATCTCTCCTTGTAACGTTGACAGCATTTCACATGTTGTAATCTTTCTTTCTTGTGTCTTAGTCAGAGGCCATGTTTGGCACTGATAGCAGAGAGTTCGAATAAATATGCAGTTTATCAGTTGTCGTTTGACTGCCATATTACTGCTTGGATATTTTAATAGTGGTGACAGTTGGTATGTTACTGCATTTGCCCTCTGGCATCGAGTCTCGATTTCTCTGACCACTTAATTAAAGAAACTTAATTGATCCTTGCTCTAAATGAACTTTGTAACGTTGTCTTACGGTACTCTTTATTTAGACTGAGAGACAAGCACCTGGAGACTACGCCTCAAAGACTTCCCTCTCCCCAGAATTAAATTGATCTAACATCAGATCACAAAAGAAAACTGTCCAGCCACCATCACTCATTCCTACAAACATTCGATTTTAACACATCTCAAGTTATTCCTGAAGACAAAATGGATTGAAGATTTTCCAATAACGAACAAATCTGAAAACGTCACCGCTATGCAGACACTTCTGTGACGAAATAGCGTAACGAAGTGAGCGTTATATCAAAAACGTGCTTTGTGTTCAATGCATGCTACCGACGTTCTCACAAGTGAGGAAATAAACTGGCCCGTCTAGTTCATGCATACTTGATGTTAGAAATCGCACCGTGTGTGTCAGGACGAGCAAGGAGAAAAGAATAGTAACATTGTGACTTTCAAGGATTGTCCGAAGAGATGACTGAGGTAGGGGTCTAGGAAGCTACCTAGTAAGTAAAAAGCGTCACAGATATCGGATGTGATAGCCGACTTGTAGGCGCATAACTGGCACAATGTACAATCGCTCTTAGACTAAGATCCAAAAAGTCCAAAAGTGTTAACATGATTAATTGAAGCTTAAGAAGAAGATACCATGAACAAATCGTAAAGAAGCAGTCGATGACAAGAAATGTAATGTCCCGAAACATTCAAGACTCTAGGGGATCTGTGTCACTTCTTTTGCCAACCCAGTATGAGAAAGGGAAGTTCTGAATCACGAGGATAAATTCTCTTGCCTGGTTAAGTAGAACAAAATAAGACATGCAAATAAAAACAGACAATGTTTCACCCATAGCGTCAAAAGTTGAAAGGCAGATAGTTTACGATAGGACAAGTATAATGAAAGCAGTTATGACAAATAACGCAAATATAACGCTGGAGTCAAAAATTATTAAAATAATAGAGTAGTTATCCTTTTTTTGGTTAGCAAGTTTGACGGCATGGGAAATACCTCCCAAAATAGTTATGCTACAAATTGTTAAAGCAACATCAGCTATTAGAAATCTAAATATAAAAGTTATCGTGATCATCATTAAGTAGATTGGCCTTTCTGTAACTTGACTCCAATGACAGCATTCCTGAAAAACTCTCTGTTCTGTGCAAGTTGGCCGGCGTCAGCAATAATCATTCTCAGATCGTCAATGACATCTTGCACCCATCGTCTTCTAGGTCTCCTCTCATTCTTCTTCCAGGCACAATTGCCTCTAAAATTGTTTTCCCTGGGCACTCACGTCTTTTGATGTGTCCGAAATATTTAATTTTCCTTGTTTTTATTCTTTTTTAATAGCCAACTCTTTAATATCAAGCTGTTGCAGAAAAGAAGCTTTTGTTCTTTTCTCTGGCCATGATATTCTAAGTACTCTTCTGTAGCATTTGTATTAAAAGGCATTAATGATCTTCTCAATGCTTTGTCAATGTCATATTCACACATATGTTGCAGGCACAAAACGAGTATCTAAGCTTGTATAGTTATAAATTACAAATGTTCAATTCATTGTGTCTCTACTCTACATATGCACGACAGTTGGAAAATGACTCAAAGATATAAAATGTTAGTACATTTGAAAATAGAGCTAGAAAAAATGAACATAAATGACAAATTAAAGATAGTGACATCATAACGTGTCTAGTAAACTACATAATGACTTGAGAAAACAAAAAGAAAGATGAGATATGTTGAATATTCTGAGAAACATGATCAAAGAATCATAAAGTAGAAAAGGAGACAACGAATAAACGTGATTTCTGTAATATAGATCATGAATAGGTGGTACTGAATATAGATCAGTTGAATATGCATTTAGTAATACAACATCGAAGATGTGTATTACTGTAATATGACGTTTAATATGGGTTTACTGTAATAACAGTGAAGATGCGATCGTAATATATGACAGTGAATAGCGAGGTTTTACTGTAATATACAAACAGTCGAAATGAGTAGTATTATGTAATATGATCAGTTGAAATACGTGGATTGAAGAATGAAAATCGTGGCACATCTCTAAGGAAAACACAACATCAACCACAGTCACGAGTTGATGTTCTGACCATATACGTTCCGCAGTTGACATTGCTTTCAACGGTGAGTCTATTTACCAAAATCAGAAACAATTTCTCATACTGCACCGCGAAGCTTGAACCAGGTACGCTTGGGTGGTGATCGAGCTCACTACCGTTTGAGCTACAGACGCTCACGTGGTATTACTGTAATATATGATCAGTCGAATATACGTAGTATTACTGTAATACGCCTTAACTGAGTACTAGGAAAAGTACTATGATTTTTTTTTTCAGATCCAGAAGCACTTGAGCTTTTCAGCTCTTCGGCTCGGTGCCATGGACATCGTAACCCTTCGGTTCGGTGCCACGAACACCGTAAATCTGGGAATTGTGGCTTTTTCTGCCATCCCGCGGAATTGAACCCGCACACACAGAGTCACCCGTAGTCCAACGCGCTACGAACACGCTGGGCAGACGGGAAAAGTACTAGGATATAAAGGCGGTCGGCAGCCCGCTCCCCAGCGTGTTCATAGGGGTTTGGGAATACAGTACTATCCTCTTTGTGGTTCACCCAGGGCGAAAACACGATTATTTACGTTTCGACCATGAAATATATACATTTCAACTTCAATATTAAATCCTTCAGCAAACAAAAAAGGCGGTCGGCGTGATGTTGACCGCATCACCCATCGTGTGCCAACGGTCAATGAAAAATACAAGCCTAACACTGTATTACCCTATTTACCTCAGCGTAAAAAAACGATTATTTTACGTATTACTGAAATATATTACATTTTCAAACTTGTCAATATTAAACCCTTCACAAAACACAACCTTCTTTAATTTAGAGCTTCATCCATGTGTTGCCGGAGCTCGCAAGGGGAGCAAAGAATAGTACCGCTGCGACCTACAAGGCATGTTGTAAGAGGCGACTGATGTAGGACCTAGGAAAGCTACCTTAGTAAATAAAAACATCGCAGAAATTGGATGTACTGCCTGTTTGTAGGCGCATAATTGGCACAACGTACAATCGCTCTTAGGCTCAGATCACATAAAAATCACAAATAGTGATTTACCAAGTGGTCGATAAGGAGCGTTCAAAAGAAGAGAAGCCTGCAGCGTGTTCGTAGCGTTGGATGAGGTATAGCCTTGTGTGACGGTTCAATTCCTAAGCAGCAGAAAAACCACAGATTCCCCAGATTCACGGTGTTTGGCACCGAACCGAAGGTTCATGTCCATGGCACTGGCCGAAGAGCTAAAAGTCAAGTGCTCTGGATCGAAAAAAAAAGAAGAAGAAGAATCTAGTACTCTTTTTTATTTCTGAAAGAAAATGCGATCATTGTTTAAAAAACACAGAACAAAAATGTAACGATACCGCGCAGTATTCTACCTTACCTCACAGTAATCTCCAGAAGTAAAATTGTCTGCGGAAATTGTAATCCATTTTATTCCAGCATTGCAACCGGTAGAATGAACGTTCTAAGTGTTAGTCGTATTAAGAAAAAGATCCCGTTTCCAACTGGGTTTATCCAGGCTAAGAATAAAGGGTGACGTCATACCTTGCTGCGATGTTAAGATAGTGAATAAATTGAGTACGTATAGAGGAGAGGTTATTTATTACAGATGAGACTGCCGTTAAAACATGGAGAGGACTGGATGGGGTAGGGGGAGGGGAGGGAGGGGGTTCCACTTAGCGACTAGTCAGGTCTTCTTCTTCTTCTTTGCGTTCATTCTTTACGACCAATTTTAATCACTCTTTGTGATATGTTTAATCTTTGCCAAGAACGAGTATACGTTGCACATTGGTTTGATAGGCCCCTAAACACATAGACTTCTACATGTTTAGGACATGTGCATCCGATTTCATCCAAACCTCTTTAGTCGCCTCTTACGACATGCGTGGCAGGTAACAGTGGTTATATTCTTTACACCCCAAATTTGGGCCCCGGTAACCACTTGGGCGACTAGTCAGGTGATTAAGAATACTTAGTAACGCATAGACTGTAAACATTCATCAGCTGGTGTCTGCGCAGAATCGAGGAACTGATATTGTATGATATGGTCACAAATGAGAAAATTATGGAGAGAAAACTATAAGTGAACCAAGAGGCGAAGAAAATACGTTGGAGCTGGATAGAGTATCACCTCTAGGGGTCTCTGTGGTTGAGTAGTTAAGCCCTTTGCCTTGCGAGTTCAAGGTCATAGGTTCGAATTCGGACTACGGCCTTCTGTTCACGAGGAAGTTTTTCCAGAGACCCTAGGATTGTTGCCGGAGCTACGGAATTCGTGCTTTGTGCAATACCCTCTGCAGGTGGCGTGCCATTTCTGCGGAGGGGGACCGAGCCATATTGGGTAAAAACCCGGTGGAATGAAGTCAATCATTCGGCTTTTAAACCCTTTTTATTAGAGTATCACCATCAGCAAATAGTGCATTTGGTGCCGGAGCCTGCAAGGGAAGCAAAGAATAGTACCACTGCTATCTACAAGGCATGTCGTAAGAGGTCACTGATGTAGGACTTAGGGAAGCTACTCTAGTAAATAAAAGATTCGCTGAAATCGGATGTGCTGGCCTACTTGTAGGTGCATAACTGGCACAACGTACAATCGCTCTTAGGATCAGATCATATACCAATCACACAGAGTGGTCGATGGTCGTTATGGAGCGTTCGAGAAAAAAGGAAGAAAAGAAACAACGTGTCCTGAGCAGAACTTTACCATCTTAAGTCTCAGGGAATTAATTTTTCTCATAAGCCAGATGTCCCGCTTCTGCAGCCGTCATATTCAAATTATCAGTTACAACCTGAATCCATTTTCTCTGTGGTCTTCCTCTTCTCATATATGCCGAGATGCCTTCTTTTATATGGTCTTTTCTAACCTTCGAGTTTCCTTATATGTTCAAAATAACATACCTTGAGAAAATTCAAGGGCATATAAAAAGAATTATCCTTTTCTGGAACCCACAGGCAAAACGAAAAAGGGAAGTATAGAAATACATTGATAAGAGATTTGTATGCAGTTTATCGAAAAACAGAAGAGCTGGAGGGAACCGCAGGCGGTAAATAAGGATAGGAAGATTTAGCATGAGTCGCTTGAGGGTATATGCCCCAACCGGAGTTTAAAATGCACAAGAGACATAAAAAGAGAGAGACAGACATAGAGAGAGAAGAGCAGAGTTGAACGAAAACTGCACTAGAGCGCAAACAAAACGTGAGACGGAGAATAGTAGAACAAGAACTGAAAGAAAGAAATCATAGCTGGAACACAATACAGAGGATGGCCAAGAATAATGGCGTGCATTTGGTCCTCTTCTTCTTCTTCTTCACCTTTCAACTCCTAGCGGAGCACAGGTCTTCAACAAATTTCTTCCAGCTCTTCCTCTTGCCATCCCTTCCAATTCTGTCCATGTTTTACTTATCCTTTTAATATCAGCCTCCAGCTCTCTTCTCCAGGTCTGTCTAGGCCTTTCCTACTCCTCTTTCCTGCGGGTTTCAAAACAGTGCCTGTCTTGTAATGCTTCCGATCGGTCTTCACAATGTATGTCCTATCCAACGCCAGCATCTCTTCCTGAGCTCTTTCTCTACTGGTATCTGCTTAGTTCTTTCTCTGAGTTCCTCTTTTGTAATCTTATCATACCATCTCAGTCCCTCTATTCTACGTAAACATCCATTTACGAATGTCTCCAGTTTTCTGATTGATTTCTTTTGTTATCTTTCATGTTTACGAGCCATAGAACAGCACTGACTTCACATTTCATTGAAAGATTCTCAGCTTTATGTTTGTTTTGTGCATTTGTTGCTGCCCTAATATTATTTGGGGTTAGTATAATACGCTAATGGAGAACACCACATTTAGAGCAGATTGAGATTGCAGGCTCCATGTATAGAAATATTAACGCCTTATAAATGTTTCAACAACATGTGTGTTGGCGGGACTGACAAGGTGAGATAAGAATAGTAACACTAGGACCAACAAGGCATGTCGTAAGAGGCGACTGAGGTAGGGACTAGGAAAGCTACCCTAGTAAATCAAAAGCGACGCAGAAATAGGATGTACTTGTATACAATCGCTCTTATACTCAGATCACATACAAATCACAAAGAGTGGTTTAACAAGTGATCGATATGGAGCGTTGGAAAAGAATGTTTAACCCACAGCTTGTTAATAACTGTTTTATCAGAAAGTCATTGCCAGGGGTGGCACTTGTCATCCCTGCCTCAACATATGGACCCTCATATTGATTGTTCTTATAGCTCGCAGGTTATAAATACGTTTCAATAGTTATCGCAGGAGCCGTTGGCCACTCGTTTCAAATTTAATGCCAAATGTATCCATTACCAACAGCTCATTGTTTCTAAATGTCAAATAATCTTCTATTTGGTCACTCGACATCTACCACTTGTTTCAACCAATTTTTGTGGTATGTTAGTGGTTAACGACTTCAAGCCTAAATTCGTTGTGTTAGTTAGGTGCCTACAGACCTGTAGACCATCACATCCGGTTTCTGTCATGCTTTTTGTTCGGGTTAGGTCTCCGTATTAAATGTCAAATAAAGATAAATTTAAATGTCAAATAAAGATAAATTTAAATGTCAAATAAAGATAAATTTAAATGTCAAATAAAGATAAATTTAAATGTCAAATAAAGATAAATTTTAATGAATGACGCTCGTGTGTTGCTGGGGCCCTCAAAAAGCGCGAAATATAGTAACACTGCAACCTACCAGGGATGTCGTAAGAGGCGACTAAGATAGGGGTCTAGGAAAGCTACCATAGTCAATAAAATAGCATCGCAGAAATCGGATGTGCTTGTATTTTCATAACTAGCACAGGGTACAATCTCTCTTAGGCTCAGATCACATACAAATTAAAAAATTACAATCATACGAGATAAGTGGCAGGTAACAGGGTTCTATTCTTTACACCCCAAATTTGGGCCCCTGTAACCACTCGGGCGAGTCGTTTCTTACGTCATGTCCTGTAGGTCGCAGTGTTAATATTCTTTCTTCCCAGTGCTAGCCCTGGCAACACATGGGCGTAAGTTAGACAAGGTTGCTATCCAAAATCCCAACATTTTTTCGTTTAATTTTGCAACAGTTCTTAGAGGAAGCGATCTGTAGCTACGCTTCACTTGAATGAAAGACAATTACCAAAATGAATGAGTCAACAGGATTACATCGATTAAATTGTCACGTATATTTTATTCCCACTTCCTACAGACGAATTATTTTACCCAGTTTGGTGTTGTTTAATAGAGGATCAAGTCCTTTTTTTTCGTTTAATTTCGTTTCGTGTCCTTTCGTTTCCTGTAGCAAATCATGTTACCATGGGCGTGCCTACGTTAAGGTAAGGTGGGATGGGAGGTGTGAGAGAGCCATCTACTTGAAAATAGCTTTTTGATAACAGTTTTAAGTGTATCTGTCTTCTCCATTTCCTCTTAACAAACTACCAACTATAAAAATAATGAACATAAAATGGGACGAATTCAGATGTGATGAAATCATAGAAATGTCTGGTCAACCACTATATAGTAACAACTGTTATAAGAAGGAGAAGATCGGAGATATGTTGGGCATGTCCTGAAAAGAAATGATCACAGAATAACCAAGCAGGCCTTGAAGTGGGAAGCGAAGGGTTCACGAAAGAGAAGACGCCTTAGGAAACCGTGAAACAAACTTTGCTGAGAGAGGCAAGAAATATCGGACTCAATTTCATTAAAGAGATTGTGGGAGTTGCCATGGAAAGAGCGGTATGGAGAAATTACTTACATGCTCTTTGTAACGTTTAACGGTACGAGAGGACTATATTTACATTACCAACTAAAAATGGTGTCCATTGTTGGAAAAATTTAAGTGGACGCCCATGCATGCTTCGTTAATTCAATTAAACTTTTTTTAAAACCTGCTATGAATTCAGGCGTACTCATGACGCTTAGCATTGTGCCTCTGACTGATTTTTGCGGGAAGGCTTGCTTTCCTTGTCACTAGTGTCCCTCGCCATTCAGACAAACCTTACTCTGACCTCTGAGGTACTTGTAATTTAGATCCCCAAGTAAATGATCAGGAAACGTAATCCAAACTGCGTACAATGTGCACACCTAAATGTTTTTGGCCTAAGCTGGGCTCGAATCCCGGATTGTGCACGTTACGTGGTTACCGTGGTTACTATAGAATCGTAGTATCGACTGCGCTTTCGTCACCCCTCGGACGAGTCGTTTCTTACGGCATGTCTTGTAGTTTGCAATGTTACTAATCTTTGCTCCCCTTCAGGACTCTAGCATCATACGGGCGAGTCACCTCTTACGTTGTAGGTTGCAGTGGTACTATTCTTTGGCTGAAATCGGATGCACATGTCCTAAACGTATAGAAGTCTATGCGTTTAGGGCCTACCAAACCAATGTGCAACGTATACACGTTCTTGGCAAAGATCAAACATATCACAAAGAGTGATTAAAATTGGTCGTAAAGAACAAACGCAAAGAAGAAGAAGAAGAAGTCACATCTCGGCGAAAACAGTAATGAAAATCATGGTGCATGAACGACAATGCAGGGGACAAGTAAGACAACGGTGGCAACAGGACATTAAATTATCTTTGAAGATGAGTTTGGAAAAGATTGAAGAACTTACTAGAGAACGAGAATATGACAGGACAACTCTGGTGAAAGCAATGTACTCTACTCTAAAAGACACTGTACCTGAAGAATATCTGAAAATATCAATTATTTCTCTTGTCTGTTTGTTATCTTCTATACTTGAATGGCAAGTGTCTGTAGCTCAAGCGGTAGTGAGCTTGATCACGAACCCAAGCGTACCTGGTTCAAATCCCATGGTGGGCAAGTTTGGAAGCAAATTGTTTTCCGTGGGATTTTTACGAAAGGTGAAAATATACCTCACCTTTCAGAAAGCAATTGCAAACTATTGAACGTATAAGTGGTGCCTAGAAAATCAACGACTCATTTACTGTGGTTGATGGCTACGTCCTTGAGGATATGCCACGATTTTCATTTTTTTCAAACATGAGGGGGTAGGAGGAAAAGGAGAGGGTTAGGCGAAGGCTAAGATGTTTGTCTGTCGTTCTGAATGGCAGGTCGAATCGACCGAGTCACATTTGAAATGAAATACCTAGTTATTTAGCTATGGAGATGGCGGCCATTTCTTCCGACAGAGGCGGGCCACATGAGAAACACGGTGCAATGAAGTCAATCTTTCGCCGTTACTCCTTTTTTTATCTTCTAAAACAGTTGCAATGCGAATAACTGACATGTTGAAACAAAATTTCTTCTTTTCTTCTTTGCGTTCGTTCTTTATGACCAATTTTAATCACTCTTTGTGATATGTTTAATCTTTGCCAAGAACGTGTATACGTTGCACATTGGTTTGGTAGGTCCATAAACGCATAGACTTCTACACGCTTAGGACACATGCATCCGATTTCAGCCAAACCTCCTTAATCGCCTCTTACGACATGCGTGACAGGTAACAGTGATTCTATTCTTTACACCCCAAATTTGGGCCCCGGTAACCACTCGGGCGAAACAATATTTAATTGACATTGTTTTCGAGTTTGATATCATGTCTGCAGATCTTAACTGTTTCATAATTTGACCTTAATATCATATATCTCACTAGAGATTTCGAACAGGTTTTAATAATTATAGATATGGTTTTACATTTCGCTTAGTTAACATATCTCGTCTGTAAACAGTCTTTTATATTTAGTTGTGTTTTTCCTGACTGTGTGCTGCTGGGACCTGCATGGGAGCAACTAATAGTACCACTGCAACCTACAAAGCATGTCGTAAGAGATGACTTGCTCGTGTGTTGTCGGAGCTCTCAGGGGGAGCAAAGAATAGTACCACGCAACCTAGCTGCAAGGCATGTCGTAGTAGAGCCTGGACGACTATGCTTTCTGCTATGTATGTGGGGTTCTCAAGGGGAGCAAAGAATAGTACCACTGCAACCTACAAGGCATGTCGTAAGAGGTAACTAGCCCAAGTGGCTACAGGGGCTCAAATTTGGGGTGTAAAGAATAGAACCCATGTTACCTGCCACGCATGTCGTAGGAGACGACTAAGGAGGTTTGGATGAAATCGGATGCACGTGTCCACTTGGGAATGCTAACCCGAAACAAATGCTTGCAGAAAATGGAAGCATCAGGCCGTAAGGCGTATAACATGGTGCAACGACCGCCCACAATGAGCAATGGGATGACGGATTCTACGGTCGCCAATCTGCCTCGGAGATTTAGCCACGCAGTGAGAATGTCAGACCTACCATCACGAGGGTGGCCAAAACTTACTGCGGGAAGAGGTCGGCAGAAACGGGGAAGCAGAAGTCATAGGAATTATATCCTACAGAACTGCCCGTAGTATGCAGACTTGAGAAGAAAGAAGTGGTCCACTTAGACCAGTGTTCAAGACAACTGTATGGCGCAGCTGATAATCTGAGGCAGACGGCTTGCTCATTATTAGAGAATCCGGAAATCCAATCTAGTGAGAACGCAGAAGACAAACTGTATGGCGTGGCTGACAATCTGAGGCAGACGGCTGCCTTTATTAGAGAATCCGAAATCCCAATCTAGTGAGAACGCAGAAGAAGAAGAAGTAAGAAACGACTGATGTAGGGGCCTAGGAAAGCTACCCTAGGCAATAAAATACATCGCAGAAATCGTATGTGCTGGCCTACTTGTAGTCGCATAACTGGCACAACGTGCACTCGCTCGTAGGCTCAGATCACATACAAATCACAAAGAGTGGTTAACAAGTGGTCGATATGGAACGTTTGAATAAGAAAAAGCACATAGAAACAATAGTTACAAAAATACTTGCAAAGATGCAATCTTCTTCTTTGCGTTCGTTCTTTACGACTAATTTTAATCACTCTTTGTGATATGTTTGATCTTTGCCAAGAACGTGTATAGTTGCACATTGGTTTGGTAGGCCCCTAAACGCATAGACTTGTACACATTTATGACACATGCATCCGATTTCAGCCGAACCTCCTTACTCGCCTCTTACGACTTGCGTGGCAGGTAACAGTGGTTCTACTCTTTACATCCCAAATTTGGGTCCCGGTAATCACTCGGGCGGATGCTATCTTCAGTGATGACTCTACATGTAACAGTAAAAACCAGGAATAAGTTAAACTACATTAATTAATTAATAATTCCTCTCGTACCGTTATACGTTACATAGGGCATGCAAGTAATTTCTCCATACCGCTCTATCCTGGGCAACTCGCTCAATCTCCTCCATGGAACTGAGACCGATATTCCTGCCTCTCTCAGCAAAGTTCGCTTCAGGGTCTCCTTAGGTCGACCTCAAACTACATTAAACAAACAAAAAAATTAAAATAATTTGACCTACCTGTCTGGCCTGAATTTCATGCCCTCGACCTTGCGGGCATAAATTGAAGACTACTCACTTAAAGGTGTTTTAATGTGGGCGTGTTGGGTGCTTAGGTATGTGCACTAATTCCAATGTCTAGAAACCACCATAAACCAGACTACATTCGTGACACTTCCATTAAATAGCGAGACCTCACACAAGGAATACATCTCCATCTGTCCTGTTTCCATTTAGATTACAACTACATTAAAGTCAGCTTTAGATAGTGGTGTACATGCAGTGTAAGAACACGCAATGTAGCCGGTCTGGGTTTAGGTTTACAGATTACTACGACCTTAAGTTATATCATCACTGCCTTAGGTCAGAATTATTTTTTTGGGTCCTGTCAGGAGTAAACACGACAAAATATTTCGGTGGAGGTCTGGCCTCCAGACTTCTGATATGAGTGGGTTTACCATGATATCCAAAATCCAGACTCCCAGAAATGTGCAAATAGCTCTACTGCCTCGTGGGATCCTCGGGAGAGGCGAAGGCTATGGGAATGAACCCAAGCAGAACATCCAGAGTGGCGACCCTAAGGCGAACAGCTAGGCATCATCTTATGCCCTACTGGCAGCTCATGCAACCAAACTGATACCAGATGTCGTGCTTGCACTCCTCTGGATTCTATCAGCGAGGTCTAGAGGTCGTAGTTGACGCTTGGACGACTCACCTACTCCATAAAAATCACGCAGGCATGCGTCACAGAGAGGTAACTTCGTAGTTGACTTTTTTGACTACGTGACGCAAAATCTATTGTCTCCTGAGACAAAGAAGTCAATGATGATGAAATTATATCAGTGGATTTGCATGGATTTAATACATATGGAGCGCCTGGTCTAACGGATAAGAGCGCGGTTCCCATACAGGAGACCCGGGCTCCATCCACGGTAATGCCAATGAGTTTTTTTCTGTCGAAGGCATAAAGAAAGCATCATAAACTGAACAATTTCTCGGCGACTGCACTAGCCATGCGGTCATTAATATCCACAGGTTCATATCCCTCCTGTCCTATACCATAGCCAGGCTCCAGTATAGCCAGTGCTAGAGCCTGGCTGTGCCTATACCGCCCAAAAAAGTGGTATCACAGGCAGTAACGACAACGACGACATTTGAGAACAACTGACTATAATATCAGTAGACCATGCTGTACGAGCCATTGAAGATAACGTCAACACTTGATATTGATAACAAAGAAAGATACACTTGTGATATTTGTCAGCTCAAGATATACTTCAGTAGAACACGTGTGTGGTCGAGGTGTAGTTATTAAGCCACTTGACATTTGACATTAGTACTTGATTCAGTTTCTCTGTTCTTTGTAGTTTTCTGTTTCAATTTGATTACCAGGTGCTTGAATTTGTTCAGTTAGAGCAATGTGCTATCTGAGATATTTTGAATTGGTCAATATAATTTCTTCTGTTTTTTTCTTTTGCGCTCGTGATAACAAATGAACGTACCTTTCTTATGATCTTTCTTGTTATGTTTAGAAGAAAGTGCGTTGTTCTTGCGTTGAATCAGGAGACAGGTGCGCCAATGTGGTGCCGAGGCCAGCTAAGGGGAAACAAAGAATAGTAACACTGCGAACTACAAGGCATGTCGTAAGAGGCGACTGATATAGGACCTAGGAAAGCTACCCTGGTAAATAAAACGCATCGCAGAAATCGGATGTGCTGGCCTACTTGTAGACGCATAACTGGTACAACATACAGTCGCTCTTAGGCTCAGGTCACATACAAATCACAAAGAGTGTTTAACAAGTTTTCGATATGGAGCGTTTGAAGAAGAAGAAGAAGAAGAATTTTGTTATTAATTAATATAACAAAGAAATGTTAAACAGTATCCATTAATAAAATGATGTCTTCAAATCTTTGATCGTAGAAGTAAAACACGGTTTCACACACAAAAACACGTTTGGGGAAACTGATACAGAAGTTGGAAGACAGTGTCGATCGGAGATGTTAATAACTGAAATTGAGAAGTCAGTGGTGTTGTCTGCGGTCGGCAAGTCTCTGAGATCAGAAGAATTAGGTTGCTTTGTCTGGTAAATCAGTAAATGGTAATGTGAAGAAAATTTGGTGCTAGAGGTGGCTGGTAGGTGCATAAAAAAGGTGTTGAAAATTTGTAATTATTTGTCTTAGGTTCCACTATGGCGATGATAAACAATGGAAGTACCAGTGGCGGCTCTTTATTAAGGGCCAGTGGGGCCAGTCCCCACGAAAAATAATGTGTAATGTGTATTTATTATTTAATGAATTAAAATATACCCTTACCCAAAACTATGATTTTTCGGAAAATGTGTGTCTGGCCCCACCAACAAAAATGATCACGCGCCGCCACTGGGAAGTACTAGCTGTGACTAAGGCACACACAGACAAACATAACGCAACAACATTCCCTTGGATGAAAACTGTAGTCATCATCACCCGTAATGGACGAGTATCAATCAGTCTAGTCCAGTGGTTCTCAAATTGTGGGTGGCGACCCCGTTGTCGGTCGAACGACCATTTCACAGGGGTCGCCTAAGACCATCGGAAAACACATATTTATCATAATTAGAAATAAATATTGTTACATAATTGTATGGTTGAGGGTCACCACAACATGAGGAACTGTATTAAAGGGTCGTGGTATTAGGAAGATTGAGAACCTATCTGGTTCAAGGGCCGTGGTATTATGAAGATTGAGAACCACTGGTCTAGTCTATCACGCAGAACTATAAGAAGACGAATAGATCATATGGATAGAGTTGCCATATGTCCTCATTTTTTCGATACGTCCTCATTTCACGAGTAAATTTGAGCGTCCGCACACAATTTTGAAAATTCGTAAATTTGTCCATAGTTTTTCACGTCAAGACAACATTAACACTCTGTCAGCGACATCGTGCGATAGCCACGTGGTAATGAGTAAAATTATCTGTGAGGAGTGAACATAACTTCATGCACCGAATACATCGACAGACAACAAATGCAGTGGTTTGGACATTTAATGAGAATGAACTACAACCAACCACCAATAACAGCATACAATAAAAAGAGATCGGGTACTAGAGCTAAGGGAAGACCATGAAAAAGATGGATAGACAACATCAAGACCACACTACATAAACACAGATATAACACAACAATGGCGACTCATCTGGCCCTAGAACGCAAATTAAAGCTCCCATCCCTACGCTTAACGGCAGAGTGGACAGCCAACTACATCTTCCATCTGGGAATAGACAATAGACACAAATGAGTAAAATTTGGTTTTCTAGCTTGGCACTGGAACCAGAATCTACAATCTGTGGAAAACCACTAAGATTCATAAGAGCAAGCAAAACATTAAGGCACATTTACGCGCTTTTCTCTTTTAAATAAGTTGGTTTACAGGTCTATTACACCAACTTCCGCCTGTAGTAAACTGTGTTTGACTTCTGCTGTAGTCTTTCTTTAATACTGAAGTGTGTGTATCATGTTTGATTGCGTGAGAAGTATATGGTTATCCGCCTTAATCTGTAGTACCTTTAAAATTAAACCCGTAGATTCAGCTGTAAATCCTTGCGCAATGGACCAATGAGAGAGATCGTCTTAGCGTGGTTTCTGTCGAGGGTACAAACATAAATCCCCGTCTGTACACCGCGTGGCGACGGCTTTGGAATAACCTTCTTCAACACATATTGGACATAACAGACAACCGAATTGAAAATCACACTGTTGCCAATTTGAAAAAAGTAAATTGTGTGTTAGTTTAAATATGAAACAAACTATGACTCAGTCTGCGGCACATGTCCAAACGGGACAGACAAACGGACGCAAACTGCGATACTTAGTAGTTATTGAGCTAAAATCTCCAGCCTATAGAAAAAAAACAACATACCAAACAGAATTCGAACCACAAACCTTTATTTCTTACAGTTACCCATTGCCTAGCTCTGCTGACGAGCCATTTAAAAACACAAGCAGCTTGCTCGCAGTGAAGCTCTTTTTTAGAGCACTAGCTGGTTGCGTTCGTAAAATGGCTCGTATGTAGAGCTAGGCATTGGATACCGTCAGAAATAAAGGTTTGTGGTTCAAATTATGTGTTTGGTAATTTGTTCTTCCTAAAGTCTCTTATACTTGTTCAGTGTCTATTTATTAATTATATTCATTAGCCCCAGTACTTTCCCTGGGATTCTTAAAACTTCTTATTCTCCTGAGCATATAGAAAACCATTTAACTACACACCACAGCCAACTCTAATATTAAAGCCACATAACTGACGTGGAAACTCTGACCTAGTTTTTAGTTGATGTCAGGATGTTGTATATGTTTGATAGAACACTGCAAGTTGTTTTGCATTTTACTCAATTCTATGAGTCTATGGTTATTTATTGGTTAAAAATATTCATAATGGTAATATTCCTTATTTTTAAAAAGTTAAATTGCTGGATAATATAACCTTGATTTAGCATGTTGTGTTGATTTTCAAATGAATTCGTCTATATATAACAATACTGGAATGGGAGGTCACGCGACGGTTGTGCTCTTATTTCCTAGAATTTTTACCTGAGCCGCTGGCCGTATGAGTTTAGAGTTGGCAGTACTACACACTTAACTGAAGATATAAGTTATACGATGGTTTGTAGAAAGCCCTTCTCTAGACTTATAAATTATTTTTCGGCGAACAATTAAAATTTCAACTTCATCTAGGGCCGTGCCGTGATATGATACAGAGAGGCGGCCGCATCAGGCAGCACCGTAAGGAAGGGGGGCAAAAGCAGCGAAATCAAAATCACAATCGAAAGTTATTTTAAAGAAAAAAAATTTAAGGGACATCATTTCGAAGACTTGCATCATACTGAGAAAATATACCGCACGGGCCTGACTTCATCTTACGTACATTAATCTATACAGTAATCATGTCCTAACAAAGCCTTATTCTTTATTTCTAGACCACCCAATGTGCATAGTCCTTATATCTACCTTAGTCGTCTTCACACAGACTTCTCATTATCTCTATAGAATACCTTCGTAACTTAAGGTCGGTCAGGTTTGTATTTTTTATCCGTCAACGATACAACCCATTAACAAAGCGTCATTTTACTTAAGTAGATGCGTTAGTATGACATCGCTGAACCTGTTGCTTCCTCTATCTTACAGACAGGACAACAATAGGCCTTTGAGCCCATTAACAAAACGTTACAGTTTCAACCAGAGGTTCTCAGCCTGAGATGTGCGCTTCCCCGTGAATGCTTAAGGCAGTATCAAAAGAAGCGTGAAACACTTTATGATAACTTTGTAAATTTTCGGTTTTAATAAGATTTATACTAAATTGTTTTTACAGTTGAAATTCGTTTTTTTCTTTATTAAAACTAAAAGCGAACAATTTTTTTTTTTAATACCAAGATCATCATTGATGCTGACTCATGTTGGCATTTTTTCTGAAATTTCTGGTCAAAATTTAATTTTGTAAATGTTAAAATTTCTTATTCTTTTTTTCTGTGATCGATACTTTTGATTATACGTAGACGATTCTTGATGATTACAGTCAGACGAGTTCTTTTGATGATTATACAGTCAGACGAGTTCTTTTGATGATTATACAGTAGACGTTTCTTAATGATTATACAGACGAGTTCTTTTGATGAAGTCGACTGTTTTCTGGAGCTTCTCTCGTGTGTCATGTAGTTTTAAATATAGTGTGTTGTAGGGACAGCATTAATTTCTAGGGAGGACATACAGGGGACAGTCTTGTAGGACATGTTCTGTGGTTTCCTTCTTCTTCTCGCGAACGTTCTTAAGGCAGTTTTTTATTATTCTAATGGGATATATAAACAGCCAAAGACCAAGAACGGGTGTACGTGTACAATCTTCAGTACCTATTGGAGCTCAGGTGCTTAACCTTCGGTGGTGTGTTCGGTTTCAACCAGCGTTTACTGGGTTCGCTCTCCGGTTCTGTGGTTTGATAAGCGGTGCCACATGGACACAGAGGGATAACGACAATCGTAGCCTGTGTAGGTGTTTGTTCAGTCTGTTATGCCCTGTCCTGTATCGGAAGATGATAGTCTGTCCTTATCTGTCGAGTGTGTGGTAGTCATCTTTGGATACTTTAGCTTATTTTCATTTTCTTCTTCTTTGAAAACTCGACATCGACTACTTGCTAACCACACTTTGTCATTTGTATGTGATCCGAGCCTAAGAGTGATTTTACGTTGTGTCAGTTATGCGCCTAGAAGTAGGTCAGTACATCCGATTTCTGTGACGCGTTTTATTTACTAGGTTATCTTCTTTAGGCCGTTACCTCAGTCGCCTCTTACGACATGTTTTGTAGAACACAAGTTGCTATTCTTTGCTCCCATTGAGGGCCCCGGCAACCCAGGGGCGTGAGGTTCTTTTCTAATGTCCAAAATAGCTATTTTTTTCAAAGTATGCGGTTTCGTTTTCTACTTGTTCACATTCTGCTCCCTTTTTACCAAGTTTGTCTGTCTTCTTGTTACCTAGCATTCCACTTTAGGGGCTAATGCTGTTATAACTATCAGAGATATAAACATTTTCTTTTTCGTTTGCTTTTGGAAATTACAATCAAATTCTGTTGGGGAAATGATGTAATGAAAAGGGGCTTGGAAGTCTAGCCTCGTCTTGAAGAAAAGCGCCAGCTGAAAAAAGTTGAGAACCATTGTTTAAATCTTCCTATTTTCACTCCTAGTCTCTACTTTCAGAAGTTGAGTAAAATGTAGCCAACTTGTGTTGTCGCTAACTTGTATTAAAGAACTAAGGAATATCGCAATAGAAATATGGAGAACTTAATAACAGTGTGTTTTAAATATAGTATATATTTTACATTAAAACAAAACTGTCGTTACTGCCTGGAGTACCGCTTTTTAGGGCGTTGTAGGACAGCTGGGACGAGAGCCTGAGGAATTTAATGACTGTATTGATAGTGCAGTGGCCACGAAGCTGTTCAGGGTAGGATTTTTCATTTATGTCCAAAATTGAAAAAAATAATTCTTGGTCTTACAGTGGATTGAACATGGATCTATCGCATGGGAGCCGCTATCTAATCCATTCTGCTAAACGTTTCTCATATATTCGCCATTAGTATCACATATTTGACTTTATCTATAAAGTTCCCTGTGAAACATAAATGATATATTACGTTCCCCATTTGATACGGTATTAGTAAAAGCTAAAGAATTTGAGTGGAACCCGCAAGGAACATGGAAAAGGAGACGTCCTAAACAGACATATAGATGCAGACTTCTTGAGGAACTTACGATTGCTGGACTAAACTTGGAGGCCATAAAGAAAACATCCAGAGACATGGAAAAAAGTCGAACAACTGTTGAGGCCTTATGCTCCACGAGGAGTGCAACGTAAAAAGTCATTAGTAAATATTCAGGAAATACGTGTTTTTTTTATAAATTCGTGGTATCTTATCTTATCTTATCTTAACCACATTTGCCATGAAGCGACGTGGGGACAGTTAGTTTTCTATCTTGTGCCAGGTGTGTTGCCCTTTTGACGTTGTCAGTCGATGCTTTCGCAGGGACTCTGAGATGTTATCTATCCATCGTGTTCTTGGCCTGTCTCGCGCTCTGCGCCCTGAATGTCGATTATTGTGGGCACGTGATGGTAGCAAATGTGGTTCCATTCTCATTAGATGGCCAAACCACTTCATTGTTTGCTTCTCGATGTACTGTATAGTACCAACAATGATTCTGATATTCTCGTTTCTCACTCTATCTCTCCTTGTAACGTTGACAGCTTTTCATAGACATCTCATTTCACATGTTGTAATCTTTCTTTCTTGTGTCTTAGTCGGGGCCATGTTTGGCACTGATAGCAGAGAGTTGAAATAAATATGCAGTTTATCAGTTGTCGTTTGACTGCCATGTTAATGCTTGAATGTTCTAATAGTGGTGACAGTTGGTATATCACTGTGTTTGCCTTCTGGCATCTAGTCTCGATTTCTCTGTCCATCTTTCCATCTGCTGTACATATACTCCCGAGATATTTGAATTCTGGAGTCTGTCGTATTTTTACATTATTCACGTGTATATTTAGTTGACCTGTTGACCTACTTATTGTCATGACTTCTGTTATGGAGGTGTTAATTTTCATGTCATATTTTTCGCATGTCGCTTGCAGTGAAAAATATGACATTCATGATAACCATTTGCTAATGATAATGAAGATGATGATGACGAAGATGATAATGACAAAGATGATGAAAATGGTGACGAAGATGATGATGAAGATAACAATAATGACAAAGATGACGATGATAATGATGACGATGATAATGATGACGAATATAATGAAAATAATGACGAAGATGATGATGGCAAAGATGATGATGAAAATGAAAGGGGTGAAAAGAACGCTCCACATCTACCTATTGTTAACCACTCTGTGTGATTTGTATGTAATCTGAGCCTAAGAACGATTGTACGTTGTGCCAATTATGTGCTTTCAAATAGGCCAGCACATCCGATTTCTGCGATGCTTTTTATTTACTAGAGTAGCTTCCTAAGCTCCTACATCAGTCGCCTCTTACGACATGTCTTGTAGGTCGTAGTGGTACTATTCTTTGCTTCCTTAGCTGACACCGGCACCACACGAGCGAGATGATGAAAGTGATGATGATTATAAATAATCTTGATCCACCGAAAGGTATTAAACCGAAGGATTAACGTCATTGCATCAGGTTTTATCACATTGGCTCGGTCCCTCTCCGCAGAAATGGCACGCCATCTGCTGAGAGAACCGCGCAAAGCAAGAGATACGTAGATTGTCAACAATTTTAGGGGTCTCTGGAAAAAAAAGCACTCGTGAGCAGAACGACACGGCCCGGATTCGAACTCACGACCTTCGGAAAGCAAGGCAACTGGCCCTAACCTCTTTACCACAGAAACCCCGAGCTTAACTGGACTTTCCAGTCATATATTTCTTGATCAAATAAATCTTGTTAGATCATCTTCTACTTATGTGTCAAACGGACACAAAGATTTGTTTTTTCTCTGTTAGCCGCTATAAATTAAGGTGTAACCATTGCACCTGGGATGGCGCTTCTGACTGATTTTTGCGTGAAAGCCTGCTTACCGTTTAATTGGTGTCCCTATCAATGCAAACGGGCCTTCTCCGACTTCAGAAGCCGATCCAGAAGCACTTGAGCTGAAAGCTCTCCTCGGCTCATTTGGTGTAACCAATTGGAACATCCCCGTCATGAACCCACTTACGGTCTGTGTCGCCACGACACGTGCACCGGTAAATCTGGTAAGGAGACACTGCTAAGCTTTTTTTTTCAAAAGGCCAATTCCGCGAAGTTGAAACTCTGGCAGTATTACAGGGGGACTAGACGGGTCCGTAGTCCCAATGCGCAGCTACAACAAACAAGCAAGCAGAGTACAATGCGGGAACTCATCGAACTTAGAATGATAGGTATGGACACAGAAGGGGAGGTCTGCCATCCAAAAGAAAAATGCATATAAGTTTTTACTTTATGTGTTAATACATTGAAATGAACAGTAGCCTCCGATAACATAATGCTGGCGAGCTCATGTAAAAGTTATAGGAAATCAGACCACAACCGTTGAGTGACCTAGCATTCCAGTATTGTTAGATAAAAATGAATTCATTTTAAAAACAGCACGACATGTAAAATCAAGTTTATATAATGTTTCAAATTATGTTTATAGTTAAGAAATGTCAGTATTATCAACATTTTTCATCAATAAATAACCATGGACTCGCAGAATTGTGTAAAATTGCATAAGACCTTACATTGTTTATCAAACCTTAAAAACCAGGTCCCCATTAAACAGGAATTTTGGTTTCTCGTCTGAGTTAGTCGGTCTCTATGTTCCGAGGGCCGGGAAATGAATATATAGTTTAGTTTAGTCGTCAGATCACCATCACTGCCCATAACTTATTAGTTCATAAGTTCTCCGATCTCATTCTCAATATGTCTCCCAACGTGTGACAACTAACGACAATGGTTCTTTGTTGGTTTACTATTCTTCTTTGGCTACTAGCAGAGTGCTCTTGTCTATCTACAGCACATTTGACCTGGAATTCTTGTCAAATTCAATTTGTCTGATTAGGTTTGTAGATTCACCACTATTACTTGAATCCTATACACGTCCTCTCTCCTTTTGGGAATTTAAAATATCAACCTGGTCCATTGCTCATTGTCGTGTTTATTTCCCTTTACATCTGCATGCCCTTGCTCAAAATAAAACTCATTTTTGTCAGCCTAGACCACTTCAGCGACTCCAACCATTGAAATTAATATACAATGTGTGAAAGCCATTTTAGCAACACTTATTTTTTATAGTATTCACTTGTCACATTATAGCGCAGTTTGTATCAAAGACCAGAATACGTTGCTGGTTGTCTTCCCTTCAGGCAAGCTAAAGCATAGAATCCATATCTCATACATTGCATACACCGTAGCCTCTGATAACCATACGGCCATAGGGTTCATGTAAAAAGTCTTGGAGATATGACCACAACCGTCGTGAGACCTCGCATTCCAGTATTGTTGTATAAAGACGCATTCATTTTAAGGGGTTTGTTTCGGAAAAAAATAAGTTTTATTATTGTTAGATCAATTATTTTATAATGGACATGTTAAGCTAAGAATGTAGATCAATTTTAATGTTTTTTAAAAAAAAAGAAGTGTTGCATGATTGCCATGACAACAGCGGCCATCTTTAAAAAATACATGTTATTAGAATCCTAAAATTTATCAAATTAAACAAACAATTGAGAAATAAAGGGATGATTCATAAACTGTAAACATATTTACAGCTACAGGTCCCTTTATGTTCTGTAAAATCTCAATAAATATATTTTATTTTTATTTTTAAAACTTATGCTTGCCAAAATACTGCACACAATGTGTCATCATTTTACACTGAAAATTAATTTTAAAAACACATTTTCACAATATTAAAGTAATATTGTTCATCAATAAATAACCATAGACTCATGAATGAGTAAATTTCCAAAGCTCAGTGTTTTATCAAACATATACAAATGAACCTCAACTCAAAACTATGTCAGGTTTCCGGTCAGTTATATAGCTCAATATTAGGTTGGCTGTACGTACACATACCTTGACAACATAGACATAGAGATCGGGAAAGAAACAAAGAAGTCAAGAAGAGAATACAATAAAACTTGGGAAACTTTACTGCATTGAGTAAGATATGGAAGTCAAAGGTGTGCAAAACAAACACAAAGCTACGAATCTTTCAATCAAAGTGAGATCAGTGCTATTGTATGACTCTGAAACATGGAGGACAACAAAAGAAACCACCAGAAAACTACAGACTTTCGTTAATGAACGGTTACGTAGAATAGAGAGACTGAGATATTATGATTATATTACGAAAGATGAAATCAGAGAAAGAGCTAGCAGATGAAAAATGAAAATCGTGGCATATCCTAAGCCATCAACCACAGTAAACGAGTCGTTGATTTTCTAGGGACCACTTATACGTTCAGTAGTTTGTCATTGCTTTCTGATCGGTGAGGTCTATTATTACCTTTTGTAAAAATCCCACGGAAACGAATTTGCTTCCAAACTTGCCACCGTGGGATTTGAACCAGGTACGCTTGGGTTTATGATCGAACTCACTACCGCTTGAGCTACCCAGATACCAGTGGGAAAAGAGCTAAGGAAGAGACGCAGGCGATGGATAGGACACATATTAAGAAAACCGATAGGAAGCGCTGGCACAAAATATAACTACATGTGAAATGCGTTGCCTGCGAAAAGTTACCAACAACACCAGAAAAGACAGAATAACCAACATCAGCATAAGAAAGAAAGTTGGCACAAAACCGTGCTTGAATTACATAGAGAAACAAAGAATGAAGTGGTTTGGCCACTTAATAAGAATGCATCATCTACAGAGTCATACAGAGTCTTTACAACAGAACATCGGGAAAGAAGGCAAGAGGAAGACCACGGAAAAGATGGTTAGATGCGTAGCAGAATCCTGTGAAAGAGCAAAAATAACAATCACACAAACCACCAGAACGAAGACAAAACGAAACACGACAGGCAACAACCGGCAGGTGACGACACTGGGCAACAACCCGGTAGCAGTGTGACTACACTGGGCAACAACCCGGTAGCAGTGTGACAACACTGGGCAACAACCGTAGCAGTGTGAGGGAACAGACATAGCAAACAGAAGAGAAGTAGAAGATAGGAAGCATTTCAAGACAGACATTGTTTTTTAAACGTACAGGGAAAGAGAAGTGAGGAAAGATCTATAAATACATGAAAAAGACAGCTGGAGACTGATATTAAAAGGATAGGCAAGACGTGGAAAGAGTTGGAATGGATGGCAAGAAAGAGGAAGGACTGGAAGAAGTTTGTTGAAGACCTGTGCTCTGTTGAGAGTTGAAAGAGGAACAAGTAAGTCATTTGATCAACATCGATTATTTTTCATTAACCTCTCACATTGTAACACACCTTGTATGAAGGACCATAATACGCCACTTGTTGTTTTACCTTCAGGCAAGCAATAGCATAGAATCTATATCCCTGGGCTGTCAATCATCGACAGGTCTGTAACAGTCGCTGAGGCAATTGGTTTTTCTTAGTTGCTAGAAATATTGACAATTGGGGAATCCCCAGGCTAGTTATTCATGGATAGACAGATAATGCTAGAGAACAGCTACAAAAACATGTATTTGATGATCATTCAGAATACATAATATATGTCTAATATTTCATGAGCACCGGCAGCAGGGTAGGGTCTATGTGGCTGGGTGGTTACGCCCTTTGCCTTGCGAGTCAAAGGTCGTGGGTTCGAATCCGGTCTACGCTGTTCTGTTCACGAGTGCAGCTTTTTTCCAGAGACCCCTAAGATTATAGCCGAAGCTACGGAGTTCGTGCTTTGTGCAATACTCTCGGCAGGTGGCGTGCCATTTCTGCTTAGAGGACCGAGCCATGTGGGTAAAAGCCGGTGCAATGAAATCAATCCTTTTTTAAAAACAAAACTGAGAGCACTAACATATAGGAAATATTTTATGTGCATCTCTCTGCTTTTTCTCTTCCTCCATTGTACCCCAGTGTTGGTGGGGGAGGGCGGGGAGAAGTAATGATCTTCTATGTGATTTATCTAATGCGCTTTATAAGTTAGTATGTATTCATCAGCATAAGACAAAAAGTTGGCACAGAACCTTACTTGAATTACACTGAGAAACACAAAATGAAGTGGTTTGGCCACTTAATAAGAATGCATCCAAACTCCACAGTATACAAAGTCTTCTATAATAGAACATCAGGAAAGAAGGCGAGAGGAACACCACGAAAAAGATGGTTAGATGGCATAGCAGAATCCTGTCAAAGAGCAAAAATAACAATCACCCAAAGCCACCAGAACAGCTCAAGACAAAAACATAAAACCACAACACTGGACAACAGCACGGTAGCAGTGTGATGACAACACTGGGCAACAACCCGGTAGCAGTGCGACGACAAAAGAAGAAGAAGAAGATTCATTCATTCAGATCATTTGAAACCACAGAGATATGGTTTTACAGAAGAATGCTGAACATTCCATGGAACAGACCTGCACACAAAGAAACCTTATCAAAAGAATAAGAACCAGGCAATCAAGGTTCTCCTGGCATATAATGCGAAGAGGAGGCTTAGAACATTTGGTGACAACAGGTAAAATTCAAGGAAGGGGAGATCGTGGAAGACAGAGGGAGAAAATATTGGATGGTCTGACATCGTGGTTAGACAAAAGATCGACGTCAGAACTGATTGCCTGCATGAAGGAGAGAGAGAGTTGTGGAGATACATAATCGTCTACGCCGGCAGGCATGGCTCTTGATTGATTAATTTCTCTAAAGCTGTTCTTGATGTCCCCCACTCCATCTTTTGGGTGGCTTTCCTCTTGTTCTGTATCCATTATATTTGTTTTGAATTGTGGCTCTCTGTGGTAAGACGATACCAGGATACCAGGGCATTCTTGCAAGGTGAACAAACAATTTAATCTCTTAAAAATTATGTGACTCGTTTCATTCGTAGTCTTTTTCTAATTTCTCCATTTTTAAATATATTTCTCATTGTTATTTCTACAGATATTTTAAGACACATCATTTTAATTGTTGATTTGCCGCTGTTTTGCTACTGTGTGCGACCATGTTTGACATTGATAGCATAAATGTTGACCAAAAAAATAGTCTTCTTGAGATTTGCTTTATTATTTACATGCATCTCTCTAGGGTTGGCGCCTGTATCGTTGCTGTTTATCGTCACTGTTTCTGTATTTTGTAAAACTATAGTACTTTGTTTGTACGTGTTTCACTATTTACCAAGTTTTACTGCAGTCTTCCCTATATTTCGATATTTGTCGCCATATTGCTGCAACTATTCGTTGTGACGTAGTAGGTAAGATTTAAAAGTTCCTTAGATACGTTTGTATTTGGTCGTCCATTTGTGTTTCATTTTAATTTGTCACTCCTGTTTGTTCGTTTGCTTGATAAAGGCCTTGTTGGTCGAAACGTTGCTGTTTATCGTTACTGTTTCTGTATTTTGTAAAACTATAGTACTTTGTTTGTACGTGTTTCACTATAGGATATACCACGATTTTCATTTTTTCCATCTCTCTAGGTGTCAGGAGTCATGTTAATTGTTCCAGTATTTGGTTTGCCTTTGCGCACCGAATGTGGATTTTTCTATCCACGTTTCTATCTGAAGTGAAAATTGCACTAGGTATTTGAACTCACTTTTTTATAAGCATTGAAAGAATGGATTGATTGATAGAATCATCATCATTGCACTACTATGAGTAACCATGTGTGATCCTATCTCTTTCTTACACAGGAAGATCTCAGCGACAGTGCAAAACTCCGTAGCACCGGCGAGGGTCCCGATGTAATTTAGAAGATTCTAAAAATATTTTGTAGGAATGTTATTTTTTCCATCTTTAAATGAATGTTACCCAGACTGCAGCTTTCCATCCTGCGCTTCTCAATTCTGAACTGCCAAGGGATCTTTTAGTGCTCAACTTGAGCACGGGTCGATAGGACTAGGAACTCGAGCTCACCTACCCTGTGATCATTGATCTCTGGAATAATATCCAGATGGCTTCACGAGGGAACCGAGTACCTTTAGTACGACAGGTGAGCCTAGCCTCTACGCCACAGAGAACCTCTGCAATCTAAGTATTGTAACGAAAACTTCTCATTGTATTATAATATGTAACAGTACATCTAAACCCGCCAGTGTGATCCACAAGGGAAGCAAAGAATAGTACCACTGCGACCTCAGTCGTAATAGGCGATTGAGGTAGATGCGTAGAGAAGTTACCCTAGTAAATAAAATCATCGCAGAAATCGGATGTGCTTTCCTTCTTGTATTCTTGTAGGTGCATAACTGGCACAAGGTACAATCGCTCTTAGGCTCAGATCACATACAAATCACACAGAGTGGTTAACAAGTGATCGATATGGAGCGTTAGATGAAGAAAAAGACACATAAACCACATCACCGAGACACTCAAACTTTATGACGGTCTTCCCAATGAACCATCTGTTTCCTACTACATTATTTTCTTTCTCCACTGCCACAAAAGTGTTTGTTATCCGAGGGCAACACTTGACGCGTTGAAGGCAACAGTTAAAACCGAAAAACCGTCTGCCTGGTTCAGACTACAACAATTATTACTTGACACGTCAGAACCAGGCAGTGTGATGCGCTGCCAACAAAGGGTAACGTGCGGGATGTCAGCAACTTGCAATTAAGTTTTCGTAAGTGTTGTCATTTCTATTATACTTCTTGGTAATAGGAACTGTTAGCAGATAGACATATATATCGTTAGGGAGATAGTTTAGATAGACAGACAGAAGGATGATAGTAAGAGAGAACGCAATAGATAGACTGAGATAGATATAAAATAGAAATACGATAGGATAGAATAGAAAAAAGTGTAGTGATGGATGGATGGATAAATTATTGGGTAGGTGGATAGATAGAAGGATGGACAGAGAGACGAACAGACAGAGAGATAGACAAATATACAGTTATGTGGGATAGACATATTGTTAGGTAGATACATAGGTAGGTATGTAGGTAGGTAGGGAGACGTACGGAGGGACAGATAGACAGAGAGAGAGAGAGAGATGGGTGGATGTATAGATGAACGGACAGAGAGATAGAAATTGATGCATTTGAGATGTGGATATATAGAAGAATAAGCAGAGTTTCATGGACAGAAAAACAGACAAATAAACAAGTTTTAGGAAAACTAGGCATGAAGAAACAATTATTAAGAGAAATAAAATTCAGACAAGTAAAGATTTTGGGCACATAAAAAGGCATGGCACCATGATAAAACATTTACTTGAGGGGAAAGTTGAGGGGGGAAGAGAAAGAGGAAGACCGATAGATAAGTGGGAGGGAAACTTTAAGAAATGGACAGGTTACAGTCTGGCAGTGTGCAACACCAAGGCGAAAGACAGAGGATGCTGGAGATTCATTGCAGCCAACCTTCGATGTGGAGACGGCACCTGATGATGATGATAAGCAGACAGTGTATATTGTTAGGTATGTAGCTAGGTAGGTTTTATGTAGGTAGGTAGGAGGTATATAGGCAGAAGATATGTAGATAGTTAGGAAGGAGGTATGTAGATAGGTAGGTAGGATGTATAGAGGTAGAAGGTAGATATGCGGTATGTAGATAGTTAGACAGGTAGGAGGTAGGTAGATAGGTAGGAGATATATAGGTAGAAGGTAGGTAGGAGGTATGTAGATAGACAGGTAGGAAGCAAGTAGATAGGTAGGAGGTATATAGGCAGAAGATATGTAGATAGTTAGACAGGTAGGAGGAAGGTAGATAAGTAGGAGATATATATGTAGAAGGTAGGTAGGAGGTATTTAAGTAGAAGATATGTCAAATTTTGTTCCGTTTTTCATGAGCCTTAGTAGATTAGAAAAATGGACAATAAACACGCAGTGAGAAGACAAGATTAAAGTTTTTGGAATATGGGCATACATCAGATTGGTGACTGTTTCATGGACACAAAATAACAGAAATAAAGAACCCATAACAGATTTGGATAAAACACAACTATTACTTTGGGTTTATTATTATTGTTATAGAAGGGGGAGGGGGTCTCTGTGGTTAAGTGGTTAAGCGTTCAGAAGGTCGTGGATTCGAATCTGGACTGTGCCGCTCTGTTCACAAGTGCATTTTTTCAGAGACCCTTAGGATTCTTGCAGGAGCTACGGAGTTCATGCTTTTGTGCAATACTCTTGGTAGATTGCGTGTCATTTCTGCGGAGAGGGACCGAGCTATATGTGAAAATCCCGGTGCAATGAAGTCAATGCTTCGACTTTAGACACTTTATTATTATTATTTTACATGTTTCAGAAATAGGTAACGGCAGACATTCACTTAAATTCGATGTCACAGAGATTTAATGTTAATATGAATAGAGAGAAATGTATTATACAGGGTGTTCAACTTAAAAGCAGCCCATGAATGGAGCTAATCTGGCATATATGTATGGAAATGAGAAGGTTCAGTTATGACGTAGTATAGGTCAAGGTTGTGTGATTTTGTGTAATTGTAGTGCGGGAAGGGGCGATGAACAAATGTGACGTAGGACAAGCTAGTCAGAACCGGTTTAAATGGTAAATAGACGGAGATGCAATGCGTACCTGGCAAATTTCTATTTATCACTGGGGCTGCTTTTAAGTTGAACACCCTGTATTATTTAAACAGGATGGACTCGGAGACAATGGATGGAGTCGCTGAGAAGTTCTAGGCTGACAAAAATCAGTTTTATTTTTGTACCAGTGCATGCAGTTGTGAAAGGAAATGAACGCGCCGATAAAGCTTGTAGGTATGGCTGCTGTAAAAGGCGTGCAAGCATTGGACCAGGCTGATATTATAAATTTCCTAAGGGGGAGAGGACCCATACATGATTCAAGTTATTTTTCTTCTGCGATCAACTTCTGCTACACGACTACTCTGGTGTGTGTCATAAACAGGGCGGTGCGCTTGAGGTCTTCACCAGTCCCCCATTGTTTGTTTTGTAGGGTTGTTTATGTGGGCCAGATTTCCATTCTCACACTGCTCAGGCTGGGGCAGTCATGCAGGATGTGTTCTGTGGACTGCTTTGGTGCTACACAGGTGCAGTCAGCCGAATCCCTGAGGCCCATTCTATGGAGGTGTGCCCTGAGACTGCAGTGTCCCGTTCTAAGTCTCAAGTAATAGTGGTGACTGTACAACACTAACCAGCCTGAAAGAATTCCAAGGCAAATGTGGTGTAGCCAGACAAGAACACTATGCTGGTAGCCAAAGACAAATAGTAAACCAACAAAGAACCAGTGTCTTTAATCACCACACGCTGATAGACATACTGAGGAGAAAATTAGAGCACTTATGGACTAATTGGTTCGACGTGCAGTGATAATGACCCGAAGATCATGGAGGCAAAAGAGAGCACAGGGGGGCAGAAAGAACATCATTTGTGTCAGCTCAGGTCTCCAGTTTTACCTGCAGCAACTGTGGCAAGAATTGCCACTCCAGAATAGGCCGTTACAGCCACAAGAAACGTTGTGATCCAGCACAGAACAAACTACGTAACGCAAAACCTATTGTTTCCTGAGACAAAGAGGCTAATGATGAAGATGATGATGATCCGACGACTAAACTAAACTAAACTAAATACAGAAATCATTCAGGGATCATTTGTAAATTCATTTAGTCCCAGACAGGAAGCGATAAACATCACTTGACACCAGGCGGTGCTTTCAGACTGTTTTATAGTTGTCTTATGATTTCATACACACAACGTGATTCTAGATATCCCAGAAGGAAATGCGCTCTCTAGTAGCTTATCAGACACGAAAGACTTTGCAGCAGCCTACTGTACAATAGTTTGTTTAACATAACCATGTTTGTATTATCATTTGTCAAACTTATCATGCATCTAATACTATGAAAACAAATACATAAGAAAAAAAAAGCACGGAAGTTACTATCAGGTTGATAATAACAAAGCCAGGGGTCTGTATGTCTGGTGTTGAGGTAAGATTCTCGAATCTAGCTTTAAAGGTACTGTGTTCGTTCCCTGCCCCTGTGTTAACGGGGCTCGCAAGGGGAGCAAAGAATAGTAACACTGCGACCTACATAGCATGTCGTAAGAGGCGACTGAGGTAAGGGCATAGAGAAGCTAACCTAGTAAATAAAATCATCGCAGAAATTGGATGTGCTGGCCTACTTTTAGACGCATAACTGACACAATGTACAATCGCTCTTAAGCTCAGATCACATTAAATCACAAAGAGTGGTTAACAAGTTGTCTATGTGGGGCGCTCAAAGAAGAAAAGAAGTTCCCGCGTCTAGCTATCGGAGTATTTTCCAAAGATCCCTGATCTCAACGTCTCAGTTCAATCCGGAGAGGGACGATAAAACTTAGGCCCCGTATTCAAGCTATGCAACGTAAAATAACATGTGGCTGTTTAAAATCGAAATAAAATAGGCTGCAATGCTCTGCGAATGCTTCTTTTTTTCAATTGTTAAACCTACAACAATTATCATCATCATTAAATTACATCTGGGATACTCATCTAACCTTCTTTATTGAGTTTGTAGTATGTACCATCTTTTTGTTGAACAGAGTGATCTCTCGTCCATTTGTTCTTGTAGCCATTTGTATCACTGCTTTTGTTTAATAATAAGTCAATAACACTATATTGTTATATTGTCTCACGCAAGGGAAGCAAAGAATAGTACAACTGTCGTAAGAGGAGACTGATGTAGGACCTAGGGTAGCTACCCTAGTAAATAGGGGCATCGCAGAACTCAGATGTAATGACCTTCTTGTAGGCGCATAACTGGCACAACGTACAATCGCTTAGGCTTACATCACATACAAATCACAAAGAATGGTTAACATGTGGTCGATATGTAGCGTTTAAATAAAAAGTTATATTGTTTAGAAAACAACTGAGTATGTGATTGTGCATTTAGTTGCGTGTGGGTGTGTATATCCGTTCGTATAGGTATTTATCTTCTTCTTCTGCGTTCTCACTAGATTGTGATTTCGGATTCTCTAATAAAGGCAGACGTCTGCCTCAGATTATCAGCGACACCATACAGTTTGTCTTCTGCGTTCTCACTAGATTCGGATTTCGGATTCTCTAATAAAGGCAAACATCTGTCTCCTATTATCAGCCACACCATACAGTTTGTCTTCTGCGTTCTCACTAGATTGTAATTTCGGATTTTCTAATAAAGGCAGACGTCTGCCTCAGATTATCAGCCACGCCATACAGTTTGTCTTGGACGCTAGTGTAAGTGAGCAACCTCTTTCTTGTCAAGTCTGCATACTGGGGGCAATTCAGTAGGATATAGTTCCTACGATTTCTACTTCCCTGTTTGTGCCGACCTCTTCTCGCAATAAGTTTTGTCCACCTTCGTGATGGTAGGTCTGACATTCTTACTGTGGGGCTAAATCTCTGAGACAGATTGGTGACTCCGTTATCCCATTCCTTATTGTGAGGGGCGTTGCACCATGTTATGCGCCTTACGGCCTGGTGCATCCGTTTTCTGCAAGCATTTGTTTCGGGTTAGCATTTCCTAGCGGACACATGCATCCGATTTCATCCAAACCTCCTTAGTCGCCTCTTACGACATACGTGACAGGTAACAGTGGTTCTATTCTTTACACCCCAAAATTGGGCCCCGGTAACCACTCGGGCGATAGGTATTTATGAATACATGTGTGTTTATGGATACATGTGTGTTTATGGATACATGTGTGTTTATGGATACATGTGTGTTTATGGATACATGTGTGTTTATGGATACATGTGTGTTTATGGATACATGTGTGTTTATGGATACATGTGTGTTTATGGATACATGTGTGTGTCCAAACGTTTTGGAAAGGAATAGGGGGTGGGGTAGATTACCCTGGAATATTGCATTTTTATAAAACAATTTAATGCGAATCTGTTCTTCATTTTCGCGTTGTAATCTACAAACAAAAATTTTAGAAAATTCATTTTGCACCCCCCATAGAAAAATGTATTTGGACGCCCATGTTTGTGTTCGTGTGTACATATTGAAACAACACTTAACCATAGGTGGCGACACAGCAATTCTAGCTTTATTTTAAAAGAAACACTAGTAAATATTTCTTCCTACCAGCAGCCATACATTTATTGTCACTGTATCATGTTTCCCTAAAACAACAGCAGTTATAAATTGCAAATAAATATAACCGCATTCCAGAAACACAGAGAAAGTAAAGATTTTTCTCCATCACTTGTTCTGTGCCTCAAAATTTATTTTTTTATTAATACAGAAACGGAGATATCGCAAGGATCAGAATGCGCACCACGGGTTGTTCTTAAAATCTGGAACTCGAATATCTCGTTTGGTTTACTAATCGTTTCAAACAGGAGTCGGGAGACGTTTTGATAACGGCCAGGACAAAATACAACAGGGCGTTAGCTTGCGTCTCAAAGTGTGAACGTTCAGCGGTTCTCAGATTTGTATGGGGGTATATGCTTGTCTTTTCTTTCTATGTGGACTTTGTTTACTAAATTAACATTTAATAACTGGTTAGACGCAACTGGGTGGAGGTACTGGTACAGACAATGATCAGAGAAATCACCTTTATTTTTGTCCCTGGGCACGCAGGAGTTAGGGGTAATGAACGAGCTGATAGATTGGCTGGCTGGCTTAGCTACAATATCAGAGGGGGCTGCAATGGATCGAAGTGACATTCTTCAAGCATTGAGAGAGTCTTTCCCCGAACAGAGGAGTTTCAGGGCTGTGAATCCCACTCGCTGACCCGATTGAAAGAGATGGGTGTCAATATTGGTGCAGCCCGAAAAGAACGACATACTAAATATGCAAAGAGATTGATTAATCAACATCGAACTGGCGTGTTGGGTAGCTGGACTCTGCTGGATTTGCTGAGGCGGAGATCGGAGCACCTATGGACATGTCCGGAGTGCTATGATAATAGTCCTCATATAACTGATAACTGATAACTGATAACTGGTTAGATAAAATCCACGAAGTGCGTCTTCTTCTTCTTCGAACGCTCCATATCGAGCACTTGTTATTAACCACTCTGTGTGATTTGTATGTGATCTGAGCCTAAGAGCGATTTACGTTGTGTCAGTTATGCGCCTACAAGTAGGTCAGCACATCCGATTTCTGCAATGCTTTTTATTTACTAGGTAGCTTCCCTAGGTCCTATATCAGTAGCCTCTTACAACATGCCTTGTAGGTTGCAGCGGTACTATTCTTTGCTTCCCTTACGGGACCCGGCACCCCACAGGCGCATGTACATGTAATAATTATGATCCGAATTTTGATCGATACCTCAAACGGGAAGTATAACTAGTGATGTCTTCACATGTACGTTATTTTATTTCGTATACTACTACTATAGTCCGTTCAGCAAGTCGCGCCCACAGTCGAATGCGAATTACAGCAAAACCGTCTTCTTCTTCTTCTTCCAACGTTTTCAGACATCGATTTCTATACTTTTAAAGTAGTCAATTGTCAATCGAAGTCCATCTCCGTATAGCTTGTCTTGGACTGATATGGGGATTGGCCATGTGTTTTCTCTCTGTTCCGTGTATGTTGGACATTCTTGCAGTATGTGTATCTCTGTCATTCTTGCTGGTGCTACATGTTCATATGTCAGAAGGGCCTATTTTGTAGCGAAATTTTGCACCCAATATTAGAATTATACCGACGTAAATCTATGATGGAAGAAATTGCTAGCAGTATTGGGAGATCAAAAGTGGTCATGTTAGAAATCCCAGTATATTTCAACACCTCATTGTTTATTACTTTATAATTCCAGAAGATCCGAAGTGTACGCCACATACATCTTTAGTATTTGTTCATTTGCTTTTTATCAAATAAAATTCATGAAGCACAATAGCCCATTTTTATTGCTCTCCTTCTTGATTTTATTATTCTCTTATATTGTAGAAAAGAACAGACACAGCGGCGTACAATGTATATTATAAAATGGGGCAAAGACAGATTATGTATAAAGCTAGAAACTATATTATACAAAACAAACTGCAACAGAAACAACCAAAGTAGACGCTGAGTAGTGTAAGCGGATAAACGAAGTTGGGTCTCAATCAGAGCCGTGCCTTGCTATGATACAGAGAGGCGGCCGCATCAGGCGACACCGTAAGGGGGGATGGCATAAGTAGCGAAATTAAAAGTCTTTTAAAAGAAAAAACATTTAAGGGCGACACTTCGAAGACTTGCATCATACTGAGCAAATATACCGCACGGCCCTGGTTTCAATGGCGAAGTGGTTAAATCGTTTGCCTGTCATACTGAAGGTTGTGGGCTCGAATCCGGACAGAGACATGTGCAATTTTTTCATGAGCATTTTTCATGAGCAATCTCAAGGATTGTTGTCGGAGCTACAGAGTTCGTGCTTTATGTAATGCTCTCTGCAGTTGACATGCCATCTCCACCAACAGGGACGGATCCATATGAGGAAATCCAGTGCATTGAAGTCAATCCATCGCATTTGGACCCTTTAACCAGCAATAGCGTCTTAGATGTAAGGAGATAAACAGCAGTAGTGTCTCAGATGTATTTTAAGGAGATAAACAGCAGTAGTGTATTAGATATAAGGAGATAAACAGCAGTAGTGACTCTAGAAGTAAGGAGATAAACAGCAGTAGTGTCTCAGATGTATTTTAAGGAGATAAACAGCAGTAGTGTATTAGATATAAGGAGATAAACAGCAGTAGTGACTCTAGAAGTAAGGAGATAAACAGTAGTAGTGACTTAGATGTAAGGAGATAAACAGCAGTAGTGACTTAGATATAAGGAGATAAACAGCAGTAGTGTATTAGATATAAGGAGATAAACAGCAGTAGTGACTTAGATGTAAGGAGATAAACAGCAGTAGTGACTTAGATGTAAGGAGATAAACAGCAGTAGTGTCTTAGATGTAAGGAGATAAACAACAGTAGTGTCTTAGATGTAAGGAGATAAACAGCAGTAGTGACTCTAGAAGTAAGGAGATAAACAGCAGTAGTGTCTCAGATGTAAGGAGATAAACAGCAGTAGTGTCTCAGATGTATTTTAAGGAGATAAACAGCAGTAGTGTATTAGATATAAGGAGATAAACAGCAGTAGTGACTCTAGAAGTAAGGAGATAAACAGTAGTAGTGACTCTAGAAGTAAGGAGATAAACAGTAGTAGTGACTCTAGAAGTAAGGAGATAAACAGCAGTAGTGACTTAGATGTAAGGAGATAAACAACAGTAGTGTCTTAGATGTAAGGAGATAAACAACAGTAGTGTCTTAGATGTTAGGAGATAAACAACAGTAGTGACTCTAGAAGTAAGGAGATAAACAGCAGTAGTGACTTAGATGTAAGGAGATAAACAGCAGTAGTGTCTCAGATGTATTTTAAGGAGATAAACAGCAGTAGTGTATTAGATATAAGGAGATAAACAGCAGTAGTGACTCTAGAAGTAAGGAGATAAACAGTAGTAGTGACTCTAGAAGTAAGGAGATAAACAGCAGTAGTGACTTAGATGTAAGGAGATAAACAGCAGTAGTGACTTAGATGTAAGGAGATAAACAACAGTAGTGTCTTAGATGTAAGGAGATAAACAACAGTAGTGTCTTAGATGTAAGGAGATAAACAGCAGTAGTGACTCTAGAAGTAAGGAGATAAACAGCAGTAGTGACTTAGATGTAAGGAGATAAACAGCAGTAGTGTCTCAGATGTATTTTAAGGAGATAAACAGCAGTAGTGTATTAGATATAAGGAGATAAACAGCAGTAGTGACTCTAGAAGTAAGGAGATAAACAGTAGTAGTGACTCTAGAAGTAAGGAGATAAACAGTAGTAGTGACTCTAGAAGTAAGGAGATAAACAGCAGTAGTGACTTAGATGTAAGGAGATAAACAGCAGTAGTGACTTAGATGTAAGGAGATAAACAACAGTAGTGTCTTAGATGTAAGGAGATAAACAACAGTAGTGACTCTAGAAGTAAGGAGATAAACAGCAGTAGTGACTTAGATGTAAGGAGATAAACAGCAGTAGTGACTCTAGAAGTAAGGAGATAAACAGCAGTAGTGACTCTAGAAGTAAGGAGATAAACAGCAGTAGTGTCTTAGATGTAAGGAGATAAACAGCAGTAGTGTCTTAGATGTAAGGAGATAAACAACAGTAGTGTCTTAGATGTAAGGAGATAAACAACAGTAGTGACTTAGATGTAAGGAGATAAACAGCAGTAGTGTCTTAGATGTAGGGAGATAAACAGCAGTAGTGTCTTAGATGTAAGGAGATAAACAACAGTAGTGTCTTAGATGTAAGGAGATAAACAACAGTAGTGACTTAGATGTAAGGAGATAAACAGCAGTAGTGACTTAGATGTAAGGAGATAAACAACAGTAGTGACTTAGATGTAAGGAGATAAACAACAGTAGTGTCTTAAATGTAAGGAGATAAACAGCAGTAGTGTCTTAGATGTAAGGAGATAAACAACAGTAGTGACTTAGATGTAAGGAGATAAACAACAGTAGTGACTTAGATGTAAGGAGATAAACAGCAGTAGTGTCTTAGATGTAAGGAGATAAACAGCAGTAGTGACTTAGATGTAAGGAGATAAACAACAGTAGTGTCTTAGATGTAAGGAGATAAACAACAGTAGTGACTTAGATGTAATGAGATAAACAGCAGTAGTGTCTTAGATGTAAGGAGATAAACAGCAGTAGTGTCTTAGATGTAAGGAGATAAACAACAGTAGTGTCTTAGATGTAAGGAGATAAACAGCAGTAGTGTCTTAGATGTAAGGAGATAAACAAAGTAGTGGCACAGATGTAAGGAGATAAACAACAGTAGTGTCTTAGATGTAAGGAGATAAACAACAGTAGTGCATGATGTAGGAGATAAACAACAGTAGTGACTTAGATGTAAGGAGATAAACAGCAGTAGTGTCTTAGATGTAAGGAGATAAACAGAGTAGTGACTCTAGAAGTAAGGAGATAAACAGCAGTAGTGACTTAGATGTAAGGAGATAAACAGCAGTAGTGTCTCAGATGTATTTTAAGGAGATAAACAGCAGTAGTGTATTAGATATAAGGAGATAAACAGCAGTAGTGACTCTAGAAGTAAGGAGATAAACAGTAGTAGTGACTCTAGAAGTAAGGAGATAAACAGTAGTAGTGACTCTAGAAGTAAGGAGATAAACAGCAGTAGTGACTTAGATGTAAGGAGATAAACAGCAGTAGTGACTTAGATGTAAGGAGATAAACAGCAGTAGTGTCTTAGATGTAAGGAGATAAACAACAGTAGTGTCTTAGATGTAAGGAGATAAACAACAGTAGTGTCTTAGATGTAAGGAGATAAACAGCAGTAGTGTCTTAGATGTAAGGAGATAAACAGAAGTAGTGGCACAGATGTAAGGAGATAAACAACAGTAGTGTCTTAGATGTAAGGAGATAAACAACAGTAGTGGCATAGATGTAAGGAGATAAACAACAGTAGTGACTTAGATGTAAGGAGATAAACAACAGTAGTGACTTAGATGTAAGGAGATAAACAGCAGTAGTGTCTTAGATGTAAGGAGATAAACAGCAGTAGTGACTCTAGAAGTAAGGAGATAAACAGCAGTAGTGACTTAGATGTAAGGAGATAAACAGCAGTAGTGTCTCAGATGTATTTTAAGGAGATAAACAGCAGTAGTGTATTAGATATAAGGAGATAAACAGCAGTAGTGACTCTAGAAGTAAGGAGATAAACAGTAGTAGTGACTCTAGAAGTAAGGAGATAAACAGCAGTAGTGACTTAGATGTAAGGAGATAAACAGCAGTAGTGACTTAGATGTAAGGAGATAAACAGCAGTAGTGTCTTAGATGTAAGGAGATAAACAACAGTAGTGTCTTAGATGTAAGGAGATAAACAACAGTAGTGTCTTAGATGTAAGGAGATAAACAGCAGTAGTGACTTAGATGTAAGGAGATAAACAGCAGTAGTGACTCTAGAAGTAAGGAGATAAACAGCAGTAGTGACTTAGATGTAAGGAGATAAACAGCAGTAGTGACTTAGATGTAAGGAGATAAACAGCAGTAGTGACTCTAGATGTAAGGAGATAAACAGCAGTAGTGACTCTAGAAGTAAGGAGATAAACAACAGTAGTGTCTTAGATGTAAGGAGATAAACAGCAGTAGTGGCACAGATGTAAGGAGATAAACAACAGTAGTGTCTTAGATGTAAGGAGATAAACAACAGTAGTGGCATAGATGTAAGGAGATAAACAACAGTAGTGACTTAGATGTAAGGAGATAAACAGCAGTAGAGGCCCATAGCTCCTACTGAAGCTTACAAAAAAAATTAAGTATTATGATTTCTACAGTATTCATGATTTATTGTACAATTTGAAGGAAAAACAACACGCTGCAACAAAATCAGTTACCATCTAACTATCCTGTCGTTCATGTACTTGACTAACTCTGAACACACAAGAGTTTTATTATCAATCTCACTATTTTTACTACATGAATGATCAAGAATTCCAACAAACAAAATATAATTTCAACATTTCATTATTATTAACTTTATTTTTCTTTTAATATGGTCTATTGGTTTTTTTTTAAAATAAAATTGTAATTAACTGATCTACATTTCCATCATAATTGCATGAACTAGGTTTAAAGATCTAAAGCCAGGGTTGACTTCATTGCACCGGGTGTTACCCCATATACCTCAGTCCCTTTAAAACCTTTGAAGACTTTCTTTAACAGATCAGTTTACTTAAAGTCAATATGTTTAACACGCCCGAGTGGTTACGGGGCCCAAATTTGGGGTGTAAAGAATAGAACCACTGTTACCTGCCACGCATGTCGTAAGAGGCGACTAAGGAGGTTTGCTGGAAATCAGATGCACGTGTCCTAAACGTGAGAAGTCTATGCGTTTAGGGACCTACCAAACCAATGTGCAATGTATACACGTTCTTGGCAAAGATCAAACATATCACAAAGAGGGATTAAAATTGGTCGTAAAGAACGAACGCAAAGAAGAAGAAGAAATTATTTAACTTATTCCATAATTTAAGAAAATCACAATGAGTACTACCGCCGGTATAGTCTACCACAGAGAAACTACACTGAAAATGTATAAAGAGTACACAGCAAATGGAGGACCAGACAAAAGATGACATGGCTGCATCAAGAAACAGCCTTAAGAAAATGAATAAAAGCTTTAAAAGTACCTTAAAACAAGCACACACAAGATAAATAAACCCTCCCCCACACTTCTATAAAGAAGTAAATGAGGAAAGACTAGAAGAAGCCGACATTGAGTAAACAGGTGATAGATGATTTTATGGTTTTGTTATCCCTTTCATTATTTTTCTTTTCAACTCTTAGTGGACCAGATCAAAAGCCATGGTTTTACAAGCTACTTGTTTTTAGAATAAAAAACATCTTTTAGTGTGACTCCTGGTAAAAAAGGCGTTCAACTCAAAGCTATGTAATGTGGCGTTTGGTACACAAGGAGTTATTGCATAATATCAAACACAAACAAAGAAAGTTTACTATCTGAAACACAACAACTGAGATCTGGAATATTATCCAGTCCTCTGATTAGATGTAATTTAAAAATTGTAATGTGTACAATTAGTTTATCAAAATATCCAGTTTTATACAACTGGATGATACAAATAATAATGTAAATACATTTATAATTCTTTCTTAAAAGATAGCAAATATAATATTCATCATCTTCATCAAATAGCTCATCCTGAGCAGAACTTTGTCAAATTAACAGTCCTTCGAAATTCCTCTTTCTAATAGATTAGATGCTCCACTTCTGTTGCCATTATACTAAAATCATCAGTCGCACCCTGAATCTATCTTTTTCATGGTCTTCCTCTTCTCTGGGATGCCTCCTTTCATATTGGTCTTCTCTAAAATGTTGTGTCTTATAACATGTCCAAAATACTTCAACCTCATCATTCTAATCGCCCGAGTGGTTACCGGGCCCAAATTTGGGGTGTAAAGAATAGAACCACTGTTACCTGCCACGCATGTCATAAGGCGACTAAGGAGGTTTGGCTGAAATCGGATGCACATGTCCTAAACGTGTAGAAATATATGCATTTAGGGGCCTACCAAACCAATGTGCAACGTATACACGTTCTTGGCAAAGATCAAACATATCACAAAGAGTGATTAAAATTGTTCAGTAAAGATCGAACGCGAAGAAAATTCTAATTTGTAGCATCAACAAGCTTTTTTGATTTTTGAGTACCTACTGGGTAGATCTATTTCTTATTTTCTCTTTTCCCTGGTATACAGAGGAACTCTTCTGTAACACATATATTCAAAACAACATGTTTTTCTACTACCTTGTTAAAAGTCCGTGATTCATACCCATACATTGCCCTTGGGAATTTGCATGCTCTTTGTATTCTGATCTTTGTTTTCCTATCAGTTAATAAAATATTTAAATGAAAATCGTGGCATATCCTTTACAAGACTTAGCCATCAACCACAGTAAATGAGTTGTTGACTTTCTAGGCACCACTTATACGATCAGTAGTTTGCCATTGTTTTCTCAACAGTGAGGTCTATTTTTACCATTCATAAAAATCCAAGAGAACAAATTTACTTCCAGACCTGCTCACCACAAAGTTTGAACCAGGTACGCTTGGGTTGTGATCAAGCTCACCACCGCTTACGCTACAGATGCTCACACTACAATATTACAGAAGTAAATAAACAACTTTCTTATATCTTGGTCAAATCAACAATTAACATCTAAGCTTTCTCTGCACCTGGCACAAGAAGACTTAAAGGGAAAATAAACAAAGGTCCTGGAGGAAAGAAGTTTACACTGAAAAAATGTGCTTATATCTTTAAATACTTATTTTTGGTTCTTTCATTTATCTTTAACCTATTACACAATATTGCTGAGGTAGTATCAAGGCTGTCATAGCCACTACTTAATACAGAAATTGAGATAGAGTTTGTTTGTTTGTTTTCTAGGGGATTAAAGACTCTTTAACTCTTTCCGTACTCCGCAGTTGCACACAGTTAATTCAAGGGAGGCAACCAAAATATATTTTTTTTTAAATCGTAATACTCGTTAATAAATATACCTCTGAAGTCGGAAAAGACCAGCCTGTATGGCGAGGAAACCAATAAAACGGTAAGAAGGCTTTCACCCAAAAATTCAGTCAGAAGTGTCACCCATCGCCATGGCTTCACAGCGGGCGAACGCAGAAGAAGTTAATAAAAAACATATCTTATTATTCTAATTTGAAGAAAACTGGACAACCTATTAGAATAACAAGGTTAAAAAGTAGTAGTAGTAGAGTAGTAGAAGTAAAACTAGAAAGACTTGTATAAACAAAACAACTGAAATCGTGCAGTGTACGGTCCATGGTGTTCAACGGAATAGGCTGTGGGCAACGGCGGCGATTGCCGTGGAAAGAGTTAGTTGGCATGCTCTTTCAGCCTAAAAACAAGTTGTTTTTTTTACTTTCTCAGAACATGAAAGCCAACAAACAAATAATAAAATTAATTTCTTACGGAGAAACCAGCAGGGCCGTGCCGTGCTATGATACAGAGAGGCGGCCGCATCAGGCGGAACCGTAATGGGGGAGGCGGCATAAGCAGGAAAATCAAAATTACAATTGCAGGTTATTTTAAAGAAAAAAGATTTAACTCTTTCCACGCCCATTTATTTCCTCAATTTTTAAGCAGTTAATTCAAGGGAAGTAAAAAAAAAATAATTACGATCCCAACTACTTATCAATAAATAAACATATATATATTATTATATACTAAATTGAAGTAAACTGAACAACCTAACAGAATAACAAGGTTAAAAAGTACTATAAGTAAAACAGAAGAAGTAAAACTAGAAAGACTTCTTATAAGGAAAGCAACTCTATGGCGCAGTGTGCTTAAAGCTGCAACGGATTCGCCATGGCAGCATTGCGGTTAAAGCATGGAAAGAGTTAAGGGCGGCATTTCGAAGACTTGCATTATACTGAAAAAATATACCGTACAGTCCTGGAAACCAGATATAAAAATAAAGTATGTATTACCTCTCCAGTGATCATTATATATTTGCATATCAATTTCTTTTTATGTACATTGTTAGCATGAACTATAACACATTAGAACTTTATATTTAAATTGTAATATTTGTTATTCAGCTATTAACCCTTTGTCCCTCTAAACCAATATATTGGCTCACAGTATATTTTAAGATGATTCAAAGTCAGTATACTGGCCAAATATGTATACATTACAATATAACTGCGTAAGGTAAGGGTTAGTGGTTAGGTAAAAAAAAAATTACGGAGAGAAAGGATTAAATATTACTTCTTATGCAATTATTATTCAAATAAATGTATTTCTATGTCAGAAAAAAATATGATCTACATTTAATTTTTTATTAACTAATGTCTATGTCAGAAAAAATCTACATTTTATTCAATTATTATAGAACTTAGTATACTCCTATGACAGAGGAAAATAGGATTTAAAATCCTAAACTTAAAAAACAGAGACATAAAGAAATTAGTGAAAATTTGTCTATCTGCTGTTTACTTCTTTCCCTTTCCTTTCCCTTTTCCCTTTTTACCACCCTTCTTCTTCTTCTTCTTGTTAAGAGCTTTGCGAACTTTGTATGATCTCCAGAAAGCTTGAATGGTAGTTGCTGCCTTAACTACCCGATTCAGATCTCGTTGTGCTCTGTCACGCTTCTCCCGTGCAACACGCCTCTCTTCCATGATGCTAAGGTATTCCTTTTCTAGAGCTGCAAACCTTTCTTCTAATTCCAGAAGCTGTTTCTTCTCTTCAGTGTAAATCATATCAATTTCTTCATATTCATCCTGTTAGAAAAAACAAACAGAAACTTTTTTATTAGCAGATATATTGCATTTTAGAAGAAAAGGAATGAATAAGGTTGCGAACAAGACATGAACGATCTTCTTCTTCTTCATTCGATCACCCGCTATTAATTCAGGCGTAAAGTCATGACGCCTGGTAGTACGCTTCTGACTGATTTTTGCGTAGGCCTATATTACCCTTTTACAGGAATCCCTCAACCATATGGACAACCTCGCCGGCTTCCGAGGTACTTGAAGCTTATATCCTTCAAGAGTGATCGTTGTAGTAGACCTGATGTCCGTGTAACCCTTTTGGACATAGTTAGTTTTATGAGGCTATCGTTTCCTAACTTCGCCTGGAGGTTCATCACATAAGATACCACACAATGATCTTAGTGCTGTAATGGGCTAGACTACCAGGAGGATTAGCTCTGCTGACTGGTGAGGTAAGAAGACCGAACGATCTCGACCCTACTAGGGCTAGTCACAGGAAGTATCACCTTTTTGTGTTGCTTTGTTAAACAAACAATCATAAGTTGGAAGTAATGAATGATCTGAGATACGCTGATAACACAATTCTCATGGTGACAAATGAACAAGATCTACAAGACTTAAGCATGAGTATAACAAAAACAGAGGCAGTGGTTATTTCTAAGAAACAGGAAACACCACATTACAATATCAAAATAAATAACACAACATTAAAACAAGTTCATTGATTCATGTACATGCAAACATTCATAACATCAGATGGAAAATGCACAACAGAGATACAGAGTAGAATAGCTCAAGCAGAGTCAGTTTTTATTAAAATGAAAAATATACTATGCGTGAATTCACTATCATTGTATTGCAGAAATGAGCACTAAACCATTGACGCTAAATTGACAACCAACTACCAATAACAGCATAATAATAATTCCTTTCGTACCATTATACGTTACATAGGGCCTGCAAGCAATTTCTCCATACCGCTACATCTTGGGCAACTCGCTCAATCTCCTCCATGGAACTCAGACTGATATTTCTTGCCTCTCTCAGCAAAGTTCATTTCGGTCTGCCTAGGTCGTCCTCTCTTTCTTGAACCCTATGCATCCCACTTCAATGCCTGCTTTGATAATTGTTGTTCATTTCTCCTCAAGATGTGTCCAACATATCTCCATCGTTTTTTGTCTATAACAGTTTTCACTAGTGGTTGACCAGACATTTCTCTTTCATCACTTCTGAATTTGTTCCATTTTATATTCATTATTTTTCTAGACATCTATTTTCAAATGCATTCAACTTGCTTTCTATATCTTTAGCCATTTTCCAACTGTCGCTGGCATATGTTAGGATTGATGCAATAACAGCATACAAAAAAATAAAAGATCAGGTACTACAGCCAAGGGAAACCAAGAAAAGTTGGATTGACAATATCAAGATCACACTAAATAAACATGGATATAACACAACAAGGGCGACTCGTCTAACCCTGGAATGCAAATTAAAGCTCCCACCCCTACGCTTAATGGTAAGAGTGGGCAACCAATTCCATCATCCACTTGGGGAAAGAATATAGTCTTTAGATAAAAAGAAGCTGCGCCTCTTACATCACAGTTCTTCTTTAACTTAACTTAATCTTGACTAACATAAACATATTATATCTATTATAATATATTATATTATATGCTAGACAAGAACATTGCCTCAACATCTTCCACATGCGATGTCTCAGGCGAATATACAACATCCGATGGCAAGACCACATCTCCAATATAGAAGTCCTGGACAGTGCTGGCATTCCAAGCATGTACACCTTACTGAGTCAGCGACATCTGAGATGGCTGGGACACGTGTGCCGTATGAGCGATGATAGAATTCCAAAGAACATTCTATATGGTCAACTCGCAACTGGTGCTAGATAGCATAGGCGCCCATTATTACGCTTCATTGACACCTGCAAGCGTGATCTAACTTCATGCAGCATAGACAAAGAACACTGGGAGCAGCTGGCCAAAGACAGGCAAGCATGGCGAGAGGCAGTGAGGGGCAGCTCAAAAAGAAAAGAAGAAAAACAACATCACATGTGGAGGCAAAAGAGAGCGCAGAGAGCAGAGAGAACATCCTATGTATCAGCTCCAGTTTTACATGCAGCAACTGTGGCAAGGAGTGCCACTCCAGAATAGGCCATTACAGCCACAAGAAACTTTGTGATTCAGCACAGAAGTGTACTACTAGACTTTGCCGAGACAAAGAGGCCTAATGATGATATATCATATTATAAATATTATAATATATCTAGTCCTGCAGCTGTTCTCTTTTCATTGTTTTTCTGTTTTCATCTACTTCTGATCTGATGACCCTTCTCAATACAATCAATCAATCAAAGGTAGATGTCTTCTAAATGTTTATGTTGTAATAAAATTCCATACCTGTCTCTCGCCGAGATCCTGATCATACTTTTGAATCCAGTTGTCAACTTCATTTTCAACTTTGTACTTTTTCTGAAGATTTACAAATTATACATGAATACAAACATACAGCATATCTACAACAAACAAAAAAGCATATAAAAATAGCTTCATGATGAATCATCATTAAGTGCCATGTCAACAGGCGTAGTTTCTCATGTTCTTCCGCAACCCTCTGTTTCTCGTTCCAGCTATGAATTATGATACTGTTTTCCCATAGTGCCATGATGTTAAGCTGTCTAGAATTTTTCTGCCTTTGTCTACCTCTAACTTTCTTCCCTGTATCTTGCCCGTTGTCACAATGTATTCATACTTTCACTTCTCGTAACATGTCCAAAGAATGTTGCTTGTTTCTTTCTGGTGCATTGTAAAAGTGTTCTGTTGTCATCTGCTTTGAATATAGTAAACTTCTTCTTCTTTGCGTTCGTTCTTTATAACCAATTTTAATCACTCTTTGTGATATGTCTGATCTTTGCCAAGAACGTGTATACGTTGCACATTGGTTTGGTAGACCCTAAACGCATAGACTTCTACACGTTTAGGACACATGCATCCGATTTCAGCCAAACCTCCTTAGTCGCCTCTTAAAACATGCGTGGCAGGTAACAGTGGTTCTGTTCTTTACACCCCAAATTTGGGCCCGGTAACCACTCGGGCGAATATAGTAAAGAAAAGGATCCTGTTTTCATACCATGAGGTTTATTAGAGAATACAGAGATAGACCCATATTTTTTATTGAACATCGGCACATGATAGGTAATGTGGACAACATCATGCCAGCCACTTTTACTTCCTATTGCTTTTCTGTCTTCCAGTTGAAGCTGGGTCGACCTGAGAGCCGTTTGGTTCTAATATAAACTCCACTTCCATTGTTGAATTTGATCCAGAAAATGCAACTAAAGAGCAAGGGCTTAGTCCCTTCGGCATAGCGGCTCTACCTTTAGATATATCAGTTATATAAGGACTATAATCACTCTGGATATGTCCATAGGTACTCTGAGCCCCACCTCAACAAATCCAGCAATGTTCAGCTGCCCAACATGCCAGTCCAATGTTGATTAATTAACCTTTGTATATTTGGTTGGTCGTTCTTTTAGGGCTGTACCAATATCGACACCTATCTCTCTCAGTCTGGTCAGTGACCAGGATTCAGATAGAAAATAGCAACAATTGAAATATGGAAATTGAGAACAGAGTAGAAAACACAAGATAAACAAGCAGCTTCTGGAGCTCATTAACATGCAAAAATATGTCAGTTTGTACATTTGTGTGTGTTTTACCTTCATGCTCTTTGTTTCAACAACAAACTTTCTCCATTTTTTATGTCCTTGATTTTGCTAGTCTATTCTCAGCTTGAAGCATTTTCTGAAGACTTCTATCCACAGTTTGAATCATTTTCTGTCCACAGTTTGAAGTATTTTCTGAAGACTTCTGATCACTGCTTGAAGCATTATTATTCCTTGTTGTGGTCTATTCCCATCTTGAAGCATTTCCTGAAGATATCTGTCCACAGTTTGAGCACTATTATGTCTTGAAATGATCTTGTCAGATATTGGTGCTGCGTGAGATATTTATACTTTTCAATAGGTTTCAGGACAAACAAGGCTGCTGTTGTTTGGGTTATTCTTGGGCTATAATATCTTGTTTGGATCTTACACTATTGATAATCACTTGAAGGTGTTAACATATGTTCACTGAATCCAGCCATTTATTTTTAATAAATATTTGTGTGCTGATACCTTTGGTTTACTTACTTATTCATCTCCATTCCTCATGGAGCATAAGGCATCAACAGCTGTTCACCTCCATTCCCTGCCTCTGGCCACTCTCTCCATGACCTTTCAGGGTAGTCCAGTCTCCCTCAGTTTCTCAATAAGACTCAATTTCAAGGTATGTTTAATGTGTCCTCTTTTCCGGTTTTTTTGCGTGCACTACTCAAGCAATTGTTCAGTAAAATACAAATGCGTCCTCTACAGTGCGTGTTCAGCCCATCGCCACCCTCTCCTCCAAACCTGGGTAACCATGGGCTCCTGTCCTGCAGTTCTGTGTTTGCAGTTCTGCCTTACCATCTCAGTCTGAGAATACAAGCCACTTTTAATTAATCTTGTAAACATTGCTCTTGACTCCATATTTAGTGGCAATTAGTGAGCAACACTAAAAACAAAACTAGAATAATCATGAAGAAATATACCATAATAATTCATTAGTTATAATTCGATATCACTCACAGCTCTCAAATCTGCTTCAACTTCCCTGTGCTCAGTAATATAGCTGTTAAGTTGTACTTGAAGCAAGTCAATTTCAGTTTGAAGTCTTTGGATTTTCTGATCGCTGGTTTTCGAATCTGACATTTCTTGTTTTTCTGCCTCAGCCTTTGCCCGGCGAATACTTTCATCCGAGAATTTTTCAATTTGGTGAAGGTCTGTTTGAAGATGTCTGATCATGTCATTGTTCTTGCGAATCTGTATATAATGATTACACAAAATGTTTATTTAAACAATTTGATATATTTGTCTAAAGAAATGTTAAAAAAGTATTTGTAACCAAAAAGTAATTTTTAAAAGCTATCCCAGATAAAATGTAATATTCTTCTTCTTCTTGTATTTGCCAGCTATGAATTCAGGTGCAGTCAGGGCGATTTGCATAGCGTTTCTGGCTGATTTTTGTGTGAAGGCATGCTTTCCTTCCTATCAGTGTCCCCTGCCATACAGGCATGTGTTCTCCGACTTTAGAGGTAAATAATATTATAAAAGTAATTCTTTTTCAAGAAATGTGCAAAATAGATGTCTCCAATGGTATATAATTTTTTCCATGTTCAATATTATTTGAAAACTTAACATCACAGAAAGGAAGTGAGATAATTCTTCAACCATAGCTTCTATAAGTAGTCAAATAAATGTGGAATATTGTAAACTTTCAAATTAATGAATTAAAGCCAAATACAAAACCACAAAGTGTTTTTTTTTAATGCATGCTTTGATTCCAGAAAAAGAGATAACTGACGAACATGTTATGGAGGTTTTAAAGGTTTAAAGGAGGTTTTAAAGCCGAAGGATTGACTTCATTGCACAGGGTTTTACCCCATACGGCTCAGTCCCTCTCCGCAGAAATGGCATGACACCTTCCAAGAGTATTGCACAAAGCATGAACTCCGTAGCTCTAAGCAACAATCCCTTAATGCTTTAAAAATTCAACTCACCATCCAATTCTGATTTTATTTAAGAACTTTATTCATATAATCTCGAGTGATTACGGGCCCAATTTGGGGTGTAAAGAATAGAATCACTGTTACCTGCCACGCATGTCATAAGAGGCGACTAAGGAGGTTTGACTGAAATCGGATGCACATGTCCTACTATAGAAGTCTATGAGTTTAGGTGCCTACCAAACCAATGTGTAACGTATACACGTTCTTGACAAAGATCAAACACCACAAAGAGTGATTAAAATTGGTCGTAAAGAACGAACTCAAAGAAGATTCATATAATAATTATATACTTTATCCAATACCAAGGTAGACAAGCACCAGGACACAAAGTGATTGCTATCAATATTTTGATTGCAAATGAAATTCAGTGAGCAAATATGTTTTATAATAAAACCATGCGTTCTGTTCTGTATGTAATGTTATTTACCCAAGGCGAATCTATACAAAATCTCAAGTTTTATATATATTGTACAAAAACTTTCTAAAAATCAATCAATTGTCCTGTATTCAAATTTACTGATTTTGTATCAGAACATCTAAACCAAAGCTGAAGAGTCTTGATCAGGATTCAAATTTACTGATTTTCTGCATCAGAACACATCTAAAGCCAAAGCTGAAGGATTGATTTCATTGCATCAGGTTTCTACCCCATAAAGCTTGATCTTTCTCCCGGTGATCGTGAGAGAGAGATCCTTCTCCAGAGAAGTGGCATGCCACCTGTCAAGAGTATTACACAAAGCATGAACTCTGTAGCTCCGGCAACAATCCTAGGGATCTCTGGACTAAATGTACTTGTGAACAGAATGGTGTAGTGCGGATTCGAACCCATGTTCTTTGGAACACAAGGCAAGGGCTTAGCCACAGAGACCACCCTCTCTTCTTCCCTAATAGTCTACTAAATCCAGGTTTACTGTATTAAGAACAAAGAAGGTCAGTAAGTACTAAAAAAGATTTCAGAATACTGAAATAAAATAATTTACCCCCTCATCTCTGTCTAGAATTGCCTCTGCAAGTTCTTTCTCCAGTCTATCAATGACAATCTTGTTGTGAGTCTCTCTTCTCGATATGTCTTCAAGATATGCTGCTCTTTCCATTTCTTCCTCTGGTGTTGAAAGCAACTTCACCATCAGAATTTCACGCAGCTCTTTCATGTTGTTTATAATACTTTGACCACCTTCATTACGCATACATTCTTCATCATTGTTGATTATGCTCATGGCTGTTGGGTTGAGTGTGAATAGACGTAGGACATTTTTACAAGAATGGCTCACCTGTAGATACAGAAAAACAAGTACAATTTAGTTGAACTTTAAGAATCTATCATGTCCAACTTCCTTAATTTAAAAAATTTTAAAAGAAACTTTTGTAATTCCAATTAGGGGCTTGATAAAGGGCTATTCCAGACTGACGAATAACAAATCAACTATCGAGTGCTGATGTCTTCGCCCAGTTGTCTATCTTGTTTGTCTGTGTGCCACAGCTTTGCCCAAATTGTATTCCGTTCAAAATTTACCATAGCACATTCTGATCATTACCTGTTCCAAACTCCTTGTGGACCAAATGCCACACTATGTGACTTTGGGTTAGATGTCTTTTTTTTACCAGGAGCCAATCTAAATGGCTTTTTTAATTCTAAAAATAAATGACTTGTAAAATCATGGCTTTTGCCCTGGTCCACTAAGAATTAATTTATGAATTCTGTTAGCTAGTGATAAAAATACATTAATGTATCTACAAAAATACATGACATTCATCAAATTTTGTTTTAAAAAAAAGAAAACTGCAGTTTAATTTGTACATATACTTGCAGAATGGAAAGGCAAACAAAACTTAATTTGGTTATGTATGTTTTGAATGAAGTAGAATATATGTTAATGCATTTTAATGCAAGACAAACAGAAGTGCCATGGACAGAAAGAAGAGCAAATATGTTCATTTTTCAACAGTCTAGAAATGACTGAATGACTGATTGATAGGGCCATCATCATTGCACTTCGGTGAGCAACCATGTGTGCTCCGATCTCGTCCCTACACAGAAAGATCTCAGCTGCAGTGCACGAACTCCATAGCACCGCGAGGTCCCTTAAAATTGAAGAGAGGTGGTTGAAAAGAAGGTAAAAATGATAAAAATTGAATATTTTGAACATATACAACACGATTCTCTGGAGATCATCTGGAGTACATGATATCAGACAGATGAAGAAGAGCAATACCAAAGCAAAGATGGATCAGGATGTCATAAAAGAGTTGAATTTGACTTACGGCAGACGCCTGGCACCTCACAGGAGGCATTTAGAGTTGCTGTCACTCCCGAGTGGTTACAGGGGCCCAAATTTGGGGTGTAAAGAATAGAACCACTGTTACCTGTCATGCATGTCGTAAGAGGCGACTAAGGAGGTTTGACTGAAATCGGATGCACATGTCCGCTAGGAAATGCTAACTCGAAACAAATGCTTGCAGAAAACGGATGCACCAGGCCGTAAGTTGCATAACATGGTGCAACAACCCCTCACAATGAGGAATGGGATAACGGATTCTACAGTCACCAATCTGCCTTGGAGATTTAGCCACGCAGTAAGAATGTCAGACCTACCATCACGAGGTGGCCAAAACTTACTGCGGGAAGAGGTCGGCACAAACGGGAAGCAGAAATCATAGGAATTATATCCTACAGAACTGCCCCAGTATGCAGACTTGAGAAGAAAGAGGTGGCCCACTTACACCAGTGTCCAAAACAAACTGTATGGTGTGGCTTATAATCTGAGGCAGACAGCTGCCTTTATTAGAGAATACAAAATCCCAATCTAGTGAGAATGCAGAAGAAGAAGAAGAAGAGTTGCTGTCATGAGAGCCAAGTTTCGACAGAGACAAGCTAGATGATAATGAGTCAATGTGCTACAGACCTCTTGCTATACAGTGTGCAGTGCTTTTTTTAAATCTAACCCTCACCCCTGCTTATAGTGACACCCATGTGTTGCCGGGGCTCAAAGGGAAGCAAAGAATAGTAAAACTGCGACCTACAAGACATGTCATTATAGGCGACTGAGGTAGGGGCCTAAGAAGCTACACTAGCAAATAAAAAACTTCACAGAAATCGGATGTACTGGCCTACTTGTAAGAACATAACTGGCACAATGTACAATCTCTCTTAGTCTCAGATCACATACAAATCGCAAAGAGTGGTTTAACAAGTGGTCGATATGGAGCATTCGAAGAAGAAAAAATTGTTGATTAGCACAAATAATTTAGCTTCAGTCAGACCCATAAGTATTCAGTCTCTTTCAACAAGTAGTAAATGGTATGCATACTGGTGATTCCATTATTTTATGCATTCCTCCTCCTCTTCTTCTTTGAGATAAACATATTACACACCAGTTATTGGTGACTAAACTGGCATCATTACAAGCCGGGCAGATCCATAGGTGCTCAATCTCCCCCAACAGATATTAAGAGTATGCATTTTGATAGTTTCCATTGCTCGCTGACTAAACACACTCCTCACTCTGTCCCTTAAGCATCCAGTTCTACTTGATACAACAGGGTAACTCCAATACTTGCTTAACTTGCGATTCAACATCTATTTTAGTGTACTCATCCAACAGGCAGTCCTGAAGAGACAGAAGAGCATCCACCTTATCCATCTTCAACTCCCCAACAATTGATGCTGTTGATGCAAGCCTGTCTGCCCCTCTCATTACCGCAAATACACAGTAGAAGATACAAACATATAAAACAAAATTGATCCTAAATGAGAATAGTTTTCTTCAGACAGTAAAAAATGCATGGAAAAATACAATAATATAACAAAAAAGGACTACAATGGATATTTTAAAAACAGCTTAAAGATCTTGAGTGCATATGATTTATGGTAAAATCTTGCGTATAATATGCATTTAGCTGGGTTTTTTCTGCCCACTAACCATTTGTCTGCCACCATCATGCTTGCCATACATCAGCTGTTTTGGGATGTGTTTATCAGGTATCCGAGCAACGAGATCAGGCACCCATCTGCCCTGAGCCTTCTGCAAAAGGGTGTTGACATGTAGAATCTTAGCTCCTATGAGGACTTCAGTATCTAGAATTTTGTTCTATCACTTTGTTTAGAGTAGTCTATATAGACAACTTTTATAGAAGTGGTTTAGCTTTCTAGTGTATCTGCTATACACTGTCCATGTCTCACTGGCGCACAACAGCGTGGTTAGCATTATGGCTCGCTAAACTTTCCGCTTGCACACAGTAACATGCCGCCTTCAAATACAGCTCATGCTTTGGATATCCTATTGTTAACCTCTGAGTCTATGTTTGTCAATCTGGATAGGATGCTGCTAAGATAGGCAAAGTTGTCTGCTCGCAAGAGATGCTGGTGTTTAATATTAATGACTGAGTTAACTGGAATGACTTAGTTGAATACTAAACTAAGGATATTTAACTGAAATATCAAATCTTTCCTTACATGCTTTTTGGAAACATAAAGTACAACAACTAATAAGCAATTACAGGCTTTCATAAATAAGCAAATGTCCATAATAGAAATGTTGAAATGGTATGACAAGGTTGCCAATGAGGACTTTGTGGAAAGAACTAAACAGCCACCAGTGAAATGAAAGCTTAAGAAAGAACATGGCATTGTATAGGAAATATATTAAGTAGACCAGACAAAATTATAGCAAGATCGGTCTTATTCTGGAAGCAATAGTTTGTTGTTTTTTTTTTGTTTTTTTCGTCCGCTTTCAACTCAGACGAAGTTTCATCTCTGAAACTGATTTTTGCGTGAAAATCTGTTTTTCCAATTTCTTACAATGGCAGCAGCGTGCACATTGTAAATTACTTACACTGGCAGCCGTGTGCTCAATGTACTCATAATTAGTATTCCCTCGCCATAAAGGCAGATTTTCTCCGACTTCAGAGGTACTCACGTTATCGTCCTGAGTAAGACCAGGGGACTCGAACAAATGCCGGACAGTAGGTTCGAACCCGAGCTATGAGGCATCTCACAGCTAGCAGGCCGAGCTACTATCAACTACTCTAGGCAGTCCCCGGAAGCAATAGTAAAAAAATAACCAGAAGTAAATCAAAATCCCCATTGAGTAGAGAGCTAGAAATGGATATTAAGGTGTATGGACAGACATAAAAAGATAGTATAAGACAGAAAAGAATGGAAAATGCTTTGTTGAGACATGTGCTCAAAAGAGAGCTTAAAGAATGATTATATTAGATTTGACAATGTGACGCAAAACAGGATTAGAGAAAAGAAAGAAAAAGAATATCTGTATTTTCAGCAAACTGTCAATATTTAAAGAAGACGGCAAGACTTGGGAAGCAGCTAGTGTCACTAGAACAAAAGAAAATCAGTTTTGAAAGTAAGTGATCATCATTACTTCTATACATGACATATGAAATTGTAACATTTGATTACATGAAGAATAATTAAACAAAATTTTTTTTTTAAATATTTAGATAGCTATCCTTAACTTCAAACCAGTTGTATAGTTATTTTGTATATCTCATTTTCTAAAAATAACATATATAGAATTTTATACTGAGTATTAATTTATTTTTAATGGCACTAACCTGTTGAGCAACAAGACCTAAATTCCGCATGGCTTCTTGAATTCGAGGCTCGTAATCAATAATGCTGGTGTGAGATTTGACTTCATCTCTATCTAAAACCATTTGACTGATATTGTCAGCAACATCTGTAGTTGAAGATTTTGCTTTGGACATTTCTGATACTTGTACATCAGTAACTTCCATGGTGAATGTCTCTTCAAATATCTGCTCTTTATCCTCTTCCTTTTTCATTTCTTCTGCATTTAGCCTCTCATCACTGGCTTTATTTTCTATATTCCCAGCATCACTTTCCTCCTCATCATCTTCAATTTCATCACCTTCTTCATCATCAAGATCAGTATCATCGTCAAAGAAATTGTACGACTTTTTTATCTCCACAGGTTGATCGCTTTCTATTGGAACAGCATTAGCAGCAGCAATTTTTGCTTCAAGAATTTCTATCTGCTTAGCTCTATTTTGCAAAATCGCATCCAGTTGATTTCTAACTTCTTGATAACTGTTTTGAATTCTAAAATGTTGTCTAATCAAGTCAACTAACTCTACCCCTAGAGAAACTCGAAAACGATCCATGTTTTTTATTATATAAGGCAAGGCGGTGACTATCTTTACACGTTTAATCGAGTCATCAAACACTGACATGATTCTCTGAGATTCAATGGTGGACAGTTTTTTTCGTGAAGGCTCCAGTGCTCGAGCTGGGTCCAATTTAATGTTCCTAATTCTGAGAGCAGTGTTGGGTTTATTACTTGCAGAAGGTTGCTGTGGTGCAGCATTTTCTGGTTTAACAACTGTCTCAGTTCGAGAAGACATTTCGTTAACGATCGTTCACAGACTACTCTAACAACTGTAATCCAACTATCAAGTTATATTAATATAGCTTAAATATCACTTCATCAAAGCCAAAAATATTAACACATAGATGTCTAATTGATATCACTCATTTATTGCTAATATTTAAGTCAAGTACAATGTTCAAGTGTAGTTGTTTGAGCGGTCTGTAAATCATTTTCAATCCTTTATTCTGTGTTAAATAATGAACACGTCGCCTAGCACAGTCAGTACATAGAAATACTCCACTAACAACAAATAACCTAAAATAAATATTGAAATGTACTTTGTAATGCATAGAAAATGTAAACATTGACTTTAATTCTGATTTATATTTGTGGTAGTTACCAAAGTTTTGGTGTATTAAAAGACTTTATATATAATTATACTAAAATATTTTATGTTCTACAAAAAAAGTACGAATACATTTTATTATATTTGAAAACCGTTGCGAGGGACTACACGGAAATACTCTTTGCCATTCCAAGTTCAAGGTTTGTTTTCCCAGTAATTTTAAAGATGGATGGGATCGGGAATAGCCCACTTCTGGAAAGGAACCCCAGATCTAGAACAGTCAGCATAAGTATGTTAAATAAAAATACCATGGGTGATAATTTACATAAAGTAAACAAATTAATACTTGTTAATGGCAATTTGTCAACTTATATAATATATTTTTAATGAACATGTGTTTACATATTTTAAAGTAAAGCAAGAGCCAGCAGTCACAAATTAATAATAAATATTCATTGAGTGACACGGATGAATTAATTCAGACGAGCTATAACCGGTGGCTGTTTGTTCAATGTTAATTGGCATTTTAGTTTGTATCTGCATCTATGCTGGGACTGTAGCGTTTGTTATTCTTAATGGAATATCCAGAACAACACACTCATGTTGCAGAAAATGGTTTACAGTACGCTTACGGAACCTTTATAGATCTGACCAATAATGATAGAAATGGAACTGGAACAATCAGGCTGTTAGATTTAACTTATACCAGTTGGTGTATTCATTATTTTATTTTTTAATTCTAACTAAACTTAATTCATTATGTTGCACCATATGTGTTTAGGCTTTAGGTTGTTATTTACATTTCCTAAAGTAACATTCACTTATTGATTTGCTAGTATACACAATTTCTTGAATACTTTTAATATCAATTTTAAAACTAATATTATTGGAAGAAAATTATTAATTGTTGATAAATGCAACAGCTAGATAGCTATTGAAAAATGAAAGTCAACTATACTGCCGAAATATCTGTACTGTAGGATTAATTTGAATGCCAAGAGAACAGCAGAAACTGAAAACTTTTCTTCCAGCATTTACTTCTTTATAGAACTGTTGATGGGATAAAGTGATCTTGTGTGTGCATGTTCTATGGTACTTTGTAAGTTGTTATTAATTTTCTTAAGACTGTTCTTGATGCCATCACTCCCTCTTTTGCCCGGTCTTCCTCTTGCTTTATACTTGTTATTCTTTTTAAGTGTGGCTCTCTTTGGTAGTCAATACCAGGACATTCTTGTCAGGTGTCAAAACCATTTAATCTGTTGTTCTTTTATGAATTTCATGACTACTTTCACATTCAGTCTTCTTCGGATTTCTTCATTTCAAATTTTGTCTCTTATTGTCACTCCTGAAGTTCTTCTAAGTCACCTCATCTCCGTCGTTATGATTTTCTGCTCATTAACTTCTGTTATTGGCCACGTTTGCAACTGGTAACATAGTGTTGGTCAGAAAATTGTTCTCATAAGATTTGCCTTAGTTTTTAGCTGTATCTCTTTATGTGACAACAGTGGTATTAACTGTTCCAGTACCTGGTTAACCTTTGTGTATCGATTACAGAAACGTCTAAACTGACATCATTTCATACAACCTTCCCAAGAAAAATTCTTAGAATATTTTGACCAAACAAAGTCAGCAACAACGAATGCTTGACAGGTGCAACCAGAAGGAAAAACGCACAGTAATAAAAGGTAGTCACTGGAGTTGGATAGGTCAGTCAACTAGAAGTTATCCAGAAATTGTCACAAGAACTACTTGCACAGGACGCATGAGAGGGAGCAAACAGGCAGACTTAAAAAAAAACTTGCAGATAACACAGGAGGTCAATACTCAGATTTAGAGCCCCTTACGAAGAATGGCAGCGTACTAAACATTGTAGAGAGATGTTTCTTACACAGTGCAGCAATATATGTCAAATACTGATTGCTTTGTTGATCTGTGGCTATGAAAAATGATGTAAAATATCAAATTTACAATTAGTTGTTTAAAATTGTAGGTGAAATAATTGTGTATATAATCAACACATGCAATATATCTATGTACATATATATTCCTTTCATACCTTTATACATTACATAGGACCTGAAATCAATTTCTTTAAGAACTTCTCTGTTCTTTTTATTATTTTTATTGAATGAGAATGTCTTTTATCCTCTGTAGGGTGGAAGATGGGGTAGGGATGTGTCACTTAATATTTTGTAGATAAATTATGCAGGAGGTAGGCAGGCCAATTTTGATATTCATTTTTTCACTATCAGACATGTTCAAAGAAAGTAGTGACAACCTTATTTTGTCAACAAGTCCAGAGAGTTTATCCTGTAGCAGCACTGGCGAGAGTCATATCAGTCTTCACAGTTCCTCATGCGCATTTGTCAAAAATGACCTTTAAAAACTATTTAAGTAAATATGCACAGACTAATAACATATCTTGTAAAATGCAATTTAGTAATAAACGGAAAAATTTCTGTGCGCAATCTCTGAGAATTAATAATAACCGGAATATTAGACATTTCAGCAAAAGAAATTCTTCTTTATCTTCAAACGTTCCACATCGACCACTTGTTAACCTCTCTGTGTGATTTGTATGTGATCTGAGCCTAAGAGCGATTGTACATTGTACCAGTTATGCGCCTACAAGTAGACCAGCACATCTGATTTCTGCGATGCTTTTTATCTACTAGGGTAGCTTCCTAGGTCCTACATCAGTCGCCTCTTACAACATGCCTTGTAGTTTGCAGTGGTACTATTCTTTGCTTCCTTGGGCCACGGCATCACACAGGTGAAGCTGAACAAATAAAGTTATATTAAAGTTACTTATAGGTGATATTGTGTGACATGAAGATTTTATATTGTTATTTTTATATGTACAATATCTTTCCTCAATGACTGGTGTTAAGTAGCTAAGCCGGAACAATTTCCGAAAGATAAAGACTTAGTGGCTCTCTCTTGCCTTTTAGACCCCAGTTGGTGTATAAGCCCTCAACTAACTCATGTTGATGGTTATTTGGTTTGTGTAGCATAAGTTTTTTACCGGATGGAGTATCCAGTCAGAAGTCGAACTCGTAACATGTGGGAGAATACTGGTTATATCAACCAGGCAATCTGTAGTGACACTCTGCCATTTTGATCAGATTTTGGAAGTCGGCCAAGAGATACATGTAGATGTTACAACTCAGAGATATTGACTGTCTGATATGCTGCAATTCTTTTATTATGCGTAGTAATGTATGCACTACCACCACATTGTGTGAATAGCATCCCTTCAATCTCTACCCGCTTTGCCAGACTTCAGTCTGTTATCAGGGTCACCGTGTGGAGGTAGAATAGGATCTTGGTCAATGCCTACTCATTTACCCTGGTGCTACTTTGGTCCCAGAATATTACACTAACCACCTGTACGCCCCATATGAATATGATCATTCATAGCTCACTACATTGCACACCTCTCCAAGAGTTTTGGAATCTTCTAGGTATCAAAAAGAGCTCTAGAAACATCTTTCCAGAGCTACATAGAAGAATAAGCACAATCTCCTACTTCTTTAGAGTTGTCAACAAACACATATCGTAATTGGAAAAAATAGCTTGACCTGATTGATTGATTGATTGGACCATCATCATTGCATGTCGGTGAGTAACCATGTCTGCTCTGATCTCATTCTTACACAGGAAAATCTCAACGGCAGTACACAAACTCCATAGCACCAGCGAGGGCCCTGAAAAAAACATCAGCAGGGTTCGAACCTAAGCGGGAAGCCCAATAGATTTCTAGTCTATCACTTTAACTACTACAGTGACCTTGATATAAATTTGAGTAGTTTTTCAGTATGCTTTGACCCAGTTTAATGAAGGACAAATTGAAGCGGAGCCAAAGCCAATAAACTATATACAGAGATATATTAAATATCTTTAGATTATATTTGTATTCAACAAGTTTATTAGATTGCTAGTAGCATATTAAGCATACCATTGATATTTGTATTCAACAAGTTTATTAGATTGCTAGTAGCATATTAAGCATACCATTGATATTTAATCTTGGTTCTTTATCAGATAACTTGTTATGTAATGAAAAACTGATTCTAGGTGTTATCAGTTTGTTTGATACCAGCTTATATATAAATACTGTCCCCCTTCTCCGTTTTGTAATAATTTATTTATTTTCACTCGCTATTAGTTCAGATGCAGTCATAGCATCTTTCTTTCGTTCGCTTGAAATATTGTCTATATATTCAACGTTGTCTCTTGTATAAACTTCACCGTCTTTTGTAGCTCACACAGAAGTCCATGTAGTTTTATGTCAAGTGTTGTTTTGTTAGGCCAGTGAGTTTGCCTCAGTATATCATATTCGGGGCAGTTTTGAAGTATGTGCTCTGCAGTCTGATGTGCCTGTACACATGACTTAGTTGCCAGTCTTGAATTTTGTATTCATGTGCCTACGTAGTCGATTGTATCCTATTCTGAGGCACAGAATGACAACTTGTTCTTCTTCTTCTTCTTTCTCTAATCCTGTATGCCTCACAGCGTCAGGTCAGGAAGAGATTTCTAAAACGGGCCCTAGTATGCGCTTCGTAGATAGTCTCTTTCGTCGCCTCTGTTATCTCTGAGGCCCATCTTTTGCGTGGCCGACCTTTTGCTTTGTACCCATTGTATCGAAGCAGCATTGCTCTTTGGGGTGCACTGTCTGATGGTAATCTGCTTACGTGACCGAACCATTTAATTTGTTGTTTCTTGATGAAGTCTAGTACTGATGTTGTACCCACTTTTTCCTGATGTCTTCATTTCTCAACCGGTCTCTTCTTGTTACACCCAGCATTCTGCGTAGACACTTCATCTCTGTTGTGACTAGTTTTCTTCTATCGCTTTGTTGTCAGCGTCCAGGTTTGGCACTGGTAACATAATGTGGGAGAAAGATTGTGTTGAACATTGCTCTTTTGTGTTCATGGTGACGTGTTTGCATCTTAAAATTGGCGCCATTTGCCCTATCATTTGATTTGCTTTGTTGCATCTGTGTTGAATTTCATTAGTTATTCTTCCATTTGCTGAAAAAATGCTCCCAGGTATGTGAAATCTTTTACTTGATTTAGTAGATGATTATCGATGGAGATGTTGGTAGTGTTTTCTCTCTGCAATGTCATTACTTCTGTTTTGTCGATGTTAATTCTCATGTTGTATTCGTTACATGCTAACTGGAGTCTGTTGATGTGTTGTTGTAGCTGTTCTTCTGTTGTTGATATGATTGCCTGATCGCCTGCAAAAAGAAATTCATTTAAGAGTTCTCCAAGGTTGTTTCCTTCGCTGGTGTTAGCTATTTTACAAATGTGGTCAATGTACGTGATGAATAGCAGGGGGATAGTACGCAGCCTTGTCTTACTCCTGACCCTACGTAGAACTTTTCTGATAATCCTGTATTTGTTCTAATCGTACATTGGCTGTCAGTATAAATGTTCTTGCAAAGGTTGATTAGGTGTTCATTAACCCCATAGGTTGTTAGTATTTTCCACAACTTGTGCCTATCTACGCGGTCGAACGCTTTTCCTGATCTACAAATGCAACGTGTAAATGTTTGTCGGATTCGATAGTCCTTTCTACTAACTGTCTGAGGGCGAATATTGCGCCTGTACAGCTTTTGTTCTTCCTGAATCCAACTTGTTCTAGTCTGCTCATATTATGGTGTATTTCTTGGTGTTCATCTTGTGTTGGTATTTCTGACTTTCTGATTGATTTAATTATCTTTTTCTTTTGTCATGGTACCTAATATGACACCCCTGACAGATTTTTGCAGGAAGGTATTCTTTCCTTCTCACCAGCGTCCCTCACCATTCAGGCAGGATTTACTCCGACTTCAGCGTATTGTAATTTTGATCCTCTAGTCAAGGATCAGGGTTTCCGTAGTCCAACCGCATACCGGGTGCGCTCCAAGAAATTTTTGTTCTAGCTGGCCTCGAACCCTACAAGTTTCATAGCAAGTGGTCACTAATTCAGCATGTTATCAACTTCACTATTGTTAACCTCTGTAATGGATTCCATACACATTTTTATATATGTAAATGATTTGCGTGCATCTGTATATATATATATATATATATATATATATATATATATATATATATATTTAAGCAAAGAAAATTTTCTTACGCTTTTTTCTCATTTCTGACAGTATGCTGGGGTTTGAGAGGATATCTATAGAAATTAATGCTGCTTGTTGAGGTTTTTGACGCACATGTGCAGGTCATCTCTTTTATTTTCTTCCCAACTGAAAAAACTTTGATATTACAGAGATATCTTCTTCGAACGCTTCATATCGACCACCTGTTAACCAATCTGTGTATTGTACGTTGTGCCAGTTGTGCGCCTACAAGAAGGCCAGCACATCCGATTTCTGTGCTGCTTTTTATTTACTAGGTAGCATTCCTAGGGCTTATATTAGTCACCTCTTACCACATGCATTGTAGGTTGCAGTGGTACTATTCTTTGCTTCCTTGTGGGCCCCGGCACCACATGTGCGACGAGGTATCAAATCGTGAATGTTTTTGTTAGGGAACCACATCACGTTTAACTATTCAGCGGCCCGGAGAGAGAGATAAATTTATATACACATTTATTTTTTCAGTAGAAGTGGTCTATATCACACTCTTACTCTGATATTTGTGTCGGTTCTAGAATTAACCATTCTTTGGTAATATGTCGGTGATGATTTCAAATTTCTAAACAGAATTAGGATAGCCTGACAAGTCTTTGCTATCCTGCACACAATGTGGAAATCTACTGCCATCTCCACTAAAACAAAGCTCAGGATACTCAGCTCAAATGTGAAATATGTGTTGCTGTATAGCTCGGAAACGTGACGAGTCATCAAGTTAAAAAAAATTATGATTCAGAACTTTGTCAGCGAATGTATTTGGTGTATTCTCAGACTGAGATGGTATGATAGAGTTAGTATATATATATATATATATATGGAACTGCAGTAAAACTATTTGAATTTTGTCATTGTTTTTGTAATTTGTAAAACTACAGTACTTTGTAATTACGTGTTATGATAGAGTTACAAACACAGACCTGTGTATTCTCAGACTGAGATGGTATGATAGAGTTACAAACACAGACCTGTGTATTCTCAGACTGAGATGGTATGATAGAGTTACAAACACAGACCTGTGTATTCTCAGACTGAGATGGTATGATAGAGTTACAAACACAGACCTGTGTATTCTCAGACTGAGATGGTATGATAGAGTTACAAACACAGACCTGTGTATTCTCAGACTGAGATGGTATGATAGAGTTACAAACACAGACCTGTGTATTCTCAGACTGAGATGGTATGATAGAGTTACAAACACAGACCTGTGGATTCTCAGACTGAGATGGTATGATAGAGTTACAAACACAGACCTGTGGATTCTCAGACTGAGATGGTATGATAGAGTTACAAACACAGACCTGTGTATTCTCAGACTGAGATGGTATGATAGAGTTACAAACACAGACCTGTGTATTCTCAGACTGAGATGGTATGATAGAGTTACAAACACAGACCTGTGTATTCTCAGACTGAGATGGTATGATAGAGTTACAAACACAGACCTGTGATTCTCAGACTGAGATGGTATGATAGAGTTACAAACACAGACCTGTGTATTCTCAGACTGAGATGGTATGATAGAGTTACAAACACAGACCTGTGGATAAGAACAGGACATGAACTCATGATGACCCAGATTAAGAGAAGAAAATGCTGATGGGTTGGACATACCCTACAGAAGATACAGTTGAGTGTAACTAGACAAGCACTTGAGTGGAACCCGCAAGAAAAACAGAAAATAGGCATCCTAAACAGACCTGAAGATGAAGTCTTCTTGAGGAATTGAAGGGTGCTCAACTATCCTGGTAGACCATAAAGAGAAGAGCCGGAGACCAGTAAAAGTGGCGAACAACTGTTAAGACCATATGCTCAACGAGGAGCGGAGAAGAATAAGTCAAGTCAAACTGATCATCAAAAGTTTTCAAACCCCCGACTCCCCACCACCCACCCTCTGAGTGATTCAAATTTGAAACTATGTAGTATATCAGCTCATTGATAACAATACTGTGACATGTGATATAATTGCGTACTAAATGATAAACAGTAAAAACTGAGAGCTCTAGTTTCAGTCATTTGTTAATCTAATCACATCTTGGTTGGAGCAAGACTGTTGTATCTTTCAACATACAAAATCTGTTATTGTCATTGTTAAAAAATTGATTATCTCAACAATCCTTTTAATCAACTTTTTATGTAAATTAAATTTTTTGCAAAGTTAAAACTTTTAAAACATGCTTAAATTGCATTTAGAAAAGAAAAAAAAATGCATGTTTTAACATATTCATGATCGTTTATCATATCTCAGCACATATTACATTTTAGTTTCTGTACTCCGATTTGTTATCTTTAGGTAATGTGACAGTGTTGATTCTGAAATATTAAGTAGAACATCTTCTCAGTTTCTTTGAATTTATTGAAGACTGCACACTGCCTCCTGCGTTTTCTATTGGACTTTATTAATTGTTTTTGTCAGCTGTATGGTTAACACACAGTGAATTACATTACATTTTTAACATCTAACAATGGTTATATTATATTTAAACTTTTTTTGGTGGTGTCTCATGATTGAAATGTGTGGTTTCATACATATTTTCTGGATAATTTGTGAAACGAAAGTGATTTTAGCAGTAGGGATTCACTTTATTGCATATTAACTCTTTAGCTGCTAAGGACATATATATATACGTTTTTCCCATTCACTTACAAAGATGCATTAACATGTCTGTTATTATCTCACCTCTGTGGGCTACACGTTATACATTGCTACTGTCACTGCTATAGGCGTACAATCACGTTTGCGACCTAGAAACAAAGAGTAGCTATTTTTACCTCAGCCTTCGGAAAGTATGTAGCAGCGAAAGGGTTAACAGCTTAGAAACTCACTGTTAACAGCTGTTTGGAAACTAAGTGTGTATTACAGATTAGCAGCTTTCCAAAAAACTAATTATGTATGACAAATTAGCAGCTATCTAGAAACTAAAAGTTTAGTAACTAACTGTGTATAACATATTAGCAGTTATCTAGAAACTAAAAGTTTAGAAACTAATTGTGTATGACAAATTAGCAGTTATCTAGAAACTAAATATTTAGAAACTAATTGTGTATGACAAATTAGCAGGTTCTAGAAACTAAAAGTTTAGAAACTAATTGTGTATGACAAATTAGCAGTTATCTAGAAACTAATTGTGTATGACAAATTAACAGTTATCTAGAAACTAATTGTGTATGACAAACTAACAGTTATCTAGAAACTAATTGTGTATAACAAATTAGCAGTTATCTAGAAACTAATTGTGTATGACAAATTAACAGTTATTTAGAAACTAATTGTGTATAACAAATTAGCAGTTATCTAGAGACTAAAAGTTTAGAAACTAATTATGTATGACAAATTAGCAGTTATCTAGAAACTAAAAGTTTAGAAATTAATTATGTATGACAAATTGGCAGTTATCTAGAGACTAAAAGTTTAGAAACTAATTATGTATGACAAATTAGCAGCTATCTAGATACTAATTGTGTATGACATTAGCATCTATCTAGAAACTAATTGTGTATGACAAATTAGCAGCTATCTAGAAACTAAAAGTTTCGAAACAAAAAGTTTTGAAACTAATGTACATGGCAAATTAGAAGTTTAAAAAGTAGCTGTTTGGCAAAGACAAATTGTCTAAGAACAGACTGTGTGGTAAATTGACAGGTGTTTTGCGGAACTCACTTGTAGCAAATTAAAAGTTGTTTCGTCATCAACTGTAGCACAAATTAATAACTCTTGACACTGTTGCAGCAAATTTCTTTTGTAAAACTCACTTTATATAAAAATAGCTTTATTCTTGCCTGTTTATTTATTTTATTGTTATCTTACTTTGTCTCCCCATGTTATTCTTGCCGTTCTTTTAAAAGCTTTGTTTTAAACTTTCACTGTTCTAATTTCTTACACTGTCCCATTTATTGCCCTGTTTCATATTCATTCTCACCATATTGTACAATAGCACTTTTCTAGCTTGTATCATTATTTTATGGTTGTGGATCTTAGATTGTTGAATGTAATATTGTCTGCTCTTGGCTGTGTTTACTTTTCCCAATCCCCTTCGTGCTGTTTTATATTGTGATATTTGTCAATATATTGAAATCAATAATGTGATATTTATTGACATACAATCCAGGTTGGGTTGTTTATCATAGTTAACACACTGACTATCGCATGGAAAAAACACACAATGTCCAAATTAATTTGTTGCCAAGTTTTTCATTCTGCACATGTTTATACAAATTGTGGGCATATGTGGCTTATCTGTAGTGAGCTCGATCACAACCCAAGAGTACCTGGTTCAAACTCTGCGGTGGGCAGTTTAAAAGCAAATTTGTTCCCATGTATTTTTACAAACGGTAAAAATAGACATCACTGTTCAGAAAGCAATGACAAACTACTGAAATATAAGTGGTGCCTAGAAAATCAACGACTCATTTACTGTTGTTGATGGCTAATTCCTGTAAAGGATATGCCACGATTTTCATTCATATAAAATTAAGCTGTAGATTTTGTATTTCTTAAGTGCATAATGTGAAAGACATGTAAATGTGTAGATAAATGAATGTACTGTTATCATAAGGTAGCTGATTTTGAAAAATATAAATTATGAGCCTGTAATGATCAGACTGCATTATGGCACATTTTGAGCTAATTTAACAATGAAGCAAATCATGGTGCAGTCTTTGGCACATGTCTAAAACAGGACAAACAAAAGAGCACACTCTGCTGCACTTTGTAGTTAATGTGTTAGTACACAAAAAGATTTAGATTAACCCTTAGAACCCTGGCTCCCGATATTTCGGGATTGAATGTAAGCGTTGCATACCCCGAGCTCCCGATATTCCGGTCTGAGAATATATTTTCATTATTTTTTGGTATTTTAAAATAAACTGTGTTCAAATGTGACATCAAACACAACCCACGTATTCTACATAGTTTTGCGAGATGACAGATACTGTTGAGTAATTTTTTTGTACTGATTAGGTAATTAGTTAACTATTTTCATGTTGAAAAGATGTTTTAAATTTTACGGAAATGGTCATTCTAAAAGTGTAACAACAGAGCAAGCTGTTAAACTTCTTTTTAATGAATCTGAAGATGAATTAGGCTTAGAATATGATTATTCTGATAAGAATACAGAAAGTAAGATAGATTATCATATAGACAATGAAGAATTGTTTTAATCAATTTATATGCAAGCTATATGTTCAATATGAAGAAAAATCTACATATACAGGAGTATTTGCGGCCGTACTCATATATATTAAATCAAATAATTTGTAAAGTTAGTATTCTGCAAATAGATAATAAGCAGGAATAAAGGAGATGATGGGGTAAGTCAATAACAAATTATAGAGCACTTAAGTTTACTAAATTATTGTGTTTTAATATAACGCTGATATGGGCTGTTTTTGCTCAGGAGCTCCGGGGAAGGGAATTTTAAGGTATGGGTGGCCATGATTCAAAGGGTTAATGTAAGAACACAAGAAAATTATAAGTCTACAAATGCACTGGAGTCCAGTTTATATTGTTTATAAAATAGTTTTAGTAGATTCTGTCATTTTTTAAAATTTTACATACTCTTAATACTGTTTCAACTTGATAAACATATTTCTGTTTAATTTACGAAAATTTGTGTTTAATGGACCTAAAATGAAAATATGTGACAAAATATGAAATAAATTTGAAAAACTAGAAATGGAAAAGGAAGATAAAACAATAATAATCAAATATATATATAGCATATATACTTTCTTTTTCTTTACTCCAATCCTGTTTTGCCTCACAGCGTCAGGATAAGAAGAGATTTCTAGAATGCACCTTTTTGTGAGCTTCATAAATAGTGTCTTTCGTTGCCTCTGTTATCTCTGAGTCCATCTTTTGCGTGACCTGCCTTTTGCTTTGTATCCATTGTATCAGAGCAACATCGCTCTTTGAGGTGCACTGTCTGTTGGTAATCTGCTTATGTGGCCAAAACATTTAATTTGTTGTTTCTTGGTGAAGTTTAGTACTGATGTTGTATCCACTATTTTCCTGATGTCTTAATTTCTAAACCAGTCTCTTCTTGTTACCCCCAGCATTCTTCATAGACACTTCATCTCTGTCGTGACTAGTTTTCTTCTATCGTTTGATGTCAGAGTCCAGGTTTGGCACTAGTAGCATATTGTGGGGAGAAAGATTGTGTTGAACATTGCTCTTTTTGTGTTCATGGTGACATGTTTGCATTTTTAAATTGTCGCCATTTGCATTTTAAAATTGGCAAATATACATTTAACGTAAACACATATTATGGGACATGAGAAGAGACACAAAGCGTCCCCAGAGCACATCCTGCAAGACTGCCCTAGCCTGAGCAGTGTGAGAATGGAAATCTGACCAACAGAAACAACACTACAAAACAAATTATGGGGACCGGTGAAGACCTCAAGCGCACCGCCCTGTTTATGACACATACCAGAGTAGTCGCATAACAGAAGTTGATTGCAGAAGTATTCAGAAGCCTAGGAATGTAGTGCATTGAGTCCATGAAGTTACAAGGTACCACATAAATAAATCAAATGATTTCTTAGAGCAAATCGACTCCGATCATCAGAGAAACATGGATTGGATGGCTGGGACTTGGTTATCACGAGCAATAATAGTAGAGGAAATGAAATTCTTCTTCTTTCTTTTCTTGAATCCTGTTTTACCTCACAGGGTTAGGATAAGAAAGGAAAGCTCTTAACTCTTAGTAGACCAGGGAAATAGTCACTTTTTACAAGCCATTCGTTTTCTTCTTTCTTTCTTTCTCGAATCCTGTATGCCACACAGCGTCAGGTCAGGAAGAGATTTCTAAAACGGGCCCTAGTATGCCTTTGTAGATAGTCTCTTTCGCGCCTCTGTTATCTCTGAGGTCCATCTTTTGCGTGGCCGGCCTTTTGCTTTGTACCCATTGTATCGGAGCAGCATTGCTCTTTGGGTGCACTGTCTGATGGTAATCTGCTTACGTAGCCGAACCATTTAATTTGTTGTTTCTTGATGAAGTCTAGTACTGATGTTGTACCCACTTTTTCCCGATGTCTTCATTTCGAAACCGGTCTCTTCTTGTTACACCCAGCATTCTGCGTAGACACTTCATCTCTATTGTGACTAGTTTTCTTCTATCGTTTGTTGTCAGCGTCCAGGTTTGGCACTGGTAACATAATGTGGGGAGAAAGATTGTGTTGAACATTGCTCTTTTTTTGTTCATGGTGACGTGTTTGCATCTTAAAATTGGCGCCATTTGCCCTATCATTTGATTTGCTTTGTTGCATCTGTGTTGAATTTCATTAGTTATTCTTCCATTTGCTCATTCGTTTTTAGAATAAAAAACACCCTTTAGTGTGGCTCCTGGTAAAAGGTGTCCAACCTAAAGCCACATAGTGTGGTGTTTGGTCCACAAGGAGCTAAGCTACAGTAGTAATAGGAAAGCAACTGTTTAACAAATAGCAAGAGGAAAGTTTACGGATAATTTCTCCACCATGATGTTCATGTCTGATGACTTCCACATGTTACCTACTTTTATCATTCAATTTAGCATAACCCATCATTTTTTAGGTACATTAGTGACATTACCATAAATGTCTCATAAAAGATGACAATACATGTGTGCTGTTACACAGGAGTTAAGCGTGGCCAACGTTACTAACTGGCCACAGCGCGGACGGCAATATTGCCATGTGACGTCACAGGCTGAGGCGGTGTATTCTCACAGACTAACTATTGTCTGTTACTATTGGGAAACGCTGATCTAGACAATACATCTTGCAGATGTTAGAAACTTGTTGTTGGATGCATGTGTGTATTACAGAAGATGTTTTCTGATGAGTAGCTATAGTTGTTGCTCTCACATACTATTTTAGTTTAATTTTATACAGAATACTTAGATTAATTTTAAATATGATAACTATTGTACTTACATCAGCTTATGGTAGTCTCTCTTCAGTTATCCATGAATAAGTAAGCTACATGTTTGCACAACACCACATCTTGATTAGCACATAAACTAACATCACTTATCAGTAATCCACGAATTAGTCAGTCACAAGTTTGCACATCACCACAGCTTGATTAGCACAGAAACTAAACAGTATTTCATAAATATATTTATCTACTACTGAATTTTGCTACTTTCCTTTTTGTGAAGAAGCAGTTTGCTGAACATTGCATTGAACATTCCTGATTTTTATATCATTGTTGAGGAAAATGTTGGAACCGCAGACAATAAAATATTTCTTTTTGAGCTCCGCAGACATATACAGTACTGTCTAATGAGAATTTCATGTAACTGGTAGTTACAATTTGTATGATAGTCTCCTTATGGTTTGTCGTGGCTAAGAACTTATCTCCATATCCAGATGATATGAGGACAGATCAGGTTCAATTTAATACGTCATAAATGCAAAACACTGAGTGTTATACCATTTTCTGTTATCTTTAGTTCTGACCAGATGCAACTGCTCAGCTGGGAATTGGAGTGTTTTCTCTGGCACAAAACTAATGCTTGTTGTGGATGATAAACTAATTGCTTCAACCAGATTATCATGTGCCATTGTCATGTAATAGTCAATAGTTGGTGCTCTTCTAAATCTTTTCATGATTTGCATGGACAAGAGGTTTTCAACATGAAACCATCTCTAAATTTTTCCACTATTTGACAGCCAGTTAAAGGAACTCTTATCTATGGAAACTTTCTTTAGGTGAACAGTAAAAGATATGTCTTGATCTATTTTAATACTGAGTCATATAGCTGGTGCTTTCAATAATTATACAATAGAATATGTTGTTTGTCTACATTTCGGTACTCAACACTTTCTAGGCAGCGTTATTTTGTTGTTATGTTTATTAAAGAAGGTAATTGTTAAATTATACACATATAATTATAATCGTAATTTGATCTACATTTTGGTACACATTACTTATTAGCTAGGCATCGTTATTTTATTGTTATGTTTACAACACTGACAACAGTTAGGTTTACTGAAGAAGGTACTTGTTAAATTAACTTATATTATACATATATAATTACAATCGTAATTTGATCTACATTTTGGTACACAGCACTTACTATGCATCGTTATTTTGTTGTTATGTTTACTAAAGAGGTCTGTTTGAGTTCGTATGTTTACTAAAATGTCCATATGTTTACTAAACACGTTTGAATAATCCGCCTCACCCTCCATCTTGAATAATATTGGCAAGGCCAGTAGTTACGTTGGCCACGAGTTAAGTAACACATACATATGCTTAATGGGTCATTATCCTCAAACAAAGTTCTATATGTACACTGCTGTATAAAAGCGTGGGACGGATTAGCATAAGCATTCACCTATCTACACGAATAAAAGAGAGTTGTGTGTTAAATCCCACGCTTGACATTCCACACATGATGAAAGGAACTGTCCACCTACCTCCTGCACACTAGGTCTGGGAAATGTGAAGTGGCAGGCACCTCATATCTGTATGTCTGAAAAGGCTACAGGAAATTAGAGTATAAAAACATTACAAGGAACAGTAATTCCTTAATTTGTCAGATTAAGATTGCTGCCTTGCAGGTCGGCTGTGGACAGCCAAAGGCTGATGAAATCGGACACATTGCCGAAGGATAAGCACCACAGCTCCAAATGGTACTGAAAATTCTGAACGTATCACACCCGTCTTGGTGTTAAAGTTAATTTGCATTTCCTTAACAGGACTTTGGGAATCAACCCCAGCTTTTTACGCTGTTTGCCTGTTTGTTATTTTTCTAGGCATTGTTACATCCAGTAGTTTGCCATTGCTTTCTGAACGGGTGGTATCATTGTCCTTTTGTAAAAATCCATGCGAAACCAAACTGTCCGCAGCGTGATTCGAACTCAGAACGTTGGGGTTAATAGACAGAGTCACCAACCTCTAAGCCACAGACGCCGCCGTCTTGGTGTTAGGCTGTTTATATATCACAATAAGAATGATAAAAATGGCCGTAAAAGACGATCGCAGAAGAGAGAGAGAGATTAAGATTAGTTCTAACTTATAATTTCTTGTTTCCTGTGGAACATGGGAGTACAGCTGTGAAGCTTGCAGATTTATAATTTGATATATCATCCTTTAGTTTCAACCATAAAGTTCAGTTGCCTTCCCCCAACCTCCTGTTCTTTTACATCCTCACTTTTCTTTTCCCAAATGGTTCCAATCAACTGCATATCTAGTTGCATCGAATGTGTGTCCTATCCATCGCCCCTTTCAGTCTTTAATATGTTCAGGCTACAAAAAGGAAATGAAAATCGTGACATATCCTTTACATGACTAATCCATCAACCACAGTAAATGAGTCTTGGTTTTCTAGGCACCACTTATACGTCAAGTAGTTTACCATCGCTTTCTAAACAGTGGGGTCTATTTTTACCGTTTGTAAAAATCCATGGACACAAATTTGTTTCCAAATTGCCTGCTGCAGGATTTGAACCAGGTACGATTGGGTTGTGATCGAGCTCACTACTGCTTAAACTACACACGCCCACATGTTCTGGCTATAGAATGTTATAATATATACTAAAAGCTGTTCCACATGCCTTTGTTTATTATTTTTCCTGATATTGATATAGTGTATGCAAGTGTGACATCTGTTTTGAGAACATTGTCTATTTTCCTTTGTCTGGCTACCATTTATTGTAGATACAGTACTTTTTCTTCTTCTTTGAACGCTCCACTTTGACCACTTGTTAACCACTCTGTGTGATTTGTATGTGATCTGAGCCTAAAGGTAATTGTACATTGTGCCAGTTATGCACCTATAAGTATGCCGGCATATCTGATTTCTGCGATGTTTTTTATTTATTAGGGTTGCTTCCCTAGGTACTACATCAGTCGCCTCTTACAACATGTGTTGTAGATTGTAGTGGTAATATTCTTTGCTTCCATTGCAAGTCCCGACACCACACGGGCCCAATGCAGTAATATAATAGCAATAATATTTCAATAACATTTTACATATATCACTAATGGTATGGAAGTTGATAACACACTCCGCTAGGGACTACATATTGTGGAAATTCTGAGGTTCAAGTCCAGCTAGTGCCAAGAGTTTTCAGTGTGCACATAGTACCAGTACTTCGAGAACAGGAAACCTTATCCTTTACTTGGAAATCTCAATTACAAATACATCTGAAGTCGGAGTAAGGCTCGCTTGAGTGGTGTGAGAAAGCATGCCTTCACGCAAAAATCAGTTTAGGCGCACCATATTATACGTTATGACTATGTCTGAATTCATAGCGACGAAGGAGGGAATAAAATATCACTAATTGTTATCTTATCTTCAAGTACATTTTTATATGCCGTAGTAATGATAACAATTTGTTTGCATTTGTTCTTTACGACCAGTTTGATGACTCTTTGTAATATGTTTGGTCTTTGCCAAGAATGACTATATGATACGCCTCGGTTCATAGGCCCCTGCATGTGTAGGGCTTGGCATCCAAAATTTTCTGCCTACTGGAAGTATTTGAGTCTGCCTCGCTGACAGCCCCTTTCACTTGCATTGTGTATTCAACACTCTTTAATTATCATTTTTGTGCCTTATATTTGTTCTTTGTGATAAGTCATAAACAGTTCTCATCAAGCGACCTTCTTCTTCGACTGCTCTATATCGATTACTTGTTAACCATTCTTTGTCTAAAAGTGATTGTACAATGTGCCAGTTAGGCGCTTATTAGTAGGCCAGCACATCCAATTTGTGTAACGCTTTTTATTTACTAGGGTTGCTGCTTTCCTAGGCTCTACCTTAGTCGCCTCTTACGACATGCCTTGTAGGTCGCAGGGTTACTATTCTTTGCTTTCCTTGTAGGCCCCAGAACCACACAGGCGTATCGAGCGAATATGGCTACATAAAGCAAAGACAACAAATTTAAACTCAGTTCCACCTTGTGCTTGTCTAAATTAAAAGGATTGACTTCATTGAATCATAAAGCCGAAGGATTGACTTCATTGCACCGGGTTTTACCCCATATGGCTCAGTCCTCTCCGCAGAAATGGCACGCCAAAGCCGAGTATTGCACAAAGCACGACCTCCGTAGCTCCAGCAACAATCCTAGGGTCTTGGAAAAACTGCACTCGTGAACAGAATGGCTCGTCCGGACTCGTACCCACGACCTTCGACTCACAAGGCAGAGGGCTTAACCACTTAGCCACCGAGACCCCCTAAGTGGTTACTCATTGACCTCATTGAATCATGTTTCCACATATGTTTCCGTCCCTGTCGACAGAAATGGCACGCCATCTGTCAAGAGTGTTGCACAAAGTACAAACTCCGTAGCTCCAGCTATAATAATCCTAGGGATCTCATGAAAAATTGCATATGTGACCCCGTTTGGATTTGAACTCACAAGCTTCAGAACAACAGGCAAACATCTTAATAACTTCACCATATAGGCCCACTTTTGTTCCTTTCTGTTTACCTCAAACCTAGTCTCAAGACTTTGAGTTCTTCTTTAAAAATGTGGTCCCATGTGTCCTTAAATCTTCCTTTTTCCACTGTCCCTGTGGTGTCCACTGTGTTGCATGGCTTGGTCATCTTTCTTTTCTCATCTTGAAGATATGTCCAGTCCGTAGCTATCTTCTCTTTTGTATCTCTTTATTTATTTCTTCCAAACTAATTTGAAGTCTGATATTGCTAATTTGATCTTTCTATGTATACTAGATATTGTTAATTTGATCTTTCTAGGTATACTAGATATTGCTAATTTTATCTTTCTATATATACTAGATATTGCTAATTTTATCTTCTAGGATACTGAATTACTAATTTTATCTTTCTAGGTATACTAGATATTACTAATTTTATCTTTCTAGGTATACTAGATATTGCTAATTTTATCTTTCTAGGATACTGATATTCTAATTTATCTTCTAAGATACTAGATATTGCTAATTTTATCTTTCTAGGTATACTAGATATTGCTAATTTTATCTTTCTAGAAATACTCAAGTATTCTTTTAAGAAATTTTCCTCTGCATACATTTTATATGTTATGTTATGTGATCGACACATTGGGCATTCCCATTCGTGCTCTGTCCCCGCTGCAGCAGCCATCCCAAAGTCCATTTGCTCACCGTACCCATGAGAAGTTGATTAATATATCTTTTCTCTCTACTTCGAAGCGACACTGTCTGGCATATCTAAACTTAACGCCTAATTCTCAGACTTGTTCCAGTGTCAGAGACTCGCCAATATCACATAAATGAGAGCGTACTGCATTGATGACATTGACTCTGTCCTTACTTCTGTAAGCTTGAGTCGGGGCATTGTTTGCAAGAAAGTCAGCACCCTCGTTACCCTGCACTCCAGCATGTCTAGGTATGTACAGCCAAGTCATTTTCTTGAGATGTGATCTCTGATTGCTGTCCACCCATTCTACGCGCAGACTTCCAGATTCAATCCTTTGAAGCATATTCATCGAGTCTAATATGGTATACAACTTTAACAATTCAAAGAAATGACATGACTTATTGTGGTTTTGAAGAATTGGAATAATAATTATTACTGAATGTTTAAACTTGTATTGTAGTGGGCGTATGTGGCTTAACAATAGTGAGCTCGATCACAACCCAAGTGTTTAATTTAGTTTAGTTGTCGGATCACCATCACTGCACGTCGAACAAATTAGTCCATAAGTGCTCCGATCTCTCCCTCAGTATGTCCATCAGCGTGTGGCGACTAACGACACCGGTTCTTTGTTGGTTTACAATTCTTCTTTGTCTGCCAGCATAGCGTTCTTGTCAAGCTACACCACACTTAACTTTGAGTTCTTGCAGTCTGGTTAGAGTTGTAGATCCACCTCTATTACGTGAATCATGTACACGACCTCTCTCCCTTAAGGAATTTATAATATCAGCCTGGTCCATTGCTCGCCCTCTTTGTACAGCAGCCATACCTGCAAGCCTATCCGCACGTTCATTCCGCCTTACACCTGCATGCCCTGGCACAAAAATAAAACTGATCTTTGTCAGCTTAGACTCCCCAGCGACTCCATCCAATGTCTCCTAACCCATCCTGTTTCAATCTTCCTGAGCATACTCATTGAGTCACTGAGAAAACATGCATGGATAAAAGTCTATGATTCCAGCCAAATCATCGCTTTAGTAACCGCCATGATTTCCATAGTGAGACTGCTCGTAGTCACGACAAAACCACCACTGTCTTCCTTCACAACATCTCCGACCTGAGTAGTGAACGCCCACGAATTCCGTACATGTCGAATCACCGAGTCATCCGTATAAATGATTACATCATGCTCAGATGCATTCTCAGAAATTAATGCCTGAACAGCTGCCTCCACGACAAGTGGGTTGTGTTGTCTGCATTCTTTATCAAGTTTGATGCATACCGAAAATGATGTATTGATTCCTGTTGGCACTGGTATCCATTCTTCACCGGGATCAATGTCTTCAAGTGTACACACCTGTTCAATACAGTCCTCGGCCTGACCCATCCAAGATTTTCCTCTTTTAACCTATTTCCTTTTTGTCTCTTTATTTCCATGTGCAGTGATGTTGTGTGTCAGCATTAACTCGAAGGTTTGCTCATGCACGGCTCATCAGTGTTCTATATTCCATAGTAGGATAGTCAAGAAGATAGCGCATTGCCCTGCACGACGTGTCTTTAGTGCACCCAAGTATAATGTGCATCGCCTCATTCTGTATTCTTTCCAGTCGTTCTATCTGACTATGACTGAGAGTCAGGATTGCCAGAGCATACTCAAGTGTACCTGGTTCAAACACTATGGCAGGCAGTTTGAAAGCAAAATTGTTTCCATTGATTTTTGCGAACGTTAAAAAGGACCTCAGCATTCAGAAAGCAATAGCAAACTACTGAACATTTAACTGTTGCCTCGCCTGAGTGGTTACCGGGGCCCAAATTTGGGGTGTTAAGAATAGAACCACTGTTACCTAACACGAATGTCGTAAGAGGCGACTAAGGAGGTTTGGCTGAAATCGGATGCACATGTCCTAAACGTGTAAAAGTCTATCCGTTTAGGGGCCTACCAAACCAATGTGCAACGTATACACGTTCTTGGCAAAGATCAAACATATCACAAAGAATGATTAAAATTGGTCGAAAAGAACGAACGCAAAGAAGAAGAAGAAGAACTGTTGTCTAGAAAATCAACACCTCATTTACTGTGGTTGATAGCGACGTCCTGTAAAAGGATATGCCACAATTTTTATTTCATTATAAACATGCATTACAGTTACATATTATGTAATTTCGGTCAGCTCATGTGCCATCTTCATACCAAAGGTCAGCTGTAACAAAGTACTGTAATGAATATGTCATTTACCTTAAATTTAAAGATGTGAAATAAATCCAAAATACCCCCACCCCATGTGTTTATTTTATTATTATTTTATCGTACTGTTATATACAGAGAATATAAATTATGTATATTTTTGAATGAGGTCAAGACACAGAAGAAAGCTTATCATCAATATAAGAAAGAGGCCGTCGTTATTTTTCGGACATGTGATGAGGACAGGAGGTTTAGAACACATTGTAACAGCTGGTAAAATCGAGGGTAGACGAAACAGAGGAAGACAGAGAGAGACAATTTTGGATAACCTGACTTCAAGGCACAATAGAGCGTCAACATCTGAATTGATAGCAAACACCAAAGATAGAGATTTGTGGAGATCAATGATCGTCTACGCCAACCGGCATGGCTCCTGATGATGATGATGTTTTTGCATTGTAAATCCCAGATTGTTAACCTAGTCCACATTATTAAATTATATATTGACTTAGATTTCTACATCCTTTGTGTTCAAATGTTGAACGAAAATTTCAGATTTAGATTGCTTGTAATGTAGGAAAAAGTGGTTGAAACACCTGTTCATCACAACTGTTGTTTTGTGAATTTTAGCCCTCTGACTGCTAATCCTGCAACAGTTGTGCAAAGCAACTTGTTCTTAGTTCACATTGCAACAACTATTTAAATTTTATAAAATGCAAATGGGTTTAGTTTAGTTTAATCGTTGGATCATCATCACTGCACATCGAATGAATTAGTCCATAAGTGATCCTGCCCGTGTGTTGCCGGGGCTCTCAAGGGGAGCAAAGAATTTAACACTGCGACCTACAAAGCATGTCGTAAGAGGCAACTGAGGTAGGGCCTTTGGAAGCTACCCTAGTAAATATAAAACGTAGCAGAAATAGGATGTGCTGGCCTAGTTGTTGGCGCATAACTGGCACAACGTAAAATCGTTCTTAGGCTCAGATCACATACAAATCACGAGTGGTTAACAAGTGGTCGATGTGGAGAGTTCAGAGAAGAAGAAATAAGTGCTCTGATATCATCCTCAGTGTATATAAGCAAATGAGTATCATGAACTGAATAATGTATAGAATCTATTTCTAAAGGTCCAAATGCGAAGGGTTGACGTCATTGTACTTGGTTTCTCCATATTGCTCCGGCCCTGTCGGTGTCGGCAGAGATGGCATGCCATCTGCCAAGAGTTATAGATAAATTTTAGTGTCTCATTCGGAGAAACTGTGTAAGTGGTAGGAAACTACCTTCTTCTTAGCTCGTCCGATATGAATTCAGGCATAGTCAGTGCTCCTGATATGGCGTATCTGACTGATTTTTGTGGGAAAACCCACTTACCTTTTTGTTGTATTCTCTCGCCATACAGGAGCGCCTTCTTCGATTCAAAGGTACTTGACGTTTAGATCTTTAAGTGTGATCTGTAGAAAACTTGCAGTTTTAGCTGAAAGTGTCTATGTGGAGGCGATGAATGCAGTGATAATGATTTTGACAGTTAAACAGTTGTTTAATTTTAATTTCTTTTTGTAATCTGTCTTCTTTTTATTTTATCATATCAACTACCAAATTCTGCAGCTCGTGCCCGTTTGACTACATCATGATTTGTTTCGTTGTTAAATTAGCTCTAACTTTACGCTAACTCTCTCTGAACGTTATCAGTTATTAGTTTATTCTCTCACAGTCTTTTCTTCTTCGCATTCGTTCTTCACAACCAATTTTATCATTCTTATTGTGATATGTAATTTATCATTGACAAGAACGACTAACGTTAAACCCCTGTTGGTAGGTCCCTTCTTGTTGTGTATGGTACCATGCACTTGTAGGTCAGGGCTTCCGTTTTTATCCTACAGGAAGTGTTTTGATTCTGTCTCGCTGACAGTCAGTACCCCACACTTTCCTTTCCTGCATGTGTACAAGTTCTCTTTAATGATTCGTTTAACGCTTTATATTTGGGCTTGGATCTATGCCAAAGAGCCTTTTGTATCCCAGTCTTATAACTTGTGATAAAAGTATATTCATTTGTCTACAAAATTATATGTCGTTCATCAATTTTTAAAAAACTATATTAAAAGAATGACACCTTAACTCATATATTACAACAAGTCAGCTAACAAACCATTCTGGCAGTTCCAATTTTTTGATAAGACACATCACAAGCCAAAATATTGAATAGGAAATATGTTTTCTCAAAATCCATTTGATGCAATTTATGTATAATTTGCTGTATAATACAGTAGGTAATTTGTATTTAAAATCTTTAAATGCAATTCTTTAACTGCACAAAGAATTTGTTGAACTGCTTTATTTCCTACTTAGTTTCTATTTGAAAGATTATTTTCGCATGATAAAAGGCCTGAAATTACTCGATTAATAACACTCATTTGAAGAAAGCAAGTTTTTTAAAATTTATTGCAATAGCTTTATAATGTCAGAAATTCTTCCTGTATTTTGTAGAAATCGTACAGATATATACTCGTAATTTAGAACTGAACTTTATTATAAAGTTTCAATGAAAAGTGACATGTGAATTAGGGGATTATAAGATTCAGGCTGCGTGGGGAATGGCCATATTGTGGGATTCACCTTCTGACTCAACGTGTGTACTGGAACTTAGAGAAATTCAGGGTTTGTTATTTCTTTGAGAAAAAAATGATATAAATGGAGTAGATATTCATTGATTTTTTTTTTTTTTAATAATCGGTAGAAAGCCTTGGTGAGAACATGTTTGACTTTTAGATAGTGATTCAACAAAATAAGCAATGCTTAGTTTAGCATACAAATATATAGCACTCTCCCGCTCAAAATGTATATATATATATATATCTTCTTCTGCGATTAACTTCTGCTATGCGACTACCCGGTATGTGTCATAAACAGGGCGGTGCGCTTGAGGTCTTCACCAGTCCCCATAGTTTGTTTTGTGGGGTTGTTTTTGTTGGCCAGATCTCCATTCTCAACATTGCTCAGACTGCGGCAGTCTTGCAGGATGTGCTCTTGGGACTGCTTTGGTGCTCCACAGGTGCAGGCAACCAAGTCCCTGAGACCCATTCTATGGGAGTGTGCTCTGAGACTGCAATGTCCTTTTGATGCTGCAGTGCACGAACTCCGTAACACCAGCGAGGGTCCCCGATATAATTTTGAAGATGGTGAAGATATTTATGTAGGAATTTTATTGAAAAACATTTTCTAATGAATTTTGCCAGAGCAGAGGCTTTCCAGCCGCTCTTCTCGATTTTGAACTGCCAAGGGTTCTTTTTCATGCTCATATTGAACATGGGACCTTCATTTTATCGTCCGTCTCCGATAGAACTAGGAACTCTATTTCACCTACACTGAGATCAGGGATCTCTGAAAAATATCCAGATGGCTCTACGAGGAAGCGAACCTGGTACCTTTGACTCGAGAGACGAGCACCTAACCTCTATGCCACAGATCCCCCTTTGATCTGCAGGAACCACGTTCCCAAAGAATACTCATCTGTGCCCAGGGACCAATGCAATAATCTCACACAGATGACTGCCATGTTTAGTTCTGCAAAAATGTTATCTCTCCGTTGAGACAAGCAATATCTGTCCTGAATGACTGTCGTAGAGATTGGTAGATCTGGAGCACCTTTTCAAAGATAAATGTTCATTGTCTGGAATAATGCAGTGACCTCCCATATACTTCATCTGATAGGAGTATATTCCTCCCTGACAACATTGCACACCGAACATTGCACATCAGCCAAGAGTTTTGGAATCTACCGGGTGTATACAAAAACTATAGCAACAACCTTCCTAGTAGTACTTAGGGAAAAAAGGAAAACTTGTATTTTTATTCAGTTTCAGTTTGGAATATCTTCATTTCACTTCAGACATGTCCATAGGTGTTCCGATCTCCTCAATATCTCCAACAACAACCAACCGTACTAGTTTGATGTTGATTGATGAGTCTATTTATATACCTGTTGTGCTGTTCTTTTCTGGCCACTCCAATTTTTCAATCCAAACTCCTGCAATCTAGCAGATGACATGTAAATGAAAATCCTTTTTGCGGCCACACTCTATGAGGGTGTTCAGAATGTCAGCTCTATAAATTTACTGACCCCCATGATATGGTGGGAGAGCCAGCCAGCCTGTCTGCTCTCTCATTGCCATCGACACCCATGTGCACAGAATGAAGATGAATACAATTTTGCAAATTGTTGACGCTTCCTTGTAGTTGTTCACAAACAAATAAATTTTTTCAAATGGTGAACTAATGTTAGCAAGAACTAGTGAAACAAGTATACAACAAAAATAGGGATTGGCCAAATTGGAACATTAATACAGGTTGTCCTGATAAAAGCAGCCACATTCACAAATTAAAAGTTGCCAAGTACGCATTGCGTTTTGTCTATTTACTATTTAAACCAGTTCTGACTAGCTCGTCCTTTCATCACATTTGTTCACCGCCCTTTCCTGCACCATAATTACACACATCACAAAAAGACTCGCTCACTTGAACATTATAAATGAACCTTCTCATTTTCATAAACATATGCCAGATTGGCTTCCTTGATGGGGCAACTTTTATCTTGAACACCCTGTATAAGAGAGCAAAAATTATTTTCAAGATTGAAAAGAAATTTAATTAGTGTTTCCAGTGTACAAAACTAAAGTAAATTTTTTTATAATTTCAGATGACCCAGATCTTGATATTGCAAATGAAGTGGGCAACATGGGTCAGGATGTTCCTGACCCTCAAGGTTGTTTTAGCCGCCATCTCAGGGAACATAACAGAAGAAAACAGTGGAAGTTAAACTACCAAGAAGCTGCAATATATTTGCAGGTATAACAACACCAGTCTTACTTTAATTTGCGATTGTTCTATCAATATTGGTCCACTTCACTTGCTTCTTAGTCTTTGTATACATTGTTGTCCCTGGACACACAGGAGTCAGGGGTAATGAACGGGCTGGCACGGCTACGATATCAGAGGGCACTGCAATGGACCGAAATGACATTCTTAACACATTGAGTCAGTCTTTCAGAATAGAGAAGTTTCAGTGTTGTGAATCCAGGTTGTTGACCAGATTGAGAGAGATGGGTGTCAATATTAGCCCGAAAAGAACAACATACCAAATATGCAAAAAAATGTCTTTTAAACGCTATTTTTAGAGTGAACAAAGAAAATTAAACCTGCACCAGGATCAGTGAACCAGAGCCGACCAAACCCTATTATTCCTCCAAGTAGTAAACCTGATAACAAGCTACACCACTACAATCGAACTAAGTGTATAGGGATCTAAGGAGGAAGGTAAACTTGTCCTATAAATGAAGTACTAAAAATGAATGTACACCAAAGACTGCAGGTATTTGAGTATCGTTGTAAATTGTGAGATATTGTAACAACAGTCTTTTTTCAGGTTGAATAAGGAAGAGAAAGAATGAGATAAACAACACTTTGGGTGAAAAGTTGTTGATTTCATGATTACTCACAAGAACCAGCACTACATCAAACAATAGAAGAAAACTAGTCGCGACCGAGATGAAGTGTCTACACAGAATGTTAGGAGTATCAAGAAGAGAACGCTTTAGAAATGAAGACAGCAGGAAACAAGTTGGTATAACGTCAGTGCTGAACTTCATTAAGAAACAACAAATTAAATGGTTCGCCACATAAGCAGATTACCAACAGACAGTGCACCTCAAAGAGCAATGTTACTTAAATACAGTGGATACGCAGCAAAAAAACGTTCTTGTAAAATGTGGATCTCAGAAATAACAGAGGCAATGAAAAACATTATTTAAGAAGCGCGCACGAAAGTCTGTTCTAGAAAACTCTTCTTATCCTGACGATGTGAGGCAAAACAGGATTGGAGAAAAGAAGAAAGAAGGCCAGCATTGTACATGATAATGATGAAAGACTTTACATTATATTTTATATATTTTTCTCACCTGTGTGTTGCCAGGGCTCACACAGGGAACAAAGAATAGTAACATACAAGACATATTGTAAAAGGCAACTGAGGTAGGGCCCTGGGAAGCTACCTAGTAAATAAAAAGTGTCGCAGAAATTGGATGTGCTGGTCTACTTGTAGGTGCATAACTGGCATAGTGTACAATTGCTTCGATCTCATACACATCACAAAGAGTGGTTTAACAAGAGTGGTTTAACAAGAGTGGTTTAACAAGAGTGGTTTAACAAGTGGTTGATATGGAGGGTAAGAAGAAGAAATATTTTACTTAGTTTTCTCAATTTTGATCATATTTCATTATTCTCTTTCTTAGGAGGGGCGTAACAATGATAAATTTTACACCCACCCACAAAGTCATGAGGCTTTACCTGCCTACGAAGTGGCTCACAACCACTGGTTTCACGCTCTGGATTTATTTGCTGCAATTGCAGTCATGTTACTAGCTGCCTGTGAAAGACCAGCTGTGACGCCGTTAGAAATGCCAGTTGGGGTCAGTGTCAAACTTGTTATTTTTAAACATTATTTATTAATAATGATCCTCAATATTTTGCACATATAAAAAGACATAACGGGTTGGATCCCGGAAGGAGGAGATCCCGGCAAAGAGGATGATCACTGAGATGGATTCAATATGTAATTGATGATTTGAGCATGACGGCTGCAGAGGCAGAGCATCTGACCTATGAGAGAGAGAAATTCAGGACTGTTAGGTTGACCATGGCCTCCGATAACATACGGCCAGCGGGCTCAGGTAAAAATTCTAAGAAATAAAAGCACAACCGTCGCATGACCTCGCATTCCAGTATTATTGTATAAAGACGAATTCATTTTAAAAACAAAAACGTGGTAAATCAAGATTATATTATGTTACAAGTTAAGTTTAACAATAAGGACTATCATTATTATGAATATTTTTCTGCAATAAATAACCATGGACTCATAGAATTGAGTAAAAATACAAAAAAGCTTAGTGTTCTATCAAACGTATACAATAACCAGCCCCCCATTAAACAGGAATTTTTGTTTTCTCGTTTGAGTTAGTCTGCCTTGTGTTGCCGGGGCCACGGGTTGATAAAGTTCTGCTCAGGATAAACATAGTTGATGATGCTCACTTTTGTCAGCTCTTTCTTATAATGATTATTTCAGGAAAGTGATGTTGTCTGTGAACATAAATGCAGTGTAGTTGAGTTTAGTTGTTTATACTGAATTTTTTCTTCTGCTCTTATCTTTGTTGTTGTCTGCTATGAGTTATCCACTTCCAGAATTGTGTGCTATCTTGTTGTGCATTTACAAATGTTTCTTAAATAATCTTATACCGACTGATTGAATGATTGATATGACTATCATCATTGCCTGGTCACCCGTGTGGTGCCCGACCCAAGGGAAGCCAAAGAATAGTACCACTGTGACCTACAAGGTGACTGATGTAGGACCTAGGAAGCTACCCTAGTAAATAAAAAGCATCACAGAAATAGGATATGCTGGCCTACTTTTAGGCGATTAACTGGCACAATGTACAATCGCTCTTAGGCTCATATCACATAAAAATCACACAGAGTGGTTAACAAGTGGTCGATATGGAGCGTCAAGAAGAAGATAAAGTTTGCTATGGGTTATCCACTTCCAAAGTTGTGTGTTTTCTTGTTTTGCATTTACAAATGTTTCTTAAATAATCTTATACTGGTTGATTGATTGATTGATTGATTGTTTCATTCATTCATTCATTGATAGGACCATCATCATTGCACTTTGGTGAGTAACCAAGTGTACTCCAATCTCTTTCTTAACGGGAAAATCTCAGCTGCAGTGCTCAAACTCTGTAGCACCGCCGAGGGTCCCAGATGTAATTTTGAAGATAGGGAAGATATTTTATAATCTTATTTTCTACCTGTAACAAATGTATATTTGTCACATCAGTAATGCCTGTTTTTTAATCTTCTATAGGTTCATGGTTCAATAGAAATGCTGTGCCTTCTTATACTGAGTCTAGATCTAGGCATTCGAGTCAAATGGTTGGGCTGGAAAAGCTTCTTAAGTCATAAGAGAACTATATTTAAGGTGAACTGTCAGATTACTATGTTATTATTCTATACATTGATGTGAACAATTATTTAACTCTTTCACTTTGTACATTTTGTTTTTTAACTTTCATACATATTTATTCTGCAAAATATACTTACTTAGCTAGTATACTAGCTTTGCATCTTTTGTCCTTCTTTTGTCCTCTCTGCTTTTTTCCGTTAGGCTAGCAGGTTTAACTGATGATCGGTTTCCAAGATAGCGCACACTTGGTCGCTTGTTACGCTGTGGTATTGAGGAGTTTTAAGATGTCTAACTCAAATCAACTCTTCATTCTGTCTTCCTTTCCTCTTGATGATTACATTTGTAGGTTGTATACTCTTGCAGCTAGTGTATTCGGGTTCATTCTTTGCATCATCATAAAAAAATACAGTTTAAATATACTTCCGGACCGGCCCAAGGGAAGCAAAGAATAGTACCACTGCGACCTACAAGACATGTCGTAAGAGGCGACTGATGTAGGAGCTAGGGAAGCTACCCTAGTAAATAAAAAGCAACACAGAAATTGGATGCGCTGGCCTACTTGTATGCTCATAATTGGCAAAACGTACAATCGCTCTTAGGCTCAAGACCACATACAAATCACACAGAGTGGTTTACAAGTGGTCGATATGGAGGTTCAAAGAAGAAAAGAAGATACTTCTAAAGTAGTTAGTTGTCAGCCAGAGTCCAAGTACATCTCAATATAGCTTGTCTTGGACTGATAAGGGGTTGGCCATGTGTGTTTTCTCTGTTCATCGTATGTTGGACACTCTTTCAGGTTGTGTGTCTCTGTCATCATGATGGTGCCACATGTGCATATGTTAGTAGAGCCTATTTTGTACTTGTTAAACAGATGGTATCTTAGCCTATTGTTCCCTGTTCTTAGCCTAAAAATGACAACCTATTATCTATTGAGTTGGTAGTCATTATCAGGAGCCTTGCTGGCTGGCTATCAACTCAGATGTTGACGCTCCTCCGTGACATGAAGCCAGGCTGTCTAAAATGTTCTCTCTCTACCTCAATTTTACCAGTTGTCACAATGTGTTCTAAGCCTCCCTTCTCATTACATGTCCAAAAATGATCTTCTTCTTTGCGTTTGTTCTTTACGACCAATTTTAGTCACTCTTTGTGATATGTTTGAACTTTGCCAAGAACGTGTATACGTTGCACATTGGTTTGGTAGGCCCCTAAACGCATAGACTTCTACACATTTAGGACACATGCATCCAATTTCAGCCAACCAATAAATGATGATTGCCTCTTTCTTTTATTGATGATAAGCTTTCTCTGTGTCTTGACCTCATTCAACACCTCCACATTCGTCATTTTAGCAGTCCATGGGATTCTCATAATTCTTCTGTAAAACCGCATCTCTGTGGCCTCCAGAGATTTTTCTGTCTGTTTGTTTACTCTCCATGACTCATTGATCATGAGTCATTCCATGACTCGCATCTGTATGTCATTATTGGCTCTATGAAGCACTGAATAACTCTCATTCTGACCTCATTTGACAGTTATTTGTTGCATATCCCATTTTCTACAATTTGCTTTTGCCTGCCCTATTCTGCTCTTTATTTCTGATCTGCATTGGTAGGGATTTATTGATTGATAGGACCATCATCATTGCACTTCGGTGAGTAACCATGTGTGCTCCCATCTCTTTCTTACACAGGAAGATCTCAGCTGCAGTGCACAAACTCTGTAGCACCTGCAAGGTCCTAATGTAATTTTGAAGATGGTGAAGATATTTTTGTAGGAATTTTTATTTTAATATTTTCTAATGAATTTTACCTGGGCAGCGGCTTTCCAGCCTACTCTTCTCAATTTTGAACTGTCATTGGTTCTTTTATATGCTCAAATTGGACATATGTTTTATCGTCCGTCTCCGATAAGACTAGGAACTCGATCTCACCTACACTGAGATCAGTGATCTCCAGAAAAATATTCTGATGGCTCCGAGGAGCGAACCTGGTACCTTTGGTATGAGAGCGAGCACCTAACCTCTATGTTACAGAGACCTCTTCATTGGTTGTATCAATGTATAATTAACATATTTTCACTTTCTATCTAAACAGGCAATAATTATCCTACTGATGTTAACAGAATCCATTGTTGTGTTGATAAGACAAACAAATCATTTTAGAGTCACCAGGGCAGTACGTCCATTGTTCCTTGTACATTCGCATTACTGTCAAGGTGTTCGCAGGTAACATATGTTAGGTGTATATGTAGAAAAGGTTATAATCTTATAGTGTTATTGTAGGTATGCTCGTAGGTCTCTACAGAGGCTTAAGTCATTTACCTGGAGATCTGAAGGTTGTAATTTTGAATCCGGACTGAGTCACAAGGGCAATTTATTCTGGAGATCCCTAGGATTGTTGTTGGAGCTAGAGTTTTGCAACACTCTTGGCAAGTGGTTTGCCATTTCTACCAGAGAGAGTCATTTCTGCCAAGAGGAACAGTCATTCTGCCAAGAAAAGTCATTTCTGCCAAGAGAAGTCATTTCTGTCAAGAGGAAGGAGTCATTTCTGTCAAGAGGAAGCGGAGTCATTTCTGCCAAGAGGAACAGAGTCATTTCTGTCCAGAGGAACAGAGTCATTTCTGTCAAGAGGCACTGAGTCATTTCTGTCAAGAGAACGAGTCATTTCTGTCAAGAGGAACTGGAGTCATTTTCTGCCAGAGGAACAGAGTCATTTCTGTCACAGAGGAACAGAGTCATTTCTGTCAAGAGGCACTGAGTCATTTCTGTCAGAGGAAGGAGTCATTTCTGCCAAAGGCTGACCATTTCTGCCAAAGGAACAGAGTCATTTCTATCAAGAGGCGGAGTCATTTCTATCAAGGAGGTGAGTGATTTCTGTCAAGAGAATGGAGCAATTTCTGCCAAGAGGAACAGAGCCATTTCTGCCAAGAGGAACAGAGCCATTTCTGCCAAGAGGAACAGAGCCATTTCTGCCAAGAGGAGCGGAGCCATTTCTGCCAAGAGGAACAGAGCCATTTCTGCCAAGATGAATGGAGCTTTGCGAGTGAGCCATTTCTGCCAAGAGAACAGAGCCATTTCTCAAGAGGAACAGAGCCATTTCTGCCAGAGACAGAGCATTCTGCAGAGGAAAGAGCCATTTCTGCAAGAGGAACAGAGCTATTTCTGCCATGAGTAAAGAGTCATTTCTGCCAGGAGGAACAGAGCCATTTCTGCCAAGAGGAACGGAGCCATTTATGCCAAGAGGAACAGAGTCATTTCTGCCAAGAGGAACAGAGCTATTTCTGCCAAGAGGAACAGAGCCATTTCTGCCAAGAGGAACAGAGCCATTTCTGCCAAGAAGGACGGAGAACCATTTCTGCCAAGGAGGAACAGAGCCATTTCTGCCAAGAGGAACAGAGCCATTTGGGAAAGCTTGGTGCAATGAAGTCAGTCCTTCACCTTTAGACCATTTAGATCAGTTGTTCTCAAACTGTGGTCGCTAAACCCTTTGGGGTCAGAGACCATTTCACAGGGGTCACCAAGACCATCGGAAAACACATATTTATCGTAATTAAAATAAATATTGCTACATAATTTTATGGTTGGGGGTGTCACCACAATATGAGGAACTGTATTAAAGGTTGCGCATTAGGAAGATTGAGAACCACTGATTTAGATATTCTTTTAGCAGTAGTATAGTATTACTGTAGGATGGATTATCATAATGCATTAAGCATTCGCCTACCAATTAGGACGCGGGTGGGTTGTGGGTTCAATTCTACACTTGACGTTACATATGTGAGAAAAGGAATTGACCCTCCTACCCTCTGCACACTAGGAAAAGAAATGTGAGGTCACAGACATTTCCCATTTCAAGGTCTGAAAATGTTACAGGACATTAAATTTAATTTAACAGAGTATTACTATATTACTAATTATAATGCGTTTTATAAGAAAGAAAACATCTTTAATGTTAATAGCAGTATCGGTTTCCACTTGTTATTGATTTATTTATTGTTTGATAGGACCATCATCATGTCACTTTGATGAGTAACCATGTGTGCTTCGATATCTTTCTTACACAGGAAAATCTCAGCGGCAGTGTATAAATTATGTAGCACAGGAGGATCCGATATCAATTAGAGAGGATGAAAATTATTTGTATGAATTTAAAATAAATCTTTTAATGGATTTTGTCCGAGGGGCGGCTTTTTCCTGCCTGCTCTTCTCGATTTTAGACTGTCAAGGTTCTTTTACATGATCAAATTGAATCAGAACCTACATTTTTGCCAGTCTCCGATAGGACTAGGAATCCATCTCACTCTACACTGAGATCAGGGATCTCTGGAAAATATCAGGATGGCTCCACAAGGAATGAACAAGTACCTTTCAAACAAGAGACAAGCAACTAACCTCTACACCAGCGTTTCCAAAAGTGGGTACTACTGTCTCCTGGGGCGCTGAAGCCTTCAGTGGGGTGTTGGTGGGCTCATAAGCATTTGGGGAAGTTTTTTTCTTAATTTTGCGATTGAGTAATCATTAAAAATTTGAATTCTGCATTTCAATTCATCTTATGCACATCTTACGATCCATTTTACATCAATTTTACTATTTCATGTATATAATCATTTGAAAATTGACAATATATGACAGAAATATATATCAATTTTCTATGTCAAAGTAAAAATAGAGCATGGGAAATTGTTATAATGGGGGAGGGGGCGTTACAAAGTTTATGTCGTGAAAAGTGGGCGGTGGGGGGTTACAAAGTTTATGTCGTGAAAAGTGGGCGGTGGACCGAAAAGTTTGGGAACCTATGCTCTACACGACCCTGCAATGCATGTGTCAGACATTTATGTCAGTTATTAATCCAAATTTGTCAGAAATTAAAGCCTTTCGCAGTGGCAACATTGATGTGAAGTATGGACATTTAATAAGGCAGTGGAAAAACATATATCTGCTTTTGAATATAAGTGTTACAGAAGAGTCCTCCATATATCATGAACAGAGAAGAGAACAAATATATCTATCCAGAAAGAACTCAAATTCAAAGAAAACTGGCTGATGCTACAAATAAGAAAATTGAAGTATTTTGAACATATAAAGAGACACAAAGGGCTGAAGAAGACCACCAAGGAAGGAGGCATCCCGGCAAAGAGGGAAGAGAATGACCACGGAGAAGATGCAGGAAGTAACTGATGGTTTGAGCATGACGGCTGCAGAGGCCGGACATCTGGCCTACAAGAGAGAGAAATTTCGATGGTGGCAAAGTTCTGCTCAGGACAAGCTATTCGATGATGATGATTTAAAGCCTATGTGTCAGTTATTGATGCCTATGTATAAGTCATTAAAAACTGTATGTGTTTTGTTGGTTTCAGAATCACACGACAGATCATGCAGTCCCTACCCCCTATCCTTGATATGATTATCCTCTTGTTGTTTTTCATGCTGATTTTTTCTATCCTTGGTGAGTATGTTGTAATCTTTACTATATGTGTCTATTTTACAGAAGATTAAAAAGTGATAAAACCTGCTTTTGTACTATGGGTTTATTGGGGGATACAGTGTTAAGCCCGTATTTTCTTTGACCAAATAACTAATGAAATCCAACATAGATGCAATTAAGCAAATCAAATCATAGGACAAATGGCGTCAATTTTGAGATGTGAACATGTGACTTCTCTTCTTCTTCTCTTCCTTCATTTACTTCTTTACAGAAGTGTTGGGAGCGAAATATAGTGATCTTGTGTGTGCTTGTTTTAAGGCACTTTGTAAGCTGATATTCATGTTCGTAAGGCTGTTCTTGATGCCGTCGCTCCATCTTTGCGTGGTCTTCCTCTTGCTTTGTACTCATTATACTTTTCTGTGTGGCTCTCTGTGGTAGACGATACCAGGGCATTCTTGTCAGGTGTCCAAACAATTTAATAAGTTGTTCTTTTATGAATTGCATGACTGGTTTCACATCCAGTCTTCTTCTGATTTCTTCATTTCTAATTTTGCCTCTTATTGTCACACCTGTAGCTCTTCTAAGACACCTTATCTCTGTCGTTATGATTTTCCACTCATTAGCTGCTGTTATTGGTCATGTTTGACACTGGTAACATAGTGTTGGCACTGTGAACACTAAAAGAGCAGTGAACAGTTAAACAGTGTTATTGCGCTAAGATTTAGTCTGGGTGCATAAAAAGCAAATGATATACAAAAAAAATAGTAAATAATAGGAACATTCAACTAGCCATCATAGAATAGTTTAATTACAATTCCGTGGGCTGGCAGAAAAGCCACAGATTCTCCAGATTTGTGGTGTTTGTGGCACCAAACCGAAGGGTTACGGTGTCCATGGCACCAAGCCGAAGAGCTGAAAGCTCAAGTGCTTCTGTATCGAAGAAAAAAAATCACCAGTTCTATCAATTTACATCTGTGTACGACAATGTACGTTTAGACAAGTTGGAGAGTTGTGACAAACTTTATGAAGTGGGGGCTGTGCTCAACTCTTTTCTAAGTAGTGCTGTCACTTGGTGAGATCAGTTTTGTACCATAGTCGTATGCTAGATCATTCCAGTAAAGGGGATAAGTTCCACAATAGACAAATGATAGTAAATACTAAAATATAGCCTAACCCAAAACCACGATTTTTCCAAAAATATTTGTCTTGTCCACCAACAAAAATGATCACTAGTTGCCACTGGGTGGGATTATATTGAAAACTGTAGACATACTGAAATGTGCTATGAAATCGTGAAGATAGCATATTTCTTATTTGCTATTCCAGCACATGATGCTTCTATAGAAAGCCTATTTTCTTTAATCCATGCCCAATGGGCCAGTGTGAAAAATCGTCTTAGTGTGCTTTCAGTCATGTCAATTTCACTTGTAAAATTTAATTTCAAACATTTCAATTGCAGTTAATTTTATAGACATTTGTTTCAAAAGAAAGACATTCTAAAAAAGATCAGGTCATCAGAAATATATACATAGAACACAATTTAAATGGAATGTAATGTTTGGTAAGTGTGCTCGTTTCGGAAGATCAAAACATGTCAACCTTAGAGAAGGGTCCTCATTTAAGAAGATTACAATATGACAACCCTAGTCAGAAGTGTCCTCATTTCAGAAGATCAAAATATGACAGATCATAAGTGTCCTCATTTCAGAAGATCAAAATATGGCAAGTCAGAAGTGTCCTCATTTCAGAAGATCAAAATATGACAACCCTAACTAAACCAAATAATTATTGTAAACATGCAATTTTGTTCAAAATGTAATACTAAAGAATCACTGTTGGTCTTTCTTCCTCAGGATTTTATCTGTTTTCAGGTATCAAAACAGACACAGTAAGTCAAACCTGATAATTTTGTTTGCTGATACAGTATATATATATAGATATATATATAGATATATATATATAAGAGAGAACCTTATTTACATATAGAGTCATCATCAAGGTGCATGTCCTTTATATGACGTTGCTCTCTTTGCAGCGCATCTGAAATTCACTCTGTCTCTAGCCAGTTCACCCACTTCACCGATGGTCATATTCATGGTTTCTTTAATATCTTGTAGCCATCTTCTTCGTGGTCTGCCTCTCCGTCCTGGGACCCTGCCTTCCAATATTATTCTCTCCAGGCCATCGTGACGCTTGCTGTGACCAAATTATCTAATTTTTCTGTAAAGTATATTGTTCATCAGCCAATTGTCTTTAACATTTAGTTCTTTCAGGACATCAGTGTTCTTCCTTTTTTCTGTCCATGGTATTCTTAGTATCTTTCTGTAGCATTTCATTTCGAAGGACTTGATTTTCATTCTTAAACATAGAGTTCATTTAATTCGTTATTGGTTATTGAACTGATGTCACAGCACTCTGGGCAGACCCAAAGGTGCTCAATCTCCCCCTACAGATGTCAAAGGGCATGCATACTGATGGTTCCTGTGGCTCACTGGTTGAGCAATGCCCCTCAAAGATCCATCTTTACCTGTACAAAATGTCATTCCAAACTCCTTTAATCGCTGTATAGGTTCAACATCAATTTGAGTGTCCTCATCCAACAGTAGGTCACCAAGAGACTGAAGAAATGTGACAGCTGCGAGTTCAATTTTCAATACGTCTGCACTCTAGCTGATCAATTGTCTCCAGGGTTAATCGAGCCAAATGGGTGTCACCAAAAGCGAAGTTGATTTAACGCTGCACTAATGACCACTTACCATAAAAATTTCAGTGTTCTGTGCTAACTTTGGCCAAACATTGTTGGTGTTCACACACTACGAGGTTGGTCTACAGGAAACCCTGATCCATTACTTTGGGATCTTTCTTCTTGAACACCCCATATCGACCACTTGTTAACCACTCTGTGTGATTTGTATGTGATCTGAACCTAAGAGCGATTGTACGCTGTGCCAGTTATGCGCCTACAAGTAGGCCAGCACATCCAATTTCTGCGATGCTTTTATTTACTAGTGTAGCTTCCAGAGGCCCTACCTCAGTCGCCTCTTACGACATGCCTTGTAGGTCGCAGGGTTACTATTCTTTGTTTCCTTCGGGCCCTGGTACCACACGGCGGCTTGGGGATCTAAATGACAAGTACCTCTAAAGTCGAAGTAAGACTCCCATCAATGGCAAGGGACACTGGGGATAAGGAAAGAAAACCTTCCGCAAAAATCAGTAAGAGGTGCCACATTAAGGGCCATGACAACCTCAAAAGTCAAAGAAAATCTGCCTGTATGGCGAGGAAACCAATAAAACGGTAAGTAGGCTTTCACGCAAAAATCAGACAGAAGCGCCACACCAGGTGCATTGCTACGCCTGAATTCATAGCGGGCGAATGCAGAAGAAGAAGGGGTCATGACTACTTCTGAATTTATAGTGTTCCTATGAGAGAAAAATGAGCCATATGAAGTCTGATATTGTTGAGACATTTTGTTACGTAATTGAATTTTCAGAATTTTTTTTTTTCTTTTTGATTACTTTTGCTGCTGGATCATTGAAGAAGTTTAGTTTAGTCATCAGATCATCATCACTTCACGTCGAACCAGTTAGTCCATAAGTGCTCCGATCTCCTTCTCAGTATGTCTCTCAGCGAGTGGTGACTAACGATCCCGGTTTTGTGTTGGTTTACTATTCTTATTTGGCTACGAGCATAGTGTTCTTGTCCAGCTACACCACATTTGACTTAGTATTCTTACAGTCTGGTTAGTGTTGTAGATTCACCACTATTACTTGAATCATGTACACACCCTCTCTCCCTTAGGAAATTTAGAATATCAGCCTGGTCCATTGCTCGCCGCTTTGTACAGCAGCCATACCTGCAAGTCTATCTGCATATTCATTTCCCGTATACCTGCATGCCCTGGCACAAAAATAAAACTGATTTTTGTCAGCTTAGACCTTCCCAGCGACTCCATTCATTGTCTCCAAGCCCATCCTGTTTCAGTCTTCCTGAGCATGCTGAGAAAACATGCATGGATAAAAGTCTGTGATTCCAGCCAGACCATCGCCTTAGTTACTGCCATAAGAAGTCTTATGTAATAGATTATTGTTAAGAATTTGTGCAGTCTCTTTTATTTTATCCTACACAGAATTTCAAGACAGTTCAAAGCAGTTTTATCAGTCTGTTTGTTCTGCTCACAACTGCAAAGTAAGCTTGTGAATGTGTCTTTTTATTTATCTTGTGTTCTTAATGTCTTGCTCTTCAAAAATTTTGTAATATGGTTGGTATAGACCAAACTCAGTTGGTATAAACCAAACTCAGTTGGTATAGACCAAACTCAGTTGGTATAGACCAAACTCAGTTGGTATAGGTAAAATTCAGCGAAGAAGAGCTCCTGGAAGACAGAGGAAGAAGATGTTGGATGGACTGACATTGTGGTTCGACAAACGATCAGTGTCATAACTGATTCTCTTCACCAAGGGGAGAGAGAGTTGTGGAGCAACATGATCGCCTATGCCAGCAGGCGTTCGTCTATCAACTCGGGCTCGAGAAGGTTGGGGGTCAAGTCCCACTCTCGACATTCCGCATGTGAGGACAGAAATTGACCCTCCTACCTCCTGTACACTAGGATCTTAAAATGTGAAGTGACAGGCACTTCATACCCTAAGGGGGACCCAAATTGGGGTGTAAAGAATAGAACCACAGTTACCTGCCACTTATGTCATAAGAGGTGAGTAAAGAGGATGGGGGTGGGGCTAGCTACCCAACACCGTAAAAAACACTAGATGGCTACAGAGCGGACAGCGAACAGTAAACGCTGGCTGAAACCGACGATCGCCAAAGAATAAGCACCAGAGCTCCAAATGGTGCTGAAGATTTTGACGTAAAACGCACCCATGCTAAGACTGCATAAATCAGATTTCCACATGAACAGAATTTATGGAGAAATATGGTACATCGGTCTGGGCAGTGATTGCGAGAGAGAGATACCTAAGGTCTAAAAGGCTATGGAAATTATTTTTTTATTTATTGGCCAAGAATGACAGATGAGGTTTTTTTTCAGAAATCTTCAGAAATGAAAAGTTGTGTGAAAATGATAATTAAAACACAAGAATTAGTAATTCATTTACTACATATGAATTTTATGTCAAGTGCAACTATCTAATCTTCCAAACATGCTCCTAATAAGGTTCTAAACTGAGAATATCTAGTATTCTAAATGTTTATATGGAAAGTCCTGGAGTGGGACTATCTAATCTTCGAAATTTTATATATTAAGGTTCTACTGTAGGAGTACTCACCACGTGTGAAATGAAATGCTTGAGGAAGGCAGTGGGAGTCACCAGGAAAGATTGACTATGAAATGAGGATTTCAGAAACAGAGTGGGCATAACTTCATGCACCGAATACATTGAAAGATAACAAATGCAGTAGTTTGGGCATTTAATGAGAATGGAATACAACCAACCACCAATAACAACATACAATAAAAGAGATCAGGTACTAGAGCCAAGGGAACACCAACAAAAAGATGGATAGACAATATCAAAACCACACTATATAAACACGGATATAACACAACAAGGATTACTCATATGACCCTGGAACGCAAATTAAAGCTCCCACCTCTACTCTTAACGACAAGAGTGGACAACCAATTCCATCATCCACCTGGGGAAAGACAATAGACTAGGATTCTCTAATCTAATGTAAATTTGTTAAATAACATTATCTTAAAATCTATCTTCCACATGTGTACATAGAAGATTATATGGTTCTAAAATTCTGATCTTCCATATTTCTATATAGAATTTTTAAGAGTTTAAAAATATAGATTCTGTAATCAACTATTTAATTTTATCAAACAGTACATATTTTCTTTCCTTCTTATCTCCAATCCTGTTTTGCCTCACAGCGTCAGGATACAAAGAAGTTTCTAGAACGAGCCCTTGTGTGCGCTTCATAAATAGTGTCTTTCGTCACCTCTGTTATCTCTCAGGTCCACCTTTTGTGTGGCTGGCCTTTGTATCCATTGTATTGGAGCAGCATTGCTCTTTGAGGCACACTGTTTGTTGGTAATCTGCTTATGTGGCCAAACCATTTAATTTGTTAATTCTTGATGAAGTTCAGTACTGTTGTTGTACCCACTTTTTCCTGATGTCTTCATTTTACAATGGGTCTCTTCTTGTTACCCCCAGCATTCTGCGTAGACACTTCATCTCTCTCGTGACTAGTTCTCTTCTATCATTTGATGTCAGTGTGATATTTTCTAGTGGTTTAAAATAAATAATGATTCATTTTAGTAATTTTTTTTAATCAATGATTCAGCCTTTTAGTGATTATATTGTACAAATTATTATTAATTTCATGTATCCTTTACTTTCTGAAGTTTCTTCAAGACCCTGGACTCTTCTTACTTTTGAGCTCTTTTAGAACACAAATTTGGTCTTTTCAAAGCAACTGAGAAACTGTTGAACATCAGACTTGATTCACAACCTGTTTTATTTTCTAGTTAAAAGTTAATTGCATATCCTGTACAGGACTTTGCCAATCAACCCCAGCTTTTTAATGCTGTTTGTAATTTTCTAGGCATTATTACGTTCAGTAGTTTGCCATTGCTTTCTGAACGGTGGTGCCATCGTCCTTTTGTAAAATTCCACGCGAAAAAATTTGCAGCCAATTCGCAGCGTGATCCGAACTCAGAATGTCGGGGTTAATAGATCGAGTCACTATCCCCTAAGTCACAGACATCACCATTTTATTTTCTACAGATGCAAAATCAGCACTTCTAGTACTCCAGTCCAGAAAATTGCCAGGTCTACAGATCCTATTATATGAGTAGATTGGAACAAGTTGTTATTCTGCACCTCAGAACAGGATACAATCAACCCCACAGCCACATGTATACAAAATTCAAGATTGGCAATTCAGCTATGTGTACATGTGAACAGGCACATCAGACTGCAGAGCACATACTTTAAGACTGCCCCAAATATGATATACTGAGGCAAACTCACTGGCCTAATGAAACAACACTGAACAGAAAACTACACAGACCTCTTTGTGAGCTACAAAAGACTGAAGTTTACACAAGAGGCAATTTTGAATATAAAGACAGTATTTCAAATAAAAGGAAGTAAGGATGGTCTTTTCAGATTTTTTTCAACTTAACTTTTGTGATAAGAATTTAACTATACATATTTCATATTTTCAGTTACCCAGATGTTATGATGCCTGCCTACAACGAGTCCAGACTGTATTGTGTGTTTTTCATAGTATACCTCTCACTAGAACTCTACTTTCTCATGAATCTGGTAAGATAGCTAGTGATGTGCATCGTAATTGTTTTAAACAATATCATAAATCACATTACAAATAACCGGAAGCACAATCAAATATCACCTAGAATGAATAGCAACCTCTCAAATTTTTTGTTTTTTGATCCAGAAACATTTGAGCTTTCAGTTCTTCGGCTCGGTGCCATGAATATTGTAACCCTTCGGTTTGGTGCCATGAACACGATAAATCTGGAGAACCTGTGACTTTTTCTGCCAGCTCGTGGAATTGAAGCCGCACTCACAGAGGGCTTGTCACCCATCATCCAACGCAGCACAACATGCTGGGCAGGCGGCGCCTCCTCTCAAATAGTGTCAAGGGGTTGAAAAAGCTAATTCAGTCTTTTGAAAATAAACTTTTCCTGAATACAAAGAAAAAAAATTAGGTCCACCTACAGAGCAAAATCTCAACCCAAAATTACCATCAATAATGGCGATTAATGGCGATGTGACGTAAAATTACGTACTTGGCAAAGGCTGTGTATATATCACAATAAGAATGATAAACATGGCTGAAAAAGAACGATCGAGGAAGAAGAAGAAGAAGAAACAAGGTGTTACAGAAAAGTTCTTAGAACATCTTTGACAGAGTAGAGAAAAATCAAAGACATCCTACAAGACCCGCATATCAAGAAGCATTGGCTAGTAAATATCATGTCCCGGGAAATGAAGTAATTTTGGCGATGTTAAACATCACAGTGGTTTAGAGAGAACGATAGTAGAAGACATTTTATGAGCGGAAATCATAACGACGGAGATGAGGTGTCTTAGAAGAGCTGCAGGAGTGACAGCAAGAGATAAAATTAGAAATGAAGAAATCAGAAGAAGACTGAATGTGAAACCAGTCATGCAATTCATAAAAGAACAAGAAATTAAATGGTTTGGACACCTAACAAGAATGCCCTTGCATCAACTACACAAAAGACACTGAAAAGTATAATGAGTACAGAGCAAGAGAAAGACCATGCAAAAGATGGAGCGATGGCATCAGAACAGCCTTAAGAAAATGAATAACAGCTTACAAAGTGCTTTAGTACAAGCACACACAAGATCACTACATTTTCCCCCTCCCTCCCCAACACTTCTATAAAGAAGCAAATGGAGGAAGTGAAGAAGAAGAGACGTCTATCTAAAGGGTTTAAAGCCAAGGATTGACTTCATTGCACCAGGTTTTACCCCATATAGTTTTACCCTCTCCGTGAAATCTCACGCCAGTTGCACAAAGTATTGCACAAGCACTAACTCTGTAGCTCTGAACAATCCTATTAATCCATGAAAAATACATCATGAACAGAACGTCACAGTTCGGATTCGAACCCATGACCTTCAGAATGCAAAGCTGCTTAGCCACAGAGACCCACAAAGAATAGGTCATATAGACTTCTATATGACAGAAAAAATTATGTTGATAAATAAATGTGTCTAAATCATGTTCTTTATTTCAATATCTTCTACAATAAATGTGTCTAAATCATGTTCTTTATTTCAATATCTTCTACAATAAATGTCTAAATCATGTTCTTTATTTCAATATCTTCTACAATAAATGTGTCTAAATCATGTTCTTTATTTCAATATCTTCTACAATAAATGTCTAAATCATGTTCTTTATTTCAATATCTTCTACAATAAATGTGTCTAAATCATGTTCTTTATTTCAATATCTTCTACAATAAATGTGTCTAAATCATGTTCTTTATTTCAATATCTTCTACAATAAATGTGTCTAAATCATGTTCTTTATTTCAATATCTTCTACAATAAATGTGTCTAAATCATGTTCTTTATTTCAATATCTTCTACAATAAATGTGTCTAAATCATGTTCTTTATTTCAATATCTTCTACAATAAATGTGTTTAAATCATGTTCTTTATTTCAATATCTTCTACAATAAATGTGTTTAAATCATGTTCTTTATTTCAATATCTTCTACAATAAATGTGTCTAAATCTTGTTCTTTATTTCAATATCTTCTACAATAAATGTGTCTAAATCTTGTTCTTTATTTCAATATATTCTACAATAAATGTGTCTAAATCATGTTCTTTATTTCAATATCTTCTACAATAAATGTGTCTAAATCATGTTCTTTATTTCAATATCTTCTACAATAAATGTGTCTAAATCATGTTCTTTATTTCAATATCTTCTACAATAAATGTGTCTAAATCATGTTCTTTATTTCAATATCTTCTACAATAAATGTGTTTAAATCATGTTCTTTATTTCAATATCTTCTACAATAAATGTGTTTAAATCTTGTTCTTTATTTCAATATCTTCTACAATAAATGTGTCTAAATCTTGTTCTTTATTTCAATATCTTCTACAATAAATGTGTCTAAATCTTGTTCTTTATTTCAATATATTCTACAATAAATGTGTCTAAATCATGTTCTTTATTTCAATATCTTCTACAATAAATGTGTCTAAATCATGTTCTTTATTTCAATATATTCTACAATAAATGTGTCTAAATCATGTTCTTTATTTCAATATCTTCTACAATAAATGTGTCTAAATCATGTTCTTTATTTCAATATCTTCTACAATAAATGTGTCTAAATCATGTTCTTTATTTCAATATCTTCTACAATAAATGTGTCTAAATCATGTTCTTTATTTCAATATCTTCTACAATAAATGTCTAAATCATGTTCTTTATTTCAATATTTTCTACAATAAATGTGTCTAAATCATGTTCTTTATTTCAATATCTTCTACAATAAATGTGTCTAAATCATGTTCTTTATTTCAATATCTTCTACAATAAATGTGTCTAAATCATGTTCTTTATTTCAATATCTTCTACAATAAATGTGTCTAAATCATGTTCTTTATTTCAATATCTTCTACAATAAATGTGTTTAAATCATGTTCTTTATTTCAATATCTTCTGCAATAAATGTGTTTAAATCATGTTCTTTATTTCAATATCTTCTACAATAAATGTGTCTAAATCATGTTCTTTATTTCAATATCTTCTACAATAAATGTGTTTAAATCATGTTCTTTATTTCAATATCTTCTACAATAAATGTGTCTAAATCATGTTCTTTATTTCAATATCTTCTACAATAAATGTGTCTAAATCATGTTCTTTATTTCAATATCTTCTACAATAAATGTGTCTAAATCATGTTCTTTATTTCAATATTTTCTACAATAAATGTGTCTAAATCATGTTCTTTATTTCAATATCTTCTACAATAAATGTGTCTAAATCATGTTCTTTATTTCAATATCTTCTACAATAAATGTGTTTAAATCATGTTCTTTATTTCAATATCTTCTACAATAAATTGTCTAAATCATGTTCTTTATTTCAATATCTTCTACAATAAATGTGTCTAAATCATGTTCTTTATTTCAATATCTTCTACAATAAATGTGTCTAAATCATGTTCTTTATTTCAATATCTTCTACAATAAATGTGTCTAAATCATGTTCTTTATTTCAATATCTTCTACAATAAATGTGTCTAAATCATGTTCTTTATTTCAATATCTTCTACAATAAATGTGTTTAAATCATGTTCTTTATTTCAATATTTTCTACAATAAATGTGTCTAAATCTTGTTCTTTATTTCAATATCTTCTACAATAAATGTGTCTAAATCATGTTCTTTATTTCAATATCTTCTACAATAAATGTGTCTAAATCATGTTCTTTATTTCAATATCTTCTACAATAAATGTGTCTAAATCATGTTCTTTATTTCAATATCTTCTACAATAAATGTGTCTAAATCATGTTCTTTATTTCAATATATTCTACAATAAATGTGTCTAAATCATGTTCTTTATTTCAATATCTTCTACAATAAATGTGTCTAAATCATGTTCTTTATTTCAATATCTTCTACAATAAATGTGTCTAAATCATGTTCTTTATTTCAATATCTTCTACAATAAATGTCTAAATCATGTTCTTTATTTCAATATCTTCTACAATAAATGTGTCTAAATCATGTTCTTTATTTCAATATCTTCTACAATAAATGTGTCTAAATCATGTTCTTTATTTCAATATCTTCTACAATAAATGTGTCTAAATCATGTTCTTTATTTCAATATATTCTACAATAAATGTGTCTAAATCATGTTCTTTATTTCAATATCTTCTACAATAAATGTGTCTAAATCATGTTCTTTATTTCAATATCTTCTACAATAAATGTCTAAATCATGTTCTTTATTTCAATATCTTCTACAATAAATGTGTCTAAATCATGTTCTTTATTTCAATATCTTCTACAATAAATGTGTCTAAATCATGTTCTTTATTTCAATATCTTCTACAATAAATGTGTTTAAATCATGTTCTTTATTTCAATATCTTCTACAATAAATGTGTCTAAATCATGTTCTTTATTTCAATATCTTCTACAATAAATGTGTCTAAATCATGTTCTTTATTTCAATATCTTCTACAATAAATGTGTCTAAATCATGTTCTTTATTTCAATATCTTCTACAATAAATGTGTTTAAATCATGTTCTTTATTTCAATATCTTCTACAATAAATGTGTCTAAATCATGTTCTTTATTTCAATATCTTCTACAATAAATGTGTCTAAATCATGTTCTTTATTTCAATATTTTCTACAATAAATGTGTCTAAATCATGTTCTTTATTTCAATATCTTCTACAATAAATGTGTCTAAATCATGTTCTTTATTTCAATATCTTCTACAATAAATGTGTTTCAATCATGTTCTTTATTTCAATATCTTCTACAATAAATGTGTCTAAATCATGTTCTTTATTTCAATATCTTCTACAATAAATGTGTCTAAATCATGTTCTTTATTTCAATATCTTCTACAATAAATGTGTCTAAATCATGTTCTTTATTTCAATATCTTCTACAATAAATGTGTCTAAATCATGTTCTTTATTTCAATATCTTCTACAATAAATGTGTCTAAATCATGTTCTTTATTTCAATATCTTCTACAATAAATGTGTTTAAATCATGTTCTTTATTTCAATATTTTCTACAATAAATGTGTCTAAATCTTGTTCTTTATTTCAATATCTTCTACAATAAATGTGTCTAAATCATGTTCTTTATTTCAATATCTTCTACAATAAATGTGTCTAAATCATGTTCTTTATTTCAATATCTTCTACAATAAATGTGTCTAAATCATGTTCTTTATTTCAATATCTTCTACAATAAATGTGTCTAAATCATGTTCTTTATTTCAATATATTCTACAATAAATGTGTCTAAATCATGTTCTTTATTTCAATATCTTCTACAATAAATGTGTCTAAATCATGTTCTTTATTTCAATATCTTCTACAATAAATTGTCTAAATCATGTTCTTTATTTCAATATCTTCTACAATAAATGTGTCTAAATCATGTTCTTTATTTCAATATCTTCTACAATAAATGTGTCTAAATCATGTTCTTTATTTCAATATCTTCTACAATAAATGTCTAAATCATGTTCTTTATTTCAATATCTTCTACAATAAATGTGTCTAAATCATGTTCTTTATTTCAATATATTCTACAATAAATGTGTCTAAATCATGTTCTTTATTTCAATATCTTCTACAATAAATGTGTCTAAATCATGTTCTTTATTTCAATATCTTCTACAATAAATGTGTCTAAATCATGTTCTTTATTTCAATATCTTCTACAATAAATGTGTCTAAATCATGTTCTTTATTTCAATATCTTCTACAATAAATGTGTCTAAATCATGTTCTTTATTTCAATATCTTCTACAATAAATGTGTCTAAATCTTGTTCTTTATTTCAATATCTTCTACAATAAATGTGTCTAAATCATGTTCTTTATTTCAATATCTTCTACAATAAATGTGTCTAAATCATGTTCTTTATTTCAATATCTTCTACAATAAATGTGTCTAAATCATGTTCTTTATTTCAATATCTTCTACAATAAATGTGTTTAAATCATGTTCTTTATTTCAATATCTTCTACAATAAATGTGTCTAAATCATGTTCTTTATTTCAATATCTTCTACAATAAATGTGTCTAAATCATGTTCTTGATTTCAATATCTTCTACAATAAATGTGTCTAAATCATGTTCTTTATTTCAATATCTTCTACAATAAATGTGTCTAAATCATGTTCTTTATTTCAATATCTTCTACAATAAATGTGTCTAAATCATGTTCTTTATTTCAATATCTTCTACAATAAATGTGTCTAAATCATGTTCTTTATTTCAATATCTTCTACAATAAATGTGTCTAAATCATGTTCTTTATTTCAATATCTTCTACAATAAATGTCTAAATCATGTTCTTTATTTCAATATCTTCTACAATAAATGTGTCTAAATCATGTTCTTTATTTCAATATCTTCTACAATAAATGTGTCTAAATCATGTTCTTTATTTCAATATCTTCTACAATAAATGTGTCTAAATCATGTTCTTTATTTCAATATCTTCTACAATAAATGTGTCTAAATCATGTTCTTTATTTCAATATCTTCTACAATAAATGTGTCTAAATCATGTTCTTGATTTCAATATCTTCTACAATAAATGTGTCTAAATCATGTTCTTTATTTCAATATCTTCTACAATAAATGTGTCTAAATCATGTTCTTTATTTCAATATCTTCTACAATAAATGTGTCTAAATCATGTTCTTTATTTCAATATCTTCTACAATAAATTGTCTAAATCATGTTCTTTATTTCAATATCTTCTACAATAAATGTGTCTAAATCATGTTCTTTATTTCAATATCTTCTACAATAAATGTGTCTAAATCATGTTCTTTATTTCAATATCTTCTACAATAAATGTGTCTAAATCATGTTCTTTATTTCAATATCTTCTACAATAAATGTGTCTAAATCTTGTTCTTTATTTCAATATCTTCTACAATAAATGTGTCTAAATCATGTTCTTTATTTCAATATCTTCTACAATAAATGTGTCTAAATCATGTTCTTTATTTCAATATCTTCTACAATAAATGTGTCTAAATCATGTTCTTTATTTCAATATCTTCTACAATAAATGTGTCTAAATCATGTTCTTTATTTCAATATCTTCTACAATAAATGTGTCTAAATCATGTTCTTTATTTCAATATCTTCTACAATAAATGTGTCTAAATCATGTTCTTTATTTCAATATCTTCTACAATAAATGTGTCTAAATCATGTTCTTTATTTCAATATCTTCTACAATAAATGTGTCTAAATCATGTTCTTTATTTCAATATCTTCTACAATAAATGTGTCTAAATCATGTTCTTTATTTCAATATCTTCTACAATAAATGTGTCTAAATCATGTTCTTTATTTCAATATCTTCTACAATAAATGTGTCTAAATCATGTTCTTTATTTCAATATATTCTACAATAAATGTGTCTAAATCATGTTCTTTATTTCAATATCTTCTACAATAAATGTGTCTAAATCATGTTCTTTATTTCAATATCTTCTACAATAAATGTGTCTAAATCATGTTCTTTATTTCAATATCTTCTACAATAAATGTGTCTAAATCATGTTCTTTATTTCAATATCTTCTACAATAAATGTGTCTAAATCATGTTCTTTATTTCAATATCTTCTACAATAAATGTGTCTAAATCATGTTCTTTATTTCAATATCTTCTACAATAAATGTGTTTAAATCATGTTCTTTATTTCAATATCTTCTACAATAAATGTGTCTAAATCATGTTCTTTATTTCAATATCTTCTACAATAAATGTGTCTAAATCATGTTCTTTATTTCAATATCTTCTACAATAAATGTGTCTAAATCATGTTCTTTATTTCAATATCTTCTACAATAAATGTGTCTAAATCATGTTCTTTATTTCAATATCTTCTACAATAAATGTGTCTAAATCATGTTCTTTATTTCAATATCTTCTACAATAAATGTGTCTAAATCATGTTCTTGATTTCAATATCTTCTACAATAAATGTGTCTAAATCATGTTCTTTATTTCAATATCTTCTACAATAAATGTGTTTAAATCATGTTCTTTATTTCAATATCTTCTACAATAAATGTGTTTAAATCATGTTCTTTATTTCAATATCTTCTACAATAAATGTGTTTAAATCATGTTCTTTATTTCAATATCTTCTACAATAAATGTGTTTAAATCATGTTCTTTATTTCAATATCTTCTACAATAAATGTGTCTAAATCTTGTTCTTTATTTCAATATCTTCTACAATAAATGTGTTTAAATCATGTTCTTTATTTCAATATCTTCTACAATAAATGTGTCTAAATCATGTTCTTTATTTCAATATCTTCTACAATAAATGTGTCTAAATCATGTTCTTTATTTCAATATCTTCTACAATAAATGTGTCTAAATCATGTTCTTTATTTCAATATCTTCTACAATAAATGTGTTTAAATCATGTTCTTTATTTCAATATCTTCTACAATAAATGTGTCTAAATCATGTTCTTTATTTCAATATCTTCTACAATAAATGTGTCTAAATCATGTTCTTTATTTCAATATCTTCTACAATAAATGTCTAAATCATGTTCTTTATTTCAATATCTTCTACAATAAATGTGTCTAAATCATGTTCTTTATTTCAATATCTTCTACAATAAATGTGTTTAAATCATGTTCTTTATTTCAATATCTTCTACAATAAATGTGTTTAAATCATGTTCTTTATTTCAATATCTTCTACAATAAATGTGTCTAAATCATGTTCTTTATTTCAATATCTTCTACAATAAATGTGTTTAAATCATGTTCTTTATTTCAATATCTTCTACAATAAATGTGTCTAAATCATGTTCTTTATTTCAATATCTTCTACAATAAATGTGTCTAAATCATGTTCTTTATTTCAATATCTTCTACAATAAATGTGTCTAAATCATGTTCTTTATTTCAATATCTTCTACAATAAATGTGTCTAAATCTTGTTCTTTATTTCAATATCTTCTACAATAAATGTGTCTAAATCATGTTCTTTATTTCAATATCTTCTACAATAAATGTGTCTAAATCATGTTCTTTATTTCAATATCTTCTACAATAAATGTGTCTAAATCATGTTCTTTATTTCAATATCTTCTACAATAAATGTGTCTAAATCATGTTCTTTATTTCAATATCTTCTACAATAAATGTGTCTAAATCATGTTCTTTATTTCAATATCTTCTACAATAAATGTGTCTAAATCATGTTCTTTATTTCAATATCTTCTACAATAAATGTGTCTAAATCATGTTCTTTATTTCAATATCTTCTACAATAAATGTGTCTAAATCATGTTCTTTATTTCAATATCTTCTACAATAAATGTGTCTAAATCATGTTCTTTATTTCAATATCTTCTACAATAAATGTGTCTAAATCATGTTCTTTATTTCAATATCTTCTACAATAAATGTGTCTAAATCATGTTCTTTATTTCAATATATTCTACAATAAATGTGTCTAAATCATGTTCTTTATTTCAATATCTTCTACAATAAATGTGTCTAAATCTTGTTCTTTATTTCAATATCTTCTACAATAAATGTGTTTAAATAATGTTCTTTATTTCAATATCTTCTACAATAAATGTGTCTAAATCATGTTCTTTATTTCAATATCTTCTACAATAAATGTGTTTAAATCATGTTCTTTATTTCAATATCTTCTACAATAAATGTGTTTAAATCATGTTCTTTATTTCAATATCTTCTACAATAAATGTGTTTAAATCATGTTCTTTATTTCAATATCTTCTACAATAAATGTGTCTAAATCATGTTCTTTATTTCAATATCTTCTACAATAAATGTGTCTAAATCATGTTCTTTATTTCAATATCTTCTACAATAAATGTGTCTAAATCATGTTCTTTATTTCAATATCTTCTACAATAAATGTCTAAATCATGTTCTTTATTTCAATATCTTCTACAATAAATGTGTTTAAATCATGTTCTTTATTTCAATATCTTCTACAATAAATGTGTTTAAATCATGTTCTTTATTTCAATATCTTCTACAATAAATGTGTCTAAATCTTGTTCTTTATTTCAATATATTCTACAATAAATGTGTCTAAATCATGTTCTTTATTTCAATATCTTCTACAATAAATGTGTTTAAATCATGTTCTTTATTTCAATATCTTCTACAATAAATGTGTTTAAATCATGTTCTTTATTTCAATATCTTCTACAATAAATGTGTTTAAATCATGTTCTTTATTTCAATATCTTCTACAATAAATGTGTCTAAATCATGTTCTTTATTTCAATATCTTCTACAATAAATGTGTCTAAATCATGTTCTTTATTTCAATATCTTCTACAATAAATGTGTTTAAATCATGTTCTTTATTTCAATATCTTCTACAATAAATGTGTCTAAATCATGTTCTTTATTTCAATATCTTCTACAATAAATGTGTCTAAATCATGTTCTTTATTTCAATATCTTCTACAATAAATGTGTCTAAATCATGTTCTTTATTTCAATATCTTCTACAATAAATGTGTTTAAATCATGTTCTTTATTTCAATATTTTCTACAATAAATGTGTCTAAATCATGTTCTTGATTTCAATATCTGCTACAATAAATGTGTCTAAATCATGTTCTTGATTTCAATATCTTCTACAGCTCTTGGCTGTAGTATATGATACTTTTTCCAACCTGGAGAAAAACAAAGTGAAAGCTTTATTCTTTCATAAAAGGGAAGGATGTGTACATGCCTTCAAGCTACTAGTTACTCAGGGAGTAAGTGTCATATTTAAAGACTATATTATTAATACGCTCTCTGAAAGTTATAAACAAAACAATGGAGTACAGCATTTCAACAATGGACAATCTGTTTCTATCTGTTATAAAACTATAATATAAATATCTCTGTTATAAAAATGAATCCCCGCTGCTATTCATCACGTACATTGACCACATTTGTAAAATAGCTAACACCAGCGAAGGAAACAACCTCGGAGAACTCTTAAATGAATTTCTTTTGCAGACGATCAGGCAATCATATCAACAACAGAAGAACAGCTACAACAACACATCAACAGACTCCAGTTAGCATGTAACTAATACAACATGAGAATTAACATCGACAAAACAGAAGTAATGACATTCGCCAGAGAGAAAAACACTACCAACATCTCCATCGATAATCATCTACTAAATCAAGCAAAAGATTTCACATACCTGGGAGCATTTTTTCAGCAAATGGAAGAATAACTAATGAAATTCAACACAGATGCAACAAAGCAAACCAAATGATAGGGCAAATGGCGCCAATTTTAAGATGCAAACACGTCACCATGAACACAAAAAGAGCAATGTTCAACACAATCTTTCTCCCCACATTATGTTACCAGTGCCAAACCTGGACGCTGACAACAAACGATAGAAGAAAACTAGTCACAACAGAGATGAAGTGTCTACGCAGAATGCTGGGTGTAACAAGAAGAGACCGGTTGAGAAATGAAGACATCAGGAAAAAGTGGGTACAACATCAGTACTAGACTTCATCAAGAAACAACAAATTAAATGGTTCGGTCACGTAAGCAGATTACCATCAGACAGTGCACCCCAAATAGCAATGCTGCTCCGATACAATGGGTACAAAGCAAAAGGCCGCCACGCAAAAGATGGACCTCAGAGATAACAGAGGCGAAAGAGACTATCTACGAAGCGCATACTAGGGCCCGTTTAGAAATCTCTTCCTGACCTGACGCTGTGAGGCATACAGGATTCGAGAAAGAAAAGAAAGAAAGAATAAAACTATCTTGCGTCATGTTTTGTCTTATCAGTTGCCATTGGTAGTCACTGCAGTTTCTGCTATATTTTGTGGTGTCACTATTATTTTACAGTATCTTCTTATGTTACCTTTTCAATATATTTCTTTATGTGTTAAATTTGTCAACCACACAAATCACAAAAAGTGGTTATAAGAACGAACGGGGGAAAAAAGAAGTACAACTAAACTAAGCTATAACCTACTCAAGAGGATTTGGTGACTTTGTCAAAAAATCCACCATTGGTTTCCACATTTTCTTTAGAAACCGATAAAGATTGCTCCCTTCCTCTCTGTGGTTTGCTTTTGTTTTGCGTGTTTTTTTGTCTTTAATCGTAAGATCATCCGCTCTTTACTATTTTGCTCTAATTATGCTTTAGGACCAATACTGTAGTATATGTTTTCGTATATTTAATCTCAAGATCATCTGCCCTTTATTTTTGGCATTTTAGGATCAACAGTTTAGTATTTCTTGGAAGTATCTAATTTTTAAATTGTTATTATTGTTTCCCTTTGCTATTGTTTTATATCAAATTTTTATGTGTGATATTGTTACTATCCCCACTTACTGTTAACTACAAAACTTTCTTGTTCCCAGAGGAACATAAAATAAATGAACACATTTTCATACCATGAGCATTATTGGGAAGTACGATGCTAGGCACATATTTGTCTTTGACCATCAGCACACGGTGGGTGAAGTGATTGACATCACGCCGGGTCACTGTTACGTCCCAGTTCTTCTCTGATACTTCATTAAGGTTGTGTCGACCTGAGAGCCATTAGGGTCAGGAAAAATTCCACTATGTGAAATTTAACCCTGGATCCACACCTATGAAAAAGTGCACTAACCACTACACTATCAAAGCTCCTTAGTGAAACGTCTATCTATATCTTCTTCATGTCCTGTTTGACATATGCGGCTTTCACAAGAAATTTCCATTGTTGCCGTTCTGTCACCTTTCTACTAATTGTTTCCCATGTCAGACCATAAACTTTCAACTCTCATTCTCCCAGTTCTTCTCCATGTTTTCTTTAAATGTCTAGGCCATCTTTTCCCATCCGCTGTCCTTCTGAAAGCTGTCCTAGCCAATGCCCCTACTGGTATACAATGCCCCTACTGGTATACAATGCCCCTACTTGTATACAATGCCCCTACTGGTATACAACGCCCCTACTGGTATACAATGCCCCTACTGGTATACACCGCCCCTACTGGTATACAATGCCCCTACTGGTATACAATGCCCCTACTGGTATACAATGCCCCTACTGGTATACAATGCCCCTACTGGTATACAACATACATAATCATTCCACCTCCATCTTTGTCTTTTAATAAAAAGGTATTAAAACCAAAGGATTGACTTAATTGCACCAGGTTTTATCCATATGGCTTGCTCCCCCTTCACATAAATGGCACGCTACCTGCTGAGAGTATTGCACAAAGCATGAAACCCATAGCTCCTGCAACAATTCTAGGGTTTCTGGAAAAATGCACTTGCAAACAGAGCTGCACAGTCCGGATTCGAACCCACATCCTTCAGAACGCATGGCAAAGGATTAACCACTTAGCCCGCCCGAGTGGTTACCGGGCCCAAATTTTGGGTGTAAAGAATAGAACCACTGTTACCTGCCACGCATGTCGTAAGAGACGACTAAGGAGGTATTGCTGAAATCGAATGCACATGTCCTAAACATGTAAAAGTCTATGCATTTAGGGGCCTACCAAACCAATGTGCAACGAATACACATTCTTGGCAAAGATCAAACATATCACAAAGAGTGATTAAAATTGGTCATAAAGAACGAACGCAAAGAAGAGAAGAGCCACATAGACTCCCGATGATGTCTTTTGATAATGGTCTCCAATGATACACAGTTTGTTCATTTTATAAGCTCATTATTTGCTATCTTACATGGACAGAAAATTTGCTGGATTCTTTTTAAACATTTATTTTGGAATGTCTCCAGCTTGTGTGGAACATAGGGCTGCTTATTTTGGAATGTCTCCAGCTTGTGTGGAACATGGGGCTGCTTATTTTGCAGTTTCTGTACTGAGGAAGAGAAGAATACCAACAAAACTAATTTTATGAAAAACTCAAAACAAAAGGTCTAAAAACGAAGGATTGACTTCACTGCACTGGGTTTTACCCTATATGTCTCGGTCATTCTCGGCACAAATAGCATGCCACTTGCCAAGTTTATTTCACAAGGCACGAACTCTGTAGCTCCAGCAACAATCCTAGGATCTGTGTACAACAAAATGCACTCGTGAACATAACGTTGCGGTCAGGATTTGTACCCATCACCGTCCAAACGCAAGTCTAACCACTGGCTACAGACACCACTAAACTGAAGACAATGAAGGAGAATAATTTTACAAAATTGTAAAGAGTGACAGCTGGATAGCTGTATCCTCGTGCTTTACTATAAACAAGAAAGACTCAAGTCAAACAAGTCATGTCGTCCGAGTGATTACCAGGGCCCAAATTTGGGGTGTAAAGAATAGAATCACTGTTACCTGCCACGCATGTCATAAAAGGCGACTAAGGAGGTTTGGCTGAAATCGGATGCACATGTCCTAACCGTGTAGTATTCTATGCGTTTAGGGGCCTACCAAACCAATGTCCAACGTATACACGTTCTTGGCAAAGATCAAACTTATCACAAAGAGTGATTAAAATTGGTCGTAAAGAACAACGCAAAGAAGAAGAAGAAGAAACAAGTCATGTGTGCATGCATGTGTGTGAGAGGAAAGAGATTTATCTGCTTGATAACACTTAACACTTATTGTTCTTCTGTTTTCCTTTAAGAACCACACTCATTTGACAGTGAAACACTTTTTAGGAATGATGGAGTACTTCTTACCAAAACAAAGTGAGTTGTCTTGTCCCATTTTGTTAACAGATCAAACATTTTAGTCAAGGATAAAATACATATCATCATTATGAGTACTATCCATCATTGTTGATTATCTGTAGTGGTTTTGCATTATGTTACAAATGGCCATCATTAGAGTTATAAGTTGATAGGTCCATCATCATCATTGCACTGTGTTGAATATTTGATCATTGTTGATTATCTGTAGTGGTTTTGCATTATGTTACAAATGGCCATCATTAGAGTTATAAGTTGATAGGTCCATCATCATCATTGCACTGTGTTGAATAGCTATGTGTGTTTTGATCCCTTTCTTACACATTAAGATCTTATGGTCCCTAATGTCATTTTGAAGAGCATGAAAAATGTTGTAGGAATTTTTAATTGTAATTTGTAATTGTAATTTTTTTAATGAAATTTGCCCTTCAGCTGTTTTACAGCCTATGAACGATGGTTAACTCCCATAGTAGTTTGATGTGTTTAACTTGAACACAGGACTTATGCTGTATTGTCCATCTTTGATAGGACTAGAAACTCAATCTCACCTACATTGAGATCAGGAATCACTGGAAAAACATTCTTATTGCTCTATGTGGGAATGAACCGAGTGTCTTTGAAGTGAGAGACATGTGCCTTACCTCCACACAACAGAGACCCCAGGCCATCTTAGGAATTAACCGGAATCAATTTATGAAGCAGTATTCTAACAAAATATTGATCATCTATTTATTACGAACACATTAAACCAACCACAATATCACAAATATAACTTGGGTTAAGTGTGCCAGTTGCAACACAGGCAGTAGAATAAATTAGATCCCACACATAAATATGGGATTTTGAATGTCTTACAAGCAGATCTATCATAGTGGCATTGCTTCTATCAGATGTAATCCTGTGAGAATGGTTCTAAACTTCTACAAAACTACTATGTATTAATATGCAGCAGAAAAGGAAGCGGTAGCAGCAGATGAAGAAAGAGCAATAGCGGTGGAAACAGCACCTGCAGAAAAAAAGAGCTGTATCAAAAGCAGGGAAAGCAGTAGCAGCAGTTCTGATATGGTGGCAGAGCCAGCCAGCCTTTCTGCTCTCTCATTGCCATCGTCTCCAATGTGTCCCAGAACGAAAATGAATGTAATTCTGCGGATTGTTGATGCTTGTAGTTATTCAGTCCACTGCTTCCAATGCCGGGAGTGCAATGAAGATATTCCTAATTGTCTCTTCTTTCAGGCAGAAGAGACTACTACTTGATGTTCAAGTCACTTAACAGCAGTAAAACAGGAATATTGAGTCTGGATGAGTTTTTCAATATTTTCAAAGTTGTCAGGTTAAAATGGAAGGTAGGTGTTTAATTTTTTTTTTTTTCCGATCCAGAAGCACTTGAACTTTCAGCTCTTTGGCTCGGTGCCATGGACATCATAACCCTTCGGTTCGGTGTCACGAACACCGTCAATCTGGAGAACCTGTGGCTTTTCTGGCAGCTGTGAAATTGAACCCACGCTCACAGAGGGCTTATCACCCGTCGTCCAACGCGCTACTAACATGCTGGGCATGGCTAGGTGTTTTATAATAACTTCTTATTGGTTATTGGCGCCAATGTGATGCCGGGGTCTGCAAGAGAATCAAAGAATAGTAACACTGCGACCTACAAGGCATGTTGTAAGAGGTGACTGATGTAGGGGCCTAGGGACGCTACCCTAGTAGATAAAAAACATAGAAATCGGATGTGCTGGCCTACTTGTAGGTGTATAACTGGCACAACGTATAATCGCTCTTAGGCTTAGATAACATACAAATCATACAGAGTGGTTATCAAGTGGTCAATATGGAGCATTCGAAGAAGTAGAATTGATCATTAGCTAATTTATTGGTTACTTCCTACAAGATAACAACCAAACCATTCTAGCAGTACCTTCTTCTTCTGCATTCAACTTCTGTTATGTGACTACTCCTATATGTGTCATAAACAGAGCGGTGCACTTTGCCGGTTCTCCATAGTTTGTTCTAAAGCAGGGGTGGGCAAACTTTTTGTGCAGAGGGCCACATTGAAAATTGTAAAGCTATTGGAGGGCCACATTTAATATTATGTATATTTTTGTTTAATTCTCGGTAAGTAATCAATTAAATATTTTTATTGTAAACAAAGGTAGTTTTACATAATGTAGATAACTTCTGAAATAAATTATATTTCTAACAGACTTACACTATAACAGTATATTTTCTAATATGGATAAATGTGTTTGAGGGCCGCAAAATATCCAATGGCGGGCCCATGCGCCAGCGGGCCTGTAGTTGCCCACCCCTGTTCTAAAGTGTTGTTTTTGTTGTCCAGATTTCCATTCTCACGCCACTCAGACTGAGGCAGTCTTGCAATATATGCTCTGGGGACTGCTTTAGTGCTTAGACAGGCAGTCGAGTCCCTGAGACTAATTCTATGGAGCTGTGCTCTGAGACTGCAGTGTCCCGTTGTAAGTCTGAAGACTGGGCTATGTGCTTTTGCGTTTAATATATTTATGTTGCCATGCTCTTGTGTTGTATCCTCCATTTGTTTTTCTCTTGCAGCACCTCCTCTTCTTCTTCTTTGCGTTCATTCTTACGACCAATTTTAATCACTCTTTGTGATATGTTTGATCTTTGCCAAGAAGGTGTATACGTTGCACATTGGTTTGATAGGCCCCTAAACATGCGTGGCAGGTAACAGTGGTTCTATTCTTTACACCCCAAATTTGGGCCCGGTAACCACTCAAAGGTCTTGTAGCACCAATTTTGAATATGCCAGCTCACCTGTTAACATTTTTATCTAAACAAAGAGAACTTACAAGATCCATTTGATGATATTTATATATAATTCTTTATAGAATACAACAGGTTAATTTATCAAATATAGTTATCAGTTCTGTTCCTTTTTGATACATAAAGTAGTGCTCCTGTGAATAGTATAAGAAACTTATAATAGATTGTATATGTAATAGGAGCTTTTTTAATTAAAAAGGAACGATGTTATAGTAGGGTGACTCTTGTCTGAAGTGATGTTGTAATAAAGATGGGTACTTAGAAACAAGTATAACTTCTGACACGTCAGTGGATTCAAACTTGGTTTATTAGTAAACTCAACATGACAGTGTACGTCTGCCCTATCTCTTGTCTCTCCCGTTGTTATGTTGTTGTTTTATTGTCCTTAGTTTCTGTCGTCACGCTACGTCAAACCAATTCCGTTCTAGTCTCTATATTATTGCCAAGACGTGCATCATTATTTGGTGTGCATCTTTCCCAGTCTCTTTACCTTTCTTCTATCATCTATCAACTAACAGTCTAGTCTATTAACTGCTACCTTAGGGTAGGGGAATGGCTGTCCTTTGTAACTCCGTGTACGTATATCTCTCTCTAGACCCAAGTTGGGGCATAGGCACTCAAATAACTCATCAGCGTTTATGGTTAGTTGGATTTTATACCTGAAGTTATTTTACCGGATGGAATAGCTAGCTCCATGCCAAACCAAACAAAAGTCGGGTCTCTCTCTCTCCCTCTGCTTTTTTAACCCGGATTGGGGCATAGGCCCTAAACCAACTCATGCCAAGTCTTCCTATCTCTAGCTATCTCCTGTAGCTCCCTCCAGCTCTTCTTTATATTGTTGATCTCTGCCTCCAAATCCTGTCTCCATGTATTTCTCAGCCTCCCCTTCTTTTGCTGTCCCAGCGGGTTCCAGGAAAGGACCCTTCTTGTTTTTTTATATTCCCCTAATACTGTTTATATCAACCAGTTAACTTCTAGTGGTGGCCTGCCATTTTGCAAGAATTCAGACCAAGACATCGACCAAGTGATTCTTGTAGACATTACCACTTCAGAGATACTGATTGTCTGATATGCGTCAATTCTCTTATAATGTGCAGCAACGTATACACTATTACCACAACATGTGACACCCCCTCGATTATTATTTGCTTTGCCAGACTCACTATATGTTACTAGGACCACCACATGAAGGTGTGAGAGGTTCTTCGTGCCAGCTCACTGATCCTGGTGCTATCTTTTCACTTTATTTCATGCACTTTTGGCCCCAATAGATTTTATAAGGACACTAAATTTGATTATAATAAAAACATTGCATAAGAACATTTCACTTTGCTTATTATATTGAATTAATTACTAGTTAATTAAATGTGAGGTCATCAGATCATGCTGGGCAGACACACAGCAGTCTTCATAAGGAGCTTCACAAAATATGTTTTCTTTGTTTTATTTTCTTGCAGTTGAGGAGTGATACGAATCTGTGGTCATCCAATTTTAAACATCCGTGTAATGTTATATTTAAAGGTAGGTAGAGGTTGAAGATTTGTTAAATTAATCTCTCTCTCTCTCTCTCTCTCTCTCTCTCTCTTGCTCTCTCTCTCTAGCCTGTGCTGTCCTGGATCCTTAGGGCAGCAACAAATGCACTCTATTATTATCTGTCCTTGGTCGTCCTCTGTATTGTGTTTCAGCTGTAGTTCATTTCTTTTAGTTCCTGTTCTACTGTTCTCCTTCATGTGGCTTTTAGGTCTGCCACATTTTTGTTATCAGTTATATGAGGACTATCATCATAGCATTCCAAACATGTCCATAGGTACTCCGATCTCCACCTCGGTAAATCCAGCAGCGTCCAGTTCGATGTTGATTAATCAATCATTTTTGTTAACCTTCTGGTGTCCATCTCAGTTCAGTTGTCGTGACAGAGTTAGTCTCCGTAATGTGTAACACATGTCTGATCCAACTCCAGCATCTATTATGGATGAGACTATTCATATTTACCTGTCGACACTGTGTAAACAGTTCTTGGTTAGAGATAGTTCTTGGTCGAAACACACATAAGATCTTTTGCAGGCAAGATATATAGAAGGTGGAAAGTTTAGACATATCTTATTCTGTCATTCTCCAACATTCTGACCTGTATAGTAAAGTTGACAGCACACAACTGCGGTATATATTAATCTTGGTTCTGATGTTCTATTGGACTGCTTTCCAGACCATCTAAAGGATCATGAATGAAAATTGGGCCTTACTTAATCTGCGTGTAATGTCAGATCCATCTCCATCGGGGTTGATAACACTTCCAAGATATGGGAAAACAATTGTATTTGCAAGAATTTTATCCTCTAGTTTGACTGGTGCTAGGGTGGCCATGTTCAGATTCATTATTTATGTTTTCTTTTGATGAATTTTAAGTACAGTCATATGGTGATAAATCTTTTCCTGGATATCTTTATGCGTGTCAGATAGAGGGGGGATGTTGTCTACAAAATATAGATCGTTCAGGTATTAATATAATTTTTCTGTGGCATAGAGGTTAGAGACTCGCCTCTCGTGCCAAAGGTACTCAGTTTGCTCCCTCGTCAAGCCATTAGGTTATTTTTCCAGAGATCTCTGATCTCAGTGTAGAGCAGATTGCGCTCCTAGTCGTATCGGAGACTGATGATAAACGTTGATCCTGTGTTCATGTTGAGTCCATAAAAGAACCCTTGGCAGTTTGAAATCGAGAAGAGCAGACATGAAAGCTGCTGCCTTGGCAAAATTCATTGGAAAAATTAAAAAATAAAATTCCCACAAAATATTTTCACCATCTTCTAAATTTCATTGAGGACCCTTGCCAGTGCTACAGAATTTGTGTACTGCGCTGAGATCTTCCTGTGTAAGAAAGAGATCGAAGTACACATGGTTACTCAGTGAAGTGCAATGATGATGGTCCTATCAATCAATCAACAAGTAATATAGTTATACAAGTTATTAGTGTATTTAAGAAATTACTCCATGTTTCAGTTTTGTTTGTGTGTGTGTGTATTCAACTTTCTAAACATTGTTTTCCTTATTTCTAAGCTTACTTTGTTCTCATTTCCTCAGGTTTACACTGGTTTGCAAAATGGAGATTTTTTGATTATTTTATTTGTAAGTAGTAATTTTAGTTGATTCTTTCAGTATGTTTGTTTCCCAATGTCTATATTCCCAGTGACAACGTATGGGTGTGAAGCATGGACATTTAATGAGGCAGGGGAAAAATATATATGTGCTTTTGAATATAAGTGTTACAGGAGAGTCCTTCATATATCATGGACAGAAAATTGATTGATTGATAGGACCATAATCATTGCACTTCGGTAAGTAACCATGTGTGCTCCAATCTCTTTCTTACACAGAAGGATCTCAGCTACAGTGCACGAACTCTGTAGCACTGGCAAGGGTCCTCGATGTCATTTTGAAGATGGTGAAGATATATTTGTAGGAATTTTATTTTTAATCTTTTCTAATGAATTTTGCCAGACAGAGAAGAGAAAACTAATAGATCTATCCAGAAAGAACTTAAAGTAAAAGAAAACTAGCTAATGCTACAAATAAGAAAGATAAAATTGAGGTATTTTGAACATATAAAAAAACAAACACGAAGGGCTGGAGAAGACCATCATGGAAGGAGACATACCAACAAAGAGAGAAAAGAAGACCACTGAGAAGATCGATTCAAGATGTAACTGATGGTTTGAACATGATGGCTGCAGAGGCAGAACATCTGGCCTATGGGAGAGAGAAATTCCGAAGGACTGTTGGGGTAAAAAGTTCTGCTCAGGACAAGCTATTTGATGATGATGTTTGTTTCAATACTCTTAATTAATTTTCCTCATTAGACAAGCTTATAATTATTTAATGAGAATGAAATACAACCAACCACCATTAATAGCATACAATAATTAGGGATCAGGCACTAGAGCTAAGGGAAGACCAAGAAAAAGATGGATATGCTATATCAAGATCACACTACATAAACACGGATATAACACAACAAGGGCAACTCATCTGATCCTAGAACGCAACTTAAAGCTCCCATCCCTATGCATAACGGCAGGAGTGGACAACCAACTCCATCTTCCACCTGGGAATAGACAATAGTGATTAGTTGGGTGTCTTCAACATTGACTTATCATTATTGAATAAAATTTAAATGTCTTGTAGTCTCTGCTGACCATCGTAGAGTGTAAAATACAGGTTGCTTAACATTTCTAAATCCAAGTATGCTAGAGGTAGGTGGCCAGTTCCTTTCTTTAGCTGTGAAACTTGTTACTTAAATTTGATCCACAACCATTTTATTTGCTTAATTCGTAAAAAAGCAAACGCTCCACTCATTGCGCGATTCCTTCCCACCTTTCATTCTTATTATTATATTTTTCTTTTGCTGGTATGCACTAATATTATATAGTGCTAGCCATCTCTATCTCTCTCTCTCTCTCTGCCTTTTAACCTGGATTGGGGCATAGGCCCTCAACCAACTCATGTCGTCTTCCTATCTCTAGCTATTTCCTGCAGCTCCCTCCAGCTCTTCTTTATATTGTTGATCTCTGCCTCCAAATTCTGTCTCCATGTATTTCTCTGCCTCCCCTTCTTTCGCTGTCCCTGCGGGTTCAAGTGAAGCCATCCGGTCACAAAATTACTCAGGCTCATGTCCCCCTGTCCTACACATCCTAAAAAATGTGGTATTACACAGGCCAAATTAATTTTATTTTTTTATGTTTCAACGAAAGGTTTTTATCCAGCGTAACACACACAAATCGGGGACTGCCTAGAGTAGTTGATAGTAGCTCGGCCTGCTAGCTGTGAGACGCCTCATAGCTCGGGTTCGAACCCACTATCCGGCATTTGTTCGAGTCCACTGGTCTTACTCAGGACGATAACGAGTACCTCTGAAGTCGGAGAAAATCTGCCTGTATGGCGAGGAATACTAATTACGAGTACATTGAGCACACGGCTGCGGTGTAAGTAATTTACAATGTGCACCTGCTGCCATTGTAGAAATTGGAAAACGGATTTTCACCAAAATCAGTTTCAGAGATGAAACTTCGTCTGAGTTGAAAGCGGACGAAAGAAAAAAGAAGAAAAAAAAACACAAATCTATGAAAGAAATAGAAAGAAAGATTTGTAAAATAGTGCAACATTTTTTCTATTTTTCTGCAATTAGATTTTGTCATTGCTGAAACTTTTATGGATCCTCATAGAGACAATTGGATCTCAGGTAAGTTTTTTGTGTCAAAGGTGTTGATATTTTTAATGTGGATTCATACAGCAGCTTGTGAAATTTAGGTTGATATAATAATAATAATAGCCGTCTATCGCAAGCGATGATGACAACAGTCTCAGACGTGTGCTTCTGCACCTCTCTGGTGTGTGCGGAGATGACTGTAGAGTCAATCCTTGAACACAACCCCCTACAATAGGTGAGGCATTCATGATCAAGGCTAGACATGTGCGTGTTGTGTGTTCTGTCTTTTCGTTCAGCTCATTTTCTTTGTGCCTCAACGGCATGATGGTTCTCAGCTATGCGGGTCCTCCTGTGTTGCTACAGCACCACATTTGGTGATCTTACGCAATGGATTTCCAACATGTAGTGTCTATATCAAAGCATTTCAGAGACAATTTAAGAGTGTCTTTAAAGCATTTTTCTGTCCACCAGCAGAATGTCTTCCCCCTTCAAACTCGTCATGTATCAATTGTTTGGGGATGCGTTTATCGGGCATCCGAGCAACATGACCGACCCATCTTACTTAGACCTTCTGCAACATGGTGTTGACGCTTGGGATCTTTGCTCTTGTGAGGACTTTGGTATCTGGAATTTTCTCCTGCCAGCTTATTTTTGGTTGAAATTTACATTTGTGAAATGTCTTCCTTTTTTTCTAATCCTGTTTTGCCTCACAGCATCAGGATAAAAACAGATTTCTAGAACTGGATTTTGTGTGCACTTCATATACAAACAGTGTTTTTTCTAGCATCTGTTATCTCTGAGGTCAACCTTTTGCATGGACAGCCTTTTACTTTGTATCCACTGTATTGGAGCAGCATTGCTCTATGAGAAGTACTGTCTGTTTGGTAATCTGCTTACAAACCATTAAATTCGTTGTTTCTTGATGAAGTTCAGTACAGATGTTGTATCCATGCAATGTTGATATTTTTTAATGCAAATTCCACAGCAACTTGTAAAATTTAGGTTGATATAGAAATTTGTGAAATGTGGTTTGACATAGAAATTGGGGAAAAATACAGACAAATTTGTGAAATGTGGATTAATATTGAAAGATTTGAAAATGAGTGCCTTACAACGCACCCTGACTACACGTGAATTCTTAGCGGGTGAACTTAAGAAGAAAGAGGAGGGGGAAATAAATGTGCCAAGAGACTTGCAGATATAATAATAATAATAATAATTCCTCTCGCACCATTATACGTTACATAGGACCTGCAAGTAACTTCTCCATACCGCTCTATCCTGGGCAACTCACCCAATCTCATCCATGGAACTGAGACCGATACCTCTTGCCTCTCTCAGCAAAGTTCGTTTCAGGGTCTCCTTAGGTCAACTTCTATTTCTTGAACCCTTTGCATCCCACTTCAATGCCTGCTTTCATATTCGTTGATCATTTCTCCTCAAGGTGTGTCCAACATATCTCCATCTTCTCTCTCTTATAACAGTTGTCACTAGTGGTTGACCTCTTAGTACTTGCAGATATGACTGCTGTAAAAAGAGCAATGGATCAGGCTGATATTCTAAATTCCCTACAGGAGAGAGGAAATGTAAATGGTTCAAGTAATAGCGGGGAATCTACAACCGTAACCAAACTGCAAGAATTCCAAGTAAAATGTGGTGTAGCTAGACAAGAGCACTATGCAGGTAACCAAAGAATAGTAAACCAACAAAGAACCGGTGTTGTTAGTTATGACACGCTTAGAGACGTACTGAGGAGGAGATTAGAGCATTTATGGACTAATTGGTTTTATGTGCAGTCATGATGATCCGACAACTAATCTAAATCGAATACACTCTTTGCTGTAATATTTTTAAATTAAAAAATAATACATTTTCTTCATTTCAGCTGAAGCTGTGAGTGTGAAAAACTATGACTTTACTGCCAGTTGGGTCTCTATTGTCTTTGTTTGTAGTAAGTATTCTTTGCAAGGTGTAAAGTTAGGGTAAAATATTGTTGTTAGTCATTAACCCTTTCGCTGCTACATACTTTCCAAAGGCTGAGCTAAAAATAGCTACTCTAGGTCACAAACTTAAATGTACGCCTAAAGCAGTGACAGTAGCAGTGTATAACTTGTTAACACATCTTTAGCCCACAGAGGAGAGATAATAACAGACGTGTTAATGCGTCTTTAGAAGATATAGAGATGGATGAAGAATGAACAAATACTGGTATTAGAGCAAGGGATCTTTTTTCATCTTAACATATAATGATCATGACCATCTGTTAACACTCTTGTGTATCTGAGCTAAGAATGAAGATCTGCAGCCGTTGTGCCAGTTATACGCCTACAAGTAGGCCAGCACATCACATTTCTGCTACACTTTTTACTTACAACATTCCTTGTAGGTCACAGTGGTGCTATTCTTTGTTTCCCTGCTAGCCCCAGCACCACACAGGGTCTTAGCAATAGAAATATCTTTACCTTTTTAAATAGATGAACACTGGTTAACTGCTATTTTATTTTTTCCAGTTTATTCTGTTGAAGCTGTGATCAAAATCCTGGGACTAGGACCCCGGGACTATTTTACAAAAGGATGGGATATGTAAGTCATCTTATGAGAGTCTTATCATTCTTGAATGTGACATTGTATAATTTAATTTCTGAAATCTCTTCTGAGTGAATCAAATTCTCTTTTGTCATTTCATTGACATCTATTAACCAAAATTTTGCCCTGGCAAAAGTCATAAGAAAAAATACCTCTGAACTCGGAGAAGACCCGACTGTATGGCAAGGAAACCAATAAAGCAATAAGTAGGCTTTCAGCAAAAATCAGTCAGAAGCGCCACACCTGGTGCCATGGCTACACTTGGATTTATAGCAGACAAATGCAGAAGAAGAAGAATAAGAAAAATAAAATTAGTACAAAATATTTTCATGACATAAACTTTGTAACGCCCCTTCCCCATTAAAACAGCCCACCCCCCATATATATATATATATATATATATATATATATATATATATATATATATATATATATATATATATATATATATATATATATATATATATATATATATATATATATATATATATATATATATATATATATATATATATATACCAGCTCTATTTTCACTTTGACATAGAAAATTGATGTATATTTCTGTGATACATAGTCAATTTCCAAATGATTACATTAAATACTACATGAAATAGAAAATTAATGAAAAATGGATCGTGTAAGATGGGCATAAGATGAATTAAAATGCAGAATTCGAATTTTAAATGATTATTCAATCACGGAAAAAACCTCTCCCCTTTTCCCCCAAATGCGTCTGAACCTACCATTCTCTCTTTCCCCCTCAAGACTTCAGCGCCCACTGGGGCAGTACCACCTACTTTTGGAACCTTTAGACTAGAGTGATATGATATGGGTTTCGCCCGCATGGTGCCGAGGCCACAAGGGAAGCAAAGAATAAGAATAGTACCACTGCAACCTACAACGCATGTCGTAAGAGGCGACTGATGTAGGCCCTAGGGATACTACCCTAGTATATAAAAAGCGCAGAAATCGGATGGGCTGACCTACTTGTAGGCGCATAACTGGCACAGCGTACAATCGCTCTTAGGCTCAGATCACATACAAATCACACACAGAGTGGTTCACAGGTCGATATGGGGCGTTTGAAGAAGAAGAAGAATATCGGTTCCATAACTATACTTGTTTCGGTGGATGTTTGTATTATCTATTTTCCATGCAGGTTTGATTTCTTAGTGACATTGGTCAGTGTTGTTGGTGTATTTGGTGAGATATTCGAGAACTCCTTCTATTATGTTATGGTGTTGCGACCTTTCCGCCTTCTCAGGTAAAACAATCTTATATAAGTAATTGTAGTTAAATATTGTCTTTTATTATGACCCTAGATTTTTAGCATTGTCTCGCCTGAGTGGTTACCGGGCCCAAATTTGGGGTGTAAAGAATATAACCATTGTTACCTGCCACGCATGTCGTAAGAGGCGACTATGGAGGTTTGGCTGAAATCAGATGCACATGTCCTAAACGTGTAGAAGTCTATGCGTTTAGGGGCCTACAAACAAATGTGTAACGTATACATGTTCTTGGCAAAGATCAAACATATCACAAGGAGTGATTAAAATTGGTCGTAAAGACAAAGAAGCATAGTCACATTTAATATTAGCACACCAGATGCAGCGGGTTCAATTCCACAGTGGGCGTGGACTTTTTTCAGACTGTAATGGTTCTCAGGTCACCCCAGCCTCAATTAGGTACCGGGAAAAACACTGGAAAGTAAATACAACCAGCGTGATGTTGACGACATTACTCATCGTGTGCTGACTGTCAATGAAATATATGGGCCTAATACCTTATTAACCCTGACGTTCTGAGTTCGAATCACGCTGCGGACAGTTTGGTGGCAAATTGTTTCGCGTGGATTTTACAATAGGCGATGGCATCACCCGTTCAAAAGCAATGGCAAACTACTGAACATAATAATGCCTAGAAAAATCACAAACATCGTTAAAAGCTGGGGTTGATTCGCAAAGTCCTGAAAAGGATATGCAATTAACTTAACCTTATTACCCTATATGAAATGAAAATCGTGGCATATCCTTTACAGGACGTAGCCATCAACCACAGTAAATGAGTCGTTGATTTTCTAGGCGACACTTATACATTCAGTAGTTTGCCATTGCTTTCTGAATGTGAGGTCTATTTTTACCTATTGTAAAAATCCCACTGAAAATTTGCTTCCAGACTTGCCCACCGGGGGGTTTGAACCAGGTACGCTTGGGTTTGTGATCAAGCTCACTACTGCTTGAGCTACAGACGCTCACATTACCCTATATATATCTTGTTGTAAAAAATGGTTTTTAAAAAAACACCAGATGGTGTTTAAACAATCTGTATCCTACATAACTGGTGGTGATCTCTTACCCTGATACTTGGACAGAAAATGCTGTTCAGTGATTGTGGACTGTGTTACATGATTTTAGGTTCACTGTTTCTTCGAGGTAATGTGCTTTTCTCTCACTCTGAAGGTACTTTGTTCATTTCCACATGCAACAATCAGGATATTTTTCCAATAATCCCTTATCTCATTACAAGTGAGATTGAGTTTCTAGTCCTACCATCATCATCATCAGGTGCCGTTCCGGCTTGCGTAGGTGATCATGAATCTCCACAAATCTCTGTCATTGGTGTTTGCTATCAACTCAGATGTTGACGCTCTACCGTGCCATGAGGTCAGGCTATCCACAATTTTCTCTCACTGTCTTCCTTTGTTTCGCCTACCCTCAATTTTACCAGTTGTCACAATGTGTTCTAAATTTCCCCTCCTCATCACATGCCTGAAATTAGATGACTGCCTCTTTCTTATATTGATGATAGCCGTCTGCCCAGCGTGTTCGTAGCGCGTTGGACTATGGGTGACTATCCCTCTGTGTGTGCGGGTTCAATTCCGAATGGCAGAAAAAGCCACAGATTCCCCAGATTTACGGTGTTCGTGGCACCGAACCGAAGGGTTACGATGTTCATGGCACCGAGCCGAAGAGCTGAAAAGCTCAAGTGCTTCTGGATCGGGAAAAAAAAAAAAAATTGATGATAAGCTTTCTCTGTTTTTTTATCTCATTCAACACCTCAACATTAGTCATTTTAGCAGTCCATGGGATTCTCATCATTCTTCTATCTCTTACAGCTATACTTTTAGCTATCTTACAGGAGTCCTATCATAGACAGATGATAAAACTTCAGTGTTCAAGTTGAACAAGTAAAAGAGCTCGTAACACTTGAAAATCAATAAGAGTCGTCTGCAAAGCTGCCATGTAAAAATGTTCAAATTAAAAATGGTCATTAAAAATGCTCAAATTAAAATTCCTTCAAAAGTTTTCATTATCTTAAAAATTACATCGGGGCCCCTCGCCAGTACTACAGAGTTTGTACTTGGCGGTTGAGATCTTCTTACTGTTTAAGAAAGAGATTGAAGCACACATGGTTATTCAGCCAAGTGCAATGATGATGGTTGCTATCAATTAATCTTACAAACTTATTGTTACTACGCTATTGTTTATTTTGTTTCGTCTCTTCTCATTCCAAATCTACATTTTATATCTATGAAATTAACCTCTCTTCTCTATTGTTATTGTTTGTTCATCATAACAGATGAAGACCACTCAGTTCATTGTGAAATATTTTTTAAATAACTTGTGTTGAGTCAGTCTCTGTGTGTGTAGATGACAGATGAGCCTGGTGTAAGCTTAAAGGACTATTGGACAATGTGGGCAAGAAACTTGTTGCATGTTACTTGTAATTTTTTATCTATTGCTTTTCTGGCTTGTCTTGTCTTCTGTACATACACATGTACACCTCAGTCTTGTCTACCAAATCTTTTTTTTCACCCTTCGCCCCTAGGGAAGCATAGGTCTGCAACCAAGGCCTTCCAAGCCTGCCTATCCAAGGCCATCCTTTCCAGATCTCTTCACTCTCTCCCCATTTTCTTGCATTCCATCTCCAACTCCCATCTCCAGGTGTTCCTGGGTCTTCCCCTACCTCTATTGCCCTGGGAGTTTCATCGGAAAGCCTGTCTTGTGATGCTGTTAGGGGTTTCCTCAGTGTGTGTCCTATCCATCGCCACCTTCTGCTCCTTATCTCTTGTTCCACCTGTTGTTGTCCTGTTCTATCCCAGAGTTCCCTATTTGTAGTCTTGTAATACCATCACAGATGGAGTATCCTGCACAGGCATCTATTGATGAATGTCTGCAACTTTTGATGTTCCCCTTAGTTGTTCTCCATGTCTCCGCTCCATATAGAAGGACAGCCTTGACATTTGAGTTAAATATCATTATCTTAGTTTTATTCCTGATCACCAAATGCATGTTCTATATTTATTATTATTTATACATATCAATCCATATTCATTATTATTTAAATATATCAATGTTTCAGATTGTTCAAAGTTAAGAAGAGGTACAGAGATGTCTTAGGTACTCTCTTTGTCTTGTTTTCCAAACTGATCAGGTAAGTTTCTGAGTTAAAACCTTCAGTTTTGTGAAACAAAAATATTTTTTAAAAAAACTTTAAAAACTGTCCTTACTGTAATACCGCTGTTAGAGAAGTGTAGGAGGGACATGATATGCCTGTGGAATTTAATGGCTGCATGGTTAGTACAGTCACTGCAAAATGGTTCAGGTTAGGCACTGCAAAACGGTTCAGGTTAGGATTGTTCTTTATGCTTCCAACAGAAAAACAATGCCTTGGCCTTACCGGGGATAGAACTTAGGTCTCTCGCCGTGCTCTTATCCATTCTGCCAGAGGCTCCATTATTTCTGACCAGAGTATTCAAAAATGAAACAAGATTTCAAAGAATTCAGATGAATTATTATCGATATAAGGGAAGACTGCAGTAATAGTATGTAACAATAGCGAAACACATAAAAACAAAGAACTGGTAGTTTTACAAAATACAAAAACAATGACAATACACAGCAACGTTTGACCAATATTATAAACGTTGCATATAATGCCTTTCATTTGCTGAAATGCTGTTTTTGCTTTGAACTATTCTGCTGTTTATTTCTGATCTGCATCTACCATCGGATGTTATCCAGGCTCCAAGGTGTTTAAATTGATGTACTTGTCTTAGCTTCATCACATCTTTTTTGATGATCCATTTACTCTAGACATTGACTATATTTATGTCTAGACATAGACATTGTCTTAGCTGCTGAATATTGGTTTAGATAGAATATAATTAACTGTTGACAGAATATAATTAACAGTCCTGGGCATGTGTTTGTTTGCAGCAATGATAGAGCAGACAGGCTTGCATCAACAGCATTGATTGTCGGGGAGTTAAAGGTGAAAAGGGGGATGTTCTTCGGTCACTTCATGACGGCCTATTGGATGAAGACACTAAAATAGATGTTGAATCGATTCAGCGATAGTTTAGAGCTATCGTTGCCAGTGTGGTTCCGGGGCCTTTAAGGGAAGGAAAGAATAGTACCACTGTGATATACAAGTTAACTGAGTAAGAGATAAGAGGTTACTGAGGTAGGGACCTAGGAGACTACCTAGTAAGTAAAAACGTCGCAGAAATCGGATGTGCTGGCCCACTTGTAGGCGCATAACTGGCACAACGTACAATCGCTCTTAGGCTAAGATCACATACAGATCACACAGAGTGGTTAACAAGTGGTCGATATGGAGCGTTCTAAAAAACAAAAAAAGAAGAGTTACTGTTTTACAAGTAGAACTGGATGCCTAAGGGACAGAGTAAGGAGTGTTTTTAACCAGCGAGCCACATGAACCATCAGCATGCATTCCTTTCAACATCTGTTGGAAAGACACTGAGCACCTTAGGTTTGCCTGGAGAGCAATGACGCCAGTTCAGTAATCAATAATTAATAATTGTTAAACATTTAAATAAAGACATGTATCTTGTTCTATTACAGCCTTGCTATATGTATCATAGTAGTCTATTATTTCTACGCAATTATTGGCATGGAGATATTCTTGGACATCAGCCTTAAAAACTGCTGCAAGTAAGTAACTGTTTTTTTAATAACTCTTGTACTGTACTGTGAGCATCTGTTGCTTAAGCGGTAGTGAGCTCGATCACAACCCAAGAGTACCTGGTTCAAACTCTGCGGCGGGCAAGTTTGGAAGCAAATTAGTGCCCTTGGATTTTTACGAACAATAAAAATAGACCTCACCGCTCAGAAAGCAATGGCAAACTACTGAATATATATTTGATGCCTAGAAAATCGACTACTCGTTTACTGTTGTTGATGGCTACGTCCTGTAAAGGATATATCACGATTTTCTATTTTCGACTGTACAAAGAAATGAAAATGTGTCAAATTTATTCCATCATCCGAGAGATTAAATTGTAAACTTGGGGCCTTTTCTGGTGCTGTTTTCTGGATGAATATTGTTGTTCTTATTGTTTTATTTGTCTGGTATTCTTTTTTTGTCTTCATCATTTTGTACATATTCCTAAATTGTCAATCTTTAATGTTGTATACATATGGCTGCGGATTCGAATGTGAGGCAGAGAATGACAAATTGTTCGAATCTGCTCATATTATAGTAGTTGTCTTGTGTTGATGTTGGTGTTGATGTCGAGGACCTAAAGGAGAAATATATCAAAGTTTAACCATTAACCACAGCACATTGTTCTTACCTTTAAGACTCCAATCACAAAATCATAAAGAGTAGTTTGTAAGTGGTTATTTTAGAATCAGAGGGAGCTGCAATGGACCAAAATTACATTCTTAACACACTGATAGAGTCTTTTCGAACACAAGAGTTTCAGGGTTGTGAGTCCCTCTCGCTGACCAGACTGAGAGAGATGAGTTTCAATATTGGTACAGTCTGAAAAGAATGACATATGCAAAGAGATTGATAAATCAACATCGACCTGGTGTGTTGAGCTGCTGGATTTGTTGAGGCGGAGATCGAAGCACCTATGTACAAGTCCGAAGTGATATGATGATAGTCCTCTGATAACTGATTACTAGAGAGATGAGTTTTAATATTGGTACAGCCCGAAAAGAATGACATATCAAATATGCTAAGAGATTGATTAATCAACATCGAATTGGCATGTTGGGCCACTGAACGCTGCTGGATTTCTTGAGGTCGAGATCGGAGCACCTATAGACACGTCCAAAGTGCTATGATGATAGTCCTCTGATAACTGATATTTTAGAATCAACAACAACAAACAACAGACTTGTTCCTCTTTCCATGCTCAGAAGTAATAGTCATTATTTTTTTATCTGTGCAGGAACACCAGTGTTGAGTCATTCTACAAGTTTAACAATACAACTGATTCTGGTTACTATTATCTTAACAGTTTTGACAACATATTCATATCTGGAGGTAAGTTATCATATCTGGAGGTTAGTTATCATATCTGGAGGTAAGTTAGTTTTAGGGTTTGTGATGATTGCATGAGATGATGACACTGTAAATATTCATATCTGGAGGTAAGTTAGTTAGCCACATTGTTAAGACACTCAAAAATATCACTGACAGCTAAACAACAGATGATCAACAGCATTTTCATACATACCAGAGGTGTTACTGGACACCGATCTCAACTCGGGCCCTCCACCTCAGGGTTCCGAGTTTCGCCCTATGTGGACCCACGTGCAACTCATCTCTGGCCAAAGTTTTGCTCCATGTGGGCCCACATCTCTTCTCTGGATGCACTTCTCATTCCTTCACGTTTATTTGTACAGCCCTTTCCATCGGCCAGGAAGCTGGTAACTTTGGTGCGGCCGTTGACTTGTTAGGTTTCATGCTTATGGACTCTTGCCCCGCAGGTGGCAATTTTGGTGCGGTCATTTACTCCAGGGGAGTTAGCATTCACTCATAGATGACTTGTATGCTGCTGTTTCTTGTGTTTCAGGAACTATTTAGGCAACTTTTTGTCGGACATCGGCCAGGAGATGCGTACATTTTGTTCAGGGATTTTGGACCTGCATTACTTTTCCGTGCTTGCACTATTACCACTACCTGTAGCTCTCCCTCAATCCCTACCAGCTTAGCCAGACAGGAACCGTTATCTGTTTCCAGGGTCACCACATGGAGGTGGAGTAGGATCTTGAATAGTGCCAGCTCACTAAACCTGGCGCAACGTTGCCCCTAGGATTGCACCTTTGACCCCATCTTTTCTAATGAATTTTGCCAGGGCAGCGGCTTTTCAGCCTGCTCTTCTCGATTTTGAACTGCCATGGGTTCTTTTATTAACTTGAACACAAGACATACGTTTTATCATCCATCTCTGATAGTACTAGGAACTTGATCTCGCCCACACTAAGATCAGGGATCTCATGAAAAATATCCTGATGGCTCCACAAGGAAGCGAACTGAGTACCTTTGGCACGAGGGGCGAGTACCTAACCTCTCCGCCACAGAGACACCCATGTGTTAACTTAGTAGTAATCAGTGGTTCAGATACCGGAAGACATTCTAATTTACACTAGTAATATTTTGTAATTTTTCTTTTCTTTGCAGTGACACTTTTTGAGTTGACTGTTGTCAATAATTGGTTTATTATTATGGTGAGTTCAGTTAAATATTTCATTTCTTTTTTTTTCTGTTTTCGTTTCTTTGTATTGCTATTTTATAAACGCTTCTGTTCTGCAACAGTTTGATATTAAAGAGGGTCGGCTATTAAAGAACATAAAAACAAGGAAAATTAAATATTTTGGACACATCAAACGACATGAGTGCCTAGAGAAGATATTTCTGGAGAAAATGATGCCTAGAAGAAGAATGAGAGGAAGACCTAGAAGATGATGGGTGCAAGATGTCATTGATGATCTCAGAATGACTGCTGTTTACGCTGGTCATCTTGCACAGAATAGAGAGTTTTTCAGGACTGCTGTCATGGGAGCCAAGTTCCAGAATGGACAAGCTACTTGATGATGATGATTGTTATTTCAACACTTTTAAAAAAAATGCAAACTAGTTTATTTCTGTCACTTACTATTGTATATTTAGTTCTTTATAAACTTGTTTTGTCATTTATTTCCGTTTGTTTATTTGTACATAGAATGTATTTCTTTTATTTGTAGCTTTGTTAGTAAATAAATAAATTTGTATTTCTCAATTTATGTTGAGTCTGTATTTATTTTTATATTTTTATCTTCTTTAATAGTCTAGTGGCTCTGTATCTTATTATTACTCACAATGAATGGATCCCAATATGCCTGTGTGGTGCTGGGGCCTGCAAGGGAAGCAAAGAATAGTACCACTGCGACCTACAAGGCACGTCGTAAGAGGCTACTGATGTAGGACCTAGGGAAGTTGCCCTAGTAAATAAAAAGCGTTGCAGAAATCGGATGTTCTGGCCTACTTGTAGGCGCATAGCTGGCACAACATACAATCGCTCTTAGGCTCAGAATACATACAAATCACACAGAGTGGTTAACATGTGGTTGATATGGAATGTTTGAAGAAGAAGAAGGATCCCAATAGATATTAACAAGGCCAACTACCGCAATGTTATCATTACTCTTGGAAGAGATTGTAGAGATTAGGGCAACATGAAGGTTGAACTCGCAATTAAGTATCTGATAGAAGGTAATGCAAGGGATGATGATGTTGTTATATATACCAACAGGTCTATGCATTGTGGTACGAAGTGAGGCTGGGGTTTCTTGACTAATGCGCATGGTTGGTGTAAGGTTGTTGCAGAGCGAAATGGAGTATACAGGACAACTACTTCCAGTATGAGGATGGAGATTGAGGCCATTACTGCTGCCCTCCATTGGTTCTCTGGGACTCTGTTTACTGGGGCCGTTGTTGTTTCTGACTTTCAGTCGATGCTTCAAAAGATCCAGAATGGAAGAGCTTGGTATAAGTGGATGTTGTCTATAGAGATTCCAGAGACTCATGTTATGTCTTGGTCATGTGAGTGTTTGTCGTAACTACAGATCGGACATTCTTGCATCGAAAGCATCAATTGTTGGGGAGTTTGTTAGGGATAAGGGGGATGTTCTTTGGTCTCTTGATGACCTACTGTTGGATAAAGTAACTAAAATTGATGTTCAATCAATCCAGTGATTTAGGGAATTTTGAATTACACATTGTACAAGTAGAACTGGATGCTTGAGGGCAGAGACAGAAATGTGTTTAACCAGCGAGCCACAGGAGCCATCAGAATCAGCGCATACCCTTTGACATCTGTTGAGGGGGGACTGAACACTTATGGGTCTACCTGAGTGCTGTGACATCAGCTCAATAACCAATAACCCTATTTTTGTTAGTTTTGTTAAGCAAGATAATGTTTTATCTCTTTGCAGGAAGGATTTGCCAGTGCTGTGAGTGAATGGTCAAGGGTTTACTTCATGAGCTTTTACATTGTAATGATGGTATGTCACAAACTGATTACTTCATTTTGTTATGTGGATTTATCATTTGTATCCATCAAGTAGGTATCTGTGACTTAGCAGTAGGGAGCTTGATTACAACCAGCGTGTTCGTAGCGCGGACTACGGGTGACTAGTCCTCTGTAAGTGCGGGTTCAACTCCGCGGACTGGCAGTAAAGCTACAGGTTCCCCAGATTTACGGTGTTCGTGGCACCGAGCTGAAGGGTTACGATGTCCATGACACCAAGCTGAAGAGCTGTCAGCTCAAGTGCTTCTGAATCAGGGGAAACAAAAAAAATTACAACCCAAAAGTACCTGGTTCAAACTCCACAGGGGCAGTTTGGAAGCAAATTTTTTCCTGTGGATTTTTACAAACAGTAGAAACAGACCTCACTGTTCAGAAAGCATTGACAACCTACTGAAGTGGTGCCTAGAAAATCAACGAATCGTTTACTGTGGTTAATGGTGACGCCCTGTAAAGGATATGCAATGGTTTTCATTTTTACATCCATCAAGTATCATTTCATCATCAAAAGTTGACTACTGTTTCTCAAACTTTGTCTTCCCATGGTGGTACATTCCTGCAGACTGTTATTTGTCCTCCTATTATTCGTATGCTTTCTCTAATCCTGTTTTTCCTCACAGCTTCAGGATAAACAGAGATTATTAGGGGACTGCCTAGAGTAGTTGATAGTAGCTCGGCCTGCTAGCTGTGAGACGCCTCATAGCTCGGGTTCGAACCTACTGTCCGGCATTTGTTCGAGTCCCTGGTCTTACTCAGGACGATAACGTGAGTACCTCTGAAGTCGGAGAAAATCTGCCTGTATGGCGAGGAATACTAATTACGAGTACATTGAGCACACGGCTGCCAGTGTAAAGTAATTTACAATGTGCACGCTGCTGCCATTGTAAGAAATTGGAAAAACGGATTTTCACGCAAAAATCAGTTTCAGAGATGAAACTTCGCCTGAGTTGAAAGCGGACGAAAGAAAAAAAAAAAGAAAGAGATTATTAAAAGAGAACAGACTCTTGTGTGTACTTCGTACATGCCGTCTTTCATTGCTTCTGTTATTTATGTACTACACCTTTTACATGGTCTACCTTTTGCTTTGTAGCCATTGTGAGTGGATGTCGTCTATAGAAGTTTCTAACCTCCAGCGGCTTACGTGGGTATACTGTCCTGGGCATGCGGTGTTTACGGTAATGAGAGAGCGGACAGGCTTGCATCGATTGTTGGGGAGTTGAAGATGGATAAGGGGGATATTCTTCGGTCTCTTCGCGACTGTCTCTTGGATGAGGACACTAAAATCAATGTTGAATCGATCAAGCGATTTAAGCAGTTTGGAGTTACCCGTTGTTCAAGTCGAACTGGATGCCTGAGAGGCAGAGTGAGAGGTGTGTTTAATCAGCGAGCCACAGGAACCATCAGTATGCATACTCTTCGATATCTGTTGGGGAGACTGAGCACCTATAGGTCTACCCGGAGTGCAATGACGTCAGTTTAGTAACCAATAACCAATCCATTGTATCAGAGTAACATTGCTCTTTGAGGTGCACTGGCTGTTGGTAATCTGCTTATGTGGCAGAACCATTTATTTTGTTGTTTCTTGATGAAGTTTAGTACTGATGTTGTACCCACTTTTTCATGATATCTTTATTCATAAACTGGTCATTTCTTGATATCCTTAGCACTCTGTATAGACACTTCATCTCTGTTGTGACTAGTTTTTTTTTCTGCCATTTAATGTAAACTTTCAGGTTTGGCTCTAATAGAATAATTATGGGGAGAAAGATTGTGTTAAACAATGCTCTTTTAGTGTTTCATGGTGACATGCTTGCATTTCAAAATTTGTGCCATTTGTCCTATGATTTGATTTGCTCTATACCATCTATGTTTAATTTGTTTTTTATTTTTCCATTTGCTGAAAAAGTGCTCCCCAGGGATGTAAAACCTTTAACTTGTTCTACTTGGTGTTTCTTCTTCTTCATCCTTCACCCTAGGAAGGCATACATCCGCAACCAAAGCCTTCCAAGCCCTCCTATCCAAGGCCATCATTTCCAGATCTCTCTCCTCTCTCCCTTTTTCTTGAATTCCTCACCAACTCCCACCTCCAGGTCTTCCTTCCTTACGGGGGTCCTTCTTCTTCCTCGGGTGGAAAGCTATGAATTTACCTCGTTGTGGTTTCTGTAGCTACCTAGTGTTTTTTATGGGGTGTGGTAGCTAGTCCTACGCCCAATCTCCTTAGTCGCCTCTTACAACATGCGTGGCAGGTAACCGTGGTTCTCTTTTTTACACCCCTAATTTGGGCCCCGTTAACCACTCAGTGACTTGGTGTTTGCGGAGGGAGATATTGGTAGTCCTTTCCTCTCTAATGAATGTTGAACAAATAAGAAAGGGGAGGCTAGAAATCTTTAAAGGGAGACAATTACTGACCTCTATTTCATCAGAAACAAGAAGTAAATCAAGTAAAAGTATATTGTCAGACTAATACAATTGTTAGACGCTGGCGATGGATACGATATATATTGAGAAGACTGACCAGAAGCATTGCAAGACAGGCACTGTCTTGAAACCAACAGGAAAAGAGGAGATGGGGAAGGCCTAGACAGACCTGGAGAAGAGAGCTGGAGGCTGATAGGTAAAACATGGAAAGAATTGGAAGGAATGGCAAGAGAGAGGAAGAGCTGGAAGAAGTTTGTTGAAGACCTGTGCTCCGTTGGGAGTTGAAAGGTGAAGAAGAATACAATTGTTAACCAAAATAAGAATATTTAACTCCAATGTTAAAGCAGTTCTGCTGTATGGGTCAGAATCATGGAGAACAGTTAAAACAACAATGAATAAATTACAAACGTTCATCAACTTATGTCTGCGCAGAATAGAAGGACTGAGAGGGTATGATAGGGTCACAAATGAGGACGAGACAGAACCCAGTGAAAACCAAGTGGGGAAGGAAAGACACTGACAATGGATAGGACACACCTTGAGAAAACCCAAAAGGAATATAACAAGTAAGGTCCTTTCCTGGAACCTGCAGGAAAAGCAAAAGGAAAGGGAAACCTAGAAATACAGGAAAAGAGATTTGGAGACACAGATTAATTATATACGGAAGAGCTGGAAAAAAGCTGCAAGAGATCACGAAAGACTTGGCGTGAGTTGGTTGTGCGCCTATGCCCAAATTTCAGTTAGAAAGGTATAAGAGAAAGTGAATACAATTGTTATTATTTTGTTGGATTTTGTACTGACTTCACATGTGCATTGACAATTGTAACTTGTTATTTTGTTTGTATAGGTTGTCATGAACATCATAGTGGCATTTGTACTCGAGTCTTTCATCTTCAGAATCAGCTACCGCAGACAGATGCATCTAGATGATATTAATGGTAGGTAAATATTGTCTTCAGAAATGCATGATGCTTGTCCTTCACGGGTGATGATGACCAGCCCACCTGCCCAGCGTGTTCATAGCGCGTTGGACGGCAGGTGACAAGCACCCTTTGAGTGCGATTCAATTCCACTGGCTGGCAGAAAAGTCACAGGTTCTCCAGATTTACAGTGTTCGTGGCACCGAACCGAAGGGTTACGATGTCCATGACACCGAGCCGAAGACACCACTCAAGTGCTTCTGGATCAAAGAAAAAAAAACATCATGGGTGATGATGACCACAATTTTCATCCAAGGGAATGTAGTTGCATTATGTTTGTCTGTGTGTCCATAGATGACTAGTGAGCCAGAGTGCTGGCTTGAAATGTTCTTGTACAGTGTGTGCCATTCTGGATCTTCCGAAGCATTGACTGATAATGATTTTTTGGCCGAAATGTCACTTTAGACAGTTTGGTTTTTTTGTACTTAGTAAAACTACATTGCTTTGTGTCTTTATGTTGTGCCTTTGATCTTCTATTTTATCATCAAAAAGGCTTCAATCCTTTTGCTAATGGAATCTTTGTTTATTTTCATGTAGATCATGGTGTATACAAAGAGGAGATAACCTTGACAGAAGATGAGATGCATATGGTTAGTGTACATAGTGCTCCAGTTACTGGACAGTTCATTGCAAGTCAGACAGAGCCGGTGAGTTTTTGTTGCTTACAATTAACAAAGATGTAAGGGTTTTCCATAAAGCAATTGAAACCTAGTGAAAGAGTCTCTCATAGTGAACCTAATAATGCATAAGCATTATCCATCGCTTCTTAGGCTAGTGATCTAGGTTCAAGTCCACAGTGGACGTGGTATATTTTTCCGACTATAACAGCTCTCAGGTCGACCCAGCCTTTTATGGGTGCCAGGAAAATCATTGGGAAGTAAAGGCGGCCGACTTGATGTTCACCCATCGTGTGCTGGCGGTCAATGAAAAATAAGAGCCTAACACCGCATTCCTCAATATACCTCAAGGTATAAAAATGATTTCTTTACTTTTACTTATAAGCGTTATCCTCTCGACTCGAACACAAGAGAGTTGTGGGTTCAATCTCGCACTATACGTTCCACACATTAAGATAGAAATTTGCCCACTTATCTCCTTTAACACTAGGGTCTAGAAATGTGAAGTGACAGACACTTCATACCCCAAATTTTGAAAAGGCTATGTGGCATTTATTTTACATCTGTGCATTTCATTCTGACAAATCCATGTTCTGCACTGCTTCTTCAAGACCAGGTTTGCTTTTCCTTTATGATCCTTACTTGCCTTGCCATGCTGCAGCTAATCAGTATGTTACTAGGACCACCACTTGAAGAAATGTTAATGGCTTGGTCAGCTCTTGTTTGCACATGCTGATTTCTGTCATATTTCTGATTTCATGTTCGACTGTCCTAATGGTTTTTTTTCCAAACATTTTTTACATATCTATTTTTTATATCTTTTTGTTTACTTATATATTTTTCTTTCTTTAAACCACTTTTCTTTATTCATCCGTATTTAGAAGTTACCAAATTGCTGGTTTATATTAAAATTTTTTTGTATTATAGGGTCTGTATGCATTCCATGGGGAAAGAAATCGCGGCCGAGAGGACTTCAGTCTACGCATGTACCATGATGAAGTGGAGGTAAGAACTGTGTCTGGTGATAGTTGCATGGGCAACATCATCCTTTCTTTGTCTCTCTAATAGAAGCACTTCATTTTAACATGGTGAGGTTTCTGTATCCTATGGACAAACCTTAGTAACCACTAATGTGAAGGTGTTGAATGAGGTCAAGACACAGAGAAAGCTTATTATCAATATAAGAAAGAGGCGGTTATAATTTTTTGGACATATGATGAGAAAAGAAGGTTTAGAACACATTGTAACAACCGGTAAAATCGAGGAGAGACGAGACAAAGGATGACAGTGAGAGAAAATTTTGGATAGTCTGACTTCATGGCACAGAAGAGCTTCAAATCTAAGATAATAGCAAACACCAGAGACAGAGATTTGTGGAGATTCATGATCGCCTACACCAGCCGGCACAGCATATGATGATGATCCCATGCTTGCTAAGGTGCTGCAGTCCTATCTGCTGTTATTATTGATACTGTTATGATCCAAGAGAGAGGGTACACTCCTGTTCCCTGTGCCAGGCAGCGAAGTTTGTGCTTTCAGTTCTATGTTGGTAGATCGTCAATCTATTCTTTATGATGGGGTTGCTTTACAGAGCTTTCTTTCAAATCTAAGAGGTCTCTGGACTAAATGTGATGGTAGGTGCAATAAAGGTCAAGTCGGAGGGTTTGAATCCAGATTGCACTGTTCTATTCACGAGTGAATTTTTTTGCAGAAACTCCTATGATTGTTGTTGGAGCTTTGAAGTTTATGCTTTCTGCAATGCTCTCGACAGGTAGTGTGCCATTCCTGCGAAGAGGGACCAAGCCATATGGGGTCAAACCCAGTGCAATTAAGTAAATCCTTCGCCTTTAGGTGCAATAACACAGACTTTAGTCTTCTTCCTTCCTTTTGTTTTCTTGAAATAGTGTCTATATATTCATTGTTGTCTCTTGTATAAACTTTATAGTCGTTTGTATCTCACACAGATGTTCATGCAGTTTTCTTGTCGTGCTGTTTCACTAGGTCAGTGAATTTGCCTCACTATATTATAGTTATTTTTTATTGGGCATCTGTAGCTTAGTGGTAGTGAGCTCGATCACAACCCAAGAGTGCCTGGCTCAAAGCCTGCGGCGGACAGTTTGGATGCAATTTTTTTCTTTTTGCGAACAGTAAAAATAGACGTCACCATTCTCACGATCGTTCTTAAGCCGTTTTTATCATTCTATTGTGGTTTATAAACAGCCAAACATGAACGGGATGTATATGCACAGCCTTGAGTACCAATTGGAGCTCAAGTGCTTATCCTTCTGTGGTGTGTTCAGTTTCAACCAGCGTTTACTGGGTTCGCTCTCCGTTAGCCTTTTGCTGTCCCCAGCCAAAACCCACAAGGCAGCAGGTTGCTAATTGCGACCCGTAGACGACCTGCCCTCCTGGGCTGATGAGCGTCATCTGCCCAGTTATACCAGTCTTGTTAATGAACTGCTTGGTTTGCCTACCGTCCAGTTTTGTGTACGGTTTGCTCCTCTAGCCTTTGATTGTCCCCAATCAACTACAAGGCAGCAGTAGATGTTACCATTCAGAAATCAATGGCAAGCTACTGTACGTATAAGTGATGCCTAGAATATCAACAACTCGTTTATGTGGATGATAACAACGTCCTGTAAAGGATATTCCACGATTTCCATTGCATATATATTTGTGACAGCTTTGAAGTATGTGCTCTGCAGTCTGGGGTGCCTGTCCACATGTACACATAGCTGAATTGATAATCTTGACTGTTGTATACATGTTGATGCGGAGTCAATTGTGTCTTGTTCTCAAGCACAGAATGATAACTTGTTTTAATCTGCTCATATTTTGGTAGTCTTCCTGTGTTAGTATTAGTGGCTTTCTGGTTGATTTAATCATCCTTTTCTTATAATAATAGGTAACTGATACATCTGGTTGTTCTCCTGCAACACCTTTCTTGTCCATTCGGTCTGCTGTCTTATTTCCAGGTATTCTACAGTGAAACGGTATCCACAGCATGACGACTTTGCGCTGGTTGCACAGTTTAGACAACAAACGAAGGATCAAATCAATCAGAATCACTATGTATTTCTGCAGCAGACTCCAAACACGACGGAGATCATATCGATGCATTCTTCACTAACCAGACAAGTCTGTATCCAGTCGGATAACACTAAATGAACTTGATGCAAAGTTTTGGGGTGTGTGATTCTTGATGCCTAGTGCAATTCCTGAGACATCTGTGTGCCTTGTGGGAAATAAGTAAAGATGATATGCCGATAATGTCAATTTTGAAATCACCTCTGTAGGATTTTACTTTTTTTTATTCATGAAAAAATACCAAATTCTTTTGTAAATGTTATTGCTAATAATAGAATTTCTATTTTCTACTTACATAGGAATGGACTAAACAGTTCCAGGCAAACCAGCAACAAATTTTTGAAACTACGCATACGTTACATATAAATGAGAGACCCAATTCTATAATTGAATTTGATGATATTTCATTTTCTCCTTCCGAGTCATTCACAGATGCCACAATGTTAAATGAAACATAACACAGGCAACAGATTAAGTCATATAATTTGTCTGTATTAATTAATATAGCACAATATCACAGCATATCAAGCTTATCATCAATATAAGAAAGAGGCACTCATCATTTTTCGGGCATGTGATGAGGAGGGGAGGTTTAGAACACATTGTGACAACTAGTAAAATCGAGGGTAGACGAGACAGGGAAGACAGAGAGAGAAAATTTTGGATAGCCTGACTTCATGGCATGGGAGAGCGTCAACATCTGAGTTGATAGCAGACACCAACGACAGAGATTTGTGGAGATCCATGATCGCCTACGCCAGCGGCACGGCGCCATGATGATGATCACAGCATATCAAGCTATCGAGCATGCACTATCTCGGAAACCGATCATTGATTAAACATTGAATGCTAATCGGCTAAAAACAAAGGGACAGAATAAGAGAATATACCATATTGATAGTGGTTAGTGTTTTCTTTAACTTTGTTTATTATTTATGAAGTGATATTTTCTTGTATAGTATAGACTAGAGGTGTTATTTTTGGGCATTGTGTAGGCTCTCAGTGTCATTATCTTGCATTGTATACCCTAAAAGTGTTATTCACCCCAAAAGGTGAACCTCAGAGATCATGAAAGACACCGTTTATGAAGTGCACGCAAATGCCTGTTCTCTCTCTCGTGATCGTTCTTTTTGGCCATTTTGATCATTCTTATTGTGATATATAAACAGCCTTTGCCAAGAATGTATTTTTACATCACACTGGTTCAGTGCCATTTGTAGCTCTAGTGCTTTTCCTTTGGTGACATTTCTGGTGTCAGCCAGCGTTACTGGTTCGCTCTCCGTCAGCCTTTCGCTGTCCGAGCGCCTACCTGCATGGCAGCAGGTTGCTATTTCCTTTTAGGGTAGCGACCCTTAGACAACCTGCCCTCCCGGGTTGTTGATCAACATCTGCCCAGGTTACTTGTCTTTTTTTTGACTACTTGGTTTTCCTACCGTCCAGTTTTGTGTACGGTTTGCTCCACTAGCCTTTGATTGTCCCCAATCTAACTACAAGGCAGTAGTATAAAAGCCTGTTCTAGAAATCTCTTCTTATCCTGACGCTGTGAGGCAAAACAGGATTGGAGAAAAGACAAAGAAGTGTTATTTTTTTTGGCTTTGTCTAAAGTCATAGTATTTTTTTCTTGCATTGTGCAGGCTGAAAGTACCATTTGTTTTTAGTATGTAAGTTAGAATGGCTATTTTTCTTGAATTGTGTAGACTGGAAATGTTATTTTCACGAATAATGTTGATTGAAAATGATATTTTTGCATTGTGTAAGTTCAGATTGTTATTTTCTTTAATAAAATCAGTTGGTGGTGTTATTTTCTTGAATGGTGCAGGTTAAAGTGTTATTTTCTTACATTGTTTATATTGAAAAGTTATATTTTTGTTGCTTTTTTTCTTATAAGTTTCTCTCTCGTGCATCACCGCTAGACTGATGTACCAGATTTCCTCATAAATTCTGCTGTTGTTTTTAGGGACTCTGTCCCTCCATACAGCTTCTCATTTAGCTCGGTATTTTCCAGCCAGGTTTTGTTTCTCAGGCCTGCTAGCAGTGGGCAGTCTTGCAGTAGGTGATCTGCCGTCATGTCCGCCTTCTCACAGTAGCACAGGCTAGTTGTGCCAATTTTAAATTTGTTGTAAAGGTGAGACCAGAGTCTGTTATGGCCAGTATGGAGGCGGAATATGACAACTTGTTTGCTATAGTGTATGCTGAGAGTGATATTTCCTTTAACCCTTTCATGCAGTGTCTACTGTAGTGGACACCTACTATTTTTCATTTCATAGCTACGCATGAGTGTTTCGTGACCTCTGACGCATTCAATGTACTGCTAGGAACTGGCTGTGGATGGTGCATCTACTGCCAGAGTAGTAAATTCATTTGTACTTCTACTGTGTGGTCAAGGTGGCGGACAAGACGATATTCATCCCAAAATTACGCCCGTGTGGTGCCAGTGCCCGCTAGAGAAGCAAAGAATAGTACCACTGCAACCTGCAATGCATGTCGTAAGAGGCGACTGATGTAGGCCCGAGGGATGCTACCCTAGTAAATAAAAAGCAGTGCAGAAATCTGATGGGCTGGCCTACTTGTAGATGCATAACTGGCACAACGTACAATCACTCTTAGGCTCAGGTCAGATACAAATCACACAGGGTGGTTGACAAGTGGTCGATATGGAGCGTTCGAAGAAGAAAATCCACAAATTCCTACATGAAAGTGTTAAGAATGCTTTATGAAAATACAAATTGTTATAATTTTTGGCATATTTATTTTGACATTTTCCTAATCTGTTAATTTTGTGTTCAACTTTTCCACTGCACATCTTTAGTAAACAGATCAAAATTCTTTGTTATAGTTTTATTTATTTGCTATAGTTTGCTAAGTTTATCTTCACAATTTCATTAACTCCTTAGGTACCAAACGCCACATTATGTGGCTTTGGGTTGACACTCTTTTACCAGGAGCCACACTAAAGAGCGTTTTTTATTATAAAAACAATTAACTTGCAAAAAAACATGGCTTCTGCTCTGGTCCACTAAGAGTTAATATAAATTATTCACTTCTTTTATCCATTTAGTTTATTGTTTGTTTCCTTAATTTAAAGTTTATATTTCACATTGTTGATTCACTTGTTGAAAACAAACATTGTTAATTCACTTGTTAAAAACAAAGATTATTAATTCACTTGTTGAAAACAAAGATTGTTAATTTGCTTGTTAGAAACAAAGATTACTAATTCACTTGTTAAAAACAAAGAATGTTATTCTCTTGTTGAAAACACAGAATGTTAATTCCCTTGTTGAAAACAAAATCATGTTGATCTTGATAAGACTGAAAATGTTAACTATTTACTTATAATTAACTGTATTTAAGTGTGTACATTCCAATATTGCTTCTGTTACTGAGATTATTCTCATCTTATTTGATAATACCTAGCAGTATTCTACACACAAAGCTGAGGAAATACTGGTTATATCAATGAATTTAGTTATATTAGGACTATCATAGCACTCCAAACAAGCCCATAGGTGCTCCAATCGCCGCCTCAACAAATCCAGCAGCCAGTTCATGCCAGAACATGCTAGTTCGATGTTGTTTAAACAATCGTTTTGCATATTTGGTATGTCGTTCTTTCGGCTGTACCAATAACTTCATCAAGAAACTACAAATTAAATGGTTCGGCCACATAAGCAGATTACCAACAGACTGTGCTCCCCAAAGAGCAATGTTATTCCGATACAGTGGATACAAAGCAACAAGCCGTTCATGCAAAAGATAGACTTCAAAGATAACAGAGGCAATAAAAAACTGTTTATTAAACGCACACAAAAGCCTGTTCTAGAAATCTCTTTTTATCCTGACGCTGTGAGGCAAAACAGGATTAGAGACAAGAAAAAGACTATAGAAATGTTGTAATGTTATTTTGATGGCAATACTAATAGGAGTGTTATAATAGTAATTTAACAAGAATAACAATTAAAAGTGCTGAAATGTTATTTTAGTAATAACAATAGGAATAATAATTGCAATGATTATGCTTTTGACACAGAACGGAATCAGCAAAAGAAAAATGCCAAAGAATTTTATTATAAATCTATGCCCTTTACCTCTTTCCTTTTTGTAATTTGTGTTTACCTCGGGACATACTTATTTTGCAACATGTACTAATTTAGCAGGTATACTGGCCTTGTGCCATCTTAACTTGTTGTGGACCAAATGCCACACTATGTGGCTTTGGGTTGGATGCATTTTTACCAGGAACCACACTAAGAGCGTTTTTTATTCTAAAAACAAATGGCTTGTAAAAACATGGCTTTTGCTCTGATCCACTAAGAGTTTACAAACTACAGCAAGCCAGTGTATTGGATCAGAATGGCAAAAGGGTTAACCTGTCAGTTTGTTTCTCCTTTGGAAGACCTGCAGATTCATTTGCTGATATTAAATTTCTCCACTTGTCTTGTGAATTCATTAAATTTTGTACATAATAATTCATTACTGTTGTAGTTATATCTTTGTACTTATTATTTGATAATTATAAATAAGATCACTGCATCCTATCATGTACAACAGAGAAGATGGCTACATCATTTTATGTTTATTGCTAATAATAACAATAATTCCTCTCGTACCATTATACTTTACATAGGGCCTGCAAGCAATTTCTCCATACCGCTCTATCCTCCATGGAACTGAGACTGATATTTCTTGCCTCTCTCAGCAAAGTTGTTTCAGGGTCTCCTTAGGTTGTCTCTTTCTTGAACTCTTTTCATCCCACTTCAATGCTTGCTTTGTTACTAATAAATAGCCTCATCATTTACATTTCGCCTGAGTGGTTACCGGCCCAAATTTGGGGTGTAAAGAATAGAACCACTGTTACCTGCCACCTGTAAGAGGCAACTAAGGAGGTTTGGCTGAAATCGGATGCACGTGTCCTAAACGTGTAGAAGTGTATGCGTTTAGGGACCTACCTAACCAATGTGCAATGTATACACGTTCTTGGCAAAGATCAAACATATCACAAAGAGTGATTACAATTGGTCTTAAAGAACGAACGCAAAGAAGAAGATTTACATTTTCACCATCTTCTAAATTACATTAGGACCCGCGTTGGTGCTACAAAGTTTATGCACTGCCGGGGAGATCTTCTTGTGTAAGAAAGAGATCAGAGCACGCATGGTTACTTACCGAAGTGCAATGATGATGGTCCTATCAATCATGTCTTTTTTTTTTATAAAGGAATGGTGTAGAGTCAACGCTAATCACCTTCCTTATGACCAATCAGATCTAGCACCATGCTACAGTATAATAAAGTAGATGTGATACTTTAGAGGGGATTTTTGTTTGTAAAATCTTACTGTTAGTCCATATGTACAAATTTGTATACTGTTGGGGGGTTTCTGTTGCTAAGTGGTTAAGCCCTTTGCCTTGTGAGTCGAAGGTCATGGGTTAGAGTCCGGACCGCGCCTTTCTGTTCATGAGTGCAGTTTTTATCCAGAGACCCCTAGGATTGTTGCTGGAGCTACGGAGTTCGTGCTTTGTGCAATACTCTGGCAGGTGGCGTGCCATTTCTGCTGAGAGGGACCGGGTCATATGGGGTAAAACCCGGTGCAATGAAGTCAATCCTTCGGACTTTGAAAAACGTCTCTTTTAAAAGCCGTTATTGATTGCCTAGTCTTGGACGTAAGTATCACTTTTTGCGGGGTGCTCTAATTAAGGTTAGTAAAGAAGCCAGAGTGATATTAAACTTGTACACTGCACTAGATAGAGAACCACTAATTTGATTATGTCTAGCTTTCAAAGGGTGTATTATGTAAACAGGAAAATATCATACTTTTTCACTTTAGGGGCAGTGAGTAATGGGTTCAGAACACCTGAACTTAGTATTCACTGTCACTTAGGGGCAGTGAGTAATGGATTCAGAACACCTGAACTTAGTATTCACTGTCACTTAGGGGCAGTGAGTAATGGATTCAGAACCCCTGAACTTAGTATTCACTGTCACTTAGGGGCAGTGAGTAATGGGTTCAGAACCCCTGAACTTAGTATTCACTGTCACTTAGGGGCAGTGGGTAATTGGTCCAGAACCGCTAAGAATAATATTTTGTCGTATGACAAATTTTTGAGTAATTTAGTATAGCTTATGAGTTCCCAGTTTTTATTTCCATAATCAGTTGACTCTGAGTATTACCAATTTTGTTAATAGTTTGATGTCGTCTTCCATAAAGATATTAACTCCTTGTGGACCGAACGCCACACTACGTGGTTTTGGGTTGGATGTATTTTTACAAGGAGCCACACTAAAGGGCGTTTTATTCTAAAAAAAATGGCTTGTAAAAACATGATTTTTGCCCTGGGCCACTAACAGTCACGTTACTTTGTCAAATATCATTATTTGTAATTACCAGCATTATTATACCATCTTCCTATCTACTATTAAAATGTTACCTATGTACTTTGATAACTTGTTTTATCTATTCCTTCCCTATAGTAACCTGCTGTTGATTTTTGTTATGTGTTCTGTGTTTATTCATCTGTATTGTCAATTAAACTTTGGTTGTTTATGAATGATAATGTGGCGAAGTGGTTAGGCCTTTGAATTGTGTTCCGGAGATCATGGGTTTGAATCTGGACTGTTCTTTTCACAGGTGATTTTTTTTTCCAGAGACTCCTAGGATTGTTGCTGGAGCAACAGAGTTCATGCTTTGTGCAATACTCTCATCAGGTGGCATGTCGAACCAAGCCACATGGGGTAAAACTCGGTGCAATGAAGTCAATCGTTCGGCTTTAGACTCTTTAGATAATACATTTATGTATTCCGGATGTGTGTTGATTTTGTGGATAATCATCATCCTGTGCTGGGAAGCAAAAGCTGAATATAAAACATTACTTAAACTCTAAATTTCCATTGATTGTAAGATTTGTATATCTTCCAAACATAATTTTGAACAAATGTAACAGCATATCAAGCATTTTGTAAGATACACTATCTAAATTTGAGAGTAGTGATACCTAGTGCACTTATTTTGTATATTTGGGGTCCCAGAATCAAATTCCTCAGTTGGAGTGGGATTTATCCAACCATAACAACTCTCAGGTTGATCCAACTCGCTGCTTACCAGATAAATACTGGGAGGTAAATGCAGTCAGCGTGGCATCAAATACATCACCCATTATGTGGCAGTTTGTTAAAGAAAAAATACTGGCCTGACACTTGTATTCCCTAGTATTTCACATGGTATGAAAATTGGATTTTTACTGTTACCACCTAAATTCAGCTCATCATGTTTTAATAATGAACCATGTTTCTTTCATGTTTTCATAATGAATCCTGTTTCCATCATGTTTTAATAATGAACCCTATTTCTTTCATGTTTTCATAATGAATCCTGTTTCTAACACGATTTAGTAATGAACCCTGTATATATCATGTCTTAGTAAAGAATACTCCTGTTTATATTGTTTTATTAATAAATCCTGTTTCCATCATGTTTTAATAATGAACCCTGTTTCTATTGTTTTAGTAATAAATACTCTTGTTTCTATCATTTTTTAACTGATGGTGATTGGCACACTTAATTATTAGCATCAACTTTAGGAAATTCTAGTCAGACCCATAGGTGCTCACTCTCTTTCATCAAATTATGAAGGGTACACATGCTTATAGTACCCAGAACAATTCTTGCTGAGTAGTCAAAAAGTACATGATTCGTTGAATAAATTTGATCAAACTATCATTTTATTCAAGGGATCAAAATAATTTCTAACATTTGCCAGAATTAAAAGAAACACTAAGTGAACTGAATACCAAAAGAAGGGTGGGGCTGCATTGGATACAATCACACTGTTGCATACCAGCAAACGAGAGAGCAGACAAATTAGCAAGGGAGGGAGCAACATAGGAATAAAATAATCACGTTCCAGGAGAAGAAAACACCCATTAAGATCATTAGAAAAGAAGACTAACAAAGAGACAATTACCACTGTCTAGATAGAGCAAGCGGATAGATAAAGCGGCGGAGATCATTAATGCCTTTGAATGCAAATTCTACGGAAGAGTACTTGGAATATCATGGACAGAGAAAAGAACAAATGCTTCTGTTCAGCAACAGCTTGACATTAGAGAGATTTAGCTATTAAAGAACATAACATCAAGGAAAATTAAATATTTCAGACACATCAAACAACATGAGTGCGTAGAGAAGGTAATTTTGGAGGGAATGGTGCCTGGAAGAAGAATGAGAGGAAGACCTAGAAGACGATGGATGCAAGATGTTATTGTCGATCTGAGAATTACTGCTGCTGACGCCGGTCAACTTGCACAGAACAGAGTCTTTCCGGACTGTGGTCTTAGGAGCCAAGTTCCGGAAGGGACAAGCTACTTGATGACGATGAGATAGAGCAAGACAATTGATATTGTTTCGAATCAGAACTGGAAACAATAGACTGAACAGACACCTAATTAATTGCATATCCTTTACAGGACTTTGCGAATCAACCCCAGCTTTTTAATGCTGTTTGTGATTTTTCTAGGCATTATTACATTCAGTAGTTTGCCATTGCTTTCTGAACGGGTGATGTCATTGTCCTTTTGTAAAAACCCGTGTGAATCAATTTGCAACCAAACTGTCCGCTGCGTGATTTAAACTCAGAACGTCAGGGTTAATAGACTTGAGTCACTATCCGCTAAGAACAGACACCTACATAGACTAAAACTGGTTCCATCACTCACATGTGGATAGACAGTCAAACACATTCTGCAAGATTGTCACCTGATGAATCAACTGCGAAAAAAACACTGACAAACATTCATACAAAGCTATATGGAAATCTTGATGAACTAACAAACACAACAACATACATCCAGAGAACTGGACTCATCATTCATACAAAGCTTATGGAAATCTTGATGAACTAACAAACACAACAACATACATCCAGAGAACTGGACTCATCATTCATACAAAGCTGTATGGAAATCTTGATGAACTAACAAACACAACAACATACATCCAGAGAACTGGACTCATCATTCATACAAAGCTGTATGGAAATCTTGATGAACTAACAAACACAACAACATACATCCAGAGAACTGGACTCATCATTCATACAAAGCTGTATGGAAATCTTGATGAACTAACAAACACAACAACATACATCCAGAGAACTGGACTTATCATTCATACAAAGCTATATGGAAATCTTGATGAACTAACAAACACAACAACATACATCCAGAGAACTGGACTCATCATTCATGCAAAGCTATATGGAAATCTTGATGAACTAACAAACACAACAACATACATCCAGAGAACTGGACTCATCATTCATACAAAGCTATATGGAAATCTTGATGAACTAACAAACACAACAACATACATCCAGAGAACTGGACTCATCATTCATACAAAGCTGTATGGAAATCTTGATGAACTAACAAACACAACAACATACATCCAGAGAACTGGACTCATCATTCATACAAAGCTATATGGAAATCTTGATGAACTAACAAACACAACAACATACATCCAGAGAACTGGACTCATCATTCATGCAAAGCTGTATGGAAATCTTGATGAACTAACAAACACAACAACATACATCCAGAGAACTGGACTCATCATTCATGCAAAGCTGTATGGAAATCTTGATGAACTAACAAACACAACAACATACATCCAGAGAACTGGACTCATCATTCATACAAAGCTATATGGAAATCTTGATGAACTAACAAACACAACAACATACATCCAGAGAACTGGACTCATCATTCATGCAAAGCTGTATGGAAATCTTGATGAACTAACAAACACAACAACATACATCCAGAGAACTGGACTCATCATTCATGCAAAGCTGTATGGAAATCTTGATGAACTAACAAACACAACAACATACATCTAGAGAACTGGACTCATCATTCATACAAAGCTATATGGAAATCTTGATGAACTAACAAACACAACAACATACATCTAGAGAACTGGACTCATCATTCATACAAAGCTATATGGAAATCTTGATGAACTAACAAACACAACATACATCCAGAGAACTGGACTCTTTGTGTAGACATTAAATAAAGGTGAACAAGAGGAAGAAGAAGACTTCTAATATTTTAAGGGGGATTCGGTCTTAAAATCAAGAATCTATTTCGTTGTTTCTATATTAATATAAAATTTGTATAAGCATTTTGAAAGAGTATGACTTAGAATAGTAGAAAAAAATTTTTTTAAATGTCAAAGTGTTGCCATGGAAACAATACAAAATGGCGCAAGCACAAATTTTCAAATCCTAAGGCTCTGAATCTAATGAATGTAAATGAATTCTGTTTCACTCTAAGGTGCGCAATTGTAATATCTAAAATATTACACATTCTTTTTAGGATATATTAAATATTTAATTTTTATAAATTTTTGGGTAAAAATGCCCTCAAAATTTGGTCAAAAAAGCTGTTTTTGGAGGGTGTGTTTACACAAAATTCATAAAAAATGTAATATTTAATATATCCTAAAAAGAATGTGTAATATTGTAGATATTACAATTGCTCACCTTAGAGTGAAAACAGAATTCATTTATATTCATTAACTTCAGAGCCTTAGGGATTTGAAAATTTGTGCTTGCCTGCCATTTTGTATTGTTTCCGTGGCAACGCGCTGACTTTTTATTTTTACTAATTTTTTCTACTATTCTAAGTCATAATCTTTCAAAATTGTTATACAAATTCTACATTAATACCAAAACAACGAAAAAAGTTTCAAGACCAGAGTCCCCCCTTAAGTAGTTCCCATTTTATCATTTGTTACAAATGTGGCTACATTTAACACTATACTCACCACAAATAATGAGCTTTCTTGTCTTGTGTAGGCAATCAATATATGAATGCATAAGTATTCAGAAAATTGTGAATGGATGCATGGTTTATGAACTGTTCATAAATGGAACTTCTATGTTCAACATCGAACCGGTACAGTTAGTCGCTGGACACTATTGAAGATATTGCAAAGGAGATCGGAGCACCCATGGACATGTCCGGAGTGCAATGAAGATATTCCAAACTGTATGTGAACATTGTACCTAACATTGTGGGGGGGTTGGCTCTATCCTCTGTTTAACATAAATCCTACTAGGACCTACTTGGGGCGAAGCCATGCCCCTCTTCCCATGACCAACTTAATGTGAAGCACTGACATTACTGTTGTCAATTTTTTTTTTTAAACTGTCTTTTCTGCTTGAGTAGAACAGGGATATGGGGGGCATGAGCCTGAGGAATTTAATGACCGTGTGGCTAGTGCAGTCACCGCGAAACTGTTCAAGTTATGATTTTTTCCAATAGAAAAACCTCCTTGGCCTTACCGGGATTGAACCGGACTCAATGGAGCCCACACTCTAATCCATTCAGCCAGATGCTCTACTCGAAAATATTCCATACCGAAACTGAACTTCTATGTTTCATAATATATAATTACTTACAGATAAATTCAAGAAATGCTTCCAGAAATAAATGAAGAAAGAATGTGAACATTGTACCTAACAATGTCGGGATTCTGTGTCTATCACCTGTTTAACACTTTACATGCCAATCGCCGAACACTGCGCCACAGTGTATTACCGTTCAACGCCATTCGTGTACACTACGCCATTTGAATTTTTCCCCTTATAAGAAGTCTTTCTAGTTTTGCTTCTATTATTTTACTTCTAATTTTTAACCTTCTACTAATTCGGTTATTCTAATAGGTTGTCCAGTTTTCTTCAAATTAGTATATAATCAGATATATATATTTTTTTTATTGGCAGTAACCATTTTTTTAAATTTGCTTTTTACCTCCCTTGAATTAACAATGCAAAACTGAGGGAAATAACTGCATACGGAAAGAGTTTACTAATACAAGGCCTCCCATCACAACTAAACGTGAAGCACTGACACTGCTGTTGTCAATTCTCTTCTTCTCTTCCACCATTTACTTCTTTATAGAAGTGTTGGGGTGAAATGTAGTGATCTTGTGTGTGCTTGTTTTAAGGCACTGTAAGCTGCTATTCATTTTCATAAGGCTGTTCTTGATGCCGTCATTCCATCTTTTGCATGGTTTTTCTCTTGCTTTGTACTCATTATACTTTTTCTGTGTGGCTCTCTGTGGTAGGCGATACCAGGGCATTCTTTTCAGGTGTCGAAACCATTTAATCTGTTGTTCTTTTAGGAATTGCATGATTGGTTTCACATCGTCTTCTTCTGATTTCTAATTTTGTCTCTTGGTGTCAATTAATCCATTTAAATCACAAGCTGCTTCCTCAGTTTCTTCCACATCAGAAGCTTCATTGTCTTTACTATCCATAACTATTTACAGCCAATCTTGAGCCTGTGCAGAAGTAAAACATACAGGCTGTCCACATTAATGGCAAGCTATCTCTAGTCTCTGAATTATTATACATTATTTTTTTTCACAGGGTGTTTTAGAATTCATGTTTCTTAGTTTCACTCTAATTATTAGAAACCACCATGATATGTGTTTGTTATCGGTTACTCTTGACTTAAGTAGGTTTTGATAAATATAAAAGTCACATGGGAGCAGAAAATAATCGAAAAGCAACAACATATAAAACATTTTTTAAAAGATGTTGCAGCCTTAGATTGTTGAGTTATCTTTTAAAAGATGATTAGAAGCAAAAGTTCCGGAAGGGACAAGCTACTTGATGATTATAATGAGTCTTTCAATGCAAAATTGTTCCAGAAAGATTTACAAAAAACAGATGAAATAGCAATGTAGTTTGTGTAGTAGTTAAACTAATCAATAGGTGATCTCTATATGGCGAAGTGGTAAAGACATTTTCCTGTCATTCTGAAGGTTGTGGGTTCGAATCCGACCAAGTCAGATTGCAATTTTTCATGAAACCCATAGGATTGTTGCTGGAGCTATGGAGTTCTCGCTTTGTACAACACTCTCCAGATGGCTTGCCACTTCTGCCGACAGGCACGGAGCAATATAGGGAAATAAGGTGCAATGAAGTCAAGCCTTCGCTGTAGACCCTTTTTAAAAACTAATCAATATTGCAGTTAAGTGGAATGTTGTTGAAAGATGTCTGTATATCATGAAAATATATATGTATGTTCAAGAATGATTTTTTGGTAATTGATAATATCAAGTTCTGATAAATGAAATGTCTGGTCAAAGTATGTATTTTTGGCATGCATATTCTTTAATATAATGTAAATACACATATAAATAATATATATTATGTAAACATATATATCGAAATAAAAGTTTAAAATGCAGTTATGATTATATTCAGAACAATTGTTAGTGTTGGATACAGTAAGGAATGTATTGGACAATTGCTGTATATTGTTGTATGTTGCTATCTATTGTTGCAGAAGCTATGGAGTTCTCGCTTTGTGCAACACTCTCCAGATGGCATGCCATTTCTCCACTCTCCAGATGGCATGCCATTTCTCCACTCTCCAGATGGAATGCCATTTCTCCACTCTCCAGACGGCATGCCATTTCTCCACTCTCCAGACGGCATGCTGTTTCTCCACTTCAGATGGAATGCCATTTCTCCACTTCTCAGATGGCATGCCATTTCTCCACTTTCAGATGGCATGCCATTTCTCCACTCTCCAGAGGCTTGCCATTTCTCCACTCTCCAGATGGAATGCAAGCATATCACCATGAACGCTAATAAGAATTTTTACACACAATCTTTCTCCCAACATTGTTATCAGTTTCAAACCTGGATTTTGACATCGAACGACAGAAGAATATTAGTCACGACAGAGATGAAGTATCTACGCAGAATGCTGGGAATATCAAAGAGACCGAGAAATGAAGACACCAGGGCAAAAAAGGTTGGTCGTTATTGCCTGTAAAACCGCTTTTTAGGGCAGAGAGACAGGGGGACATGAGCCTGAGGAATTTAATGGCTAGCACACTCGCCACAAAACTGTTCAGTTTAGGAATTTTATTTTATGTCCCCAACAGAAAAAAAAATCCTTGGCCTTACTGTGGATTGAACATGGGGTCTCCTGCATGATGGCCACCAATCCATTCAGCCAGACAAAAATAAGTAACATCAATACTACAACTTCATCAATAAACAATAGATTAAATAGTTCTGCCACATACACAGATTACCAACAGACAGTGTGCTACATGAAAAAAATGTTACTCAGATACATTGATAAAACAAAAAGTCATCTATGCAAAATTGAACCACAGAATAACAGAGACCATGCTAGAAGAACTCGCTCTTAAAATGCTCTTATTATCTTGATGCTCATGAAGGCCCTTACTGGGATTGAGATAAATTTCTACATCATCTCTGGGTGGCACTGTTCAGTTTGACCTATTCAGAAAACTGTCCAAATGTTATCATTCTATCAATTTGTTTTCACGTTGTCACAATAAATGAATAAAATTATAGTAATATTAATAAATATTTCTGTTCATTGAATAACCTCAATCTTCTTCGAACGCTCCATTTTGACCACTTGTTAACCACTCTTAGTGATTTGTATTCGATCCGAGCCTAAGAGCAATTGTACATTGTGCCAGGCATACACCTACAAGTAGGCCAGAACATCTGATTTCTATTATGCTTTTATTTACTAGGTAGCTTCCTAGGCCCCTACCTTACTCGCTCTTACAACATGCCTTGTAGGTCACAGTGTCACTATTCTTTCTCCCATTAAGGGCCCTGACAACATACGGGCAAGTCAAGAGACAATTATTGTTGTTCAAAAATGACAAATTGTTAATCTATCTTCTCTGCTGCAAATTCCTCTAGTTCAGTGGCTCTCAAACTGTGGGTCGTTACCCCTTTGGGGGTCGAACAACCATTTCACAGGGGTCACCTAAGACCATCATAAAACACATATTTATCATAATTAGAAATAAATATTTCACAATATATAATTACAAATTGTTTTTGTGACTAATCATTATGCTTTAATTATGTTCAATTTGTAACAATGAAAATACATCCTGCTTATCAGATATTTACATTATGACGCATAACAGTAGCAAAATTACAGTTATGAAGTAGCAACGAAAACAATTTTATAGTTGGTGGTCACCACAACATGAGGAACTGTATTAAACAGTTGCAGCATTTGGAAGATTGAGAACCACTGCTCTAGTTGATAGTTAGTTTGTTCCTTTCGTGCCAAAGACGGAGGTTTTAGATCTCCATGTGATGCGGTTCGTTGCTAGCAGTTGGAGATCTTGTATGGTTTTACATCCCAATCTAGTTGATAGTGTCTAGCAAATTTAGCAGTTGTCAGGATGAAGTCCATTGTTACTACAGCTTTTTGAAAACTTGTACACTTACCACATCTCTTATGTAGTATTTCTGTAAAAAAATAAATAAAAAAATATATTTGCTAGTAAATGTTGTGGTATGATGAAGCAGGCATTTTTTTTTCCCCCCGATCCAGAAGCACTTGAGCTTCCAGCTCTTCGGCTCAGTGCCATGGACATCGTAACCATTCGGTTCGATGCCACGAACACCATGAATCTGGGGAACCTGTGGTTTTCTGCTAGCCGCGGAATTGAACCCACACTCACAGAGGGCTAGTCACCCGCAGTCCAACGCGCTACAAACACGCTGGGCAGGCGGGCTAGAAGCAGGCATTAAGGAACAATATTGAAGCATTCGAAATAAGGTGTTAACAAATAATTCTTAGAATGTCCAGAGAAGAGAAAACTAGGCCATACTACAAGACTTACATATCGTGGAACATTGGCTCATAAAGAAATATATTTGCTAGTAAATGTTGTGGTATGATGAAGCAGGCATTAAGGAACAATATCGAAGCATTCGAAATAAGATGTTAACAAATAATTCTTAGCACGCCCTGAGCAGAGAAGAGAAAACTAGGACATACTACAAGACTTAATATCGTGGAGCATTGGATCATAAACAACATCTGTGATAAGCTGTTGGACGCTGCTGGATTTGTTGAGGCGGAGATCGAAGCACTAGGGACGGTCCATTGGATCATAGAAGCCTTGATAAGCTGGGATGAGACGCTGCGAAGTGAGTACGGAATCAAGCACCTAGGAACTGTGGTGGGAGACGTAATGGATGGCATGGCTCAAACTGGTATGAGACGAAAAGGTGGCGTAGGACATCAAAAACCTGAATATGTTAGAACGAAGTGGTTAGGACATAAGAAGGAGTTCTGGTAGGGCGCAAGGTGGTAGGACATCAAAGAAACTGAATATGATGGTGAAGAGCGAGAACTTGCTAGAGACAGAAAGTTTTTCAGACAGGCTGTGATGAAAGCGACATTCTGCAAGAAACTTGCTACTTGATGATGATGACTTGCTAGAGACAGAAAGTTTTTCAGACAGGCTGTGATGAAAGCGACATTCTGCAAGAAACTTGCTACTTGATGATGATATGATCATCATCATCATCAGGTGCCGTGCCGGCTGGCGTAGACGATCATGGATCTCCACAAATCTCCGTCGTTGGTGTTTGCTATCAACTCAGATGTTGACGCTTACCGTGCCATGAAGTCAGGCTATCTGAAATTCTCTGTCTTCCCCTGTCTTGTTTATCCTCGATTTTACCGGTTGTCACAATGTGTTCTAAACCTCCCTCCTCAACACTGATGATGATATTAGGTGATATTAGTATCAGAATAGCATATAGTGAGGAGTGGGATTAGAAAGGCAGGAGTTGCCCGAGTGGTTACCGGGCCCAAATTGGGGTGTAAAGAATAGAACCACTGTTACCTGCCACACGTCATAAAAGGCGACTAAGGAGGTTGGAGGGGGGGCTAGCTACCCCACACTGTAAAAAACACTAGATGGCTAAAGAACGGAGAGCGAACCGAGTAAACTCTGGCTGAAACCGGACACATTTGCCAAAGAATAAGCACCAGAGCTTCAAATGGTGCTGAAAATGTGACGTAAAACACACCAATGCTAAGACTGCATGAATCAGATTTCCACATGAATAGAATTTATGGGGAGATCTGGTACATCGGTCCGGGTGGTGATCGCGAGAGAGAAAGGCAGGAGTAATGAATCAGAGATCTAGAACTCTAATCTTCTTCTTTGAATGCTCCATATCGACCACTTGTTAAACTACTCTTTGTGATTTCTATGTGATCTGAGCCTAAGAGCAATTGTACGTTGTGCCAGTTATGCATCTATAAATGGACCAGCACATCCCATTTCTACACTTTTTATTTACTAGATTAGCTTCCATAGGCCTAGTGCGACATGTCATGTAGGTTGCAGTGTCACTATTCTTTGCTCATCTGTGGGCCCGGCAACATATAAACCAGTTCTGTTTCTGCATGTTCACAAATAACATATCCACTGTGTTAATTTAGCCATAGCGTGTCCTGAGAAGAACTTTACCATCCTAACAGTCCTTTCGAATTTCTCACATATGCCATTGCAGTCATCATGTTCAAATCATCAGTCACATCTTCTTCATGGATTTGTATGTAATCTGAGCCTAAGAGTGATTATACGTTGTGCCTTTTATGCACCTACAAGTAGGCCAGCACATCCAATAACGCTTTTTATATACTAGGGTAGCTTCCCATAGCCCCTACCTTAGTCGCCTCTTACGATATGCCTTGTAAGTCGCAATGTTACTGTTCTTTGCTCCCCTTCCGGACCCAGACAACACACTGGAGAGTCCCCATTCCAATCAGAAGTATTCAGTTTACCTATCTATTCAATAATCCACAACCCACAGTTTTTGTTGTATCTCTCATTCTATTTCTAATAGCACTTACTATCACTAATTCTCCAAACATATTGATTTCTCTCTCAGTGACCATAGTTTTGGAGTCAATGCCATGGGAAAGCACTTGTTTTGACACTATTTTTCCAAACTCATATGTGGTCATTATCTGCAAATAAATCAAGCGATGCATGGCAAGATGAATCAGACTGTAACATAGCTGCACAGATTTTATTAGCGACATTTTGTAACTTAAATTGAAGGTCAAAATCTTCAATAACACAATGAGTCTCATCTGGTCCACATTTGCCATTAAGCTTTGTGGGAAATTAAAGTGTTCTTCTCTAATGGACTAGATGCATTGCAGAGTATCTGATGTGTTAGTAGCGGAGTGATATTATCTATCTGCTGGCTTCTTGGTTTTCCGTTTACTCTTGCACTAGATCTTCTGTGATCCAAATTGAGGTTTCTTTTTCAAACTGTACACAATAAACTACCTGAAAATAGCATTCTCTTCTTCCTCTTCTTCGAACGCTCCATATCGACCACTTGTCAACCACTCTGTGTGATTTGTATGTGATTTGCGCCTAAGAGCGGTTGTACGTTGTGCCAGTTACTCACCTGCAAGTAGACCAGCACATCTGATTTCTGCGCTGCTTTTTATTTACTAGGTAGCATCCCTAGGGCCTACAACAGTACCTCTTACGATATACATTGTAGGTTGCAGTGGTACTATTTTTTGCTTCCGTTGCAGGCCCCAGCACCACACGGCGATAGCATTCTCTAAAGAGATTGATTGATTGATTGAATGATAGGACCATCATAATTGCACTTCGGTGTGTGCTCCAATCTCTTTCTTACACAGGAAGATTTCAGTAGTAGTGTACGAACTTTGTAGCACCTGCGAGGACCTCGATGCAAATTTGAAGATGGTGTAATTCTTTTACATGAATTTTATTTCAATCTTTTTTTTAATGAGTTGTTTTAATTGTATTAATTAATGGAAGAAGTAGAATTCAAATGTTTGTGCAGATGTGAGGCCACGGTTGATGGAGGATAAATCAGCACAGGGGTTGAAATGGCGGCTGCAACATTCAGATTGTTGGACGTGGAGATCTTCAGATTACAGGACAAAGACTAGGCTCAATATGTGCAGATCAAGTGTGTACTTGGTCCTGCTGTGTGGATCAGAGACATTGAAGACAAGTATAAAGACAGACAGACAGTCGATTGGGAGGATTCTGGAGGGATGTCTCGTTGAAATTCTCCGAATTTGTTGGGATCAGAGGATACCAGGTGATGAGGTTACCCAGTGCACAGGCATCAACACTTCAATGGCTCTTTGGGATACAATTTACTAGGGTTGTTGATATATCCGACTCTCAATCGATGCTTCGGAAGATTTAGAATGGCAGGTTTCGGTATGAGTGGATGTCTTCTATAGAGGTTTCCAACCTCCAGAGACTCAAGTAGATCTACTGTTCTGGGCATGCGGGTGTTTGCGGTAACGAAAGCAGACAGGCTTGTATTGAAAGCATCTATTGTCTCTTGGTCGCAGTGGTACTATTCTTTGCTTCCCTTGCTGGCCCCTGGCACCACATGGGCAATGGAGGTTATACATGAGGCATCACTGAATATATAGACAATATTGGGGGTCTCTGTGGCTGAGTGGTTAAGCCCTTTGCCTTGCAAGTCGAAGGTCATGGGTTCGAATCGGGCTGCGCCATTCTGTTCATGAGTGCTGTTTTTCCAGAGACCCTAGGATTGTTGCCGGAGCTACGGAGTGCGTGCTTTGTGCAATACCCTCTGCAGGTGGCGTGCCGTTTCTGCGGAGAGGGACCAAGCCAAATGGGGTAAAACCCGGTACAATGAAGTCCATCCTTCTACACTTTATATAGACAATAATTCAAGTGAATAAAAAAGAAGAAAGGAATTTAAAATAACATAAGATAAGATCTTACATTGAATATTGTATTCTCTGGTCCAATCGCAGTTTTCTCATTGAGTCTATAGGTCATGTTATTAATAAAAAGTGGAGTTCTGTGGAGTAAAATGAGAGAAATTGTGATTGATATGTTGATGGGGTATACTCATGAATGTGTTAGTTATTGCACAGATAATTCAGAAGTTGAATTAATATATTTACACATGTGTTACTAGATATTGCTTCAGATGGCACTTGTGTGGTGCCGGGGCTGGCAAGGGAAGCAAAAATAGCTACTTGTAGGCACATAACTGGCACAATGTACGATCACTCTTAGGCTCAGATCACATACAAATCACAGAGTGGCTGACAAGTGGTCGATATGGAGCGTTCAAAGAAGAAGAAGAAAAGACTTCAGATGGACGCAGATTGTTCATAAATGGGGCAAGATGAAAAAGCTGCAGGTCTAACCACTACACAGATCAGTGACAAGTAATGAAACTGCTTAATTAACCGTAACACAGACGAGGGACAAGTGGGGAAACAGTTCATATTTAACCTCAACACAGATGAGGACAAATGGGAAACTTTGCATGACTACCCAACACAGATGAGAGAAATGGGAAAACGTTGCATGTTTACCCCAACACAGATGAAAAACACATATGTTCCATGATTACCCCAACACAGATGAGGGACAAATGGGGAAACGTTGCATGATTAACCCAACACAGATGAAGGACACATATGTTGCATGATTAACCCCAACACAGATGAGGGACAATATGGGGAAACTTTGCATTATTGACCTCTACAAAGATGTTACTACAATATTGCAACTTTTTATGGAAGGGTCCACTAAATGGCTTTCCAACACATTTCCTATTGTTCCTTTCCGCATTCTGAGTGTGAAATATCAGCTTACAAAGTACCTTAAAACAAGCACACACAAGATCAATACATTTCCTCCCAACACTTCTATAAAGAAGTAAATGGTTAAGAGAAGAAGAAGGAGGACTGTGCAAAGAGTTTTATCAAAAGTCCTCCACTGTGCCCCATATATGGAGATATTTCTGTGGTCCAATGTTTACATGAAACCTTTGGTCTTCTTCTTCTTCTTCTCTTCCACCATTGACTTCTTTATAGAAGTGTTGAGTGAAACATAGTGATATTGTGTGTGCTTGTTTTAAGACACTTTGTAAGCTGATATTCAAGTTTGTAAGGCTGTTCTTGATGCCGTCGCTGCTCCATCTTTTGCATGGTCTTCCTCTTGTTTTGTACTCATTATACTTTTTCTGTATGGCTCTCTGTGGTAGGCGATACCAGGGCATTCTGGTCAGGTGTCCAAACCATTTAATCTGTTGTTGTTCTTTTATGAATTCTATGACTCGTTTCACATCCAGTCTTCTTCTGATTTCTTCATTTATAATTTTGTCTCTTATTGTCACACCTGCAGCTCTTCTAAGACACCTCATCTCTGTTGTTATGATTTTCCGCTCATTAGCTGCTGTTATTGGCCATGTTTGACACTGGTGACATGTTTGACCTTTGGTCTTCACACCACTGTTTCTGAATAGTAGTACTCATTGTGATGTACTGTTGGGTTATAATTGTGTTACATGGCTGAACCATTTGGTTTGTTGTTTATTAAATAGTGTCTAGCACTGGTGTTGTTCCTACTAAGTCTCTAGCAGTTTTGTTTTTGATCTTATCTCTCCTTTGCCCTCACCGGTGCTATGGAGTTAGTGGACTGTCGCTACGACTGTCCTGTGTAAGAAAGTGATCGTAGCACATATGGTTACTCACCGAAGTGAATGATGATGGACCTATCAATCCATCTTTTGTTTTATCTCTATCTTCTTTGTGTCTCCATGATTCCACAAGATTCCATTGTTGCCATTCTGTCACCTTTCTATCAATTGTTTCCCACATCAGGTCACAATCTTTCAACTCTCATTTCATAGTTCTCCATGTTTCTCTTGGCTGTCAAGATATTCCTTTCCCATCTGCTGTTCATCAGAGAGCTGTCCTAGCCAATGCCCTTACTGGCATATGACAAACATGCCCAATACATCTCCGTCTTTTAATGTTGGTCTCCAATTATGCATGGCATGTTTGTTTTAAAAGCTTTTAGCTGTCGTATTTGGCCAGAAAATTTGCAGGATTCTTCTTCAAAATTTATTCTGGAATGTCTCCAACTTGCAACAAAGGTATCTTTTGCTTCCATTTCCTTAACAGAATATTTTTTACAGAAATGAGTTGTCAGCCCCTTGATCAGCTCCCAACCTGGAGAACCAGAAGATCACATTTTGTCTGCCCTCTATCCTTCAACCTGTCTAACATGGGTGTCCTGTCAGCAAACCTTTTCCAGATCACCAAGGTAAACAAGATTTCCACCACAACAAGATAGAGATCTCATCGGGAGAATATACCATTACGGAAAAAATGAAAATCATGGCATATCCTTTACAGCACTTTGTTGTCAACCACAGTAAACGAGTCTTCGATTTTCTAGGCACCACTTATACATTCAGTAGTTTGCCAATGCTTTATGAACGGTGATGTCTATTTTTATCGTAGCAAAAATCCTCTGGAACAAATTTGCTTCTAAACTGCCCGCAGAGGAGTTTGAACCAGGTACTCTTGGGTTGTGATCGAGTTCACTACCGCTAAACCTCAGCCACCCATATAACATTATGATACAGTGAAAGTGTAACTTACTTAATAATAATCTGAATGTCTTCTCCGTCTATAAGTATTTCTACTTCAGGCTTCCTCCAGCACAACATCTTCCGCGGAATAAATGGTAAACCTTAAACAAAACAAGAACTCATTATGCTCAATTGTATATGTATAATATATGGCTTTTTTCAACTTTGCAGATGGTCAATTGGAAAGTGTTTTACTATGACAATTTCGTTTTTCTCTCTTGTCTTTCAGCTCACCTTTAAGTCTCTTTTTCAAAAGACTATCATTGCGCAATGTTGCTTTCCACAGAACTTTGTCATCAGCTAGTTTTTCAATTTACTGGGACAGATAGAAAAGCTCTTCAATGAGGCCTTGCAGACATATCTGAGCAGTGGTCTCCTTGATGCCTCTTCCCCTCCGAAAGTTCACACAACAACAATTGTTTTAGGATGCTCAAATGTAAAGTAAAGGAACCCATTTTTTATACCATGTAGTATATAGGGTAATACAGTGTTAGGCCTGTACTTTTCATTGACCATGGACACACGATAGTGATATGGTCAACATCACGCTGACCGCCTTTACTTCCCAATGCTTTTTCTGGTACCCAATTGAGGCTGGGTCGACCTGAGACGTTACGGTCAGAATAAATTCTACGCCCACAGTGAAATTGAACCTAGATCACTAGTCTAAGAAGTAAGTTCACTAACAACTATGCTACTGTGGCTTTCATGCTCAAAATGTAGTCTACAGAAAAACAAAATGTAATCTTAAACTGAATGATAGCTAGATTTGAGAAACTAAATTAAATCATAAAGGATTTAGGATGTGTGGTTTTTGTTATTACACATTATAGATAATATCATCATCGTCAGGTGTCACGCCGGCTGGCATCAGCGATCATGGATCTCCACAAATCTCTATCCCTGGTGTTTGCTATCATCTCAGACGTTGATGCTCTTCCATGCCATGCAGTCAGGCTGTCCAAAATTTTCTCTTTCTGTCTTCCTCTGTCTCGTCTCCACTCGATTTTACCGGTTATCATAATGTGTTCCAAACCTCTCTTTCCATTACATGTCCGATAAATGATGATTGCCTCTTTATTATATTGATAATACGTTTTCTCTGTGTTTTGGCCTCATTCAACACCTCCACATTCTTCTTTTTAGCAGTCCATTGGATTCTCATCATTCTTTTGTAAAACCACATCTATATCAGATGATATCATAAAATCACATTTTATTTATTCAAGATACTTTTGTTCTTTATCTCTGGATGTCCAAAATCACTGGAGTGGCTACAGACACAAACATTCATCAACCAATGTATGCATGCTCAGCAACTCTATAAGCATGATACTGAATGTCGAGACTGGTTACGTCATAAGGAAGTAGATGCAATTGATACAAATGCGACAATCCAGGCACTTTTTTTTTTTTTTTCTTCGTCCGCTGTCAACTCAGACGAAGTTTCATCTCTGAAACTGATTTTTGCGTGAAAATCTGTTTTTCCAATTTCTTACAATGGCAGCAGCGTGCACATTGTAAATTACTTTACACTGGCAGCCGTGGGCTCAATGTACTCGTAATTAGTATTCCTCGCCATACAGGCAGATTTTCTCCGACTTCAGAGGTACTCACGTTATCGTCCTGAGTAAGACCAGGGACTCGAACAAATGCCGGACAGTAGGTTCGAACCCGAGCTATGAGGCGTCTCACAGCTAGCAGGCCGAGCTACTATCAACTACTCTAGGCAGTCCCCAATCCAGGCACTCATCTTCATCTTTGTCCCAGGTCATTCTGGGGTGAAGGGCAATAAGAGAGTGAATGCACTGGTGGACAATGCTGCGATCAAGAATGGGTCTTCTATGGACAATAGCGATCTCATAAAAACTCTAAGAGAAAACATTTGCTTTGAAGATTTCAACGAAGAAGATAAAGGATATTCTCTATCTCGGTTGCGCAAGTTATGCATACCGACAGCTGCTACAAGATGGGAAAACCATGAGGGAATCCCCAGTAGGTACATCAACCAACACAGAATGGAAGTTGTTAGTCTAAATCATAGATTCCCAAACATTTTCTGCCTCCCGCCCACTTTGAACGACATAAACTTTGTAACGCCCCCCTCCACATTATGACAGTTTGCCAACCTCCCCCTCCCCACATATCTATATATACACATGCTCTATTTTCACTTTGACATAGAAAATGGGTATATATTTCTGTCATACATGGTCAATTTTCAAGTATATAATCACATTAAATAGAAAATTGATGAAAAAATGGATCGTGTAAGATGGGCATAAGATGAACTAAATTGCAGAATTCAAATTTTAAATGATTATTCAGTTGCAAAATCACAAATAAAACTCCCCAAATGCTTCTGAACACACTTCGCCCCCTAAAAGGCTTCAGCGCCCACTGGGGAGGGGCGGTACGCGCACTTTGGGAAACGCTGGTCTAAACCCACAGAAATACAAGCTTGTGAGGAGATTGAGCAATTATGGACATGTCCAATGTGCGATGAAGATGATCCTCAAATTAACAATTGTATTTTGTTTATGCTTGATTTAAATAATAAGATAAAAACCTTTGTTACTGCCTTTAGTACCGCTTTTCAGGGTAGTGTAGGACAGGGGGATGAGAGTCTTAGGAATTTAATGTCCATGGCTTGTGCAGTCGCCATGAAACCATGCAGGTTAGGATTTCATTTATGCCCAGTCAGAAAAAATTCTTGGCCTTAAACTGGATTGAACATGGGTATTGTTCCCTGCATGGAAGCTGCGCTCTAATCCATTCGGCCAGATGCTCCCTTAATCTGAATTAAAAGTATAAAAAGGAAAATTAAATAATGGACCAAAATTGTAATTCTTTGAAATTAGTTTTTGCCTGTGTGCTGCCAAGGCTCTCGAGGGGAGCAGAGAATAATAACACTGCGACCTACAAATAAGAGGCGACTGAGGTAGGGTCCCAGGGAAGCTACCCTAGTAAATAAAAAGCGCTGCAGAAATCAGATGTGCTGGCCTACTTGTAGGCATATAACTGGCACAACGTACAATCGCTCTTAGTCTCGGATCACATACAAATCACAAAAGTGATTAACAAGTAGTCAATATGGAGCGTTCAAGAAGAAATTAGTTATTGGTTGCAACTAAAGAATCAGTTAAGAAGCAGAAATTTGTTTAATTAGTTACTCACCCTTTTCCTTCAAAAATTCTTCATAGTTATCACATCTGATATTCTTCCATGTTCCTGCAAACTTTTCTGATATTTCCTTGAGAGCTTCTTTTTCAGTTGCCATACTGATAATGATGATGATGTTCTCTGAGTTTGAAGATGGATGTGTTGTATGTCAACCTATACTGCCATACAATATATGCATGTTGTTAAGAGACAGATTGATAACAATAAGGTCTCTGTGGGGATCTCCATGGCTAAGGTCCTTGCCTTGAATTTAAGGTTGTGGGTTCGATTGATGATGAGGTCTCTGTGGGGTCTCTGTGGTTAAGTTGCTCAATCCTTGCCTTGCATTTCAAAAATCGTAGGTTCAAATCCGAACCATGCCATTCTGTTCATGGTGCATTTTTTCAAACACCTAGGACTATTGCCGGAACTACAGAGTTTGTGCAATACTCTCAGTAGGTGGAGTGCCATTTCTGTGGAGAGGGAGCAAGCTATATTGGGTAAAAACCAGTGAAATTAGGTCAATCTGTCTGCTTTAGGGTAAAAACCAGTGAAATTAGGTCAATCTGTCTGCTTTGGTAAACAGTGAAATTAGGTCAATCCGTCTGCTTGACAGAACACACCACACCCACATGTTCAATCTGACCTGTGGTAGGTGATTGCGTTCCAGGACTGAACTCTTCAAGCCACCTCCTCACACATAAGAGAGGTGCAACAACACACACCTGAGACTTTTATGATCATCACTTTCGATGGACAACTATTATTATTAAATAATATAAAATCACACAATTGAATTTAAACCTACCTTACCAAGACTCAAAAAATAATGAAACTCACAAAAGTAAACTTACATATACTGCCCCAGGATTGAACTCTACAAGCCCCCTGCTCACACACAAGAGAGGTACAACAACACACATTTGAGACTGTTATGATCCTTTCTTTTGATGAACAGTTATTATTATTAAATAATATAAATTCATTGTTTATTGTTCATTTGAGGATCATCGCACATCGAACATTTCCATAATTGCTCCGATCTCCTCCCAAGCATGCATTTCAGTGTGTTTATGCTAACAACTCCCGTTCTATGTTGACTGATGTATCTACTGGGTTTTCTCTCATGGTTTCCCATCTTGTCGATCTATCGGTATGCACAATTCGCGCAACGAGATAGAGAATACCCTTTATTATATAATATAAATTCATGCCATTGAACTTTAACCTACCTTGCCAAGACAATAAGTTCATCAAATAATGGAACTCACATAAGTAAACTTACACAAATTTCCCAACATGCAAGTCTAAGATGTTATGAATTCTTCTACTTCTCTAGCCTGTGATATCCTTGGCACAGAAGCAAATACATGCCTGTGCCATTCTTCTCTGTTCTTAGCTGTCCTCTATATTGTGTTGCAGTGTCTCGGTTCCTAAGACCATCGAAAATATGCGTTTTCCAATGGTCTTAGGCGACCCCTAGGATTGAAAAATCTCAAGAATGATTGGGACTTGTCAATTATGAATGGAATATACTTAGTTTGAGCGACAAATCTCAAGAATAGATGGAACTTGCAAGAAAATAGGTTCATCAAATAATGGAACTCACAAAAGTAAACTTAACAAAAATTTTCCAACCTGCAGGTCTAAGATGTTATATATTCTTCTTCTTCTACGTTCGCTCGCTATGAATTTGCGTTAAGCTCTGCTTTCCTTATTATCAGTTCCCCCCCAATATACAGGTGTGCATTCTCCGGCTTCAGAGTTATATGTTACATAAAAACTGTACTAAAGCAAATATATACCATTCCAGCATTGTATCTTTATTAATGTACGGAACTTATTTAAGCAATTGAGTAAAGATCACATAATTATTAAGTCATAGTTATAAATAATATTCAATAACAGTTTAATTATTCAATGTGCAAGCGCAAACAGGCTATCAAAGCTTTCACTTTCAATATGTATAGTGTCTTTTTACTAAACATAAATTTACTAAACATAGATTTACTGAAAGTTTGGGGCTAATTGTTTGTCCCAGAGTCCTATATTTAGGGACTCTAGTTTGCCAGTGTGATTCCCCTACCACTTAAACACAAGTGTTATCTTATCTAAGATGTCAACCTGTGACTGTAGTATCATTAGTAAATTTAGATTAGTGGCAGCTGATGCTTGATACCGACACATTCAGGATAATAGTTATCATTTAATAAAGGTGAGGGTAGTGGAATGAACACATTTGTGTTACTTAATTACTTACTTACTATCTGCTCCACGTGGAGCATGAGGCATCAACAATTGTGTTAATTAATTACTAACTTCTTCGCTCAGGAAGAACACTTCAAACTGACGTTGTTTCACATACAACACATCCATCTTCAAACTCACATCATCATCATTATCAGTATGGCAACTGAAAAAGAAGCTCTCAAGGAAATATCAGAAAAGTTTGCAGGGTAACGAGTGTGTAGACTTTCTTGCAAACAATGCCCCGACTCAAACGGGCAGAAGTATGGACAGAGTCGATATCATCAATGCGGTACGCTCTCAATTATGTGACATGGGCACGTCTCGGACACTGGAACGAGTTCGAGAATTAGGCGTTAAGTGTGGACATGCCAGACAGTGTCGTCTTCGTGGTAGAGAGAGAGAAGATATAGTAATCAACTTCTCATGGGTACGGTGAGCAAATGGACTTTAAGATGGCTGCTGCAGAGGAGGACAGAGCATGCAAGGGAATGCCCAATGTGCCGTGACGTCGATCGCATAACATAACATAACTTCAAACTGAAATTTAACAATGATATTGTTCCACGCTCCCATACTCCAACCTATTGGGGGTTAAGCTGACAGTTGTCTGACATGGAAACACCACATAATGGAATGATAGAAAGGCTATGAGGAAATAACGCGTAATGAGGAAGCTGGCTGGAACCACCTGGGCAGCTTAGTCGAATCATGAGTCAGGTATACACTGGTGCAGTTAGACCGACCCTGGAATATGCATCATCCACATGGATATCAGCAGCCCATACAAACAAACTGATATTGGAAAAACCCGAAACAGATATCTGCACACTATTTTGGGGGCTGCCAAATCCACCCATTGCAGAAATGGAAAAGGCAGCCAACATCCAGCCATTTGAAGACAGAAGAGGGAGAAAAGTGATTCTACACAATGAAATGATCAAAAGGATGCCTCGCCATCCACTACATGGAAAAATGGCGGCTAGGACAAAAAACAAACTAAAGCGTACAAGTCTAAACCACAAAGCAATAAAAACAGGAAATTCATACTTGGAACTACTAAATCATAACTCCGTACCAGAAGAATTACTTTTTGATCACTGAGAACCAGGCTAACATTAAATTTCTCAACCTTCATCCCTAAATTGTCAAGCAAAGATGCTGAGCCTAATCTAGTGAAGAAAGCAACTACAATGGAATATCTCCTTAACATGTTTCCACAAGACAGCTGGACAAGAACTTACACAGACGATTTGACAATGGAGGCAACCATGAATGTTGGAGCAAAAGTTTACAGTATGTCACCCAGATGCCCTCATCCAGATGTGTCTCTAGTGAACCCTACTGGATGAACAAGTTCGAACTACAAAACAAAACTTTTAGTCCTCCTGATGGTAGCACAGCACATGAATAAACTGTAAACCCCTGCTGGCAATTCTTACAGACTCACTGTCAGACATACAAGCCCTGGAGGCTAAATCCGCTGACAGCACAGCACAGAACCTAAAAGAACTTGCTCAGCTGTCAGAAAAGGCAGAAATTCATTTGTAGTGTATTCCATCTCACTCTGGCATTGCAGGCAATGAGAGTGCCGATGTCTTGGCTAAGGAGGACAGTGCCAAAGAGCAAATTTACCAACCTCTGTCTTTTCAGTAGGTCAAAACCCTCATACAAACACTGGATATGATTATGAAAAGGACTTCCTCAAAGACCTCAGCAGAAATGACCAGGTCATTATATTTCGACTACGTACCGGACACTGCAGACTCTACAGACACCTACATAGACTAGGAATAAGTCAAACACCTCTCTGTGAGTGTCAGCAGACGGAACAGACAGCAGAACAAATTTCCCGCAAGACTGTCCTCTTCTGGGTGAGCTGAGTGAGGCAAGCAACATGTAGCCACACCCAGTCAACCTAAAAACTAAGCTTTGGTTGGTCAGGAAGCCTCACAGACCTGAAGCTGACTGCCCAGTTTGTGGTCTACAGTAAACTACCAGAGATCACTGTAGAATGAGAACTTCTCCGCAATGGAGCATAAGGCATCAACAATTGTCTTCCACTTTTCCCTGTCTCTGGTCATTTTCTTTCCAGCTTTCCAGGATAATCTGACATTCATGAGTTCATCACGAAGACGCTGTCGTCAGGTCGGTTTAGGGCGTCACCTTTTTCTTTTCCCATGCAGGTTTCACTCAAGTGCTAGTCTAGGGACACTCGACTGTGTCTTCCACAGGATATGCCCAAACCATTGCTATTTTTTCCTCATTACCTGGGTCATCATGAGTTCCTGCCCTGTTCTTATCCACATATTCCTGTGTCCACCATACATAGTAGACCATAACATACACATTAAAGAACAAAACTGAAGCCTTTGAAACAAGGTGTTACAGAAAAGTTCTTAGAACATCCTGGACAGAAAAGAGAAAAAAAAGACATCCTTAAAGACCTGCATATCTAGGAGTATTGACACATAAATAACATCATATCCTGAAAGATTAAATATTTTTTCTAAATTAAACGTCACAGTGGTTTGCAGAGAACGATAATGAAAGGCATAGTTCCTGGAGTACTAGGCAAGGGACTACCAAGACGAAGGTAGCTGCAGGACATCAAAGAAACCTTGAACATGACGCTAGAGGAGACGAGAGAACTTGCCAAGAGTTTTTCAGGTAGGCGGTGATGAAAGTGACATTACGCAAGCGACATGCTACTACTTGACCATACATAATCATAATGAATAACAAATCATTAGGCCGAAAACATGGTTTCGGATGTGTCTGTCCTACTCTAGTAAGGGCCTAACGGGGGTGCAACGTTCTAACCGTTCTTGGCAAAGACTGTTTATATATCACAATAAGAATGATCAAAATGATCAAGAAGAACGATCGTAACAAACAAAGAATAACAAATCTCACTTTTGATACATAACTCAACCTGGCTCTCTAAATATTTTTATATAAAATTAATCAAACAAAATGTAATTTTAAAATAAAAGTCTTTATTAACTGGATACTTCAACAGTAGTATCAATAAATAAATACAGATGAACTTGGGTAATAATGATGATGATGAGGACAATAGTGATGGTGATGATTACGGTAGTGTTAATAATCAGGTCTGTTATAAAGATAGTAATTACAACAAAGAAATCACATTGTGAATAGACAATAGGGAAACAAATCATTCATCAAAGCAGCTTTCTTCTTTTGTCTTCAACTTTTCCTTCTTATGCTGATATTGGTGACTTAGTCTTTTCTGGTGTTGTTGGTAACTTTTCATACGCATCGCATTTTACATGTAGTTATTTTTGGCGATTGTGCTTTGCTCATTGTCCATGATTGGCTCTATGTAGGCTTGAAAATGCTGTTGATTATCTGCTGTTCAGCTGCAACTTTATACACTCTAAAAATTATTTATTACTTTCTGCTGAAAGTATTAAATTACGCAGAAATTAACAATATATTTATGGATTAATTGTTACACTATTTTAATTATAAAAATGATTTTGAACAATGAACCATAATATGGTTTGAACATGTATCAAGGTTACCACAATACAGTCTCCCACAGAGAGCACAAGCACTCAGATACAATGGCAATAGACCTAGAGGGCGACCATGTAAACGATGTATTCGGAATATCTGATTCACTAAATTCCCCCTTGTACAAAGCACATAAAGAGACTCGCTCCAAGTGTCTCTTTTCTTGACCTAATGCCGAAAGACAAAACAGGATTAGAGAATAGATAGAAATAGATAGAACTATAAAATTTTGTTTGCTTCACTTGCTCCTACAAAAACAGTAAATTAAAGATGGCAATGGCGTGAACTGCAAGCGTTAGCAGTTTGTATATTGCTATTTTAGTGAAAAATTTTACTGAGAGGAGATAAATATCGGATTTAATTCCATAGAAGAGATTAAACGAGATGCCAAGGATAAATTGTATGTAGGCCCTATTTAATGTATAATTGTACAACAGGAATATAATAATATATATTTTCGGAGTAATTAGAAATATTTGTTGATTGTTTGTTTCGAATGACAAATTGTACATGATGCTACATTTTAACGTTACTTTGATATGCCTTTATATTTCATTATTTAGTGATACAGATGCACATTAGTATCAAGATAATAGTGACAAACATCAAAGCTGAGAATCTTTCAATCAAGTGTAAAGTCAGTGCTATTCTATGGCTCAGAAACATGGAGGACAACAAAAAAAACCACCAGGAAACTACAGACCTTCATAAATGGATGTTTACGTAGAATAGAGGGACTGGGATGGTAACTCAGAGAAAGAACTAAGCAGATACCAGTGGAGAAAGAGCTAAGGAAGAGACGATGGATAGGACATACATTGAGAAGACCGACCGAAAGTGTTGCAAGACAGGAACTGTTTTTGAACCCGCAGGGAAAAAGGAGTAGGGGAAGGCCTAGGCAGACCTGGAGAAGAAAGCTGTAGGCCGATATTAAAGGATAGGTAAAACATGGAAAGAATTGGAAGGGATGGCAAGAGAGAGGAAGAGCTGGAAGAAATTTGTTGTTGTTGAAGACCTGTGCTCCGTTGGGAGTTGAAAGGTGAAGAAGAAGTGACAAAGATGATTACTCATACAAATGTGATATGTGGTTCTTGTCATTTTGATCTTATTACTGCTCGTAACGAGCACCCTTTTCTGACCATTTATTGTCCACTGTTTGCAACTGACATATTATTGATTTGATGATCTGTAATTGTCAATCATCCAGTTAATCATGTCTGTCAAATTCAGCAGCTGTCAGGATGCAGTTCACAGTTACTACAGCTTTGTAAATATTCGTACACATACCACATCTCCTACATAGATTGTCTGCAAAAATAAAACAAATATATTTTCAAATCAATTTTGGGATCAAAAGTTATCAGCATCTTCTTCTTCTTTCCTCCAGTCCTGTTTTGCCTCACAGCATCAGGATAAGAAGAAATTTCTAGAATGGGCATCATGTATGTGCGTCATAAACAGTTTTTTTCATCGCCTCTGTTATCTCTGAGGCCGACCTCTTGCATGGGCAGCCTTTTGCTTTGTATCCACTTTTTCAGAGCAATAATGCTCTTTGCGGCACACTGTTGGGAATCTGCTTATGTGGCCGAACCATTTAATGTGTTGTTTCTTGATGAACTTCAGTACTGATGTTGTACTTACTTTTTCCATGTCCTCATTTCTAAACCTGTCTCTTTTTGATACTCCCCATATTCTGTGTAAAAAGTAAAGACGTCATCTCTGTTGTGTTGATGCCGTCATCAAATATAGTTTTCTTCTATTGCTTGATGTCAGCGTCCAGGTTATTAGCATCAAAACTACATATAGTTTAGAATTGGAGTAGAATGACAGAAGTAATTAATTGGAGATTTTTAATTCTGTTCTAAATTGGGTTTTTATTTACATCTCTATATAAAAATCTATCAGAGTAGACTGGAAAGATGCAGATAAGCAAAAAATAATTAATATCTATTTCCGTAAATTTTGGATGTGCCTGTGTAGGAGCCTATAAACCGATGCGCAATGTTTAGTCATTCTTGGCAAAGACCAAACAAATCACAAAGAGTGATTAAACTGGTTAATAAGAACGAACGCAAACAAACAGCAAACAACATAGTTTAAAAATTAGTGTATACTATTAGTCTCAATTTTTTAGTGCCTGAAACATACCTCAAAGTGACATTATACAGGATGTTCAACTTAAAAGCAGCCCCAGTGGAAATATAAATTTGCAAGGTACGTATTGTATCTCGTCTATTTACTATTTAAACCGGTTCTGACTAGCTTGTCCTCGTCACATTTGTTCATCACCCCTTCCCGCACTACAATTACATACTGTCACACAACCTTGACCTATACTACGTCATAACTGAACCTCATTTCCATACATATATGCCAGATTAGCTCCATTCACGGGCTGCTTTTAAGTTGAACACCCTGTATAATGATTCCCATTTACACCATTTCTTTTTCTGCATGTTTCCCAAATAACATACATATTCATTGATCATTTTCATTGGTTCGATGCTTCCCCTGGGGTTCTTAAAAAAACTCCTTATTCTCTTCTCACAATCAACTTGAAGCTACTATGAATGATGCATGCATGTATGTTGTATCTGTATATCTGTGTGTATGTATGTTGTTATTTCCTCTCAAATATACAAACACAAAAAACTTACTGCATTTGTTTATGCAAACACTGTTTGATCGAATCTGACCTGATTATTCTATGTTCAACAGATAAACATGTTAATGATAGACACTCCTTAGTAAAGCTCTTTTTTTTGGAGAGCTAGCTGGTTGTGTTCTTAAAAACGATCGTATTGTAAGGCTAGGCAATGGGTGCCATAAGAAATAAGGGTTTGTGGTTCGAACACGGTCTTTGGTAATTTGGATTTGTTCGAAGCCCCCAATACTTGTTCAGTATCTATTTATTGATCATATTCATTAGTTACGGTGCTTCCTCTAGGTTCATTAAAAACTCCTTACTCTCTTTCCAAATAACATACCTACTGTGCTTCTTCGAATGCTCCATATCGACCACTTGTTAACCACTCTTTGTGATTTGTATGTGATTTGAGCCTGAGAAGTGATTGTACGTTGTACCAGTTATGCGCCTACAAGTAGGCCAGCACATCCAACTTCTGCGACGCTTTTATTTACTAGGGTAGCGTCCCTAGGCCCCTACCTCAGTTGCCTCTTACGACATGCCTTGTAGGTCGCAGTGTTACTATTCTTTGCTCCCTGAGAGCCCCGGCAACACATGGGTGACCTACTGTGCAAAATAACAGCTACCAATATAAGATTTTTTTTTCTATTTATCTCTCTCGTTCCTAATTCATTAACTTATTATAGTCACTTTCCCCAAACATAACAAAATTTGTGTATCCCTCTCACTCTTTTTCCAATAGTACTACTGACCGTGACTAATTCTCCAGCCACATTGATCTCTCTCTCAGAAACCATAGGTTTGGCATCATTGCCTTGGATTGGCACTTGTTTTGAGATTAGTTTTCCAGACTCATATGTGGTTGTTGCCTGCAAATAGATTTAAGATAGGCAGGGCAAGATCAAATGGGTTGTAACATTGCTGGACAGATCTTGCTGGTGACATTTCACAACCTAGGTTGAATGTCATAACCTTCAAGAATACAATATAATATAGGTTCTTTCCTCAATTTGTGTACAATAAAAATAACGACATTTGAAAATAACGTTAACAAAATACAGACCAAGTACACACTGAAAAAAAATTGTTAGAATAAACATCTTTGCACTCAGAGTAATCTATAGGTGATAAGCCACTTTCAGTTCATTACAAGTATCATCATCACAGCACTTACACAGAGCACTTACACATGGAGTGTGACCGCAAAGTGGATTTTCATTTGAACCAATCCACGTCAAATGCTAGATTGCAAGAGATTCGATTGAAGATTGCAGTGGCCAGAAAAGAACAGCACAACAGACGTATAAGTAGGATTATCTATATTCTCTTTGTGTCCCAATTGACACATAAGGCTTCAACAAGAGACTTCCACTGTTGCCGTTCTGCGGCCTTTCTACCAACCGTCTCCCACATCAGGCCGCACTCCTTCAACTCTCTCACCACAGTTCTGCTCCATGTTTCCTTTGGACATCTAGGCCTTCTCTTCCCATCCACTGTCCATCAGATAGCTGTCCTAACCAATGACCCCCACTGGCATACTACATACATGTCCAAACCATCTCCATCTTCGTCTCTTAATGATGGTCTCCAAGTATGCACAGTCTGTTCGTTTCAAAAGCTCCTCATTTGTTATAGTATTTGACCAGAAAATTTGCAGGTTTCTTCTTTAACATTTATTCTGATAAGTAGGCTTATCAATCAACATTAAACTGGTACAGTTGGTCGCTGGATGCTGTTGGAGATATTGCAAAGGGGATTGGAGCACATATGGACATGTCCGGAGTTCAATGAAGATATTCCAAACTGAAACTTACATACCACTAGTCGTGAGATCGCCGTGTGCTGCCGGGGCTCGCAAGGAGCAAAGAGTAGCAGCACTGCGACCTACAAGGCATGTCGTAAGAGCGACTAAGGTGGGGTTTGGCGTAGGGCTGGCTACCCTATCCAGTAGAAAATTTTAGCCACAAAATCCAACCAACCATGACAGAACCACCAAAAAGAAGTATTCTTGAATGTGACCCAGTGTTATGCACCTACCAATGATAAAGAGGAAAAGTAAAGGAGGAATTTTACATAAAACTTCAAAATACTATAGGTAATCAGAGAAATGGGAACATCAAAATTCTGATGGGTGACCTCAATGCCAAAATAGGTTCGGACAACATAGGCTACGAGGAGATCATGGGGAAACACGGACTAGGAATAATGAACGAAAATGGAGAACTATTCACTAATTTCTGTGCAGCGAATCAATACGTCATAGGTGGAAGTGTCTTTCCACATAAAAGAATACATAAAGCAACCTGGGTATCACCAGATCACAGAACAGAAAATCAAATTGACCACATATGCATAAACAAGAAATTCAGGTCATCTCTACAAGATGTAAGGGTCCTAAGGGGTGCAGATGTAGATTCGGATCACCATTTGCTGATAAGTAAAATTAAACTGAAGCTTAAGCGATACATAACATCCCATGAACATAGACACCAATATAATGTAGGATACCTCAGAAGTCAAGAAACAAAGGAACAGTTCACGGTCACAGTCTCTAATAAGTATGAGGTTTTGCGGCAATTACAAGATGAGAGTGCGGAAGAATGCTGGCAGCAAGCCAAAAATATTTGGAATGAAACATGCACAGAGGTATTAGGAAAGAAGGAGCGGAATCATAAGGTATGGATAACTCCAGAAACTCTCAAGGAAATAGAAGAAAGGAAAAAGAGGAAAGCAGATTTAAATAATAGCAAAACTAGAACTGCCAAAGCCATAGCCCAGGAAAAGTACACAGAAGCTAGCAAGAAAGTGAAGAAACAAATAAAGTTAGATAAAAGACAATACGTAGAAGATCTAGCAAGAGAAGCAGAGGTAGCTGCAGGAAAGGAAACCTTAGGGATCTTTACAATATCACTAGAAAGCTAGCAGGAAAATTCAGACCATCAAATGGGTTGATCAAAAATAGTAGTGGGGAACTATCACTAATGTTAGAGACCAAATGGAAAGATGGATGGAATACTTCAAGGAACTCCTGAACAGACCAGCACCTACAAACCCCCAGATATCCAACCGGCAGAAATTGACTTGGACATCAACTGTGAGAAACCATCCAAGGAGGAGATTAGTAAAGCCATTAAACTTTTAAAAGATGGAAAGCGGCCGGTCCAGATGGTATTCCAGCAGAGGCGGTTAAAGCCAACATAAACACATCCACAGAAATACTGTATAAATTATTTAGCAGAATCTGGGAGACCGAAGAAATACCAGCAAACTGAAGAGAAGGATACCTGGTGAAGCTACCAAAGAAAGGGACCTTCAGAAGTGTGAAAACTATAGGGGAATAATGCTGTTGTCAGTACCTGGAAAATACTAAGCAGAGTCATCCTGGAGAGACTGAGAGATGCCATCGATATCAATCTAAGAGATGAACAGGCAGGCTTCCGACCAAATAGATCCTGTGCTGACCAGATAGCCACATTACGTATAATAATAGAGCAAAGTATTGAATGGAAATCCCAACTTTATATCGGATTTGTTGATTATGAGAAGGCTTTTGACAGTATTGATAGGAAAACCCTTTGGAAATTAATGAGGCATTATGGAATCCCACAGAAAATTATTAACCTAATAAAAGCAACATATACAGATATGAAATGTAGAGTTCTTCATGAAGGTAAACTAACAGATACTTTCGAAATAGAAACAGGAGTGCGTCAGGGATGTCTTCTATCACCTTTGTTGTTCTTACTGACAATAGACTGGATTATGAAGACCACAGTAACTAACACCAGAAATGGAATCCAATGGACTCTGACAGAGCAACTAGATGATCTGGACTTCGCTGATGATATAGCCCTTCTGTCACATACACGAAATCAGATGCAGGATAAGCTTAACACATTGAATCAAAGGTCCAAGCAACTAGGGCTGAACATTCATAAGGGAAAGACAAAGATATTGAGAATTAACCAAGCAACGACAACTCGATCTCCCTGGGGAAATCCCACTTCAAGAGGTAGAATCATACACATATTTGGGCAGCAACGTAGACAAAGAGGGTGGAACAGATAGAGATGTTAAAATAAGAATACAGAAGGCAAGAGGAGCTTTCATTGCACTGGGAAACATTTGGAAGTCCAAAGAAATCAAATCTAGAACAAAAATTCGGATATTTAACTCTAATGTTAAAGCAGTTCTACTGTATGGGTCAGAAACATGGAGAACAACTAAAACAATAGCGCATAAATTGCAAACATTCATCAACTGGTGTCTCCGCAGAATAGAGGGAATAAGATGGTATGATAGGGTCACAAATGAGGAACTTATGGAGAGAACAAGACAGATTCCAGTGAACGAACAGGTTAAAAAAGACGCTGGCGCTGGATAGGACACACTTTGCGAAAACCGGAGGGAATATAACAAGAAGGGTCCTTGCCTGGAACCCGCAGGGACAGCGAAAGAAGGGAGGCAGAGAAATACATGGAGACGAGATTTGGAGGCGGAGATCAACAATATAAAGAAGAGCTGGAGGGAGCTGCAGGAGATAGCTAGAGATAGGAAGACTTGGCATGAGTTGGTTGAGGGCCTATGCCCCAACCCGGGTAAAAAGGCAAAGAGAGAGAAGAGAGAGTACGTGAGATAAATGTTTCTAGTCTTATCTGAGACATATCATAAAATGTTCATCCCATGTTCAAGCTGGGAATGTAAATGAACCTTTGACAGTGTAAAATCGAAAGACGTAGGTTGGAAGGCCCCTGCCCAGAAAAAAAACAATTCAAATAAAACTTCCAGAAATTGTCATTATCCTCCAAATTACACAGAGGATCCTAATCGCTGCTTTGGATTCTGTGCTCTGCCGTTTCCTTCCTTTCGTTCGCTTGAAATATTATCTATATATTCAATGTTGTCTTTTGTATAAACTTCAGTCTTTTATATCTCCCATAGAGGTCTGTGTAGTTTTCTGTCGAGTGTTGTTTCACTAGGCCAGTGAGTTTGCTTCAGTATATAATATTCTTCTTCTTCTGCATTCTCACTAGATTGGGATTTCGGATTCTCTAATAAAAGCAGCTGTCTGCCTCAGATTATCAGCCACGCCATACAGTTTGTCTTGGATGCTGGTGTAAGTGGGCCACCTGTTTCTTCTCAGGTCTGCATACTGGGGGCAGTTCTGTAGGATGTGTTCTGTTGTCATACTCACCAAGCCACAGGGGCACAGGTCATTGATGCCTATTTTGAATTTAGTGTACAGGTGGTGTCTCATTCTGTTGTGACCCGTCCGGAGGTGAAGTATAGCTGTCTGGTCCCTTCTGGACAGTTGGTAATATCCATCGTTCTTGTTGTGTTTTGGGTGTCCTTTATCCCATTTTACCTTGAATATAATATTCGGGGTAGTCTTGAAGTATGTGTTCTGCAGTCTGGTGCCTGTCCACATGGCTGAACTGCCAATCTTGAATTTGGTTTACATGTGACTGTGGAGTCGATTGTGCCCTGTTCTGATATGCACTGTCGCTGAGATCTTCCTGTGTAGAGATTGGAGCATACAAGGTTATTCATCAAGGAACAATGATGATGGTTCTCAAATATACCAGGAATTAAACCCTGTCCACATCTGAATGAGATAAGCTGAATCTTCAACAGAAAAGCACAAATAGAACAATCAGAAATATTAGAAGATAACAAAGAACCATGTATTGAATAATTGTAAGAAACATGTTGAAAAAATGAAAGAGAAGACAGAAAATATTCTCAAACAAAGAAGAAAAAGTAGAAAAGAAAGAAGAATGCGTACAAATTTCATAAGGGAAGGTTAAAAAGAGAACCACTCACAGAAAAGCAATGACAGACCTTTTTAAGAGATAAAGGAATATCAGAAGCATCGTTGGTACTATACCATGCATATAGTACATCGAGAAGAAAAGAATCATGTGGTTCGGCCATCTAATGAGAATGGAACCACATTTACTACCATCACGTGCCGACAATAATCGACACTCAGGCGCAGAGCACGAGGCAGGCCAAGAACACGATGGATAGATAATATCTCAGAGTCCCTGCGAAAGCATGGACTGACAACGTCAAGCACAACACACCTGGCACAAGATAGAAAACTAACTCTCCCCACGCGCTTCACGACAAATGTGGTTAAGATAAGATAAAAGGAATATGGGATAAACTCTTACTTTAAACTTTCCTTTCTGTGTCTCAATCTCAACTTCCTCATTTAGTTTATACTTCATACACTCAGCCCTGAATGGAGTTCTGTGTAGTAAAATAATAGTTGGAAACTTTGATTAGCAAGTTGAGGGAGTATACATACAATATGTCAGTTACAGCTCCTTCTCTCTCACCGTCTTTTAACCCGATTGGGGCATAGACCCAACTAACTCATGCCAAGTCTTCCTATCTTTAGCTATCTCCTGCAGCTCCTTAAATCTCTTCTGTTTATTGGTAATCTCTGCCTCCACATCTAGTCTTCATATATTTCTTCGCCTACCTCTTTCGATGTCCCATCTTGTTATATTCCCCTTGAATTTTCTCAAGGCGTGTCCTATCCAGGCCAGTGTCTTTTTTTAACATCTTGGATCACTAGAATCTGTCTTGTTCTCTCCATTAGCTCCCCTTTTGTAACTTTATCATACCATCTCAGTCCTTCTATTCTGTGCAGACACCAGTTGATGAACGTTTGCAATTTATGCTTTATTATTTTGATTCATTCTCTGTGTTTCTGACATATACAGCAAAACTGCTTTAGCTCTTTCCACAAATTTATTTTCTCAATTTTTAAACAGTTAATTCAAGGGAGGTTTAAAAAAAAAATCCCAACTACTCGTCAATAAATAAACATATATATATTATTATATACTAGATTGATGCAAACTGGACCAGGCTGATATTATAAATTCCATAAGGGAGAGATCATGTGTACATGATTCAAGAAATAGTGGTGAATCTACAACATTAACCAGACTGCAAGAATTCCAAGTCCAGTGTGGTGTAGCTAGACAAGAACACTATACTGATAGACAAAGAAGAATAGTAAACCAAAACAGAACTGGGTCGTTAGTCACCACACGCTGAGAGACATACTAAGGAGGAGATCAAAGCACTTATGGACTAATTGGAAACTAGGTCGAAGGGCAAAAGCTCAAGTGCCGCTGGATCATTGAAGAAGAATGGACTAATTGGTTCGAAGTGCAGTGCTCATGATCTGAGGACTAAGCTAAACTAGTTATGTTACATATTTTGCACTCTTGAAACATTTCTGTGTTTGTTGATTTAATAACCAAGATAAGATAACATTATGTCACAATTAATCTGTAACTTACTTAAAGCTGATCTGAATGTCGACTCCATTTATAAGTATTTCTACTTCAGGGTTTGCCTGGCTTGCTATTTTCCGCAGGAGGTAGTTCAGACCTTGAAACAAAACAAGATCTCAACATGCTCAAATGTAGTCTGCAGATAACAGAGATGGAATCTGAAACTGGATGATAACTAGATTTGATAGTGAAACTAGCTTAAAATCATGAAGGATTTAGTAGCTGAGGCTTTGGTTACACATAGATTTTTTCTTAGGCGCTACAAATTCTATGTCTAATATTGCAGCTGACTGATTTTTGCATGAAGGCTTGTTTTCCTTATCACCACTGTCCATCGCCATTCAGACGATCCTTACTCTGACTTCAGAGGTACTTGTAATTTAGATACCCAAGTAAAGGACTCAAGCTTATTTCAAACCCGGCATTTCCCCAGCATGTAGTCACTAGCACAGTCTATTATCAAATTCACTATCAGCGACCCCACACATTATGACTTATTCCTCTTCACTCCTCATGGAGCATAGGGCCTCAACAGTTGTTCGTCGCTCTTTCCGGTCTATGGCTGTTTTCTTTATGGTCTCCCAGGACAAACAAGCACCCTACAGTTTCTCAAAAAGAATTTGTCTCCAGTTCTGTTTAAGATGTCCTCTTTTCAGTTTTCCTTGTGGGTTCCACTCAAATGCTTGTTCAATGACACTCGACTGTGTTTTCTATAAAGTATGCCCAATCCATCGCCATTTTCTCCTCTTAACCTGGGTCATCATGGGTTCCTGTCCTGTTCTTATCCACAGGTCTGTGTTTGCAACTCTGCCATACCATCTCAGTCTGAGAATCCACCAAAGACATCCGTTGACAAAGGTCTGAATCTTATTTTTGTAATTTGCTTATGTTTGATCTGAATGAAAAGTTTAAAAAAGTAAACCACAACCACGGGCAGAAATTATAATTCTTTGAAATTAGTTATTAGTTGCAGGTGTGACAATAAGAAACAAAATTAGAAATGAAGAAATTAGAAGACTGGATGTGAAACCAGTCATGCAATTCATAAAAGAACAGATTAAATGGTTTGGACACCTGACAAGAATGCCGTGATATCGCCTACCACAGAGAGCCACACAGAAAAAGTATATAATGAGTACAAAGCAAGAGGAAGACCATGCAAAGATGGAGCGACGGCATCAAGAACAGCCTTACGAAAATGAATTACAGCTTATAAAGTCCCTTAAAACAAGCACACACAAGATCCTACGTTTCCCCCTTCTATAAAGAAGTAAATGGTGGAAGAGAAGAAGTTGCAACTACAGAATCAGATAAGTATGCGACAGATATGTTTAATTAGTTACTTACCCATTTCCTTGAAAAATGCATCAATATTATCGCATCTAATCTGCTTCCATGTTCCTGCAAATTTTTCTATTTGCTTGATGACATCTCCTTCAGTTGCCATAATAATGATAATGCTCTCTGAGCTTGAATGAGTGTAGATTGTATGTCAACTTATGCTGCAATACAATGTGAATTTTGCAACACGATCATTTCAATGAAGTACATGAATATTATTTAGCAACTAAAAACAGTGTGGAATGGAACTGAAAGGAAAACAAAGATCAGAATATGTATTCCCAGTGGCAATGTATGGGTATGAAGCATGGACATTTAGCAAGGCAGTGGTAAAACATACCATTTCAAATATAAGTGTTATAAGTACAAATATCTTGGACTGAGAAGAGAACAAATAGATCTACCTAGACAAAAAAAAATCAAAGAAAGCTGGCTTATGCTACAAATAAGAAAATTAAAGTATTTTGGACGTATAAAGAGACACGAAGGGCTGGAGAAGACCATTATGTAAGGAGGCATCTCGGCAAAGAAGAGAAGAGAAAGACCAAGGAGAAGATGGAATCAGGATGTAACTGATATGAGCATGACGGCTGCAGAAGCTGGACATCTGGTCTATGAGAAAGAGATCAATTCCGAAGGACTGTGGCAAATTTCTGCTCAGGACAAGCTATTTGATGATATGTGTATTGTTGGTTTTTTTGTTCTATTAATAACTACTTGAGAATGAGCATGTTAAGAGACAGGTAAATAACACTGACTGACAAGTCACCAGGCAAAGTAAGATATTACAGTTTACACTTTTTTATGTAGCATATCCCTTGCAGAACAACACTCTCACCACAGTCGCTCAACTATCAATATCTAGCCAGTTCTCTCACTTTCTCCATCATCACATTCAGGATTCCTAATATCTTACTGCCACCAACATTTTGGTGGCCTCCTGTCTTGTCTTGCAGGTACAAAACCCTCCATTATTATTTCTCAGACTCTCTAAACCCATGTGATATTTAATGCAACTAAAATATTTCAATTTCTGAGACATTATATCTTCTTCGTTCACCTGCTGTGAATTCAAGCGTTAGCCATGACACCTGGTTTGGTGTTTCTGATTGATTTTAGCATGGAAGCCTGCTTTACCGCTTGACTGGTGCCCCTCACTATGCAGGCAGACCTTCGCCAACTTCAGAGGTAGACAATATATAGTTTATGAGTTAATGTTCTTGCAGGTAATTTGTCTGCATTAATCCTCTCATTTGTCCATGGTGTACTAACAATTTTCAGCACCCCTTTGTCTCAAAAGATTTTCTTTTCCTTTAGCATAGACAGTTGAACCGAATAAATTAAAAGCTAATTACAAATTAGGTATGTATCACAGGGATGGTAATAAAGTTCTTTCTTTTTCAAGGAGGAAAAGGAAGGAGGGAGCAAAATATGACTAATAGGTCACCTAAGTAACGTGTGGAATATCCCCTAGCAAGGTTCCTATCTATTTCCTCTTTGTTTCCTGTTTGGCACATAATAAGCCTCCACAAGATTTCCACTGTAGCCATTCTACCGCCTTTCTACCAATTGTTTCACATGTCAGGCCACAATCTTTTGACTCTCTTTCTACCATTCTTCTCCGTGTTTCCATTCAACGTCCGCTACTATTTTTAGCCAATGTTCGACTTCTGTGTTACAATATTATATATTATTTTCGTACATGATACTCCATACACTTAAATCCCTACGCCTACAGGGGGTCAACAATTGGCACAATTGCATTCATCTTCGTTTCGGGCAAATGTGTGTTGATGGCAATGAGAGATGCGACAGGCTGGTTGGCTCTATCATCATCCTCATATTGGGAGGTCAGCCAATGGATAGATCTGAGTTCTGACAGACTGTGGCCGCAAAGAGGACTCTCATCTAAACCAATCCACGTCAACTGTTAAATTGCAGAAACTTGGAATTGAAGATCTGAACGGCCAGAAAAGAGCAGCACAACAAACGTATTCGTAGGCTCATCAATCAACATCGTACTCAACTGGAATGGTTAACCGTTGTTGGATTAACTGATCGGAGCACCTTATCACCTATGGCTATAGTTATTAGTTACTATACGAACATATCCGGAGTGCAATGAATATGATAATCAAGATATTCCAAACTGAAAACGCTATACAGATACACTCTTACATTTGATAAACAACCTACACAGGTTTATTAAATAACGCAGACTCGTGAAATTGAACTTACCTTGTCAAAACGACAGGGTCATAAAAGTAATAGCTCCTATAAATAAACTTTAACGTACGTTGTTCGTCCGCTTGCAGATCTGAGTGTGAAACATTGTGTATAGTAAAAGTAAACTTCAAGGTACCGTCCAATTCAGTTCCGAGTTCGGTTTATTGACCTTTCTTTACAAAGTGTAACAAAGTACACTGTACAGCACAAAGTGTGACTAAAGTATTCAAGTACAGATCACATGTATCATTAACCATCACAGTTAGTACTGTGGTTACATTACAGTCATTTTTTCGAAGCGTAAGTATGATATCTATGCTTCGACTTGTAATACATATCGCATCTTTTGATTTACACGAATATACCTTGCGTGATTATCAATCTCTTAAAGACCAAGAGTTACCTTTATAAATCTTACAAGAATTCTTTCTTTTGTCGTCACACTGCTACCGGGTTGTTGCCCAGTGTCGTGGTTTTCTGTTTTTGTCTTGCGCTGTTCTGGTGGCTTGTGTGATTGTTATCTTTGCTCTTTCACAGGATTCTGCTACGCCATCTAACCATCTTTTCCGTGGTCTTCCTCTTGCCTTCTTTCCCAGATGTTCTGTTGCAGAAGACTTGTATACTGTGGAGTTTGGATGCATTCTTATTAAGTGGCCAAACCACTTCATTCTTTGTTTCTCTATGTAATTCAAGTACGGTTTTGTGCCAACTTTCTTTCTTATGCTGATGTTAGTGATTCTGTCTTTTCTTGTGTTGGTAATTTTTCGCAGGCAACACATTTCACATGTAGTTATTTTTTGTGATTGCGCTTTGCTCAATGTCCATGTTTGGCTCTGGTAACACAAAGTAGGTATAAAATGCTGTTGATCATCTGTTGCTTAATAATTCCTCTCGTACCGTTATACGTTACATAGGGCCTGCAAGTAATTTCTCCATACCGCTCTATCCTGGGCAACTCGCTCAATCTCCTCCATGGAACTGAGACCGATATTTCCTGCCTCTCTCAGCAAAGTTCGCTTCAGAGTCTCCTTAGGTCGACCTCTCTTTCTTGAACCCTTTGCATCCCACTTCAATGCCTGCTTTGATATTCGTTGATCATTTCTCCTCAAGGTGTGCCCAACATATCTCCATCTTCTCTTTCTTATAACAGTTGTCACTAGTGGTTGACCAGACATGTCTCTGATTGCATCACTTCTCCTGAATTCGTTGCTTAGCTGCCTGTGAAATTTTGGGTGCCTTAACAATGGGGCTAGCTGGTAGGTTACAGCATTTGCTTTTGTACTCTAGCCTCTATCTCTCTATCCAGTTTTCCATCTGCTGTGAATATGCTTCCTAAGTATTTGAATTCTTTCACTTGGTTTATTTTAGTGCCATTGACATGGATGTCTAGATTATTATGTTTTCTTCCCATATTCATTATTTCTGTTTTAGTGTTGTTGATTTTCATGTCATGTTTTACACAATTTTTGTTCAAGGTGTCAATATGATGTTGTAGATCTTGTTCATTTTGATGTATCACTGATCATCTGCAAACAGCAGTTCATTTATTTCATCATCATCTGAATTTGACTCTTGAGTTATTTTATCCATATATGTAATAAAGAGTAGTGGTGAGAGGACACAACCTCGTCTAACACCTGATGTAATGGAGAACCAGTCGGTCATTCCTTCTGTTGTTCTTACTGTACTCTGGCTATCTTGAAATAAGGCCATTATATTACCTAATAGTTGTCCCTGGACGCCATATTCTTCATGGATCTTCCATAGTTTGCACCTGTTTACTCTATCAAATGCCTTTTCTTGGTCTATAAATATAAGCTGTTTACTTTGATTGTATTCAATTGTTTGTTTGCAGATCTGTCTTAGTGTAAATATTGCATCTATGCAGCTCTTACCCTGCTAAACCCAAACTGGCTATTGCTTAACTGGGGCTCTAATATATGTCTTGCTCTTCGCTCCAATATTTTTGCAAACATTTTTCCTATATGGCTCAAAGAGAGATAACCCTGTATGTTTCACACTCTCTTTGTGTCCTTTGTTCTTCCATATTGGGACTATAATAGCTCTCTGCCAGTCATCTGGAGCCTCTTGTGCCTCCCAGACTATGTTAAAAATTCTGGTCAGCCATGTTATTGCTGTTGTCTTACACGCAAGTAACATTTCTGTTGTTATGCCATCTATCCATGCTGCCTTCCTTCTTTTGCTTTGATTTAGTGCCATTTCAACTTCGGATTCTAAAATGTTCAATTGTTGGAATACTTGAGGAATATAGTGGTCGCTATTATAATTTGATATAATCAGTGGCGGCTCGTCATTAAGGGCCAGTGGGGCCTGGCCCCACCAAAAATAATGTATAACGTGTAATTATTATTTAATAAATCAAAGTATAGCAACCCAAAACCATGATATATCCGGAAAAAATGTCTGGCCCCACCAACAAAAATGATCACGAGCCGCCACTGGATATAATTAAATATTGGATTCTCCATAAGGAGTTCATTCTTACTGTTCATGGTTGTTGGCAGGCACGCTCTGATATAACCAAAACAAGATTCGTTAGGTTGAATGAAGGGTGCCTCGGCATAAAGAGGCTTTAAACCCCTACTTTACAAACAAAACCATTGATCATATATTATTATTCGACAACATGAAAGCTTCAAGAGATAGCTAACGATATGAAGAAGTGGTATTTTTTTTTTCCGATCCAGAAGCACTTGAGCTTTTCAGCTCTTCGGCTCGGTGCCATGGACATCGTAACCCTTCGGTTCGGTGCCACAAACACCGTAAATCTGGGGAATTGTGGCTTTGTCTGCCATCCCGCGGAATTGAACCTACACACACAGAGGGATAGTCACCGGTAGTCCAACGCGCCACGAACACGATGGGCAGACGGGCAAAGAAGTGGTATAAGTTGGTTGATGGCATATAATTGGGTGAAAGACACAAGAGAGGAAAGCCTTATGCACAAAAAGTGAAATTGCCAATCCGAGCAAATCTCTGCAAGAAAAACTTGTTTTCCGTAACGTTAAGTCAATGCATCTTCTTTGTTAGCTCTGTATTAACCACTTGTTGAACCATTCTGTGTGGTGCGTGTGTGATTTGCGCTTTAGGGAGCGAGTTCGTTATGCCAGTTAAAAGGGTTTTAAAGCCGAAGGATTGACTTCATTGCACCGGGTGTTACCCCATATGGCTCGGTCCTCTCCGCAGAAATGGCACGCCACCTGCCGAGAGTATTGCACAAAGCACGAACTCCGTAGCTCCGGCAACAATCCTAGGGTCTCTGGAAAAACTGCACTCGTGAACAGAAGGCGGCGGTTATGCCAGTTATTCGCCTACACACCCGTAGACCAACACATCCGGTTTCTGTATGTTTTTCATTCTTGTTCGCATTCTATTTCTCAAGTGGAGGACAACCAAAAAGCCCTGATCTATGAAGTACAGTACATCTAAGTAGACGAGTCAGACCGTTAGCATTTGGACCTCGCGGTCAACATTTCCGATTTACACCACTGTGAGATGGAGCTGGCTTGTGTTCTACGGGGCATCAATAGACTACTAATTTTCACTTTTCGCCCTTCCTAAGAGAGACTATTCGACAACAACTCTGCTCTATGCAGGGCTAGGCACCGTACGCGCCTTGCAGACCAGGTCAAGGCATGATTAGTATCCTTCAAATATGATGGTAATGTACCAACCTTACAATTATATAGTAACATAGCATCAGTAAAGCGAGCCCTATAGATCTGAGTGTCAGGCATTCTGTGTTGCGAAAATGAGTTTATTGATATAACTCGCGAGATGGTCGATTTTTTTCCCGCAGCCGCCTATATCCTGAGAATATGCTTGTCTGGATTATTTTGGCTTCGTCTGGTGTGGCCACTTGCGATGTTATACGTGCACTTATGTGATACAGGCCCGTACTGTATCGGTTCTTAAAGCCGCTTTTGTTACTGAATGTGGTTTTACAGGTGAGCCCCACAACCTTATCGACGCCATCATGTATAGATGTCGTTGTAATAAGACCTATATAGGCGAAACTGACAAAAAAAAGCCTAGTAACCGTTTCGACCAACATTTACGTGTAACACTATGTGATTCATACAGTCAATCATTTAAATGACACTGACCATTCGGGAGCTCGTGACACAGTTGTCAGGTCATGTTCCTTTGTTGATCGGAGTCGTTAGTTCTATGAAATCGTGTTATATCTATCATACTCCGACCTCATTGACTCAACACACTGCATTCCTATGCTTCTTGATACTGCCCATCTCATGCTCCTTGTATATGTGTATATATTAATTGTATATTTTTATATAAGTATTTAATTATTACTTTGGCCACATCAAGCGTCACGATGGCCTGGAGAGAACAATATTGGAGGGCAGAGTTCCAGGATGCAGAGGCAGACCAAGAAAAAGATGGCCACAAGATATTAAAGAAACCATGAATATGACCCTCGGCGAAGTGGGTGAACTGGCTAGAAACAGAGTGAATTTCAGATGCGCTGCAACAAGAGCAATGTCCTATATTGAACATGCACCTTGATGATGATTTGATTATTATTTTGTACTCCCCATAATAACTTTTTTTTCCCGATCCAGAAGCATTTCAGCTTTTCGGCTCGGTGCCAGGGACATCGTAACCCTTCGGTTCGGTCTTACGAACACCGTAAATCTGGAGAACCTGTGACTTTTCTGCCAGCCCGCGGAATTGAACCGCACTCACATAGGGCTGGTCACTATTTCGTTTTTAGTCACATATTTTCATTTTAAGGAAGTTATGAATTATACTTTTAACTGCGTCTATGCTGTCCGTTGTATAGGACCCGTGTCTGTATTTCGTTTGTCTTATATCCTTTGCTTGATGATGAGATTTTAGTAGAAACACGCGTCCGAGTGGCTACGCAAATTTAGTGTAAGAATAGATGTAAAGAATAGAACCACGTTTCCGCCACGCATGTCGTAAGAGCGACTAAGGAGTTTGCTGAAATTGATGCAGTGTCCAAACGTAAGTCTTATGGGTTAGGCCTACAAACAATGTGCAACATGCACGTTCTGGCAAAGATCGAACATATCACAAGAGTGAGTAAATGGTCGAAGAACGAACGCAAAGAGAGAAGAAGAGAGTAAACATCTCATTTGTTGGTAGTAAACACCTTACTTAATTAGTATTAGAATTATGTACGGAGTGAAAGGGCTAACCAATCAGGGAATACAAATCATAGGTTTAAACCTTTTAAACATGTACTATGATTTGTATTCCCTGTCTTGTTAGCCCTTTCACTCCGTACATTTTTAAAATTCTCGTATTTATAGTGCAATGTATACCGACTTAGCCAGTAGACTAACTTTGCGGCATCTTAACAATTAATACACGCCAGTATATCGTTTCATGGGGCTAAAAAAGTTAACCAGCAAATGTTTCTCTAATAAGTATATCATAGAACTGACTCTAGACTAGACATCACATGGTTTCCTAGTCAAAGCACCGCAGGTATCACTCTAGTCAAGACAGCAAATGTTACTCTAGTCAAGACAGCAAATGTTACCATAGTCAAGACAGCAAATGTTACTCTGGTCAAGACAGCAAATGTTACTCTAGTCAAGACAGCAAATGTTACTCTGGTCAAGACAGCAAATTTACTCTAGTCAGACAGCAAATGTTACTCTGTCAGACAGCAAATGTTACTCTAGTCAAGACAACAAATGTTACTCTAGTCAAGACAGCAAATGTTACTCTGGTCAAGACAGCAAATGTTACTCTAGTCAAGACAGCAAATGTTACTCTGGTCAAGACAGCAAATGTTACTCTAGTCAAGACAGCAAATGTTACTCTGGTCAAGAAAAGTTACTCTAGTCAGAACTGTTACTCTAGTCAAGACACAATGTTACTCTGTCAGATAGTAATGTTACTCTGGTCAAGACAGATTTACTTGTGACCAAAGTTATGCAGACAGCAAGTACGTCAACACATTTCTGCAAGACAGCAAATGTTATTGTCAGGAATGTTACTCTAGCGACAGCAATGTTACTCTAGTCAAGCCAGACATTTTACTTGTAGTGCAATGTTACTAGTCAAGACAGCAAATGTTACTCTAGTCAAGACAGCAAATGTTACTCTAGTCAAGACAGCAAATGTTACTCTAGTCAAGACAGCAAATGTTACTCTAGTCAAGACAGCAAATGTTACTCTGGTCAAGACAGCTTTTTCTCGAACGCTCCATATCGACCACTTGTTAACCACTCTGTGTGATTTGTATGTGATCTGAGCCTAAGAGCGATTGTACTTTGTGTTCAGTATATATATATATGGAACTGCAGTAAAACTATTTGATTGGCAAACACGTAATTACAAAGTACTGTAGTTTTACAAATTACAAAACAATGACAAAATACAGCAACGTTTCGACCAACAAGGCCTTTATCAAGCAAACGAACAAACAGGAGTGACAAATTAAAATGAAACACAAATGGACGACCAAATTGGCAAAACACGTAATTACAAAGTACTGTAGTTTTACAAATTACAAAAACAATGACAAAATACAGCAACGTTTCGACCAACAAGGCCTTATCAAGCAAACGAACAAACAGGAGTGACAAATTAAAATGAAACACAAATGGACGACCAAATTGGCAAAACACGTAATTACAAAGTACTGTAGTTTACAAATTACAAAACAATGACAAAATACAGCAACGTTTCGACCAACAAGGCCTTTGTGCCAGTTATGCACCTACAAGTACAATCCGATTTCTGCAACGCACCTTTTTATTTACTAGGTAGCTTCCTAGGCCCTACCTCAGTCGCCTCTTACGACATGCCTTGTAGGTTGCAGTGTTACTATTCTTTGCTTCCTTGATGGTCCCGGTAATACACGGGCGAGAGAAGATAGCAAATAGATCTATACAGAAAGAACTCAGAATCAAAGAAAACTGGCTGATGCTACAAATAAGATTGTGAAAATGTAAGTATTTTGGACATATAAAGAGACACGAAGGGTTGGAGGCGACCATTTAAGGAAGAAGGCATCCCGACTGAAAGGAGAAGAGGAAAACCACGAAGAAGATGGATTCAGGACGTAACTTGTGATTTGAGATCTGTCCTGTGATAGAGATAAATTCAGAGGGACTGTTAGGCAGTAAAGCTTTTAAAAGACCAGATGTTTGCTCTCATGATGTCAAAGCTAAGTTTGATGAATCAATCTCATTGCAGTTTTCATAATAAAGTCTCCATGCGCAACACATGTCCGTCCATCTGCATCGTCTTTTTTTGGATGATGTCAAGAATGGTTAGTATGATGAAACAATACAATAACAAAAAAAAGAAATAAAGTAATTTTATTTCTGATTCGATGATATGATCTTTTTTTTTTTGTGTGGCATCATACGGATCATAACACAAATATTGGAGAAGAAAATCGAATCTTTTAATAAACAAATTTCTACAGAAAATATCTTAGAATGACAGAGAAGAGAACAATTATAGACATCTTACAAGACCTGAACAGTGATGAACATTTTCTCATAAGCATTATGTCCAGGAAACTGAAATATTTTGGTTAGATTAAAGTAAACGTCAGTGGGCGTTGGAGGAATAAATTACCTAAAGACTGAGAACTGTTCATGCGACTTATGATGAGAGCTGCTTCTGTAGAAGACTTGTTATATGCTGTTGGAAAAAGTACAGTTTGGCTGCCTTTGGAAGAGATAGAAAATGTTGCAGCCGTCATTCGATCTGGAGATGGCACATAATCATTAAGAAAATGTGTATCTATTTTATGATATTTTTCCCACTTGTGATATGGGACTGTATTTAAGAATTGGACTCTACAGTCACCTCCGCACACACCGGAGAGGTGTAGCAGCACACATCTGAGGCAGTTATCATTATCGCTTGCAATAGACAGCTATTATCTATTCGATGAATGATTCTTAGTTTTTAAACTATTAATCAAACTATTCAATAATAATATAATAACCATAAAGTCCTTAATCCATTATTGTCGTAGGGATGCAGCGATGAAGTCTTGAACACATAAATCAATCCAAAGACATCTCGCCTCTGCGAGGATGGGCGAGTTTGGATAGTACTTAACTGACCAATCCTTGACGCTATCAACCCATGCTTTTCTTTGCCTTCCACTTCATCTACCACCATCAACTTTTCCCTGAAGACTTTTTTAGAGAGAGAGAGAGAGAGCTTGTCTGTTCCCATACTCGAACCATGTGAGCTTTGATGTTTCACCACTGCCAGAAATCTTTTTCTACTGACCTGCCAGCGTAGTTATTTTGTTTCTAACAAATTCAAACATTTGGTCATCAATTAATTGACTATTTCTGAATAGTTTTCAAAAGCATTAATGTGTGTTTTTCTTGTATTATGTTATATAGCCTTTTTTTAAAAACAACACTTAGCTATAAAAACCGCAACCAAGCGCATGAGAGCTTGTACGGCCTTGGTTGGGGACCTATGCCTCATTTGGGGCGAAGGGTAGAAGGAGAATTGCCTTTTTCGCCTTTACAGACGGTCAATTGGCAAGTGTTTTACCTTGACGACTTCTGAGTCTACGTTTGCTTCTCTTGCCATTCAGCTCATCCCTAAATCTCTTTTTAAAAGATTCTGCACCTTCGCGTAATGTTGTTTTCTGCATAACTCGGTCACCGGCTAGTTTTTCCCATTTGATGGAACCGATAGAAAAGTTCTTCATTTAGACCTTGCAGAGATCCTTTTATCTGACCAGTGGTATTCCTTGGAATTTCTTCCCTTCCGACAGTTCACAGAAGATCACTTGTTGTGGTATGTGGCTATTGTCCATTTCTCACATGCCGTAGCTATCTACTATTGTGCATGCCCATGATTGAATGCACGTTGCAATGCTTCAGAGTTGGTTATCTTGTCGTACCACATGATGTTCATAATCTTGCTTAGACATCGAATGTGAAAGATATATGTATTTAACATTATACACATTAATTGACTAACGAAATGTTAAAGTTTCGTGTATAATGGTGTTAACCACCGTCTAATCCAATGAAAAATCAGACATTCATTAAAACCGTATCAAAAGGATATTTAATATTACCTTGTTGCTTTAATACGAGAATTCTCGTACACGAATTCTAAAAAAAAATAATAATAATATACAATATCTGTCTCTCATCTCAACCATTCTCTCAAGCCCCCTAGTACAATAACATGGTCAATAAATAAATAATATGACATTTGTTTACAATAAACTAAACAATCGTTCACATGGCAACAAATAAACAGATGGAGTACATTTTTTTTCTAAAGAGTCAATTCTTATCTTCGTTATATTTGTAAGCCAACAAGCCCTGATAGAAACAAGACATGCTCTTATGTTGAAAGAATCGTGACTGTTTAAAGAGGCTTTGAATCTCCCTGATATGCAACTTTCATTAAATATATTAAAATATATGATTTAATGTTCTATAAACAACGATTGCGATTGTTTTAATTAAGGACCGTAATTTCTTGATATCTCGACAGAGCGAGAAGAGTTATGGTGTAAGTATATGGATCTGAAGACAAGATTAGCTTGTCACCAAAGTCCGGATGATTGTAACCTTTGAAAACTATTGGGGTAGGCTTGCCAAATTGGTTTTTATTGAGCATATCCTCATATTCGTTCTTGGGAATGTAGCCTTGCACACCAGCTATTAATCGCACGTTGGCGATGAACTGTATTTGTAGCTGTGGAATTTCAATGAAATGATTGGAGGGATATAGAAAAGCCATGGTATCTCTTCCTTTGTTCTGCGTAGTTGCTAGTGCATTCCATGGTTTAAACTTGCCTTCTAGTGTGTTTTTAACTAACCACAGAACACAGCCATTCACAATGTTCTTGACACTCTTTGGAGTACCAGTCTTCCAGTGAGATTTTCTAGAAAGGGTGTCGAAAGAAAGCCATGTGTACATTAGTGCATTGGCGGCCATTGCTGTGGTAAATATTCGGTCTTCTGCTCGATATATGGGTTTATTGTCTTTCGTCAGTTCTCCATTACCAAGAAAATCCTGAAAATATTGTGACGCATCCTCGTCACGTTTGACATCTGCTATTAAGAAACGAGTGGCCTCACCTTCCATAGCTTGCTTCAGATTGCTAAAAATCAATTTCATTTCTTCTGGGAGATCTCCCTTTCTTTGGTAAATGTCCAAAGTCGACACTATTCTTGCTACTGCAAAATAACACAGATATCGGGAAGGATAAAGATGAAGCGATAGATCTGGCCGATTTGTGAAGTTCGAATTAATTAAATATGCGATCATGGCAGAAGTGTTTTGATAAATCTGGCTAATCTCTTTATCTTGCAGTATTTCAGGCCCAACCAGACCAGATGAAATCAAATTGGTGATGCCGTACACAATATTTGCGCTTGTAACCAAATCGATGTCATTTAGCAATGTATGATGAAAGTTTCCTCTGACAAGTGTTATATTATCTTCAACGTTGGCAAACCACACAGTTGCTAAAGCAACATCCTTGCCTGTAAACTTAGCATCATCAAGAAAGTCTCTGAGATAGTAATAACTTGCAGAGTCTATTGTGTTCACCAGAAGACAAGGGGAAAATGGTCTATATGCGTATTTTTTTAAAACATCGAATGCTGAAGAAATATTTAAGTTGTAACTGAGCCACGTATCCCGAACTAATGGGAACTCTTTTCCTAACGATTCTAGAACAGATCCAAATCCTAACCACAAAAATGTATCGTCTGAATTTGAGACTGAACCAATAGAATCATTAGGATTATGATGCAATTCTAAGAATAGATTTTCTTTCAAAGTATATTTCGTTTTAGAGATCCCATTATTATTTAACACATTAATTATTTTTCCAATAAGCGATTTCTCGACGATTTTGTGACTGTCAACTTTGTGACTAGGAGTAGAGTTGTCTAATTTTTTGAAATCTAACGAAGCTGTGGAAACAGGAAAACAAGTTGGAAGACCCTCTCTGAAAACGCAAGGCGCAGACATAATAAGGGAATTAATGTAAGGTTTATAAATACTTCTAAAATTCTTGCAAAACTCTATTGTTGAAATGAGCTGCACATCTGATGGTTTAAGTGCTCTGCCGTAGAAGTAAGCGTCTAGTAAGGCAATGGTTAGAAGAATTGGCATATTAGCAGTTGGCACATTTTTAAAAATCTGCCACTTCTGCGTTGTTCTAGAGTGAGTGCATACATGTTGTAGTATTTGAACATTTTGGTAATTTCCGTTACTGCTAAAATTAACTTGAGAATCCACACCTGGGCTATCTGAAAGAATCTGTGGAGAAAATGTTAAAGTTTAATTTTTAGTAAATGAATCTTCTTGATGGACCGAAACAATAATAAATGGGGCCTGGTCTGTTACATAATTTGTAGATATTTAAAAACAAACAACCTTTTATAGAGTTCTTCTAACGCTACATTTTGACCACCTGTTAAACAACTCTCTGTGATCTGTATGTGATCCGAGCCTAAGAGCGATTGTACGTTGTGCCAGTTATACGCCTACAAGTAGGCCAGCACATCCGATTTCTGCGACGTTTTTATTTACTAGGGTAGCTTCCCTAGGCCCTTACCTCAGTCGCCTATAACGACATGTCTTGTAGTTCACAGTGGTACTACTCTTTGCTCCCCTTGTGAACCATGGCAACACACGGGCGCTATAGAGTTCAGATATATTTATATATTTTAAAAAAATTGCCAAGTGGTGACTTGGAAGTGACCAAACAGAAAATTTGGATATACGTAAACTGCAGTCAAGTGACCCTGGACGCAGTCAAGTGATCATGACCATATCATGAGAATAAGCCTAAGGACGGTTCTAGAAAAGTTATCCTAAAAGTTGAAATAATTAATTGCCCCTTACTTACAGCTTACGGAGATGCTCGTGTGTTATCTGGGATCGAGCAAAGATAAAAAAAGAGAGATGAAAGCTTTTACATTTCGCCTCATCTTTCGCCTCGGGGGTATATGTGTTGTAGAGATACGATGCTCACCTTTCGTCCCATAAGCCAGAGCCAACAATAAACGTATGGGCTTTCTGACTAAGGTAAGAATTATAGGAAACCAGACTCCAACTACACCACGTAACCTCGCATTCCAGTATTGGTGTATATAGACGAATTCATTTTAAATCAACACAAAATGCTAAATCGAAGTTATATTATGCAACAAGTTAAGTTTAACAATAAGGAATATCAGTATAATGAATATTTTTCATCAATAAATAACCATAGACTCATAGAATTGAGCAAAATTACTAAAAAGCTTGCAGTGCTCTATCAAACAGCTATATTTTCCGGCCCCTTTCGATCTAGGTCAGGAACCCCTTGTCAGTTGTCTGGCCTAGTTATCTAGAGTTGGCTGTGCATAAGCACTCACCCACAGCCAGGCTCTAGCACAGGCCAGACAACTGGCCGGTATTCCTGACCTAGATAAGAAAAGGGATCTGGAAATTACAAATGTTTGATAGAACACTGCAAGCTTTTTTTGCAATTTTACTCAATTTTGTGAGTCTATGGTTATTTATTGGTGAAAAATATTTATAATGTTGATATTCCTTATTGTTAAACTAACTTGTTGATAATATGACTTCGAGTTAGCATTTTGTGTTGATTTAAAATGAATTCGTCTATATACACCAATACTGGAATGCGAGGTCACGTGGTGTAGTTGGGGTCTGATTTCCCACAATTCTTACCTGAGGCCGAAGGCCCAGTAGTTTATAGTTGGCTCTGACTCGCTACTATCCGCTTGAGGCGATCAGGATATGTTCCTTTGTTCTTGTGTCCTCACATCGTTTGACCATGTTCCGTGGTCTGTGCCATGATTTGACATTACATAGTGAATAATTATGCAAATCCATTCTGAATACTTTCATTTTAAGCCATAAGTGAAATATCCAAACACAAAGTAAGATTGTCTTACTCCTTGTGGTGCCAGGGCCGCAACGGAAGCAAAGAATAGTACCACTGCGACCTACAAGGCATGTCATAAGAGGTGACTGATGTAGAACCTAGGAAAGTTATCCTAGTGACTGCGGGTGACTAGTCCTCTGTGTGTGCGGGTTCAATTCCGCGAACTGGCAGAAAAGCCACAGATTCCCCAGATTCACGGTGTTCGTGGCACCGAACCGAAGGGTTACCATGTCCATGGCACCGAGCCGAAGAGCTGAAAGCTCAAGTGCTTCTGGATCGGAAAAAATGGAGGGAAAAGATGGACGTCCTAATCAGAACTGGAGACGGAGTCTTATTAAGGAACTGACAGATGCTGGACTATTCTGTGAGGTCATAAAGAAAACAGCCAGAAACAAAGAAAATGGGCGAAAAACTGTTGAGGTTCTATGTTCCACGATTAGTAGAGAGGAATACGAAGAAGAAAAAAAGAAGAACAATATTCTCCCAGGTTGCCAAGAATTGCGTTAAGGCTAACAGCTCCAGGGCTGTGCCGTTCTATGATTCAGAGCGGCACCGTAAAGGGGGGCGGCACAAGCAGCGAAATCAAAACCACAATTGAAGGTTATTTTAAAGAAAAAACATTTAAGGGGCGGCATTTCGAAAACTTGCATCATACTGAGAAAAATATACCGCACGGTCCTGAACAGCCCAAACCTATAAACGTGGCTTTAGTACAGAAACTGCAATGAGAAATTGACAGAATATAATAACAATGTCAGCACAATGCTTCAGTAGGATCGCTGAATTGAAAAATCAATATAAATGTTAATAATAAAATGCAGAGCTGTGTTCTATTGAGAACAAAAAGAACAAAGAGAAATGTAAAGCACGAAGAACAACAAAAGTATCGATAAACAGAAAATCAGAAACGGAAGAAAAAAGTGAAGAAATCTGAAAGTGACTGAAATACACAATAGCACTCGGCATTTAACTCTTCTTCTTCTTCTTCTTATTCTTCTTCTTCTTCTTCTCGTTCGTCCGCTATGAATTCAGATGTAGTCAAGGCGTCCAGTATAGCGCTTCTGACTGATTTTTACTTGAAGGCTTGCTTTCCTTTTCATCAGTGTCCCTAGCCATTCAGGCGAGCCTTCTCCGACTTTAGAGGTACAGCTCTTTTCAGTTATCAGTTATATAACAACTATTATCATAGCAATCCGGACATATGTACATACTTTATCGCCCGAGTGGTTACCGGGGCCCAAATTTGGGATGTAAAGAATAGAACCACTGTTACCTGCCACGCATGTCGTAGGAGGCGACTTAGGTTTGGTTGAAATCGGATGCACGTGTCCTAAACACATAGAAGTCTATGCGTTTAGGGGCCTACAAACCAATGTGCAACGTATACACGTTCTTGGCAAAGATCAAACATATCACAAAGAGTGATTAAAATTGGTCGTAAAGAACGAACGCAAAGAAGAAGATACACACTTTACTATCATGTTTTACGAGCTATGCTTTTATAATAATTTTTTTTTTAAATACTCCCTTACCCAGCAGCGTCGCAGCGAGTAGACCCACTATGACCCAGAAGTCAGACTTCTTATACGGGAGACATAACAGCCAGACACAAATCCCTAACGGCTCTAAAATAAAAATATGTGACTGTTGTCTATTGTCTATTCCCAGGTGGAAGATGTAGTTGGCTGTCCACTCTTGTCGTTAAGCGTAGGGATGGGAGCTTTAATTTGCGTTCTAGGGCTAGGTGAGATAAGGGTTAAATATGTGACTAAGAGTGAAGAAAAAGAAATGAAAAACTGGAAATGAAAAAAAGAAGATCATAAATTAGTTAATACATTACACGGTGATGCCTACTTTGTTTTAAAGTAAAAATGATATGAATAAATTTATATAATAAAGCAAAAGATAGAGAGAATGAGAAATGGAAACATTTAAATGGAACGTAACTTACAGACAAGTAACAACTGTTATAAGAAGGAGGAGATGGAGATTTGTTGGACACACCTAGAGAAGAATATAAAAGAACATATAACCAGGCATTGAAGTGTGGTGCAAAGGGTTCAAGAAAGAGAGGACGACCTAGGGAGACCCTGAAACGAACATTGCGGATAGAGACAAGAAATATCGGTCTCAGTTCCATAGAGGAGATTGAACGAGTTGCCCAGGATAGAGCGATAGGGAGAACTTGCTTGCAGTCCCTGTATAGGTAAACACGTACGTAAAAACAAAGTACTCCACCCTTTTTCGATAATAGTCCCTGTATAACGGTACGAAAGAAATTATTATTATATTAACATAACTTACAGGCAGAAAGTGGTTATAAGCAAAAATTAATAATATATATAAACAAACCTGTCCTTCTAAAACGAGTTGAAAAAGCCTGTCAGTTATATATTCTGGAACAACGATATTCTTTTTGTCAGGTAGTAGATTAGTACAAACCGTAGACACAAACCACAGAAGCATAAACACTGTCTTCATGACTGTAAATGTTCTTTATATATCAATCTCAATGCTTTTATTTCACAGTGAACTAAATGCAGGCTTAGTTGTATCAATATATTTTAAAATAAACGCAATGCAAATTTGTCGGTACTTAAATATGCAGCATAATGCGACACTCGGTTACTGATTCAAAAATATTATTATTTGTCACAGTGACACCAGAAATTGATAGTCGTTTTTTTACACAAAAGTTCTTTGTAAAAATCTGTTTGACTATACCATATTTGAGTACTTGATAACTCAAAAGTTTTTAAAATATATTTTGTCAGAACAGTCTCCACATAATGTTAATTCGAGGCGAGGTCTGAATTTTAGTAAACAAGTATATATATATATATATATATATATATATATATATATATATATATATATATATATGGGGCGCTTGTCATTGAGGGCCAGTGGGGCACGGCCCCACAAATAATCGACTGGGAGAATAACTTCCCGGAATAGACAAATAATAGTAAATACTCCAAACACCATGATTTTTTCCGAAAATCTGTGTCTGGCCCCACCAAGAAAACTGACCACGAGCCGCCACTGATATATATATATATATATATATATTTATATATATATATATATATATATATATAATATATATATATATATATATATATATATTCTCTAATCATGTTTTGCCTGAATAAAGAGATACCTGGTGGAATTTAGTTCCTCTGATATTCCGTCGTTCCATCGTTTACGTGGTCGTCCTCTAGGTCTCGTGCCGTTGTATATATAAATTGTAAAAATAAAGGGACCATTTTTTTTACTTCTGGTTATATTATTTTTATAAAGTGGTGTTAGGCACATATTTTTCATTGACCGTCATCACACGATGGATGATGTGGTCAACATGCTGCCACCCGCCTTTGCTTCCCAGTGTGAAAGTTAGTTCAGTGTGAAAGTTAGTTCAGTGTGAAAGTTAGTTTAGTGTGAAAGTTAGTTCAGTGTGAAAGTTAGTTCATTGTGAAAGTTAATTCAGTGTGAAAGTTAGTTCAGTGTGAAAGTTAGTTCAGTGTGAAGAAGTTGAGTTCAGTGTGAAAGTTAGTTCAGTGTGAAAGTTAGTTCAGTGTGAAAGTTAGTTCAGTGTGAAAGTTAGTTCAGTGTGAAAGTTAGTTCAGTGTGAAAGTTAGTTCAGTGTGAAAGTTCGTTCAGTGTGAAAGCTAGTTCAGTGTGAAAGTTAGTTCAGTGTGAAAGTTAGTTCAGTGTGAAAGTTAGTTCAGTTGAAATTGTTCAGTTAGTAGTTCAGTGTGAAAGTTAGTTCAGTGTGAAGTTAGTTCAGTGTGAAAGTTAGTTCAGTGTGAAGTTGAGGAAGTCAGCTCTATCCATTGGCTAACCACCGAACCAACCTCCATCTTCTCTATCACACTCAACGAATCACTCAGAATGCACGCATTAGTATAATTTTGTGATTCAGGTCAGAGTAGTGCCTTATTCACTGCTAATACTTCCATTGTAAAGTTGCTTGTCATCCCATACTGATCTTCTTAATTGTTCTGTCGTTCTAGATTGCAGAGAAGGCCAAAGCGGACTTTTGGTGGCGAACTACCAATCTATCCGTTTAGATCTGTAGAAGGCATGCAGCCAGTCCCTCAACCCCTGGCAGTAGCTAACAGACCAGACGAGTAGTTAGATAAATAAGCTTCTAGAAATGTATAAATAGAGACCTAGTGTTTGCACACCAAATCTGCGCTCACTATTAGCAGATAGCAACATTCGTAAGACTATTTCTACATTTGGGAAACACGACTTTAATGAATTTTCCATTATGTTTATAAAAATGCACTTCAAGAGCCTCATGTTTTTCGTTGCTAATAGCAGCAGCTACATTAGTTTTAGAAGTTCAGCGAACTGCACAAGTTCGTCGCCTAGGCTTTCTTCCAAATCCTCTTGGTAAGAGCTCACAATATTTGGAGTTCTTTTCAAGATCTCTTCTTCTGTAAGAGATTTTAACTGCCAAAGTATTCCAAATACACCAGTCACTCTATGGTACGCTTCCATGCGTTTAGCTAAGGTAGACAGTACATTATCAATTATGACAATAAACACCTGACTTTCACATTTTTGTTTGGGCGTTTGATTTTCTACAACTTCATCGAGCGTAGTAGAGCCGCTGAAATCGTCGTACTTGGTACTTCGCTTGCGTCGTCTTGAAGTTTGTTGCTGATATTCTTGACAGTCAATCGGGATTTTGACTTTGGCCTCAATATCTGAAACCTGATTACCACAGTCTACTTTTTGATCCATGTTATTTGAGATGTCATCCAAAATTTGTTTGATAGTGGTAAAAACCACATAAAAATGTCTTTGTCGCATCAGCTCGGACAGACTACCTCCGACAGTCTCTTCAAAATCGGGAGTTTTGAACCTGTATCTTCCAGTGCTTTTGTAAGAATGCCCCATCGATAGGTAGAAGCGGAAAAGAATGTAAAGAGGCTTTCAACAAAATCGAAAAGATGGATGCTTTATACAACATTCTGCAGTACACTTAGCAACCAAATTCAGTTAATGTGCAAAGCAGGGAATGTATTCTGCGTGCTTATTTTCCCCTTAATGAATGCGTGCTTGTAAGCCGTGATATTTTCCACTCATGTTGCTGGCATTGTCATAGCTTTGACCACGACAGTCTTTGATATCAATGTCATTTTCTTTAAAAATCAAATAAACTTTGGGCGAATTGTTCAGCAGTATGACCTTCCATATCCAAGAACTTCACAAACCTTTCCACTGGTTCAGATGGTAAGACATAGCGCACTATTACAGTGAGTTGGTCCACATGCGAAATGTCTGGAGTAGAGTCAGTGATACTGAATAGTACCTGCATTTCTTAATTTCGAAAATAATATGATCCAGTAAGCTTGATACAATTAGATGGATACATTTCTCGCATGTTGTTTTTGATAAGTATGATGCATGTCCCTTTCCTTTATTTGCATAAGTATTATTCCAGTGGCGTCTGTGGTCTAGGGGTTAGTGACTCTGTCTATTAACCCCGACGTTCTGAGTTCGAATCACGCTGCGGACAGTTTGCTTGCAAATTGTTTCCGTTGATTTTAACAAAGGACGATGGCGCCACCCGTTCAGAAAGCAATGGCAAACTACTGAAAGTATAAGTGGTGCCTAGAAAATCAACGACTTGTTTACTGTGGTTGATGGCTACGTCCTTTGGGATATGCCACGATTTTCATTTATATGCTGAGCCAGAAAAATGTCAAATTTGGCTGTTAATTCCAACAAACCTAATTAATTTCCATAATGAGGCGAACCAATAATTTCATTACTACCCCGAAACGAAAAATCTCGTTCTGCTAAAATTTTGATAACTGAAGTAATTCGCTCTAAAAGTGTCCGCCAATATTTTTGTTCGGTCTAAATTTGGCTTATAAGTTGAGCATCGACATGCGCATCCTTCTTTTCGTTTTGTTCGGTCTCAATTTGGCTTATAAGTTGAGCATCGACATGCGCATCCTTCTTTTTCGTTTTTGTTCGGTCTCAATTTGGCTTATAAGTTGAGCATCGACATGCGCATCCTTCTTTTTCGTTTTTGTTCGGTCTCAATTTGGCTTATAAGTTGAGCATCGACATGCGCATCCTTCTTTTTCGTTTTTGTTCGGTCTCAATTTGGCTTATAAGTTGAGCATCGACATGCGCATCCTTCTTTTTTGTTTTGTTCGGTCTCAATTTGGCTTATAAGTTGAGCATCGACATGCGCATCCTTCTTTTTCGTTTTTGTTCGGTCTCAATTTGGCTTATAAGTTGAGCATCGACATGCGCATCCTTCTTTTTCGTTTTTGTTCGGTCTCAATTTGGCTTATAAGTTGAGCATCGACATGCGCATCCTTCTTTTTCGTTTTTGTTCGGTCTCAATTTGGCTTATAAGTTGAGCATCGACATGCGCATCCTTCTTTTTCGTTTTTGTTCGGTCTCAATTTGGCTTATAAGTTGAGCATCGACATGCGCATCCTTCTTTTTCGTTTTTGTTCGGTCTCAATTTGGCTTATAAGTTGAGCATCGACATGCGCATCCTTCTTTTTCGTTTTTGTTCGGTCTCAATTTGGCTTATAAGTTGAGCATCGACATGCGCATCCTTCTTTTCGTTTTGTTCGGTCTCAATTTGGCTTATAAGTTGAGCATCGACATGCGCATCCTTCTTTTTCGTTTTTGTTCGGTCTCAATTTGGCTTATAAGTTGAGCATCGACATGCGCATCCTTCTTTTTCGTTTTTGTTCGGTCTCAATTTGGCTTATAAGTTGAGCATCGACATGCGCATCCTTCTTTTTCGTTTTTGTTCGGTCTCAATTTGGCTTATAAGTTGAGCATCGACACGCGCATCCTTCTTTTTCGTTTTTGTTGATGGGGCCATTTTTCCCAGAATACGAAGCAGGGGACGACCAAGACGAAGGTGACAGCTGGACATCAAAGAAACCTTGAACATGACGATAGAAGAGGCCGGAGAACTTGAAAGAGACAGATAGCTTTTCACGTCAACTACTAGATTGTAGGTGCTAGGTTTAAAGATTGGAGTAGCAAGAAAAGAACAACATAACAGGTATATGAGTAGGCTCATCAATCAAAATCGAACTGGTACGGTCAGTCGTTGGACGCTGTTGGAGATTTTGCGAAGGAGATCGGATCACCTATGGATATGTCCGGAGTGCAATGAAGATATTCCAAACTGAAACTGAAACAGAGAGCTTTTCAGGAATGCTGTGATGAATGCGATGTTCTGAAAGGGACATGCTACTACTTGAGTTTCAAAATATAACGAATTTAACGCACATTGGGAATTTTTGCATGCAATACCACTTTTTTAAAAATATAACTTAATCGCACTGTCATGACGACCACTTGTGACATTTGAAACTTTAAAATCAACCGACGTAAAAAGAGCCCACAAAAATTAAATTTCACACTGCACAAAATAAACATTTGATGTTGAAATGCAATATTACTTCAATTAAATATATGCTTCGTTCAGTAGTAAGCGCCCACACAATAAAAGTTTCTCGTTTTTGTGTGGTATGTGGGATGTCTAACTGCGACAGCGTTTATTCAAATTGGTGTTGCTGTTTCTGCATATTTTCGCCCGTGTGTTGCCGGGGCACTCAAGGGGATCAAAGAATAGTACCACTGCGACCTACAAGACATGACGTAAGAGGCAACTGAAGTAGGGCCTAGGAAGATACCTAGTAAATAAAAAGCGTCACATAAATCGGATGTGCTTGTCTACTTGTATGCTTATAGATGGCACAATGTACAAGCGCTCTTATACTCAGATCACATACAAATCACAAAGAGTGTTTAACAAGTGGTCGATATAGACTAATATAGAGCGTCGAAGACGACTGCATATTAGATATGTATTCGAAACGAGGACATTAGAAGCAGCTTGGACATAACTTCATGCACCGAATTAAAGACAACACATGCAGTGGTTCAAACATTTAATGAGAATGGAATACAACCAACCATCAAGAACACAGCATACAATTTAAAAACAGGTCCATTGGCGAAGGATTGACTTCATTGCATCTGGTTTCCCCATATGGTTCCGTCCCTGTCGGTAGAGATGGCATACCATCTGCCGAGAGCATTGCACAAAGCACGAACTCCGTAGCTCCGGCAACAATAGTATAGATCTCAGGAAAAATACCACATGTGTCTATGTCCTGCCTTGCGTTAGGAAAGTCGTGAGTTCGAATCCGGACCGCGTCATTCTGTTCACGAGTGCGTTCTTTCTAGAGACGCCTCTGATTGTTTCCGGAACTACGGAGTTCGTGCTGTGTGCAATACTTTCGGCAGGCAGCGTGCCATTTCTGCAGAGAGGGACTGAGTCATATAGGGTACAACCGGTGCAATGAAGTCAATCCTGCTTTAAACCCTTTAATAATAGCTAATACCAACGAAGGAAACAACCTTGGTGAACTCTTAAACGAATTTCTTTTTGCCGACGATCAGGCAATCATATCAACAACAGAAGAACAGCTACAGCAACACATTAACAGCTCCATGCAAACAAGTCACCATGAACACAAAAAGAGCAATGTTCAACACAATCTTTCTCCCACATTATGTTACCAGTGTCAAACCTGGACGCTGACAACAAACGATAGAAGAAAACTAGTCACAACAGAGATGAAGTGTCTACGCAGAATGCTGGGTGTAACAAGAAGAGACCGGTTGAGAAATGAAGACATCAGGAAAAAGTGGGTGCAACATCAGTACTAGACTTCATCAAGAAACAACAAATTAAATGGTTCAGCCACGTAAGCAGATTACCATCAGACAGTGCACCCCAAAGAGCAATGCTGCTCCGATACAATGGGTACAAAGAAAAGGCCGGCCACGCAAAGATGGACCTCAGAGATAACAGAGGCGACGAAAGAGACTATCTACGAAGCGCATACTAGAGCCCGTTTTAGAAATCTCTTCCTGACCTGACGCTGTGAGGCATACAGGATTCGAGAAAGATAGAAGAAAAAAAGAAAGAGTGTGTAGGCCAACAAACATGAAAAATAAGAATTAACTCTTTTCGGATAATATGTATGGGTTTACTCCGTTTCGTTTTCGTGAAATATCACATTGGCCCAGATCAAGCAGTGCTTTTAATTATCAGCAATCCCATTAAATAAATTCAAAATATCTGCAAAAATACTACACTACATTCATCTAACAATGTCTATACTGTATGATCTACTTGTTTTAATAAGGATACCAATAATTAACTGAATCTAGAGCTTTCTTCGTAATGCTGGTAAGAAAAATTAGTTTAAAAGTGTTTGGCTTTTTTTCTAGTGTTGTCTGGCTTTGAATCCAAATTTTAGTCGGACAACTCTGTTCTCATTGTAGCGACGACAATGGCGGGTCTACCAAACGAAAAGAACAAGACGTGTTGAGTTATTTAATGTTTTGGTTCAATTATTTTTGTTAAAAAAGCGTGCAAATTCTTCTACCTAAAGAATGAGGGTGGTAAAACCCGGGTGGATAACACACGATGGTAATTTTTAGTCTTTATGCTAAAATAAATAACATTGCAGTTCAGTGTTACAGTTGTCTGAGTTGTTGAGTTCAGAGTTAACTGAGTACTCTACTACTCATGTCTAGTGTCTGTCTTGACTTGAGTACTGATAATCTGAATAATCATAATCATCATTACATAGTTAGTTAGTATCATAGTACAACTTAACAAGTAAGTAACAGAACAGACAGTCTGAGTTAACTGAGTACAGTACTGTGTACACAGAATTGAATATCAGATTGGTGCAAAATAAAATATTATTAAACAAATATAAATTCTTGGGAGTTTGCTGTTACTTACACCATTTACTGTTACAAATTAAGTACGTACACATTAACTAATAGTAACACTACTACAAGCTAACAGTTCATGATTAACACACTCTCAGTGACTCTCCGACTCTTTTGCATGAGTTAGACTAAGTTAGAGTAGTACGATAATATCAATCACGTCATACTGGTACATCAGGTGTGTAGTAAGTAGTGACGTTTTGAGTTCAGTCAGTGAAAGGAGTAATCTAATGAAATTGAAAAAGGATAAACTTGAAAGAGCAGAAGTAGAACTAGATTAGAAGCCTAAGAAGCATTTTGACTTCTGCAGTTCCAGTACATGATACATAGATTATAGATATATCTTTTGACAAGTCTTTCCATTTTACACTGTCTTCTCTGTACACCTGCACACAATTTCCTCAATCCTCCCCCTCTTCGAATCGATGTTTCAGCTTCATAGGTCCATTGGACTTCAGCATTGCACATGCTCCATTGTTCCATTGAAGATGTATATTTTGTATATTGGATATCATGTCTGATTATTAAAAAGGGAAGGGAGGTAAATGCTAGTTCAAGCAAAGCCTCCTATTTGACAAGAAGCATGTGATATTCATGTACTGAAGTCCATCAGCCTTCCACTTCCCACTCGTCCACCAAACTGCTCTTGTTAATGACTGCTTCTTACAGCCATGCAGTTCTTCAGCATCTAAGATCCACTTTGACCATAGAGATATCTTGTGTGATTATTTGTTGGGGCTTACTCCCCAAATGATAAGCTCCTGGTCATGGGATCTGTTGGATGATTTAATTCCAGACCGAAGGACAACTGTTTTTTCTTTTGTCATCACACTGTTACCGGTTGTTACACAGTAAATTTTTTCTTGCACTGCTCTAGTGCTGCTTTGCTATCTATCCATCTTTTTTGGGGTCATCCTCTTGCCTTCTTTTCTGACGTTCTGTTGTAGAAGACTGTATACAGTGGAGTTTGGTTGCATTCTTTTTAAATGGCCAAACCACTTCATTGTGTGTTTCTCAATGTAATTCAAGCAAGGTTCTATCCCAACTTTCTTTTTTATGCTTATGTTGGACAGCTGGTAAAGCATGATTTATTTCATTGTGATCTGTGTGCATGACAATGGGGATGGCTGTGTTAAAGTGACATTGATAATGTATATCAATCTTGCTATGTAAACAATACAATACTGCCAATACAAAATATATAACCTGGCTCTATTCAGTTGAGCTCTTAACATTTTATTTTGCTGATTAAAGAAATATGCCCTTGAGTATCTCAGTGGAACACATTGTAGACCATAGAAATATATCATCATCAAGTACCAATTGTTTCTTGTAGAATGCCGCTTTCATCACAGCCTGCCAGAAAAAAGCTCTGTCTCTAGCAAGTTGTCCTGCTTCTTCTAACGTCATGTTCAAGGTTTCTTTGATATCCTGCTGTCACCATTGTCTAGATCTTCCCCTGCCTCTACCCCCAGGAACCATGCCTTCCATTACTATTCTCTCTAAACCACTATCGTTTAACGTGACTGAAATACTTCATTTCCGGGACATGATGTTGTTTATGAGCCAATCATACATGATATGTAAGTCTTTTAGTATGTCCTTGTTTTTTCTCTTCTCTGTTCAGGGAAATCTACGAATGTTACTGTAGCAACTTATTTTGAACACTTCGATTGTGTTTCTTAATTCCTGTGTTAATGTCTATGTCTCGCAACCATATGTGCCACAGGCAAAAAGATGCATGCTCTCAGAAGTCTGAACAACACCTGTATGGTGCCAGGGCCCTGCAAAGGAAGCAAAGAATAGTACCACTGCAACCTACAAAGCATGTCGTAAGGCGACTAAGGTAAGTACCTAGGATGATATCCTAGTAAATAAAACGCATGCAGAAATCGGATGTGCTGGCCTATGTGTAGGCACATAACTGGCACAACATACAATCGCTCTTAGGCTCAGATCACATACACATCACATAGAGTGGTTAGCAAGTGGTCAATATGGAGCGTTAGAAGAAGAAGTCTTAACTTTTAGAAATATATACAGTTTAGATGTAATGATGAGCCATGAATCAGTTTTGAAGACTTCACTTATGATCAGTCAGATCTGAGCACAGTGAGCCCTAACTTGACTGCAGTATCATTAAACAGCACAGAGATCTCATGGTTCTTAGGTAGTCCAATTATGACTTCTCTCTGGGCTGTGTAGAAAATTCAGACTTCAGTGCTATGTACAACACTTAATAATGGGCAGAAGGATGAGTCTTTACAGAAGATAAAGAAAGATGGTGGTGTTACTCTACTTATCTTCACATATATTATGAAAACTTCTGTCAATTATTTTTAAAATATCAGTTTTACACAAATCTGATTGAAATAAGTGATAAACTAAACAGTTATGCAAATTTTATCTTCCTGCAGGCAAACCAATTTTCTCCATTGATATCCATCCTGATGGATCACGATGTGCTACTGGGGCCAAGGATGTATCTCTCTCATCTGATACACATTTGCCGTTAAGCTTTGTGAGAAACCAAAGTATTCTTTCATAGACTAGATATGATCCAGTTGTTATTGTGAGCTCATGCTGTTTTATTTCTGTGATATTGTCTGTCCACCCTCGTGTGCTGCCGGGGCCCTCAAGAGGAGCACAGAATAGTAACACTGGGACCTACAAGGTATGTTGTAAGAGACGACTAAGATTGGGACATAGGGAAGCTACCCTAGTAAATAAAAGCGTCACAGAAATTGGATGTGCTTACCTATTTGTATGTACATAACTGGCAAAACGTACACTCGCTCTTATGCTCAGATCACATACAAATCACAGAATGGTTTAACAAGCGGTCGATATGGAGCGTTAGAAGAAGAGAAAGAAGTCTGCCCACCTGCTTCTAGGTCTTCTTACTCTTAAGCCAAATCTTTTGTTACTGCCTGCATACAGAGGTAATTAATTGGTATCTAAGGTGTGTTTGTGAAGATTAAAATAAATGTTCACAATGGATAGCCAATTTTTTGTACAACGCATCAATATTCTCCACGTTATTGTGGGTTTGATTTAACAGCTAACAACCGAAATCTATCAAAATGTCTTTGTTAAAGAAGTTGCATTGAAAACTGATTTAGTCTTAACGAACACCATTTCAACACTAATTCTTCTTTGCTTTCGGTTGTGTATGCTCGTCTAAAACATGTGATGGGCTGCCTCTAGGAAGCTGCATGTCAGTTGGAGTTCCTTGTGAGTTCCCCATAGCTTGCTCTTAGCTGCATTCATAAGGCCGTGTTTAATTTTGTTGGTGTATGTATGATGGTCAGGACTGCAGGTTGTCTGTGTTTGTCTGAGTAGGCTTTATTATTTGCTTGTGATGGTTGAGGCTGCAGTGTCCTGTTGTGAGGTGAAAGATTGTTGTGTGCTGTTTTCTGTTTAGTCGGCTGATGAGTTCTTGTGGGTGTTTGCTGTGAGTACGTTGCCTCCACAACTATTTGCGTTTGGTATGTATCTATATTCTGGTAATGAAGCTGTGTGTTTGTGTTGTATCAATTTTGTTCCCATTCTGAATAAAAAAATTGCTGTAAATATGAGTGATAAGTTGAAACTCTATGTTTCACTGGAAACATAAAAGAATAATAGAGAGGGAAGAGGTGCTTATTTGTTATATTTATATCTATATTTATTTATATTTATATTGGGCCTGATGGTGTCCAATATCATCACATCAAACAGCTGGACGAGACTGTTATTAATGCAGTTGTGGTGGATTTTAATAAAGTGTACAGAATGCTGTGGTACCGAGGATTGGCTTCATAGTTATTTACGACCGCTCCACAAACATGGGAAGGATCCTAAACTGCTCAGCAGCTACCGCATACTCACCTTGCAAAATGTATATGGCAAATTACTAGAGAAGATAGTGGCCAGAAAGGTAATGTGTCACTTGGAGAATGACCACATTCTCCCTGACACTTTGGGTAGCTACGGCCAATGAAAGGGACATGGAACAATGCTGGCACGTTTGCATATGATGTTTATGAAGGCTTCCAATCCAAGCAAGAGACTGTTGCTGTGGCCATCGACTTGGAGGATGCTTATAACAAGGTGAATTATTCAATAATGGTGCGCTCTTTGATTAAATGTAAAGTTAATCCTTGGCTGGTAAACTGGATAGCTGCTTCTTTAATGGAGAGAACCGTTGCACTCCGTTTAGGAACATGGACATCGGATCCTGCTCGTATATGCCGGGATTACCCCAGGGTTCTCCTCTATCACCCGTGTTGTTTAATATTTACACAGCAAATGTAGCTAAAATTCAGCCAACCGGATTGGGTCGGACATTGACATTTGCAGATGATATCTTAATATATAGGACTGGGTCAGATAGGCGAGAGATGGTTGACGACATTCAGAAAACATTGCATACCATCTCGGGCTGGTGTAGAGTCTCGCTCTCAGGTCAATCCTGAAAAGCGTGTATGTTGTGGTGCTCGTTGAATAATCACATCGTCAAGGCTGACCTACCCTGTGTAATCTTTGATGAACATACCATCGAGCGCAGAGACAGGCTTCGCTATCTTGGAATAACCTTTGATCGTAGTCTATCTTTCAAACACCATATTGAACAGACGATACAACGGTGCAAGCGTGGTCTTGCGGCTCTCAAAGTTATGGTGGCCGCACACCTTGTGCAGAGACTACTTGCCCTTTTGTTCGATCGACTGGTAATGTCAGTGGTAGATTACGGACTCGGAATTCTTACGATATCAAGATCACAATGTGAACGACTTGAACGGGTTCAGAATGAAGGTATGCGTATAGTTCTGGGCTGCACTAGAGATACCCCATTGTGAAGATGAGATATATGCTTGGCCTTCTGTCACTACGCTCCCGTCATGCAATCGCCCAAACCAAGGCATATATCCGGGTTACTTCGGATAAGAGACATCCACTTCACAAGAACACTAATGATGTTAAGGGCACGAGAATCAAGCGTGGTATGTCGTGGATGGCCCAGGCTGAGAGAACGATTGGCCAGGTGACTACGGTTGCGACTCTACCAAAAGGGGAAGAATGGATCCCAACAGATGGAAGCATGATGAACTATCTCAAGGTTATCATTACTCTTGGAAGAGAATGTAGAGATTGGGGCAACATGAAGGCTGATCTAGCAGTTAAGCAGCTGATAGAAGATAATGCAAGGGATGATGATGTTGTTGTATATACCGATGGGTCGGTTCAACGTGGTGAGAAATCCGGCTGGGGTTTCTTGGCTAATGCGCATGGTAGGGTTGTTGCGGAGCGAAGTGGGGCATACAGGACAACTACTTCTAGTATGAGAATGGAGGTTGAGGCCGTTACTGCTACCCTCCATTGGATTTCTGGGACTTCATTTACTGGGGCAGTTGTTGTATCTGACTCTCAGTCGATGCTTCACAAGATCCAGAAGGGCAGGTTTCGGATGAGTGGATGTCGTCTATAGAAGTTTCTAACCTCCAGCGGCTTACGTGGATATACTGTCCTGGGCATGCGGGTGTTTACGGTAATGAGAGAGCGGACAGGCTTGCATCAACAGCATCAATTGTTGGGGAGTTGAAGATGGATAAGGGGATATTCTTCGGTCTCTTCGAGACTCTCTGTTGGATGAGGACACTAAAATCGATGTTGAATCGATCAAGCGATTTAAGCAGTTTGGAATTACACTTTGTTCAAGTCGAACTGGATGCCTGAGAGGTAGAGTGAGAGGTGTGTTTAATCAGCGAGCCACAGGAACCATCAGTATGCATACTCTTCGATATCTGTTGGGGAGACTGAGCACCTATGGGTTTGCCCGGAGTGCAATGACGTCAGTTTAGTAACCAATAACCAATAACCAATATATTTATATCTTTTGAAGGTGATGACTATGGTAAAATTGTCATTTGGAATATGGCTCCTGTCAGAGGCCTTGCTGGAGGTTGATGAAAATGTGCCAAAGATATTGTGCCAGATGGATCATCATTATGGTAAGATATGTGCATTATCATTGTTGGGTTGCCCAAGTAGTTACCGGGGCCCAAATTTGGGGTGTAAAGAATAGTACCACTGTTACCTGCCATGCATGTTGTAAGAGGCGACTAAGGAGGTTTGGCTGAAATCGGATGCACATGTCCTAAACATGTAGAAGTCTATGCGTTTAGGGGCTTACCAAACCAATGTGCAACATATACACGTTCTTGACAAAAATCAAACATATCACAAAGAGGGATTAAAATTGATCGTAAAGAACGAACGCAAAGAAGAAGAAGATTGTTGGGTAAGTCCCAGGATATACCCATAACCATTTTTATTGTAAGTTATCATACATGTCATCGGGAGGGGGGGTGTCTCTGTAGCGTATAATTTAGAGACTCGCCTCTCGTTTCAAAGGTACTCGGTTCGCTCCCTTGTGGAGCCATCATGATACTTTTGCAGAGATCCCTGACCTCAGTATAGGTGAGATCAATTTCCTAGTCCTATAGGAGATGAACGATGAAATGTAAGTCATGTGTTCAAGTTGAGCATGTAAAAGAACCCTTGGCAGTTCAGGATCGAAAAGAGCAGACCCGAGAAAATTTTTATTACAAAGAGTAAATAAAAAATTCTAAAAATATTTTCAACATCTTCTAAATTACATCGGGGACCCTCGCTGGTGCTACAGAGTTTGTGCACTGCCGCTGAGATCTTCCTGTGTAAAAAGATTGAAACACACATGGTTACTCATCGTAGTGCAATGATGATGGTTCCATCAATCAATCCATTCTTTGAACTTGAGCTGTGCACTTTCTAGTGGGAGTTAATATTACAAATATTTTACACGTGGACCTCAGCATAAAAGGAAAGAGACCCTTTTTATACCTCAAGGTATATTGTGTAATAAGGTGTCAGGCTCATATTTTGCATTGACCTTCAGTGCATCGTTGAAAAACAAGAAATTTTGTCAGACAGTCATATCACACCAGATACACATTAATGAATATCTATGCTACTTCCACAGCATGTGTAAACTGTGTGCGATGGTCTCGTGGCGGAAAGTTTTTGGCATCTGGTGGTGATGATAAACTTGTTATGATCTGGCAGACGAGTCGAGGGGCAGGTCCATCAAAGGCGTTTGGTTCTACTGGAAATGTTGTACTTCATGAGCAATGGAGGCCTGTTTTCACTCTTAGAGGACATTCAGGAGGTAATGAAAAACAATGAAACAGGCATGGTAGGGTAATGTTTCTTAAGTATTAGATGATCAATATGGCTGTGTTGGGGTGTTTTGTCTTTGTTCATTGAAGGCTTCAGCTGTGCAATTAATAAATTTTGTTGGTCTTATCTCTTTCCACGCTTATCGCCGCACACTGCACCACAGTGTATTCCATTGAATGTCATTCAAGTTGTTTCCCATACTAGTCTTTCTAGTTTTACTTCTACTAATTTTTATCCTTGTTATTCTAATAGGTTGTCCAGTTTTCTTCAAATTAGTATATAATATATATATATGTATATAATATATATATATGTATATATATATATATATATATATATATGTTTATTTATTAACAAGTAGTTATGATTTTTTTAAAAATGTGATTTTTTTGCCTCCCTTGAATTAACCGCATACAACTGAGGAAATAACTACGTACAGAAATAGTTAACCTCTTATGTCTGAGCACTCCCTACTGAATTCCCAGGGCAAGGGAAATAACTCTGCAACACAGAACTATTAGTAAAATAAAATTCATAACAAATACAATTTCTAATCAATATTTATGATTTAAAGTTCAATTTACAGTTAAATGGATAAGGTTCTAATATGGGAACATGTATGTTGTTAATGCCATGTAAGTTAGATAGCATAAATTGTACAAGGGAAGAAATAACAAATGAATGACTGTAAAAAGTATGTTTCACCAAAAAGTATCAGTTTTGTTAATAATAAATGCTCAAGTGAAAGGCTGCAAAAGCAGTCTCCCTTACAGAGATTTGAGTTTAAATGTGATACAACCGTTACTGGTTTCAAATTTGGCTGAAACTGACAAATCCGTAGTTTCTGACAACAAAATCAAAATTTGATCTGTCACTAATGATATAAAGTGCACTTGACTCTACATTTGTGTTAATTCTATTGCAGTTTGAGATGTACTAGACTTTTCCAAGAATCAAAATGACATATTTCATGTATATAACTTTGTAGAAACTAGGAAACCTCTGAAACAAACTTTGCTGAGAGAGGCAAGAAATATTGGACTTGATTTCATGGGGGAGATTAAACGTGTTGCCTAAGACAAAACGGTATAAAGAAATTACTTTCAGGCCCTATGTTTTTTTCTTTTTTTCTTTCGATCCGCTTTCAACTCAAATGAAGTTTTATCTCTGAAACTGATTTTTGCGTGAAAATCCGTTTTCCAATTTCTTACAATGGCAGCAGCGTGCACATTGTAAATTACTTTACACTGGCAGCCGTGTGCTCAATGTACTCGTAATTAGTATTCCTCGCCATACAGGCAGATTTTCTCCGACTTCAGAGGTACTCAGTTATCGTCCTGAGTAAGACCAGGGGACTCAACAAATGCCGGACAGTAGGTTCGAACCCGAGCTATGAGGCGTCTCACAGCTAGCAGGCAGAGCTACTATCAACTACTCTAGACAGTCCCCCAGGCCCTATGTAATGTATAATGATACGAGAGGAATACATATATAACCATGTCAGCATATATATGTCATTTCAGATGTTTTGGACTTGGCTTGGTCACCTCAAGATGTTTGGTTGGCTACATGTAGTGTGGACAACACAATTGTCATTTGGAATGCCTTGAAATTTCCAGGTGAGTTACATTAAACCTGGTATCCAGGTCTAATTTTACTGTTTGTAAAAATCCACTGGGACAAATTTGCGTCCAATTTGCTCGCCCCAGAGTTTGAATGAGCTACCGTTGGGTTGTGATCAAGCTCACTACCACTAAGCTACAGGCGCCCAGAGTAATATCAATAGCTCAAACATAATAACAGAAAAAAATAAGGTCTAGAATACAATCAGGAAGTTATGTATACCATGCTCTACAACATCTGTTAAAATCAAGGTGCCTGTCCTGTAACACCAAGATAATAATATTTAAAAATATACAAAAGTCAATTTTTCTATATGAATTCAAAATCTAGAGACAGCAAAATAAAACAATGTTACAGACCTTTGAAAACGAAACTTAAGAATGGACCCAATAAGAATGAAAATAGTGGAGAATGACAAATGAAAAACAAAATAGATGAGACTGCAATAAAACTATTTGATTGGCAAAACACGTAATCACAAAGTACTGTAGTTTTACAAATTACAAAAACAATGACAAAATACAGCAACGTTTCGACCAACAAGGCCCTTATCAACAACGAACAAACAGGAGTGACATTTAAAAAAAAAATGGACGACCAAATACAAATGTTTCTAATGAAAATCTGGGAATAAAACGAATAACGAAATAAATGTAACACAAAAACACACATAAAAACTAGAAATAGAGTGGAAGAGAAACAATGAAAAATCTAGTAAATATATAACTTGAATACATGCAACATATACCCATATAGATTACAAGGCATGGGAAGAGAAAGTACTAAGAAGCATAGGGATGTAATACATTGAGCCCACATGGTCGCAAGGTACCATACAAAGAAATCAACCGATTTTTCAGAGCAAATCGACTGCGATCATCCGAGGAACATGATCAGATGGCTGTGACCTGGACATCGTGAGCTCCTAAATGGCCAGTATCATTGAAATGGGTGGCTACAGGGTCACAGAGCATTGGCGTATGTCATGCAAGTGTTGGGCGAATCGGTCACTGAGCCTCTTGCCTGTCTCGCTGATATAAGCCTTGTTACACCGCTTACAGATAATAGCATAGATAAGATTACGGGACTCGCATGTAAAACCATCGTCAATAAGAAACGTGGCTAAAGGAAAAGATACAGTAGGCGTCTGTATCACATAAGCACAAATAGAAACGTTTGTATTTGGTCGTCCATTGGTTTTTTTTAAATTTGTCACTCCTGTTTGTTCGTTTGCTTGATAAAGGCCTTGTTGGTCAAAACGTTGCTGTATTTTGTCATTGTTTTTGTAATTTGTAAAACTACAGTACTTTGTGATTACGTGTTTTGCCAAATGAAAAGCAATAAGGATTTATTACCACCATCATGAAATTTAGTAGAATACAATGGCTGGGGCATACTGAAAGAACTGCAGATAACAGAAAGCTTAAAATTTTGTATATACAAAACGATTAAGGGAAGAGACCACTAGAAAGACCAATAAAATGGAGAGAAAATAGTGAAGCAGACATAAAAATATTAGTAGTTAACAATTGGGAAGAGAATGCTAAGAACAGAGATAAGTGGAGGGCTAAGTGGTTCACCCTTTGCATTCAGAAGGTTGTGGGTTCAAATCCAGATCACACCGTTCTGTTCACAGGTGCATTTTTTCCAGTGACTCCTAGGAGTGTTGTTGGAACTACGGAGTTCATGCTTTGTGCAATACTCTGTGCAGATGGTGTGCTTTTCTGCCGAGAGATGCTGAGCCATATGGGTAAATCCGTGCAATTAAGTTAATCCTTCGGTTTTGGGTGATAATTGCAGCAATGAAGCTCAAAGGTTTGAAATGCTGAAAAGGATATCATTGTGAAGTTGAAACTTATTTTCATATTTCTTTATATCTTGTATTTGCAGAACAAGTTGCCACTTTGAAAGGTCATACTGGACTTGTTAAAGGTGTAACATGGGATCCAGTTGGAAAATATGTAGCCACACAGGTGAGAGAACTGTCAGGGAAGAGTTAGTGATCAGATCAAGGGTCTTGTCCACATTGAAGGTTGGCTGCAATAGATCTCCAACATTATGTCTCTTGATATGGGGGTGCATTTGATTTGAATTGTATCTGTTTACCTCTAAGTGTTTGCTGCATACTTATAACATTGTCCTCAATTTATGCCGTCTATCTTCCTTCTAGTATGGTTTCCAGCAGTGTGATGTCTTTTTGTATGTACAGATTGTTTGTATACAGAAGAAGAGGTAGAGGGGAGAAGAGAAATGGATGTAAAAGACTGGCTGGATAGAAACGCTTTAGTAGAAAGACAAATTGATTTGCCCTTAAGTATCGCTTTCAAGTATCTGCACATTGGCAGCTGGAGTTGCCGAAGTGCAAAATAGCTAGGACCAATTCGACAGAAACTGATTTATGAATCTATTCAGTCATTTAAGGGGTTAAGAGTACCTTTGTACAAGTAGAACTGGATGCCTATGGGACAGATTATGAAGTGTGTTTAACCAGCTAACCATATGAATCAATATGCATACCCTTCAACATCTCTTAGAGGAGATTGAGCACCTATGGGTCTGCCCAGAGTGTAATGATGTCAGTTCAGTAACCAAGAATCAATTTAATAGCATTCTTAACCCTTTTGTTGCTACATAGTTTCCGAAGATGGAGCTAAAAATAGCTACCCTTTGTTTCTAGGTCACAAACGTGTATGTACGCCTATAGCAGAGACAGTAGAAATGTATAACGTGTTAACATGTCTTTAACTCACAGAGAGATAATAACAGACATGTTAATGCGTCTTTACAGATGGTAGCATGATGAACTATCTCAACGTTATCATTACTCTTGGAAGAGAATGTAGAGATTGGGGCAACATGAAGGCTGATCTCGCAGTTAAGCAGCTGATAGAAGATAATGCAAGGGATGATGATGTTGTTGTATATACCGGTGGGTCGGTTCAACGTGGTGAGAAATCCGGCTGGGGTTTCTTGGCTAATGCGCATGGTAGGGTTGTTGCAGAGCAAAGTGGGGCATACAGGACAACTACTTCTAGTATGAGGATGAAGGTTGAGGCCGTTACTGCTGCCCTCCATTGGATTTCTGGGACTTCATTTACTGGGGCAGTTGTTGTATCTGACTCTCAGTCGATGCTTCACAAGATCCAGAAGGGCAGGTTTCGGTATGAGTGGATGTCGTCTATAGAAGTTTCTAACCTCCAGCGGCTTACATGGATATACTGTCCTGGGCATGCGGGTGTTTACGGTAATGAGAGAGCGGACAGGCTTGCATCAACAGCATCGATTGTTGGGGAGTTGAAGATGGATAAGGGGCTCTTGCGACTCTCTGTTGGATGAGGACACTAAAATCAATGTTGAATCGATCAAGCGATTTAAGCAGTTTGGAGTTACCCATTGTTCAAGTCGAACTGGATGCCTGAGAGGCAGAGTGAGAGGTGTGTTTAATCAGCGAGCCACAGGCACCATCAGTATGCATACTCTTCGATATCTGTTGGGGAGACTGAGCACCTATGGGTCTGCCCGAGTGCAATGACGTCAGTTTAGTAACCAATAACCAATAATGCGTCTTTAGCAGTGAATGGGAAAAACGTCTATGCATGTCATTAGCAGCTAAAGGGTTTAATAGAGTAACCACTGTGTGATAGTTTTTCAGGGGTCTAAGATTTTCTGAACAATGATCATTATCAAATAATTACTGACTAGTATAAGTAAAATATAATCTGTGCTGGTTACATCTAAGAGTAGAGAAGAAGGGGATGTCTGAGAATCACTTTCATTGCTCAGACATGCAGAAATGTCAGCATTCAGATTCTTCTGTTCTCTAATCCTGTTTCATCACGATCAGATAAGAAGGATTTCTAGAATAGGCTTTTGTTTTGCGCTTCATAAACGCTGTTTTTCGCCTCGGTTATCTCTGAGTGAACAACCTTTTGCTTTGTATCCACTGTATCAGGGTAACGTTGCTCTTTGAGGCTCACTGTCTGTTGGTAATCTACTTATGTGGCTGAACCATTTAATTTGTTCTTTCTTGATGAAGTTCAGTGCTGATGTTCTACCCACTTTTTCCCTGATGTCTTCATTTCTAAACCGGCCTCCTCTTGATACTCCCATTCAAATTAGCATTCAGATATATTCTAATTTAAAGGGAACCTCTCAGGCTTTATCACCAGTATTCTGTTTAACTTAATGATATTGAAATAATTTGTGATTTTCTAACCAGCTCTTGTTAGTTCTTGTTGTTCTGGGATTAAGATTGATTATTTCCATAAGCATTAACAACTTATCTTCTTCTTTGCGTTCATTCCTTACGACCAATTTTAATCACTCTTTGTGATATGTTTGATCTTTGCCAAGAACGTGTATATGTTGCACATTGGTTTAGTAGGCCCCTGAACGCATAGACTTCTACACGTTTAGGACACATGCATCCAATTTCATTCAAATCTCCTTAGTCACCTCTTATGACAAGCGTGGTAGGTAACAGTGGTTCTATTCTTTACACCCCAAATTTGGGCCCGGTAACCAGTCAGGCAAGTGACAACTGTTATAAGAAGGAGCAGATGAAGATATGTTGGACACACATTGAGAAGAAAAGATCAAAGAATATCAGAAGCAGGCATTGAAGTTGGATGCAGAGGGTTCAAGAAAGAGAGGACGACTTAAGGAGACCCTGAAATGAACTTTGCTGAGAGATGCAAGAATTATCGGTCTCAGTTCCATGGGAGAAATTGAGCAAGTTGCCCAGCATAGAGCGGTATGGAGAAATTACTTGCAGGCCCTATGTAACATATATAACGATATGAGAGAAATTATTATTTCCGTGATAATGTTTGTGTTAGCATTTAATAAGCTCATTCTTTTCCATAGTCTGACGATCGCAGTTTGAGAGTATGGAGAACTATGGACTGGCAGTCAGAAGCTGTTATTGTGGAACCATTCAAAGAAGTAAATACATGCTCGTGTTGTTTTAACCCTTAGAACCCGGGATCCTGATATTTCGGGATTGAATGTAAGCGCTCCATACCCCTAGCTCCCGATATATTGGTCTGAGCATATTTTTTCACTATTTTTGGTATTTGAAAATAAATTGTGTACAAATGAGACGTAAAACACAACCCATGTGTTCTACATCGTTTACGAGATACGGACGCTGTTGTGTGATTTTATTGTACTGATAAGGTAATTAGTTAAGTATTTAATCTTCATATACTGGAGTATTCGGCCGTGCCCAATATTAAATCACATAAATTTTAAAGTTTAGTATTCTTCAAATATATAATAAGCAGGAATAACAGAGATGATGGGGTAAGTCAATAACAAATTATAGAACACTTAATAGTGCTAAATTATTGTGTTTTAATATAACTGTGATGTGTACTATTTTTGCCCAGGAGCTTCGGGAAGAGATTTTAAGGTACAGGTGGTAAGGGTTAAAGCATTATGGTGTACAGCAGCGCTGTCCAGTGGGGCACCCGTGTCATACATTCATTGAACCCTATTTTACTCCGCAGGCTTTACGGTTAATCACATTTCACAAAAACAAACTATTTTCAAGTTTTTTTCAAGCACTTCCATGAATATGATCTTCTAACCTTTGCAATCGTGTTGCATACTGTAACCATTCTTCTTCTTCACACTTCGACCCTAGGGAGGCATAGGTCCGCAACCAAGGTCTTCCAAGCCCGCCTATCCAAGGCGATCTTTTCTGGATCTCTCCACTATCTCCCCATTTTCTTGCCATGAATCCCTCCCTGCGGGGGTCCTTCCTCGGGTGGCAAGCTATGAATTTTCCTGGTTGTGGTTTCTGTAGCTATCTAGTGATTTTTACGAGGTGGAATATCTAGCCCCATGTCGTACCTCCTTAGTCGCCCCTTAGAACATGTGTGGCAGGTAACAGTGGTTCTATTATTAACACCCCTAGTTTGGGCCCCAGTAATCACTCTGGTGTGTAACCATTCTTCTGTCCCTTAACCCCACCCTTTGCTTTTTCACTGGAGGAAGACTCGGCATCATAACTATATTAATATTTCTATTGTTGTTAGTAATAATATTGCATACATCACATGGAGCCCACGTCTCTATTACTATATTTGCCTATTTTGAATGTCTAAAGAAAATTGTTATTATATATTCCTGCAATTCTTGATTCATATACGTCATCTGGGTTATCAACTCCTTATTGCTTTCAATATTTTTTTTTTGTCAGTGCGGTGGCACCACCCATTGTCTTAGACTGAACTGGTCACCAGATGGCCACCATATTGTCTCAGCACATGCAATGAACAATAAGGGACCCACGGCACAGATAATTGAGAGACAAGGTTTTAAGGCCAGTCTGGATTTTGTAGGACACCGTAAAGCTATTACAGTTGTGGTAAGTCTTAATTTATTGTGGAGGCACTTATTCTTTGCTAGCTCTTATACTGAACATTGCGGTTGTGTATTCCTTTCAGGATGCTCTAATATCACCTTCTCCCCAAGGATTTTTATTCTATATTTGTCTTTCAGGGAAGCTGGAATACTCAACACTGGACAGATTTGTTTATATCAGCCGTGAGGAGTCTGTGGTTATGCTCTCCCGTCCCAAAGGTCATGGATTCGATTTCGGACTCAGACATTCTGTTCACCAGTATATTTTTTCAGATAAATTGTTGCAGGAGCTATGGAGTTCGTACTTTGTGTAATACTCACAGCAGATGGTGTGTCACTTCTGCAGAGAGGGACTGAGCCATATGTGGTAAAACCCGGTGGGTTGAAATCAATCCTTTGGCTTTAGACCCATATTGACAGGACCAGTCAGTAGTCTGTATTATTATATTTCACTGTTCTGCTTTATGGGTAACAGTACAGGAACATCAACCACTAACAGTTATCCAAGACTGCAGAGCGCCGGTCAGACCAATAATCCCTTGTGCGCTTCTGTGCTAGTTGTAGGCCAGGAATGTGTAGGAGCAGTGACTCTGAGATACTACTTATCTGTTGTGTGAACAAATCTCATACCATTTGCAACTATGCTTACACTACTGCCTAATCTTATGGTAGCTTTCCTTTGATTCATACCCGCATTGCCAGACTGCACTGCAGCAATCTGTTTCCAGGACCACCACATGGAGCATGGTCACTACCAGCTCACTGATCCTGGCACTGCCTTGTCAGATTTTTCGTTTTGACTATGACCCTATTTTATGTATAAATGTTACAGAATGAGAAGCACATACATTGCAAAGGAGTGTAGAAACCGTATCTGTAATAAAATATGTGAAAAGACAAAAGTAATTTTTATTGTCGGCTATCTTGTGAGAACAAAGTCGCCAGCTACCGCATTGCACTACAACAGTAGAATATCTGGGCGGAGAGTCTGAGGGAAACCAAGAGCAAGATGGATAGACATAACAAATAAACCACAACAACATGTTCTCATAAGAACATTTGCAGCACACTGATCCAAACAGTGAGACCTTAACTTATGGGATTAGTAATGCTAGATAAGAGAGATGGTGACTTGCATGCAGAGTTCAGTAGTGGATGTTTCTTATACTACTTGTATAAATGAATCACCCGTATGCTGCCGGGGCCCACACAGGGAGCAAAGAATAGTACCACTGCAAACTACAAGGTGTGTCGTAAGAGGCAACTGGGGTAGGGGCCTAGGGAAGCTACCCTAGTAAATAAAAGCATCACAGAAATTGGATGTGCTGGCCTACTTGTATGCGTATAACTGGCACAACGTACAATCCCGCCTAGGCTGAGATCACATCAGATCTCAAACAGTGGTTTAACAAGTGGTCGATATGGAGCGTTCAAAGAAGAAGAAGAAGAAGATATATATGAATATATGCAAGCTTATTTTATTTTGGTTTTCTATTGAAGGAACACAAGAACAAATGGTATCACAAAATAAACATTTAATGTGAGCAAAATCTGAGTGATTTTGATTTGTTGCATAAATAAAATGTTAGTGCCTCATAAAAATCAAATATATTGAAAATATAAAGAGACCTGACTCTGTTGAAAACCATGCAAGACAGATTGGTTGGTAACGAGAGGACAACACCATTATTGGAAAGGAAACATCAGGAGATGAACTAATAAATTTGGCAGAATGTAACCTCCATAGTGACAAAAATTAAAATCGTGGCATATCCTTTACATGACTTCGCAATCAACCGCAGTAAACGAGTTGTTTCATTTCTAGGCACCACTTATGCGTTCAGTAGTTTGACATTGCTTTCTGAACGGTTAGGTCTATTTTTACCGTTCAGTAAAAATCTCTGGTACAAATTTGCTTCCAAACTGCCCACCACAGCATTTGAACCAGGTACTCTTGGGTTGTGGTCAAGCTCACTACCGCTAAGTCACAGACGCCCACACCCCCATAGTAGGAGAGAGAAAATGTTTGCAATCCATTACAGTCTGAGTTTGATGTGAAAATGGAACTAGATTTAATCATCATCATAAACAAATGTACATTTACCTGTTAGATGGTATCTCACTATTGTTCTTCTGCTATATTTTTATTTCAGAGATTCAACCCAAATATTTTTAAAAAGAAATTTAAGGGTGAAAAGGTAAGTGAGATTGTCACCCTGTCTTGGTATTTATTATTCTCATAATTTCAAAGCGCAGCCACAAAAAATAACTACATGTGAAATGCGTTGCCTGCAAAAGTTACCAACAACAACAGAAAAGACAGTCACCAACATCAGCAGAAGAAAGAAAGTTGGCACAGAACCTTGCTTGAACTACATTGAGAAACAAAGAATGAAGTTATTTAGCCACAATAAAAATGCATCCAAACTCCACAGTATACAGTCTTCTACAACAGAACATTGGGAAAGAAGGCAAGAGGAAGACCACGAAAAGATGGTTAGATGGCATAGCAGAATCCTGTGAAAGAGCAAAAATAACAATCACACAAGCCACTAGAACAGCGCAAGACAAGCACAGAAAACCGCGACACTGGGCAACAACCCGGTAGCAGTGTGATGACAAAAGACGAAGATAATTTCATATAGCAGTAGTTCATACGGGTAAGCGGGAGTAGTGGGATAGAGTATTTGTAATGCATAAGCATTCGCATATCAACTCGGACACATGAGAGTTGTGTGTTCAATCCCACACTCAACGTTCCGCATGTGAGGAAAGGAATTGCCCACCATACCTTCTGCATATTAGCTCTTTCCGTAAACAGTTATTTCCTCAGTTTTACATGGTTAATTCAAGAGAGGCAAAAAAAAGCATTTAAAAAGACATAACTACTCGTTAATAAATAAACATATATCTACATATCTTATTAGATACTAATTTGAAGAAAACTGGACAACCTATTAGAATAACAAGGTTAAAAAGTATTAGAAGTAAAACTAAAAAGACTTGTATAAGGGGAAATAACTCGAATGGCAAAGTGCCATTCCATGGGAATACGTTGTGTTGCGATTGGCGTGGAAAGAGTTAGGGTCTATAAATGGGAAGTGAAGGGACTTCATACCCTAAAATATGAGAAGGCCACGGAAAATTTATTTTATTTATAGTTGTTCGTACAATATCCAGTCACATAAATAACAGAAGAATTGTTGTATATCTGGTAATTGTTGTAAATATAAAATAATTTGTTTCCGGTTAATTTTGGAAAACAACTTTCTGTTAGTTATTTAACAAATAACAAGTAAATAATTAACCTTTCAACTTCCTCCGGGTCTCAGGTCTTCAACAAACATGCAGTTTTGTAGCTACAGTGCAACACTCTTGGCATGTGGCTTGTCATTTCTGTGGAAAGGAACCACACTTATTGGGGACCTCTGGTGCAATGAAGTCAACCTCCATATCAAATATAAAAAAAAAAAAAATTATAGTAACATGATGTGACAATCTAAGGAGACCCTGAAACAAACTTAGGCAAGAAATATCGGTCTCTGTTCCATGGAGGAGATTTAGCGAGTTACCCAGGATAGAGCGAATATCGGTCTCTGTTCCATGGAGGAGATTGAGCAAGTTGCCCAGGATAGAGCGGTATGGAGAAATTGCTTGCAGGCCCTCTGTAAACTATAATGGTACGAGGGGAATTATTATTAACATGGTGTCTCCCTCATTCAAGATCAAGGAGACTATATTAGTTTGTTTCCTTGTTGATCCATTGTTCTCCCGAGTATTTGTAAGTTGGCTAATTATCTTTAACTCCTTGTGGATCATGAGCCACACTAAGTGGCATTTTTACTCTATAATGGCTTTTGCCCTAGTCGGCTAAGAGCTAATAAGTTTGCAACAATGCAGAAGTTACTTTTATTTTCCGGTTTTTCTTGCAGGTTCACCAGTATTCTTGTTGTGCTATAGGCAGCAAAGACAGATCTTTGTCCATATGGGTATGTATATTGTAATTCTGATACTACCTTTCAGTTTGTTTGCGTGTCTGTCATCGTTCATTTTGTCATCCATCCAATGACACGCCTTCAATATTGCTGTGCTTAATACATTTTGACATGAAATTTTTTAATAATATAACTGAAGGCTACAAGTTTCTGTGAATTGTCTACCCATTGGTAAATGAATAGTGGTGAATCTTCAACCCTAACCACACTGCAAGAATACAAAGTCAAATGTGGTGTGGGGTCAAATGCGCATAGGGACAATGTCGCGCCAGGATTAGTGAGCTGGAGCTAACCAAGATCCTACCCCACCTCCACGTGGTGACCCTGGAAAGAGACAATGGTACCTGTCTGGCTAAGCGGGTAGGGATCGAGGGAGAGCTACTCTGGTATAAGTAGGGATGCAGACGCAGTTATGTTGGATGAGATCCGCTCACAACACAGATTCCCAGAGTGACTATTAATGCACGCTCTCCGGCCGAGGGGACAGCTGAACAAATAAACATAAAGGGATGAGAGATGCATCCAGAGAAGAGACGTGGGCACACACAGGGCGAAACTCAGAGCCCTGAGATGGAGGCCCGAATTGAGTTTTGTGTCCTGACAGCCTGGAGGCATAGTAAATGTGAGCACGGTAAGAAACCTGATAAACATAGCATTTTGCTGGTAGTCAAAGAAGAATATTAAACCAACAAAGAATTGGTGTCGTTAGTTGCCACATGCTGAGAGACATACTGAGATGATCGGAGCACTTATGGACTGATTGGTTTGATGTGCACTGATGATGATCCGACGACTAAACTCAACTATATTTTGACAGTTTGCTATGTTTTGTTTTACAGAGATATTAATTTGTATTTTTTGACATAAATGTGAAGACTGAAAGTATGACCAAAAATGTGAAGACTGAAAATATGACCATAAATGTGAAGACTGAAAATATGACCATAAATGTGAAAACTGAAAATATGACATCCATTGCTAAGATGTTTCAAGTTAACTATGCATGTTATTTACAAATTCAACAGAAGATAAAACATAGTTTGCAGTCATTTTGTTCTTTATACCGTACACAAATGAATATTTGTTGAGGAATTGCCGGGGCCCACAAAGTGAGCAAAGAATAGTAACACTGCGACCTACAAGGCATGTCATAAGAGGCATTTGAAGTAGGGGCTAAAGGAAGCTACCCTAGTAAATAAAAAGCGTGGCAGAAATCAGTGTGGATGACATACTTGTAGTCGCATAACTGGCACAATGTACAATAGCTCTTAGACTCAGATCATATACAGATCACACAGAGTGGTTAACAAGTGGTCAATATGGAGTGTTCAAAGAAGAAGGTCCCAAATAGGAATCCATAGGAAGCGAATGGTGGAACATTAAAATTTAAGTTTGAAAGATAATGATAACAAATTTGTATTGTTGCTTATTTTGTATCTCATTGTATTTTTCTCTTCTTATTTGCAGTTAACAGCATTGAAGCGTCCCCTAGTTGTAATGCATGATCTGTTTGAAAATTCAATCCTAGATTTGAGCTGGTAAGTTAAATTAAGAATAATGTTGTGAACTGCTATGTTATTGACAGATTGTGGCAGACAGCATTTCAACGTTTCCCAGATGCTAGAGGTTAATTTGAGAGCTACGGTAGTGTAGTTGTTAGTGAACTCACTTCTAAGGCTAGTGGTCCAGGTTCAATTCCACAGTGGGCATGGAATATTTTCCAGACTGTACCAGCTCTCAGGTTGACCCAGCCTTAATTGGGTACCAGAAAACAGTGTATCATAGATCAAAAATTAATACAATTTCGTCTCCTGCAAATATATAAGCGAGATTGTCAAAGATGATGGGGTAAGCCTATAACAGATTATAAAGCACTTGGTTGTGCTAAATTATCTTGTTTAGGTTGCCAGGGTTCAAAGTGTTAAAGAGAGAACGTGGCAGTGAATAACACATACCCTCGGAAAATAACATCACATCGTAACAGTACATGCACTTGACTGAAAAGCACACGGGAAGACCAATAAACACCTGGTTAAGAACAATAGAAGAGCAATCCAGTTCCTCATGGGCAAAACTGAAGAGGACTGTCCAGAATACAGAATAGAATTTGGTGAAGAACAACATTTTTAGTTCTCTTGTCTTCTAGAAATAAGAAAATTTAGTAGTTCTAGCAGTAGTATCTCAACCAGGCAGGTTGAATTGAGAAAAGAAATTGTCAATTCTTTATGAGTTGGGAGAAACTAGGAAATAAAAGAAGACACATTGGAGCACAAACAAAAATATTATTTACATTGAACAAGATTGAATTGCTCAAGGAAACAGAAGTCACAGAACAAAGAAAATACTACATAATTTTGTATTTTAGTGAAGCAGTTAAAATTGGAGTCAGTTTGTTTTGTTATGGTTTTTTTCAGGAGTCCTAATGGCATGGAGCTTATGAGCTGTTCTATTGATGGCACTGTGGCCTATATGGATTTTTCCACAGAGGAGATAGGATATCCTTTATCGAAAGATGATGTGGTATGAACATTTTAAATTACCGCTAACCATATTTTATTTCTGCTGTGGTCAAATTTTTTATGTGGGTACAAACATCAATACTGAACTTTATCAAGAAATAATAAATTGAATGGTTCAGCCACGTAAGCAGATCACCAACGGATATTGCTCCTCAAAGAGAAATGCTACTCCGATACAGTGAATACAAAGCACAAGGCCATCTACACAAAAGGTGGACATAAGAAATAACGGGTAGTGAAAAACACTATGAAGTGCACGAAAGCCCATTCTAGAAATCTCTGCTTATCCTGTGAGGATTAGAGAAAGAAGAAGAAGTAGGATATGAAAAGTGAAATGACCTCTTATTTAGTGTTTGCACAAGTGTTCAAATTTTCACAACATTGCAAACATTTTCTGAATTGAAATGTTTTTTTATCTCCAAACTAAAATTGCATCAAACCATACCTTCAGTGATAGCAAAGCAAAATGAGTATTATTTTTCATTTAAATTTAGTATCATATAAGGACTATCATTATAGCTCTATGAACATGTCCCGCCTGTGTGTTGCCAGGGCTCATAAGGGGAGCAAAGATAGTAACACTGGGTCTTACGAAGGATGTTGTAAGAGGCGACTGATGTAGGGACCTAGCTCTTTCCACACTTTAAGCCGCACACTGCGCCATAGAGTTGCTTCCTTATAAGAAGTCTTTCTAGTTTTACTTCTACTATTTTACTTATAGTACTTTTTAACCTTGTTATTCTATTAGATTGTCAAGTTTTCTTCAATTTAATATGTAATAATATATGTGTTTATTTATTGACAAGTAGTTTGGATCGTAATTTCTTTTTAAATTATCTTTTTTTACTTCCCTTGAATTAACTGCTTAAAAATTGAGGAAATAAATGGGCGTGGAAAGAGCTAGGAAGCTACTCTAGTAAATAAAAACGTTGCAGAAATCAGATGTGCTGGTCTACTTGTAGGCACATAACTGGCACAACGTGCGATTGCATTTGGGCTCAGATCACATACAAATCGCAAAGAGTGGTTTAACAAGTGGTTGATATGGAGCATTCGAGGAAGAAAAAGATCGTCACCAGTTCTCTGATCAGAGACCATACTTTGCTCCCAGCCTAGACCTTTCCTTTGCAAGCTTTTCCAAATTTGGTGTACTCATGTCCAATCGTTTTACTTCTTTTTTCTTGTGCTAGTATTACCTGTCAATGCATCATTAGATGACTTGATCTTAACTTCCTCTTTTTCTTCTGCGTTTGCCTGCTATGAATTCATGCATATTCAGGGCGCTGGGTATATTGCTATTGATCGATTTTTGCATGAAAGCCTGCTTTCCTTATTATCAGTGTCCCACACCATACAGGACTGCCTTCTCCGACTTCAGAGGTAACTGGATCTTAACTTTGCTGCTCTTTTCTTGTCTTTTTAAAAAACTTTTAAAAATTTATATGTTTTCTTAATCATTTAAAAATGTTTTTGTATTTATTTTTTGGTTGTTTGAAAATATGTTTATTATTTGTTTCTTGAGATACAGGTTTTATATTTCCGAGAGATATTATTAGTCTTTGACTTTTTAAAATGAGATTAGCAATGTCATTTCAAGAATGTATTTGTTTGCAGTTGACTTTATTGGAGACAATTTATGGCAAAGGAGCATCTGTTCAATTGGCAGCCACTAAAGGCAGTCAGATAATTGAATCAACAGCCATGCTGAATCTTCAACAACAGCAGAAAACTAAAATCAATGAATCTGTTATGTTGACACCAAGCAAGACAAACAGTAACATGTCTTCAAAAATGTCTGCTAGTGGGGATAATGTTCCATTTAAGGTAATTTTAACTATAGGTTTTCTTCTGAGATTAGTATCCTAAGCTTGAAAGTTTAAACAGTGGGATGTGTTGTCTCCATACAGATCAATACTTAAGAATATAAACTACAAGCATCTCTGAAGTCTGAGAAGGCATGCCTGTATTGCGGGAGGCACTGATAAAAAGGAAAGCAGACCTTCAAGCAAAAATCAGAAGCGCTAGAGTACGCCTGAATGTATAGCAGATGGACGAAGCAGAAGAAGAGATTATCTCCATGAATCCAGTCATGAGGTCCTTGGTGGTGCCCTATAATATTATCTTAAAATTAGTCTCACTGGGTCAGGTTTGAAACTTCAAGGCTATATGTTTGAATTTGAGTGAAGCAAATATATCAACACCCATCTCTATCAATCTGGTCAGCGACTGGGATTCACAACCCTGAAACTCCTCTATTCGGAAAGACTCTCAATGTATTAAGAATGTCATTGCGGTCCATTGTAGCTCCCTCTAATATCGTAGCCATGCTTGTCAATCTATCAGTTCATTCATTACCCCTGACTCCTACTTGTCCAGGGATAAAAATTAAGGTGATTTCTCTGATTCTTTTTTGTACCAGTACCTCCACCCAGTCTTATTTTAATTTACTAGGTTAGCTTCCCTAGGTCCCTACCTCAGTCGCCTTTTGCAACGTGTCTTGTAGGTTGCAGTGTTACTATTCTTTGCTTCCTTAGAGCCCCAGGACCACACGGGCGCCACCCAGTCTAGATGATTAGAATTAGAGTACATGTTTTACCATACTTTCTTACTGTTATTTACAATTATTTGAAGTAAGTTTACTTATTTTTTCTACTTGATAGCATACACTATTTTCACTCTGTAGCCAACAGACAAACAGATAGAGACCCGTACAGCTGATGGACGAAGGAGGATAACACCAATATTCCTAGCACCGCAACCAGAGTTTGGGTAAGTGCTGTTCCTGTTTATAAAGGTGTTATGTTTTATAACTTTTACAATATCAAATCAGTTGCAAGACTGTCCTCTCCTGGGTGAGCTGAGAAGCAACATGTGGCCACACCCAGTCAACCTGAAAACTAAGCTTTGGGAAACCTGACAGACCTGAAACTGACTGCCCAGTTTGTGGTCTACAGTAAATTAAGCACATGACCAGAGATCGCTGAAGAAGAAGAAGAATATCAAATTCCCTTGTATGAAGCAAGAATTTTTTCAGACTGTAGCAACTCATTATGATCCAGCCTCAACTGGGTTACATAGTAATTACTGGAAGTGACGGTGTGGATGTGATGTTAAACAAATCACCAATCGTGTACCGTTAGTCAAATAAAAATATGGGCCTAATACTGTATTACCTTCTTGTTCGCCGCTATAAATTCAGGAGAAATCCAGTATGGTGTTTCTGGCTGATTTTTTTGTGTGAAGGTTTGCTTTCCATCAAAAATTTTTTAAACATTGCACAGTACATGAGCTTGCAGCAATACCTTTGTGCTGCCAACTGTAGTTGGTATATTCTCCTTTCGCCCGCTGGCCCGTCAGTAGCGCTGAACGACGGGTGACAAGCCTCCCGCTAGTGCGGTTCAATTCCGCGGGCTGGCAGAAAAGCCACAGGTTCTCCAGATTTATGGTGTTTGTGGCACCGAACCAAAGGGTTACTATGTCCCTGGCACTGAGCCGAAGAGATGAAAGCCCAAGTGCTTCTGGATCATTGGGGGAAAAAATATTCTCCATTAATATTTTTATGTTAACGTTTGATTTTTTCGTTAGAACTTGAGTACAGATGTAAGGTTGTAGACATATTTTTTAAAAAAATTGTAATTTGAATCATATTTTTCACTATTAAATAAATTTGTTACTGAACAAAATTCAACATAGATGCAATAAATCAAATCATAGGATAAATGGCGCCAATTTTGAAATGCAAACAAGTCAGATTGAATACTGAAAGACAGGCCATCAGTGCCAAACCTGGAACCTGACATCAAATAATAGAAGAAAGACCTAATCATGACAGAAATGAAGTGTCTATACATGATAGAAAAAAACTAATCCTGACAGATGAAGTGTCTCACAGAATGTTGGGAATATCAAGGAGGACCTCAGAGCTAACAGAGGCAATAAAAAACACTATTTATGAAGCGCACTCAAAAACCAGTTCTAGATATCTCTTCTTATCTCAACTCTTTCCACGCTAATAGCCGCACACTGTGTCCCAGCGTATTCCGTTAAACGCCATTCGACGTACACTGCACCATTCTAGTTGTTTCCCCTTATTAAAATCTTTCTAGTTTTACTTCTACTGTTTTACTTCTACTGTTTCTTAATCTTGTTATTCTAAGGTTGTCCAGTTTTCTTCAAATTAGTGTATAATGTGATATATATATCTTTATTTATTAACGAGTAGTTACAATTAGGTAATGCTTTTTTTTAACCTCCCTTGAATTAACCATGTATAACTGAGGAAATATCTTCTTACAGAAAGAGTTACCCTATGAGGTAGAACAGGATTAGAAAAAAGAAGAACAACTAAGTGTGTACACAAATTTATCAATAGGTATTTCTTCAAGATTAAGATATATAAGACACACTCTATGAATCTCATGTTTTTTTTTATTTATCAACAGGGAAGTCCCAGTACCATTCTCCGTCAATTCCAATATTGGATTTCATTCTTCATCTGAGAAAAGCAAGATTGTTGTAGAAAAGCAGAACAGAGTTACCGCCCCAGGCATGCTGTCACCAACCTCAGGGTCCATATCAATGTCATCCCCTCCACACATAGCAGCTTCTATCTCATCCGCAGTTAGAGATTTATCTGGAATGTCTGTGAAAGACTCTCAGGTACGCCAAAAGCTTGAGTGTATTTGCGGTCATTAAAAAGTGGCCACCAGTAATAAATATAGATGGCAAACTCGCATAAACGATACAAAATAGTAACAAGTATCTATAATATATATACTAAAATAGTAACTCATCGACTCCATGAGTCGTAAAAATATTTATTTTAAAACGTCGTTACTGCCTGTAGAACCGCTTTGTAGGACGGTAGGGCGAGAGCCTGAGGAATTTAATGGCCGTATGGCTAGAGTGCGGTTGCCATAAAACTGTTCAGGTTTTGATTTTTCTTTTATGCACCTGACAGAAAAGGTCCTTGGCCTTACAGTGGATTGAACACTGGTCTCCCGCATGGGAGCCACACTCTAATCCATTCGACCAGATGCTTCTCAGACTCCATGAGTATGACTTGTAAAGTCGAAACAGGAATGGTGAGACGAAACTGGGTGGAGGTACTGGTACAGACAGAGATTAGAAAAATCACTTTTATTTTTGTCCCTGGGCACGCAGGTGTCTTGGGTAATGAACAAGCTGAAATAATGACTGGCATGGCTACAATATCAGAGGGAGCTAGAATGGACTAAACTGACATTCCTAACTCATTGAGAGAATCTTTCTGAAACAGAAGAGTTTCAGGGTTGTGAAGTCCAGTCGCTGACCACATTGAGAGAGAATGGTGAAGATATTGGTACAGCGTGAAAAGAATGACATTCCAATTATGCAAAAAGATTGATTAATCAACATCGAACTGGCATGGAGGTGGGGATCAGAGCACCTATGGACATGTCCGAATTGCTTAAAAGTGAACTAGAACAAACTGACATATACTGCACAAAACAGTATTTAAAAAATGTTAAGTTTCTTCTTTGTTGGTTCTTGTTTCAGCCAGAGAACAATTTAAAATGACATTTGGTTATACTTTTTTATTTACCAGGCCCTCAAGACAGTCAACGAAACCACTCCAGAGAAAACAGTGAATAAATTGCAGTTGGAAAAAACTGCTATCACGTAATATATTTTTTTATGTAGTTGAAATTGTAAACATTGACTGACAACTAGCGTGGCGCTTGGTCCACTAAGAGTTAATAAAGCAGTGATAAAACAGATATATGCTTTTGAATATAAATGTTACAGAAGTCCTCCGTATATCATGAACAGAGAAGAGAACAAATAGATCTATCCAGAAAGAACTCAAAATCAAATAAAACTGGCTGATGCTACAAATAAGAATGAGAAAATTGAAAGTATTTTGGACATATGAAGAGACATGTAGGACTGGAGAAGACCATCATGGTAGGAGTCTTCCCGGCAAAGAGAAGAGGAAGACCATGGAGAAGATGGTTTCAGAATGTAACTGATGGTTTGAGCATGACCGCTGCAGAGGCAGAACATCTAGCCTATGAGAGAGAGAAATTGCAAAGGACTTAAGGTGGCAAAGTTCTGCTCAGGACAAGCTGTTTGATGATGCTTTAAATGTATTTTTAGATGTATATTCCTGTTCACTTTTCCACTTACCTTATTTGTGTTAAATCCTATACTCTATCCTTTCACTACAGACCAGATAAGTCAATACCATATGAAAAACAAGACAAGTCCCCCCAGCCATCTACCTCAGACAAGCCCAAAGATAAGGAGAAGGACAAAGAGTCAGGAAAAGAGTCAACATTGTCCAAAGAAAAGCTCAAAGCCCGGTTGTCATCTGGGGGTTTGAGTCTCAAACGAAAGTATGCAGATGACAAGAGGTACAAGCATTTCTTTCTTATGGGTGTTACAGGCTTTTGCTCTGAAGTTTAATTATAGTTTTCAATTGATATATTTTGTTATTTGTCTTTCACACTTCTTGATACTATAAATATTTATACCCCCAGTTTACCAAACGTCACACTACATGTTAATTTATATTCCAGACCACATTTATTAATTTAACTTAAGGCCGTAATCACATGCACATGGAAAAGTTGCCAAAGACAGTTGTACCTGGAGAATAGAGACGAGGAATGGACTGTTGCATTTTTAACACAATTTTATGAAACAAGCATAGGAAAAGAGAATTATTCCAGGATGTAGTCCCACCATCTTGAGAGACCTGCTTCAATGTTTAGGCATGAGAATTGTAACACAGACTATCACTCCAGCATACGGTGTTAGTCACTAACTCAGGACTGAAAGAGGTCTACTTCTACTACTGCTCGCCAATGTGTTGCTGGGGCTTGCATGGGAAGCAGAGAATAGTACCACTGCGACCTACAAGGCATGTCGTAAGAAACCACTGAGGTAGGGGCCTAGGAAGCTACCCTAGTAAATAAAAGCGTCGCAGAAATCGGATGTACAATCGCTCTTACGCTCGGATCACATACAAATCACAATGGTTAACAAGTGGTTGATATGGAGCGTTCGAAGAAGAAGAATATCATTTTTTTCTGTCTATTTGTCCTTATCTTGTCTTCATAATGACCTTTTTATTTCAACATTTACTCTGTGTATTTGTGCTCATTTGCAAACTTCCATTAAAGCATCTATATATATTCATGAATTTTTTATTCACCTTTACTCATCTTCCAAAATATCCAATACTAGAATTTGTGGCTGTGATTGATATGTAGTAGATCTGACAAAATATGTGTGTTGTTCCCTTTTGTCATAACGCCAGGCATGGGAAACGAGGTCGACCTAGTAAAACAGACCAGGCAGCTCGGGAAGCAGCAATGGCAGCAGCTGCAGCAGAAGTAGTAGGCAGCATTTCAAGACCAGATATAAATGTACCGCAAGCACCACCTACACCAGGAACAGTGATACCGGCAATGGTAAGCGTGTGAAAATGAACTTATGAAATTATTTTCAAGCGTTATTAACTGTTTAAGTCCCAGAGACAACACAAAAGTGTAGCGTCTGGCTGAATAGATAAAGCTCCCATGCAGGAGACCCGTGTTCGATTCACGGTACAGCCAAGGATTTTTTACTGTTGTGGGCATAAATAAAAAATCCTAACCTAAATAGCTTTGCTGCGACTGCACTAGCCATGTGGCTATTAAATTCCTCAGGTTCTCTTCCCAACTGTTACAGATAGTCTTCTTCTTCTTTGCGTTCGTTCTTTACGACCAATTATAATCACTCTTTGTGATATGTTTGATCTTTGCCAAGAACGTGTATACGTTGCACATTGGTTTGGTAGGCCCCTAAACGCATAAAGCTTCTACACGTTTAGGACACATGCATCCGATTTCAGCCAAACCTCCTTAGTCGCCTCTTACGACATGCGTGGCAGGTAACAGTGGTTCTATTCTTTACACCCCAAATTTGGGCCCCAGTAACCACTCGGGCGGTTACAGATAGTAACAACTTTGAGTTTCTGGAGGTTGGAAACCTCTATAGAAGACATCCTCTCATAGCATGGGACGGAGCACACATGGGAATACTCAATGTGCCATAGTGTAGATTGCATAACATAACATGTTATTATATTAGCAGTGCCCCATATAACCGGGCCATACTTATCATATCCACATGTTGCATGCAGTTAAATAATATATTTTCGTGGATTTAATTGCCAGTTGTACATTCTCCTTGGTTTTAGCAGCAAGAGTCCAGAGTTGTCGCTTTGGTTCCAGATTTACAATTCCCTGCCATGGCAATCGAGAACTCCATATCAAGAGTGGTATGTAATATGAAGTTTTCATTTGATTTTTTAAGTGTTCAGAAGCTCATCTTTGTTGCTTTACAATGTGTGTTCATCTCTGTTGTTTTATAATTTGTGATTATCTTCAATCTGTGATAATTTGCTATCATCTTTGTTGCTTTATAACTTTAATACATCTTTATTTCTTTATAACTTGCAGACATCTTTGTTGTTGCTGTATAACTTTCAGATAATCTTTGTTGTTGCTTTATAACTTGCAGACATCTTTGTTGTTGCTGTATAACTTTCAGATAATCTTTGTTGTTGCTTTATAACTTGCAGACATCTTTGTTGTTGCTGTATAACTTTTAGATAATTTATTGTTGCTTATAACTTCAATACATTTTGTTTATAATTCAATACATTTTTGTTGCTTTATAAATTCAATACATTTTTGTTGCTTTATAACCTGCAGACATCTTTGTTGCTTTATAACCTGCAGACATCTTTGTTACTTTATAACTTCATCTTTGTTGCTTTATAACTTGATCTTTGTTGCTTTATAACTTGAAGACATCTTTGTTGCTTTATAACTTGAAGACATCTTTGTTGCTTTATAACTTTGCAGACATCTTTGTTGCTTTATAACTTCATCTTTGTTGCTTTATAACTTGATCTTTGTTGCTTTATAACTTGAAGACATCTTTGTTGCTTTATAACTTGAAGACATCTTTGTTGCTTTATAACTTGAAGACATCTTTGTTACTTTATCACTTTGCAGACATCTTTGTTGTTACTTTATAACTTTGTCATATTTGTTGTTTTATAGCTAGCAGACATCTTTGTTGTTTTATAGCTTGCAGACATCTTTGTTGTTTACTGTACTAACTTGCAGACATCTTAATTGCTTGATAGCTTGCTGTAATTGTTGCTTCTTGATAACTTGTGGTCATATTCTGTACTTGATAATTTGTCATATTCTGTACATGATAATTTGTCATATTCTGTACTTGATAACTTGTGATCATCTTTAGCCAGGACTTTAACCTGGTTGGAAATCAGGGATTTGGATTGTATGAGAAAGAAAATATATTATTTCTCTGAAAGTTGTTATATATTGGCTAGAGCACATCTGGAATCCTATTTTGTAAGATCATTTTCTGTATGCAAGCCATTACTTGTGTTGTAAAGCTGTGGATCAGGAATGATGTTTTCCTTTAAACTTTCCAGATTCAGGGTAAGATGGGAGATGCAGAATCTCATGTGGTGGAAGTAGAAAACAACCTTGAGCTTGGTTTGACAAGAGTTCATAGGTTACGGTACATGCGAGGAGCAAAGGTCATGTGGGATCATATGCTGACATCCAAAATTAGTGCAGTTTCAGGTTCAAAGTAAGCAACGAGAAGATTACTATGAATATGTTTATTTATCATTATAAAAGTAATCAGCTGGTCCCATTGTTAAGTCACCCAAACATCTCACTGACAGCTAAACAACAGATGATCGTCATTTGTGTTCTTCTTTTGTCATCACACTGCTACCGGGTTATTGCCTAGTGTCGTGGTTTTCTTTTTTTTTGTCTTGCACTGCTCTAGTGGCTTCTTCTTCTTCACCTTTCAACTCCGAATGGAGCTCAGGTCTTCAACAAACTTCATCCAGCTCCTCCTCTCTCCTGTCATCCCTTCCAATTCTTTCCATGTTTTACCTATCCTTTAATATCAGTCTCCAGCTCTCTTCTCCAGGTCTGTCTAGGCCTTCCCTATTTTCTTTTCCTGTGGGTTCCAAAACAGTGCTTGCAACGCTTCCGGTCAGTCATCTCAATGTGTGTCCTATCCATCACCAGCATCTCTTCCAACATCTCTAGTGGCTTGGGTGATAGTTATTTTTGCTTTTTGATAGATTTCTGCTATGCCATCTAACCATCTTTTCTGTGGTCTTCCTCTCACCTTCTTTCGGTTATAGTATGGTATGTGTTTTTAAAAAATGTTAGGCATCGATCAGATTTCACACCCAGATCTGTCATAAAGTCTTTACAATGGTTCGTTCACAGACTTCCAACTATTGGCATAGAAGTATTAACAGTTAAGACTTAGATGATCTGACTGTAGCACATGAGGTGTTACACCATGACGGAACCTAAGTCTGAACTCCAACAATGCACAGTCACATCTGTATATGCAAAATCTTCATCATTTTAATTATCTGCTGTCAGCTCCTTAACTGTAAGTTTACCTTTCATATTGTCCCAATCTCTCAAGAGTTTTAAATCTAAGGATGGAACAACCTCACATGTCGGAAAGGCGCACAGTGTAGACATACTCTTAGACGAAGATCATAAAACCCAAATACTTGGCGAAAAATGATCGTTTAAGAGCAATGAATACACAACGAAGGAAAGTGTGGGGGACTGACTGTCAGCAAGACAGACTCAAAAATTTCTCGTAGGATAAAATCAGAGGTACTGACCTACATTGATGGTGCCAACACAAGTAGGAACCCTAAGAACAGGGTTTAAAACAGTATCTTGTTAAAGATCAATTATATATCACAATAAAAATGATAAAATTGATCACAAAGAGCAACCGCTAAGAAGAAGAAGAGAGAAGAAACCCAAGGATTTACTTCATTGCAACAGGTTTCCCCATATGATTTGTTTCCTCTCCGCAGAAATAGTATGCCACATACTAAGAGTAGTGCACAAAGCCCTAACCCTGTAGCTTTATCGATAGAAGGGGAAAACTGCTGTAAATCTATGTAGCAATATATCTGCAGTCAAAGAAGTCTCTTTCGATCGTTCTTAGGCCGCTTTTATCATTCTATTGTGATATATAAGCAGCCAAACATCAAGAACGGATGTACGTGCATAGCCTTCAGTACCTATTGGAGCTCAGGTACTCATCCTTCGGCTGCGTGTTCGATTTCCAACAGCGTTTACTGGGTTCGCTCTCCGCTAGCCTTTTGTTGTCCCCAGCCAAAACCCACAGTTCAGCAGGCTGCTATTTTCTTTCAGGGTAGCGACCCGTAGATAAGCGTCATCTGCCCAGCTATACCCGTCTTTTTAACGGACTGCTTGGTTTCAAAGAAGTCTGAATTTCTTAGACTTTGTTGTATCCTTTGCTTGATAAAGGCCTTTTGGTCAAAGCGTATATTGTTTTTATACTTTGTAAATACATGATATATTGTTTTTGTACTTTGTAAAACTGCAGTACTCTGTAGATATACTAATCAACTTCTCATGGGTACTGGGAGTTCTTCTTCTGCCTTCGCCCGCTGTGAATTCAAACGTTAGCCATGACGCCGGGTATGGCGCTTCTGACTGATTTTTGCGGGAAGACCTGCTTATACCATTTGACAGGTCTTCATCCGCCATTGCAAGCCTTCGCGCTTCAGAGGTAGGTACGGGAAATAAGTTGAGTTTAGGATGGCTGCTGCAGCGGACGGAGCAAGCATTAGAATGGCCAATGCGTCATGACATTATCAAATAACATAACATACTGCATGAAACCTTCAAGTAATAATACTTGTCCATTAATCTCTCATTTCTCAGCCAAATCATATGTGCTGCATGTTTAGATGGAACAGTGTCTTTGTTTAGCATTGGTGGACGCGACTTTTGCCAGCCTTAGTTACTGGGGCTCCTCCTGCTTTCTTCTACTGTAAGGGATACTATGTGCTGGTTGTGACCTCAACTGGAATGTTGTATGTGTGGTAAGTCATCAGTGACCAATTGTATGTTCTTTTCAGTGTAGAATAAAGTTAAACTTTTTACTCCTTGTAGTCGCCATATCAAAACCATAGTTTTACATATTATTATTCCCATTGTGGACATGCCAGCTGTCCCTACATATTTTATACATTTTATATTGGTAAAAGTAGCCAGGATATGACCATCAACGAAGTGGGTGAACTGGCTAGAGACATAGTGAATTTCAGATGCGCTGCAAAGAGAGCAACATCCTATAAAGGAAATGCACCTTGATGATGAGCCAGAATATGTTTCATATATTAACATTTTAATATGCCCATGTGTTGCAGGGTCTCTCAAGGGAGCAAAGAATAGTATCACTACAAGGCATGTCGTAAGAGACGACTGAAGTAGGCGTCTATGGAAGCTACCCTAGTAAATAGAAAGCGTCGCAGAAATCGAATATGTGCTTACTTATAGGCGCATAACTGGCACAATGTACAATCGCTCTTAGTCTTGGATCACATACAAATCACAAAGAGTGGTTAACAAGTGGTCGATATGGAGCGTTCGAAGAAGTTTTGTTTTATAAATTTTATTGATAAAATCAGCTAAAATATGTTACATATATTACCATTTTAATATTGATCAGTACTGAACTTCATCAAGAAACAACAAATTAAATGAATAACATAAACAGAAATATTTTTAATGAAAGATATTTTTTTTATCTTTTAGGAATTGTCAGTCACTGAAAGCTGAAATTCGACAAGAATCTCTTACAACTGTTATGTCAGGTATGTAAGAGTCATGTCTTGCTTTAATTAAAGCCCCAGTTTTGTCTTGCCAATGTGAGGCAGTTAATTTTTTATATTTAGTACAATATTTTGTTTATTCCATTATGAAAGTTGTGGTATAGGTGGATTTGCTTCCAATCTTCAGATGCTTATGTGGATATACTGTATTGGACATGGATGTTTTCGTAGTCATGAGAAATAGACAGTTTTACGTCAAAAACACTGGTTGTCATGAAACAGTCTTGAGCCTGAGGAATGTAGTGGCTAGTGCAGTTGCAGCGAACTGTTCAGGTTAGGATTTTTCTTTTATGCCCTAAACAGAAAAACTCCTTGGCCTTACTGGGGATTAAACCTTAGTCTCCCGAATCTCTAATTGCGGTGGGGGTCACCAGGAAGATAGACTACGAATGAGGACATCAGAAGCAGAGTGGGCATAACTTCATGCACCAATTACATTGAAAGACAACAAATACTGTGGTTCGGACATTCAGCGAGAATGGAATACAACCAACCACAGCATACAATAAAAAGAGATGAAGTTATGTTATGCGATCAACGTCGTTGCACATTGGGCATTCCCATTCGTGCTCTGTCCTCTGCTGCAGCAACCATCCCAAAGTCCATTTGTTCACCGTACCCATGAGAAGTTGATTAAAAGAAGAGATGAAGTACTAGAGCAAGAAGACAGAAAAATGATGCTAAGACCAACAATAAACACGGATATAAGCGGGGACCATCTCCCAGAGTGTAGAATTAAATTCTACACCTATTTGCTAACATAGTCATTTCTCCCATGTTTGATTCCCATAATGTATTTAGTCTCTGTTTTGACTTATATATCAGATAAGATAAGATAGAGCAAGTGCTGACGAAGTCATGCTAGTGAAAAAATCATCAGTTATTCTTGATTAGCATGGGAATGCTTTTCCAATCTGGGAGTCAATCTTCTTCTTTTTGGTGTTTAGAAAATTCAATCACTTTGTGAATGTTTGATCTGCCAAGAGCGTTATACGTTGCATGGTTTGGTAGGCCAAACCTAGATTTTCCGTTTGAAAAGCATCCGTTCAGCCAAATTAGTGCTATTCAAGTGAGGAACAGGGGTTTTATTCTTTGCACAAATTGGCCCGGTAACCACTGGCAGTAAAAATTATGCATGCTATCTGTTGCAGGTGATTTTAGTGTGTTGCTGAACCTGCTGTTCATTCGGAAATTAGTCATCCTCAAAACAAACTGGGGGCTACAGAGGTGTTAGCATTTAGGTGTTGTCTTTTCTGCAGCCCGGACAGGACAAACTTATGTGACCGGCAGGAGTTGGACTTCTTCTTAATGTCCATATACATGAACTTGAATGTACTAGAGCCAAGGGAGTAGACTCAAGAAAAAGATGGATGATTGACAATATCAGTTCCACTTAAATAAACACGGATATAACTTACAGCTGGGTGACTCATCTGGCACTAGAGTGTAAATTAAAGTTCCTACACCTAACGGCAAGATAAACATATGTTACAGTTTGTCTCCCATGTTATGATTACAATAATGAAACTATATCAGATCTCTTGTTTTGCACTTTCACATATTATACAGATAAAGATAAGATAGAGCAAGTGCTGTTAACAACAGAAGGTGTGCCTATTGTGACGTTAGTGAACAAGAAATCATACAGTTATTCTATAGATATCGGATGCTGGTAAGTGACTTACACAACCTTCCAATCTTTGAAGAAGTAATAATCTTCTTCTTCTTTGCGTTGTTCTTTACTAACCATTTCAATCACTCTTTTTGATATGTTTGATCTTTGCCAAGAACGTGTATACGTTGCACATTGGTTTGGTAGGCCCCTAAACACATAAGACTTCTACACGTTTAGGACACACGCATCCGATTTCAGCCAAACCTCCTTAGTCACCTCTTACGACATGCGTGGCAGGTAACAGTAGTTCTATTCTTTACACCCCAAATTTGGGCCGCTGTAACCACTCGGGCGAGAAGTAATAATAATAATAATAGCTATCTGTTGCAAGCGGTGATGTTATATGTGTGTTGCTGAACCTCTCTGTTATGTGCGGAAGGGACTGTAAAGTCCAATCCTCGAACACAATCTCCTACCATAGGTGGGGACATACATGATAGAGGTTAGACATTTAGGTGTTTTGTCTTTTCATGCAGCTCAGGGACAGTGCACAAACTTTGTAGCACCGGCAAGGGTCTCTGATTTCTTCTTCGAATGCTCCATATCAACCACTTGTTAACCACTCTTTGTGATTTTATGTGATCTGAGCCTAAGAGCGATTGTGCGTTGGGCCTTAGTTATGTGCCTACAAGAAGGCTAGCACATCTGATTTTTGCGATGATTTTTATTTACTAGGTAGCTTCCTAGGTCCTACCTCAGTTTCTCTTACGACATGCCTTAGGTCATAGTATTACTAATCTTGCTCTCCTTGAGAGCCCGCAACACACTGGCATTGATGTGTTTAAAATTATTAGTAAATGCTTTTATTTAAATATCTTGACGGTCTGTCTCTATAGCAACGCATTTAAGACGTTTGCCTGTTGTTATTAGTAAATGCTTTTATCTAAATATCTTGATGGTCTGTCTCATGCAACGATTTAAGACGTTGCCTGTTGTTATTAGTAAATGCTTTATCTAAATATCTTGACGGTATGTCTCTATGAACGCATTTAAGACGTTTGCCTGTTGTTCTGAAGGTTAGGTTCAAATTCAGGCTAAGTCACATGCAATTTTCCACGAGATCCCTTTTTTTTTTCCTCGCTTCAACTCAGACGAGTTTCATCTCTAACTGATTTTGCGGCTAAATCGTTTTTCCAATTTCTACAATGGCAGAGGCTAGACATTGTAAATTAGCTTTACACTGGCAGCCTCAGTTGCTCAATGTACTGTGAGTATTTCCCTGCCAACAGGTAGATTTTCTCATTCAGAGGTCTCACGTTACGTTTGGTAAGACTCAGCATTCTGAGATCCCTAGGATTGTTGCTGGAGCTACGAAGATGTGTGCTTTGTGCAATACTCTTGACATTTCTGCAGACAGGGACTTGAGCCATATGGGGAAACCGGTGCAATAAAGTCAATCCTTTGCCTTTTTATATCAAAATTATAGTTTGTTTACTTTCCGTTTAACTAATGTATATGTTCAACCAGGTTTGAGAAATGTCTGATTCATCCTTTGATTTTTGTGTCCATAAGGATTCTGACCAGTTCTGAAGATGATAGGTTGCAAGCATGCTCCAACCACCATCAGTGCACGCCGTCCAAAATCAAACCTCTTGGAACCTTGTCTTCCTTACAGAAGCAGTCACGGTGGGTTCTATGTATTCATGCAATTAGTATAATAAACAGCTCATTGCTGACTTGTATTTAAGATTTGTACAGAATAAGTGGGTGTTTGTGGCTTAGCGGTAGTGAGCTTCTTCTTTACGTTCGTTCTTTACAACCAATTTTAATCACTCTTTGTGAGATGTTTGATCTTTGCCAAGAACGTGTATACGTTGCACATTGGTTTGTAGGCCCCTAAACGCATAGACTTCTATACATTTAGGACACATGCATCCGATTTCATCCAAACCTCCTTAGTCTCCTCTTACGACATGTGCGGCAGGTAACAGTGGTTCTATTCTATACACCCCAAATTTGGGCCACGGTAACACTCGGGCGGATAGTGAGCTTGATCACAAATCAAGAGTAGCTGGTTCAAACTCCACTGCAGCAATTTTCAAGCAAATTTGTTCCCGTGGATCTTTAACAAATGATGAAAATAGACATCACCGCTTAGAAAGCAATGTCAAACTACTGAGCTTATAAGAGGTGCACAGAAAATCAACGACTCGTTTACTGTGGTTGATAGAGCCGTCCTGTAAAGGATATGCCACAATTTTCATTTCATAGAATAAGACAGTGGGTTGTAAACAAATTAATGAAAGGAAACAAAGAACACATTTATGCTAAAAAGAAATTAGGGAATGTTAATTGTAATTTGAAATGACCAGTCTTATCAACCCTTCCTTCTTGCACAAAGAATCTTCTTTGAACGCTCCATATCGACTGCCTGTTAACCACTTAGTGTGATTTATATGTGATCTGATCCTAAGAGCGGTTGTACATTGTGCCAGTTAATGTCCTACAAGTAGGCCAGCACATCCGATTTCTGCGATGCTTTTTATTTACTAGGGTAGCTTCCCTAGGTCCTACATCAGTCACCTCTTACGACATGCTTTGTAGCTCGAAGTGTTACTATTCTTTGCTTCCCTTGCAGGCCCCGGCACCACACTGGTGCACAAAGAATTAATATTCTTCAGTTATATTGATATATTTCTTCTTGCAGAACTTTGGGGTCTCTATAGCGAAGTGGTTAAGACGTTTGCCGGGCGTTCTGGAGATTGTAGGTTCAAATTCGGACCAATTCTCATATGCAGTTTTTATTTACCTAGGGTTGTTGTTGGAGTTACAGAGTTTGTGTTTTGTGCAACACTCTTGGCATGTGGTGTGCCATTTCTACCAAGAAGAATGAAGCTATGTCGGAAAAATAAGTGCAACGAAGTCAATCCTTCGCCTTTAGACCCCTTTTTCATTCATAACTGATTTTGACACATTAGCTCATTTTCAGGTGTCGCGATCATGGTTCTCCACAAATCTCTCTCTCTGGTATTTGCTATCATCTAAGATGTTGATGCTCTTCCATGCCATGAAGTCAGACTGTGTACAAACAAATTTCTCTCTATCTCATCTCCATTCGATTTTACTGGTTGTCACGTGTTCTACATCTCATCACATGTCCGAAAAATGGTGTCTTTTTCTTCTATTGACAATAACTTTTCTCTGTGTCTTGGCTTCATTCTTCTTCTTTCTTCTCTCGTCGCTCTTTTCGGTCCTTTTTATCATTCTAATGTGATATATAAACAGCCTAACACCAAGAACGGGTGTATGTGCACAAAACCTTCAGTACCAATTAGAGCTCAGGTGCTTATCCTTCGGTGGTGTGTTCAGTTTCAACCAGCTGACTTCATTCAACACCTCCACATTTGTCATTTTAGCAGTCCATGGGATTCTCATCATTCTTCTGTAAAAACATTAGCTATCAAAGGGAAAAATCGACATTTGAGTGTCTGAATAATTATTTTTGGTCACATTTTTCTCCCAGAAAGTGTATGTAGAAAGTGTATGTAATACTAAGCTGTAATTTCTCTATATATAATTCCTATTGTATAGTCATACATTACATAGGGCCTTCAAGTAATTTCTCCATACCGCTCTGTCCTGGGCAACTTGCTCAATCTCTTCCATGGAATTGAGTCCGATATTTCTTGCCCCTCTCAGCAAAGTTCATTTCAAGGTTTCCTAGGGACCTCTCTTTCTTGAACCCTTCGCCTCCCATTTCAATTCCTGCTTTGGTATTTTTTCATCATTTATTCTCAAGGTATGCCCAACATATCTCCATCTTCTTCTTATAACAGTTGTTACTACTGGTTGACTAGACATTTCATCACCTCTTCTAAATTCGCCCCATTTTATGGTCATTATTTTTTGCAGAATAGAATCAGTCATTTCTATAGCATTCAGATATTTCATGAAATAATAATTCATTTTGTTAGATATATAGATGTACTGTTATATAAAATGGAAAGAATGGTATCATGTGATATTATAGTCTATATTTAACTTAATTGTAAACAATTTATGGATAAATGAGTTACAAACAATTTTCAATTTACCATCAAATTCTGATTTGATTGTTTTTCTTTGTCATTCTCATGATGGTTATTATTTAGCATATGCAGTAACATGAGAGTTGTAGTGGTTAGTGCACATGCTGCGTAGGTGAGTGGTTTGAGGATCAAATTTCACAGTAGAATGGGAATTTTTTAGACCGTGCGGCTCTCAGACCATTTTCAATTGGGCACAAGAGAAATACTGAAAGGAACCAAGACCATCCATCTAGAAAGCCAAGTGCACTTGCCGTGTGTTGCCGGAACCCGCAAGGGGAGCAAAGAATAGTACCACTGTGACCTACAAGGCATGTCATAAGAGACAACTGAGGTAGGGACCTATGGATCTACCCTAGTAAATAAAAAGCATAGAGAAATCAGATTTTCTGGCCTTCTTTTAGGCGCATAACTGGAACAACGTACAATTGCTCTTAGGCTCAGATCACATACAAATCACCAAAGGGTGGTTTAACAAGTGCTCGATATGGAGCATTTTAAGAAGAAGCAGCTACACAACCAAGTTTTATTTTTGAGTGTTCTCTGACATCTATCTGTTTGTTTCAGATCTAGTGAGCAAGCATCTAGAAGCTTCCAGTCCAACCCAGGAGCCCAGCAGTCTATGACACTAAGTTACTTGGAATCACAGATGGCTTCAAGTATAGCACTTAAGTCACCCTCGGAATACAAGTTCTGGGTGGAGACTTACATCAGATATCTGGCACATGAAGGTCAGAATCATTATTTTTCTTCTATCCTTTCTATTGTTGGCCATTATCAATTAGTTTATTTGATAACTTATACAATTCAGTATGGAGAAATTACTTGCAGACCCTATGTAACGTATAACGGTACAAGAGAAATTATTATTCTGAAATAAACATCACGCTTACTAAAGAAGTCACCAAGAAGGGCTCAGCCCTGTAAATCGTTGGATGCGGGCCCATGAGACCATCCTATCTTTCCCAGATGAATAGATTCAGGTATATAAAGATGGTGCAACCTTCAATGGGACTATTAATGCTCGAAATGGTGCACGAATAGAAAAGACAAAACTTGCAAGGAACTGCAAAATGCTAGTTGCAAGTACTGTTTTTATTTTGAGGCAGAGGCCATTGAAGCATCAGTGCACTATCATAACAAACATATTTCATCTCCACTCTGAAAAAAACCCCAGCACCTAGTTATTTTTACTTATGGCAATTCAGTGCTGCAGACTTTAGAATATGCAGATCCTAAGAGCACTGCATGCCAGTTCCTGGCACTATCCATCAGTTCATTGATCAACGTCTTTGCTGTCAAGCTTACTCAACAGTGGATATCAGAACACAGCAACAGACAGGGAAACAAAAGAGCAGACACCCTCCCAAAGGCAGGAGCAAATAGTCAACAACCTGACAGACCTATAACATTAGAGACTGCTAAACAGATAACAAAAAGCAACAATTTATGCCTATAAATGATATAAGAAGGAGAATATGGAGACATGTTGGGCATATGCCTGCACTTAATTTTGGGCGTATGCTTGCATTAAGAAGAAATGATCAAAGAATACCAAAGCAGACATTGAAGTGCGAGGCAAATGGTTCAGGAAAGAGAGGGAAACCCTGAAACGAACTTCAAAAATATCCGAATCAATGTCATGGAAGAGATTGAGCGAGTTGCCCAGGACAGGACGATATGGAGAAATTACTTGCAGGCCCTATGTAATGTATAATGGTACGAGGGAAACATATATATCTTTTTCATGATGAACAAAGTATTTACACTATCAATGTATGCCCTGTTATCTTTTTGATTGCCATGAACTTCTGCATGTACATAATACAATAATTAGCATTGTAAAACTAACAAATACTAACCATGTATTTCTATGTTGATCTATTGTTGACTGACATAAGCTGATTTTGTTGTTTGCTCTAGGGTTGGAGGAAAAACTAAGAGAGATCTGCGATGAACTTCTTGGTCCTCTGTATAAATCCCGCTGTCCTAAGACATGGTCTCAGCATGTACTGGTAAGTTAAGTTGTATAATACTTGAACTATGTAATCTTATCATTACTTTTCTTACTCTACCTGTTTCTTCCATACCTTCTACAGATTATAGGATAGACCAGTGGTTCCCAAACTTTGCATTACAGTGTACCCCCTTTTAAATACATTTTGCTGCCTCAGACCCTTAAAAGTTTCTATATTTGAAAATCTGCTAGCGATGGAGCTATTATTACAGCACACCAACAGTCAAGCTGACTCCAATTTCTCAGACTGCGGAAAACTTCAAATGATCTTTTATTTTATCCTGTCAGACATTTAGACTCCAGTCTGGTTCAAGTCCTTTGATTTCGCAGAGGAACTTGTTTTCCACTGTTTTTAAATACATATTTTTAAAATGTATTTTTCTGTTTGAAATGTCAAAGATCATAATATTTCTTCAAGCACTTGAGGATCCCCTGTGAGTACCTCACGACCCGATGGTCCGCAGACCCCAGTTTTGGGAAAGCTGGGAGAGACTATAGTGATAGATAAAATAAAAAAGGAAACAGTTTTGAACATCTCAGTTCACTGCTAACAAAAGATAGAGATCTCTTAGTTAGGGGTCTCTGTGTAGATGTTATGTGCTCCCTCTCGTTCCAAAGGTATTTAGTTTGCTCCTCGTGGAGCCATTTGGATATTTTTCCAGAGATCCCTGATCTCACTGTAGGTGAGATCGAGTTGCTAGTCCTATCGGAGACAAGTGATAAAACGCAAGTCTATGGTCAGGCCATAAAGAACGTGGCAGCTCAAAATTGATAGGCGTTCTGAAGCCTCTGCCCAGGCAAAATTCATTAAAAATTTGAAATACAATTCTTCAAAATATTTTTCTATCTTTTAAATTACATTGGGGCCCTCACCAGACCGGTGCTACAGAGTTTGTGCACTGCCGCTGAGATCTTCATGTTTAAAAAAGAGATTGAGCACACATGGTTACTCACTGAAGTGCAATGATGATTCAATCAAATATAACTATTTCCCACTGTTATACAACTCTCATTTTTCATCTATTTCCATGTATTGTTTTTGTCTCCAGGGCATTGACAAGCATGTTATATTACGCAACACCCTGCCTTCTATTGGTGCTGATCTCAAGTTTCAGCGCTTGTACACAGAGTATAAGGACCAGCTGGATTCATTACCAGGCACTTAAAGTTCTCATTAACACTGCTGTTAAGATGATATATAGAGCGTGTACTGAGAGAATGACGGATAATTTGAAGTAGTAGAGATTTCGTGCAGGGAGATTATACAGATATAAGAATGCAAAGTAATTTGAAGTATGAGAGATTTCATGCAGGAAATTATCAGAGATATTAGAGAGAATGTATGGTAATTTGCAGTATGAGAGATTTCATGCAGGGAAATTATGCAAAGATATTAGAGAGAATGTATGGTAATTTGCAGTATGAGAGATTTCATGCAGGGAAAGTATTCAGAGATATAGAACTTGGCCAGAGAATAATTTGAGTAATTGAAGTATGAGAGACGGCATGGTGAGAAAGTATGTCAACTGTTTCTTGTTAGGTAGTTGGTTAAGAATTATTACTGAAATCAAATTTACATTATTTTAATGTACATTCTCTCCAATTTTGTTGAATATGTTTCTGTAGTTTTATCATTCTATTCACATCAGTGTTGTGTCTGGGTGTATACAAAGTGTTCTGATGAAGCTTAGGTTGTGTAAGTAAAAGCATTAAATGATATCTTGAATGAGGTGAGAAAGATAGTATGGTACAAAATGAAAAATATATAGTAGAGCGTATGTAAAAAAAAAATCATGTTAGTCATTTAACTGAGAAAATGTTGCATACATTTTATGTATAAAAGTGTGTGATGAGTGAATGAGACATGTTCTCAATTTGGGTCTTAATAAAGACATGAACCACAAATTGTGCTTATAAATTTATTTGTTATTTTACTTATACGTGTTGTCTGATAACACATTTTATGCAGACATGTTGTCATGACTGAGATTCATACAACTTAGTGTGATGGATTAGCCCACGCATAAGTGTTCGCCTGTTGACTCGACACAAGAGGGCTGTGGTTCGATCCACAATCGATGTTCCACACATGAGGAAATGATTTGGCCTCCTACCGCCCGCACACTAGAGTCTAGAAATGTGAAGTGACTTCATAACCTAAAGTCTGAAAAGTCTAGATCTATACCATTCTTCTTTTCATGCTCACCTGCTATGAATTCAGGCGCAGTCTGATGTGACCATGTGGCGCCTCTGACTGATTTTTTGTGTGAAGGACTGCTTTCCTTTTATCAGTGTCCCCTGCTATACAGCCGAGCCTTCTCCAACTTTAGAGGTGATCTATACTATGATTTGTCTCCTACTGTGCCACTGTGAGAAGGTGGACATGACGGCAGAGCACCTACTGCAAGACTGCCCACTGCTAGCAGGCCTGAGAAACGATAATCTGGCCGGAAAATACCGAGTTAAATGAGAAGTTGCACGAGGGACAGGGTCCCTAAATACAACAGCAGAATTTATTAGGAAATCTGGTTCATCAGTCTAATTGGTGATCGCAAGAGAGAGTATCCTACTCAATGATGCTTTAAGTAAAAAGTAACGGAATTCTTTTATATACTTCAAGGTATATTGGCGAATACAGTATTATGCACTTGGCTCATTGACTCTCTGCACACGATGGGTGATGTTATCAACATCATGCCAGCCCCTTTACTTCTTAGTGCTTTTCCTGGTACCCAATTGAAGCTGGCACCTGAGAGCCATTACGCTTGGAAAAATATTCCACGCTCACTGTGGAATTGAACCCAGACTACACCCCTAAGAAGCAAGTTCACTAACAACAACGCAACTGTGACTCTCAGTTGATGCTGTAGAAGGTTGAAAATGGCTGTTTGCTATATGAGTGGATTCTGTCTATCAAGGCTTCCAAGTACTTACATAGATCTTACTTACTGTCCTGGACATGTATGTGTTCAAGGAAATGAGAGAGCAGAGAGACTGGCATCAAAAGAGTACTGATCTTCAGAAAATTAAAGATTGATAGAGTGACACATTCATTTTCTCGTCGACCACCATTTGATGAAGCCATTAAAATTGATATTGAATCTATCCAGCGACTTAAGGGGTTTGTAATTACATGTTGTACAAGCAGAACTGGATGTCTGAGGGGCAGAATGAGGAATGGGTTTAACCAGTAAGCCACTGCTTGGAGAGATAGAACACTTATTTGTCTGCCAAGAGTGCTGTGGCATCAGTTCAACCATCAACAACTGTACTTTATATTATGGTGTTCATGGTTGAAAAAACTGATTCACATAAATAGGTTAAAGCAAAAGGTGCACGTTTTCTGCAAGCCAAATAACCAAAAGTATTCATTTGTTTGATAGGATTTTAGCACATTATAAAGATTCAAAACCTCTAGTTCTAACTCTTCTGCCTTTACTTGAGCAAGTCTTGCAATGGTTGCATCTATTACTGTTAAGTACTTCTGACTGCACCCATTGCCTAGCCCTGCAGACGAGTGTTTTTTCAGAGCACAAGCAGCTACCTCTCCAAGTTAAGAGCTTTACTTAGTCCTGTCTTTTCAAACAGCATCAACTACAGAACACAAGTAGAGCTTTACTTAGTTGTCTCTTTTCAAACAGCATCAACTACAGAACACAAGTAAAGAGCTTTACTTAGTCGTGTCTTTTCAAACAGCATCAACTACAGAACACAAGTAGAGCTTTACTTAGTCGTGTCTTTTCAAACAGCATCAATTACAGAACACAAGTAAAGAGCTTTACTTAGTCGTGTCTTTTCAAACAGCATCAATTACAGAACACAGAAAAGTCAGATTGGATCGACATTGCTTGCACAAACACATACAATAAGCTTTTTGTGTTTGTATATATGAGATGAAGCAACATACGATATAATAATATAATAAAGCCCATAACTCATTAGGGTCGAGGTGTAGTGTGAGACATCAGCACAAAAAGCACGCCATGAATCTCTGTCTTCAACTCTTCGAGCGAGTGTGGACAAACTCTGCCCTGACCAGCTCTTGATGTTGTCAAACCAGGATTTTCTACTCCTCCTTTCTTTCTTCCACCTCAACTGTTCCCTGTAGATAGTCTTAGAGAGTGAGCTATGTCTCATCACATGCCCGAACCATGCAAGTTTACGCTGCTTCACAATTGTCAAGAGTGGTACTTGTCGACCTGCAAGGTTGTTTATTTGGTCTCTTACATAAATATTCGCCTTATGTTCTATGTAACTAATACGTAGTACCCGTTTGTAACACTTATATTCGAAAGCCTGTATTCTTCGCTCCAGTTCTGCATTGAGCATCCAGCTCTCACAACCGTATAAAAGAATGGATAACACCAGCGATCTGTATATAGCAACATACATATACACAAATAACACATAATTTATTGTAGCTTCAAGTATATTTGTAACAAGTGAATTAGGATTTTATTTAAGAACCCCAGGAAAACACCGAACCAATAAATATGGTAAATAAATAGTGAACAAGTATTAAGGGCCTCTGGAAAACACATTTTTTCGTAGGTATTAATACATTTTTACTGTCACGCCCCACTTGTCCTCATCATCATCAGGTGCGCCTCCACATCGAAGGTTGGCTGCAATGAATCTCCAGCATCCTCTGTCTTTCGCCTTGGTGTTGCACACTGCCAGACTGTAACCTGTCCATTTCTTAAAGTTTCTTCCCACTTATCTCTCGGTCTTCCTCTTGCTCTTCTCCCCTCAACTTTCCTCTCTAGTAAATGTTTTATCATGGTGTCATGTCTTTTTATGTGCCCAAAATACTTTACTTGTCTGAATTTTATTTCTCTTAATAATTGTTTCTTCATGCCTAGTTTTCCTAAAACTTGTTTATTTGTCTGTTTTTCTGTCCATGAAACTCTGCCTATTCTTCTATATATCCACATCTCAAATGCATCAATTCTGTCTTCTAACTGCTTGTTCATTGTCCATGTTTCTGAGCCATACATTAATATAGGATATATATAGCATTTGATCATTCTCATTTTTAGTCTGTTTGTGATTTGTTTTGGATGTCAGTAACTTTCTCATACTATTGAAATTATCCTTGGCCATTCCTATTCTCTTTTAATTTCTGTTATACATATGCCATCATCTGTTATCATCTGACCGAGATATGAGAAGCCACTTGTCCTACATCGCCCTAAAAAGCGGTACTTACAGACAGTAGCTACAGGTTTTTACTGTTTATTTATTTACCAAATTCATTGGTTCTGGTACTTCTGGATTCTTAAAAGCTTTTATTCACTTGGTAATAATTGTGGTAATCAATGTTGTACTGGTACTCTGAAAAGATTGCTATGAACAGTGGTCTGAGAAATGGTAAAAAAGAACTGAACTTCACTGATATAATACATGTCATGATAAAAGCAGAAATTGATACAAAGTCCATGAACGCTATATTGACTGTCTCTGCACTTCTTCTTTTCTCTAATCCTGTTGTGCCTCACAAGTTCAGGATAAGAAATTTCTAGAATGACCTTTTATACATAACATTAACGGGGGACTGCATAGAGTAGTTGATAGTAGCTCGGCCTGCTAGCTGTGAGACGCCTCATAGCTCGGTTCGAACCTACTGTCCGGCATTTGTTCGAGTCCCCTGGTCTTACTCAGGACGATAACATGAGTACCTCTGAAGTCGGAGAAAATCTGCCTGTATGGCGAGGGAATACTAATTACGAGTACATTGAGCACACGGCTGCCAGTGTAAAGTAATTTACAATGTGCACGCTGCTGCCATTGTAAGAAATTGAAAACAAACGGATTTTCACGCAAAAATCAGTTTCAGAGATGAAACTTCGTCTGAGTTGAAAGCGACGAAAAATAAATAAAAATATAACATTAACAAATAGTCCTCTAGTAAAACTCTATTTATATAGGCCTAGATTTAAAATCGTATGTCGTGTCCTCATCAAACATGTGGTCACCGATCATTATAAATTGCAAGACGTCCTCTACTAGCTAACTCACAGCCAGGCTCTAGTTCTAGTGCTAGAGCCTGGCTGTGATTCAACACAATGAAAAAAGGTGTTTTTTTCTGGCAAGATTGCCTGTGATCTCTCATAACCGCGACACCCAGGTGTTCAGACCAGTATATCAGCTTAGCATTGCAATCATCGATAGACGTTTATCGTTTGGGGCCTACCGATACATAGACGGAGAGTCTGACACAATAATTGTCACAGTAAATTGTTTCTCAGAGTGCAATTGAAGGACAACAGTAATGGCCTTAGTCTTCACCGTCATACTGACTGGAGGCAGTTATCCTGTATACTTCATTCAACTCGACAATAATCTTACAGCGAGTATGCGCTGGCCTATAATACTCCCTCCTTATCTCGCCGCAATTTCATGTGCTATCTACTATTAGTTGTTTAATTTCGGGTTGTACTTTCTCAATATTTCAATCTAGATTCATATCCGAAAGTAATACAGAATGACTAATGTTTAACACTCAGATTAATTTGTTTATTGTATTGTGTTACTGATTATACCTCTCTTCTGTTGTTTTGGTTATTCGTGTATAAAAGCAATGAAAATCACGAATTAATGGTAGTTAGTAATAGAGCAGTATATTGCATGCGATAATGACAAGAGCCACCCACAGACGTATGTTGTTGATTCTCGTTTGTGGATGCGAGGTGATAGTCGAGTCTAATCCTGCAACGCAGCACAACCGGGACATGGATATGTACTATGGACATCGTTGGTGTTGTTTTCCGTATATTTGAAGGGTAATTAGTAATACTGTCATCAGTAGCAAAGGGGGATAATTCATTGCAAATCTTTACAACGCAATAACAGGTATAATTTGTTTTATATACAAAAGTTTAAAGTAATTCATATTAAATAAATAATAGTGAAGTATGCCATTACTTATTTATATAATATCTTTGTATACTTTATTTATTTTGAAACCATTGTATATATTTTTTTCATAAAAATGCAAATTTAAAGACTACAAGATTCTGTATTAACATTTCTGCAGTGTCATATAGCTGACCGTGTATAGTATACTTCCGAAGTGGCGGTAACGCTTGCATATAGGGGCTACAAACAGGTATCTATTACTTACTGTGCCCCTGGGAAGGTCTGAGTCGAAGGTCAATATCATCGCCAAGCAGGCGACCCTGGTAACTACCGGGGATGGTTCACCAGAAACAAAGGTGTGGACATGGTACGCATTATTGAAGTATGTGAAGCTCTTCCTGATGTCAGGGAGCTGATGCTATGTGCCTTGTCTGACTTGAAACGAACCATGACCAGCATTCTAAGTTCAATGTGCAAGGTGGTAAAATTAGTGATACCATAACTCAATTCAGACTACTCTACCAGCACTTCTATTTTTTTTAAAAAAGTATTTGAGTACATCATACACAGTGTCGGCTCGTGCTCATTTTTGTTGGGGGACCAGACACAAATTTTCGGAAAAACCATGGTTTTATGTTAGGTTATTTTTTAATTTATAAAATAATAAATACAATTATTTTTGTGGGCCGGCCCCACTGGCCCCTAATGACGAGCCGCCACTGATCATTCATATAAGGAGCATCGAAGTGACATTCTTCACGCATTGAGAGAGTCTTTCCGAACACAGTAGTTTCAGGGCTGTGAATCCCACTCGCTGACCAGATTGAAAGAGATGGGTATCAATATTGGTGCAGCCCGAAAAGAACGACATACTAAATATGCAAAGAGATTGATTAATCAACATCGAACTGGTGTGTTGGGTTGCTGGACGCTGCTGGATTTGCTGAGGCGGAGATCGGAGCACCTATGGACATGTCCGGAGTGCTATGATGATAGTCCCATATAACTGATAAGGAGCATTGGCGCTCATAAATAACATCATGTCACGGAAGATGAAATATTTTGGACACGTTAAACGTCACTGTGGTTAGGGGAGAACGGTAATGGAAGGCATGGTTCCTGGAGTACGAGACAGTGGATGACCAAGGCGATGGTGGCAGCAGGACATAAAAAAAAACATTGAACATGACGCAGGAAGAGGTGAAGGAACTTGCAAGAGACCGTTTTTCAGTCAGACTGATGAAAGCCTTGTTTCGCAAGGGACATGCTACTACTTGAGAATATTATAACACATATTAATTGTTCTTACTTGTTCTTGCAGTTATTGCTCACTTAAATATACGATTTTAAAAATATTTTACTGGGAATTAAAGACTAGTTAAGGCGTGGCACGGATCCATCAATCTAGTAATTATTTATATAGTTATATAATATTAGGGATTGTTAGCCATATAACACACAAGAAATAGTAATAAGTTGGTAATAACTAATAGATGAGAACACGGAGTTTTTTGCAAGAACCCCAGAGGAAGCAACGGAAGTAACGAATATGATCAACAAATAAACAGAAGCTCTTAATACATGTACACTGTTTATTTGTTGATAATAACTAAGTAGTAATAATAAAGTGTTATTGGTTCAACCAATGGGCATTCAATGGTTGTTATTGAAATGTTAGTGCTACTGGTTTCACAATAATTAAGGGAAGACCTAGGAACACCTGGAGACGGGAGTTAGAGATGGAATGCAAAAAAGGGGAGAGATCTAGAAAGGATTGCCTTGGATAGGCGGGCTTGGCGGGTCTTGATTGTGGACATATGCTTCCCTAGGGGCGAAGGGTGAAGAAGAATGAGACTATAATAGAGTTGTAAAGATAAATATGAAAATAAGGGGAAGACTGCAGTAAAACTTGGTAAATAACGAAACACGTACAAACAAAGTACTATAGTTTTACAAAATACAGAAACAGTGACGATAAACAGCAACGTTTCGACCAAAAGGCATTTATCAAGCAAACGACACAACAGCAGTCTCCTTGATAAAGGCCTTTTGATCGAAACGTTGCTGTTTATCGTCACTGTTTCTGTATTTTGTAAAACTATAGTACTTTGTACGTGTTTCGCTAAAGATAAATATGAGCTCTCCTCAAACTGAAATGAATTTAAGTTAGCCTCGTTTCCGATTAGTTTACATGGAGGCAAGGCAACGACGCCGAACTAGCGGTTTTACAGCAGCGTCTGCCATAGACTTTGAGGAAAATGAGTGGAGATACAGTGGATACAGTTTCTGACTTCTATGATTTGAGGCTTAAATCAGAAAGTCATGGAGACGTGGCTAGTGAAGTTAGTTCCTATAGTCGTCGAAGCAGTCTGTTTAGCCATCTTGGTAGAGGCAAATCTGGACCTTACTTGGAAGGCAACTTGAGATTAATAGATGTCATGTAAGTATCTATTTGATATACTATTTGTATATTGCAAAGTTAATACAAAACTGATTAACGAAATGATGATATTGATTATCATCATCAGTATGCAAGTGAATTCCATAATATGGTGTGACCATGTACTGAGATAATCTGATCAGTTAAATACCATTTTAAGTGTCTGGAACAAGAAAGAGGAACAACATTAAAATATAATAATAATAGATTATCCACAGAAATGACACACAAGAGTTTTGTACAAAGCATGCACTGCATATCTCTAAAAACAATCCTGGAGATCTCTGGAAAAAAATACACTTGTGAGCAGAACGGTACGGCACAGATTCAAACCCACAACTTTGGAAATGCAAGACAATGGTTTAGCTGCATAAGACCCCAATTTATTTGATGTTGTGCGTTAACTCTCTATTCTGTAATATAAAACAGAGTTCAGCATAATAACTTTTAAACATAAATTAGAAATAAAACATTTAGAACTACATAAATCGAATAAGTTTGCTTCCGTCAATAATAAAGGTGAATTGGAAAAAAGTTGAGGCAAGTTGAAATGTTAGCGCAACTGGTTTCACAGTAAAAAAAAATATCTGAATGTCAGCATTTCCAGGAATAGCAGGTGTTTTGCTGGTTGTTATAGGCACGTGATGGTAGTAGATCTGGTTTCATTCTCATTAGGTGATCGAACCATTTTATTTGTTGTCTTCCAATAATGAATGCATATTGTGATTCCAACTACATTTCTAATGTTCTCATTCTATCCTGTCTTGCAACAATGATGACTTTTTCAACTCCTGTGGATCAAACGCCACACTACATGACTTTGAGTTGGATGCCCTTTTACCAGGAGCCACACTAAAGGGCATATTTTATTCTAAAAACAAATGGTTTATAAAATCTTGCTTTTACAATGGTCCACTATTAGTGTACAAATGGTTGCCTAATGGTCCCCGAAATAAACACGGATATAACACAACATGGGTGACTCATCTGGCCCTAGATTACAAATTAAAGCTCAACCCTACGCTCAACAGCACGAATGGACAACCAATTCTATCATCCACCTGGGGACAGACAATATACAGACAATAGACTAAGAGTTAAACAGTTCATTTCACATGTGATTTTTCTCTCTTAGGATTTAGTTAGGGACCATGTTTGACATTGATAACAGAGAGCCTTTTACCACTACATGCATTTCCACCAGGTTGCATCTGTTGAGTAGTTTTTGAAGGCAAATTTTATTTTACCAAAATATTATAAGAATATTTCTCAGACAGGCTGTATGAAATGCTGTGTATATGCCGTGTTTTGCTATGGATGAATTTGAAGTTTGAGGCGAAAGAAATTACAAGGTTACTTTAACATGTTTGCAAATATACAGTAATAAATGAATATCAAATTGATCACAATGTTTGCTCAACATGAAATTAAAACGAAAGTTATTGCTGACAATATTATGGGAAGTTTACGCTCTATTTTCAGTGACTGCAAATCAAGGGACAGGTGACATTTTTATTCATTGTCTATTTTGTTGTGTGCTTGGCAACCAATGTTTACGTAATTATGAATTATAATTTCCGCCTGTTGTCAATATTAATTATTTTGTTAAGGAGGTTAGAATTATGCAGTGTACAAATAGAACTGGATGCTTGAGGGGCAGAAAGAGGAGTGTGTTTAACCAGTGAGTGATAGAAATCATTATGCATACCCTTTGACATCTGTCGGGAGAGACTGGGCACCTATGGGTCTACCTGGAGTGCTATGATGTCAGTTCTTTAATAAATAACCAATAACTACTTATTTTAATGAGAGTTTATGTTTATTTACCCCATTTTTACACTGAAGTCAAATATTTACTCTTGAATAGAGATCATGATAAGACTCAAGATGGCTGCGTGTGTTTGGTTTAATGCAATTTGGAAAAGCAAAATCAGCATGAAAATAAAATTAAACTTGTACAGATTATTGGTATTATTTATTCTTTTGTACGAATGGACAAGTTGGACACTCACAGCAGACAAGGAAAGAAGGATTCAGGCATTTGAACAGAAGTGCGGAACGGACACCAGAGCATATCCTGCCAGACTGTCCTCTCTTGGGTGAGCTGAGAAGCAACATGTGGCCACACCCAGTCGACCTGAAAACTAAGCTATGTAGATACCTGACAGACCTGAAGCTGACCGCCCAGTTTGTGGTCCACAGTAAATTAAGCGCATGACCAGAGATCGCTGAAGAAGAGGAACAGATGGCTCACTTTCAAAGATTTTTTAAACAGAGGACAGCTATGGATGGAAGGAAAAGAGGAAGAAAGAGAAAATCCTGGATTGACAACATAAAGAGCTTGTTTGGGCATGACTTCTCCACTTATTAAAAACTTTGAAGACAGATGATAGACTTTTTGTGCTGATGCCTCAACCGTGACACCCACTATGACATTAACAAAGAAAAAGGGGCACAAATAATGAAGATTGTGGTGCATTTGGAACAACAACATTGAGCATGACTATGTAGATCACCGCTGCCTTCAGGGTTCTCTTGTGGGTGGCTGAACAACAGGCCATTGATACGATTATCATATTATACTCTACGAATATGCTTCAAAGGAATGAACCTGGAAGGTTGTACACGGAATGGGTGGACAGCATTCAGAAATCACATGTCAAGACACTGACTTGGCTGTACACACCTGGACATGCTAGAGTGCGGGGCAATGAACATGCTGACTTTCTTGCAAATAATGATCCGCATCAAGTTGGCAAAAATATGGAAAAAGATAATGTCATCAATGCAGTCCACACTCATTTTTGTGACATGGGCTTGTCTCAGACACTGGAAGGATTGCGAGAATTAGAAGTTAAGTGTAGACATGCCAGACAGTGTCATCTTCATGTTAGAGAGAGAAGATACACTAAGCAGCTTCTCATAAGTATGGGGAGAAGGTGGACTTTGGGATGGCTGCTGCAGCGAAGAATGGAGCATGAATGGGAATTCCCATTATGCCATAATGTCGATCGCATAATATAACATAACTAGCAGGATAAAATTATAATATATATATTTAGGAGCATTGAATAGACCATATTTTCTCACCAAACATGTTATAACAAGCAACTAAATAGGGTTATGCTTGATGTTTGAAACCTAATAATTGAAAACAGTTTCTACCTGCAAATATCACTACTGCAAGAATACATTTAGTGTGGTGAAGCAAGTGTTCACCAAGATACCAGCTGTAATAATGGCTTCTTGCTAATTTGCAAGTAGAAGAGATGTAAAGAAGAGATGAGGATAAATATATCATGTTTTTTACTGATATTTTGTTCATTGTTGGTTCCATTTTGTTAGTTTTCTGTGTGCACATTTGTTCACGTTTATGTTTGCTGAAGCACAAAAATGAGTTGTTATTGTGAATTTTTAAACCTGTGTATTATTTTTAGCTTTTTAGAAGGATTACATTTTGTTGAAATTTTCTGTATTTTTTCTAACATGTTTAAATATTGTTGTGATTCATTTACATTTTCTAAACATATTTTTGAATGCACATCACATTTCACTTTAATTTTGTGACATTGTTTCTAAATTGTTTTCCTACATAGTATATCAAATATAAAAAGTAAAGTAAGTAAAGGAACCCTTTGATACCTCGTGGTATATAGGGCAATACAGTGTTAGGCCTGAATTTTTCATTGACCGTCGGCACACGATGGGTGATGTGGTCAGCATCACGCCAGCCGCCTTTACTTTCCCAGAGAATGTCTGGTACCCAGTTGAGGCTAGGTCGACCTGAGAGCCATCGCGGTCGGGAAAAATTCCACGCGCATTGCGGGAGTTGAACCCAAACCACCAGCCTTGAGAAGCGAGTTCACTAACAACTACGCTACTGCGGCTCTCATATCAAACATATTCATAGCAAAATTGTAACTGAACAGAATTTCTGCTAATTTGTTTTACTGTAAGTAGATAATTTGTTTTATTAGCATGAGTCAGCACTTACAACCTACCTATTATCAATCAGATCTGATACCATGCTACAGTATTGTACTATACTGTGGTATCTTAAATTGGGGTTTTGTAAAATCTTACAGTTATGTGGTCTGTACAAATTTGTCTGTTATGAATAATATGCATATACATTGACAAAATTTGGATGTGTCTGTCCTATATGCCGATGTAGCTTATCAGAGGTGCAGCATACATTCTTGGCACCAACCACACAGATCACAAAGAGGGATTCATTTGGTTGATCAGAACAAAACAAGAATTTGTTTTAAAGTAGAATATGTGAAAGATGGGGCTGTAAATAAATTAATTAAAACATCTGTAAGATTTAAAATTAAGGTTAATGTTGAATTTTATAATTACAAACTTCTTCTCCATGCTCCATCTTGACCACATGTTAACCACTCTTGTGTGATTTGTATGTGATCTAAGCCTAAGAACAATTGTACGTTGTGCCAGTTATGCACCTGCAAGTAGTCCAGCACATTTAATTTCTGCAATGCATTTTATTTACTTGGGTAGCTTTCATCAGTCGCCTCCTACGAAATGCCTTGTAGGTCGCAGTGGTAATATTCTTTGCTTTTCTTGTGGGCCCCGGCACCACACAGGCATAATTACAAACTGATGAATTAATCAAAAATAGATTAATAACAAATAAAAAGTAAAACATCTTAAATTTGCTTTGAGAACAATGGAACAGTTTTTAATAACCTCATTTAATTTACTGACAGAGAACTTTCATCCGATGTCATGTGTTGTCGCTTTAACAGTGATGGGACACACCTGGCAGTGGGATTGTGTGATGGCACTGTTAAGGTATTTGTGTCTGTGGTTGAAACTTAACAGCATAAGCAGTTTTTGTTTTGTTATTGCTTAGATATTTGTCGACCAATACAAAGATCAACTTTCATGGATGCACTTATAGTAGTGAGTGATTAATTGATTGATTTATAGTGATTAATTGATTGATTTTAGAACCATCATCAATGCACTTAGACTGGTAACCATGTGCGCTTTGATCCATTTTAAAAATAGTAAAATCTTGATGAAAGTACACAAACTGAGTGGTTCCAGTGGAGGTCCTCAGTATAAATTTGAGGTTATTAAAAATTTGTGTGATTTATATTTTCTGAAATATTAAATACACATGTGTGTTGCCGGATCCGCCAGGAAACAAAGAATATTAACACTGCGACCTACAAGGCATATTGTAGGAGGCAACTGAGGTAGGAACCCAGGGAAGCTACCCTAGCAGAAATCGGATGGGCTGGCCTATTTGTAGGCGTATAACTGGCACAACTTACAATTGTTCTTAGGCTCAGATCACATAAAAATCACAAAGAGTGGCTGAACAAGTGGTCAATATGGAGCATTCGAAGAAGAAATATTAAATACATTCTTCATGGGCAGCAGTTTTCCAGCAAACTCTTATCAATTTTTCAACTGTCAAGTGGCCAGTTACATGCTCAACTTGACCATAAGACTTGAGTTATATAGTCCTCCTTTGATAGGACTAGGATCTCGATCTAACTACATTGAGATCAAGGATCTCTGGAAAATAACCTGATTGTTCCACTTTAAAATGAATTTTGAATTGGGAAGTGAGCAATCATACTGCATACTTGCATATGCAGTTCTGTGTGTACAGCTCTATTCAGCAACAGCTCCACATAGTAGCAACCACACACTGTGTGTACAGTTCCACGCAGCTACAACTTCGCTTACTATTGACCATACCTTGTGTGCACATTTTGGCTCAGCAGCAGCCATACTCTGTCTGCTATCTAAAAAACACCATAAAAATATGTACTTATTTTGCTTGGATCCATTTGTTTAATAACGGTTTAAAATATCCTAATTTTAATTCATGTCATCATCATCATCAGGTGCCGGCAAGCGTAGGCAATCATGGATCTCTACAAATCTCTGTCTTTGGTGTTTGCTATCATCTCAGATGTTGACGCTCTTCCGTGCCATGACGTCAGACTATCCAAAATTTTCCCTATCTGTCTTCTCCTGTCTCATCTTCCCTTGATTTCACCAGTTGTTACAATGTAATTTATGTACATAATCAATACTAATGTTTACAAATAATTAATAGTGGACCTGTTTTTGCTCCTCATGCTGCATGGGCTTCTCAAATTTATTCTCAACAGATCTACAACCCATTTACTTGTCAGCAGTTATATGCACTGACAGATGAAGACACAAATAGAAGCAGGCTTCCAGTCACACAGATAAGATTCCGTCCTTACTTGCAAGGAGAAAAGACAGAGTACAGCCATATCATTATAGCTTCCTGTAAATATGTGATTTGTTAAACTTTTTAAAGTGTTTTCTTGTTGTTTCATTTTGTTATTTACCAATATTTGGTAATTATGTTAATGTTGTGAATTTAATAACTGTTTACTGCTTCGTGCTGCAAGGTCGGGACCGAAACGAGTGCGATTTCTGTTCATGCATGCATTTTCTCCAGAGATCATAGGATTGTTGCCAAAGCTATAGAGTGTCCTTTCTTGCAATACTCTCAGCAGGTGGTGGGCCATTTATGTGGAGAGGAATCAAGCCCTTTAGGAAAATCCAGTGCAGTGAAGTCAATCCTTAATCTTTAGATCCTTCTCTTTGTCTTTCATCTTATGTCCATCTTCATCTTAGTTGCCACTGGGTATATGCATGATCTTAGTATTATGATTTTTCTTTTAGAGAACATCATAAATACAAAAATAAGATTGTTACATATCTCATCGAGTAGTACCAGGAAGTTAGAGTGCAAAATATATGGTCATCACCATTACTATTCAGTATTAGCTATATGTCTGGGAGGGATTAGCATAAAGCATAAGCGTTCACCTATCGACTCGGACACAATAGGGTTGTGGGTTCAATTGCACATTCAACATTCCACACAGGACAAAAGAAATTGGTCCACCTACCTCCCACACAATAGGACCTAGAAACGTGAAGTGACTTCATACCCTAATGTCTGAAAAGTCTACGGAAAATTCGAGATTAGCTATATGTAAATGACGACAGACTGAGAATGAGAACTGCCTTCTTTTTGAATATTCAATTTGACTCCTGAAAGTGTACACAGAAGAAGAAATAAACTGACCAATAAATTTATCCATGTAATTTTATTTTAGACATTTCTCTTAAAACACAGTTTAGTATAGTCGTAATATCATCATCACTGCACATCGAACCAATTAGCACAGAAGTGTTCAGATCTCCTGCTCAGTATGTCTCTCAGCATTTGGCAACTCGCATCACCAGTTCTATGTTGGTTTACTATTCTTCTTTGGCTTCCAGTATATTGCTCTTGTCTAGCTACACCGCATTTGTTTTGGTATTCTTGCATTCTGGTTAGGGTTGCAGGTTTACCCCCATTCCTTGAATGGTTTAAACGTCTTCTCTTACTTAGTGAATTCTTAGAGCATAGTCAACAAAAGTTTTAAATAATTTTATATCTTAATAAAATGTATTACCTGTCAGTTAGTGTATTGTACATTAGTTTGTACAGAATAATATGAATCTTGCAAAAAAGTGTTTCATGACATCCATTAGTCTTGTGCCGGCTGTTCTTTTTGTTTTTTGTGTTCTATTAGATATTCTTCTGGAGCACAGGACAGTGGTTTTTTTTTCTTTTAGTTCTGTATTTTAAAATCTTGCATGTGTTTCCTATTCTGTTTCTTCCCTTGTAAAGTTTGCTCCATGTTTCCTTTAATAATGCAGATACTTATTACTATAAAACATCTGTACTGTGTAACCAGTGCAAGGTATAATTTAGGTAATACCGTCCATCTCACTATGGAATACCAGAAAATGAAACAGCAGACTAACTGGCAAAGCAATAATTAATGGTTTTGTATCTCATACTTTCAAATATATCAAGCCTGTGTAATTAGCTCTTTACTATATGGCTCAGAAACATGGACGGCCTACTCGAGACTTAACTCTTTCCACGCCCATTTATTTCCTCAATTTTTAAGCAATTAATTCAAGGAAGTAAAACCAAAAAATTTTAAAAAAAATTACAATCCCAACTACTTGTCAATAAATAAACATATATATATTATTATATACTAAATTGAAGAAAACTGGACAACCCAATAGAATAACAAGGTTAAAAAGTAGTAGAAGTAAAATAGTAGAATTAAAACTAGAAAGACTTCTTATACTGGAAGCAACTCTATGGCGCAGTGTGCGGCTTAAAGCGTGGAAAGAGTTAACATCTTTCACCTTTCATGTCTCTGCAAGATTATGAACATCAGGTGGTAGGACAAGATAACAACTCTGATGTACTGCAACATGAAAACCTGCCTTCCATCATGGGCATGCTCAGCAGAAGAAGACTAAGATGGCTAGGCGGGGAGAAGAATGGACAATAGCCGCATACCACAACAAGTGTTGTCCTTTGAACTTTCGGAAAGGGAAGAGGCACCAAGGCAGACCACTGCTCAGATATAAGGATACTTTACAGTTTGTTTAATTATCAGTTCATTGTACATTTTTCCTCTTAGATGCTTCTGGCCATGTTAAGTTTTGGCATTACACCTCTGGCAAGTGCTTACATACCATCGCAGAAGAGCGGCAAACTTTGGCCCTTGCTGTCAATCCTGAGGGAACCCATATTCTAACTGCTGGGTCTGACCCACAGATAAACTTGTATGATATTGAGAGAAAGTCAAAAATTAACACAATGGAGCCCAGGTTAGTGTTTAGCTTCCTTGGTTATCTAAATGTTTCTATTACTACCATGCACATTTGTCTGTAACAGGTGCACAACAGTGCTTTCTTGAGGGCACCTTGTCTGAGGTCACACCATGTATCATTAAAGTATTACTTATTGACAGTAATGGATTTTGTATCTGTCTCCTTGATACTTCTTCTGAAATCAACGTCTGCTATGCGACTACTCTGGTATGTGTCATAAACAGTACTCTTGAGGTCTTCACCGATTCCCCACAGTTTGCTCGAAGGGTTGTTCTTGTTAGCCAGATTTCTATTCTCAGACTGCTCAAGATGGATCAGTCTTGCAAGATGTGCTCTGGGGACTGCTTTGGTGCTCCACATGTGCAGGCAGTGAGTCTTTGAGACCCATTCTATGGAGGTGTGCCCTGAGAATGCAGTGTCCTGTTCTAAGTCTGAAAACTGTTTTCTACACTTTTCTGTTTATTGTATTTTTGTGGTCATGCTCTGGGTTGTATCCTCTGTTTGTTTTTCTCCATATCATTTTTCTGGACTGTTTCAGGAGTCTTTGCTTCTGTAAAGCTTTGCAGTGAATGGGGTTGTGTAAGGCTCCCTCTAGCCCTTGCAAATTTGTCAGCTTTTTCATTTCCTGGGATGTCACAGTGTGCTGGTATCCACTGTAGAACTAATTATGATTTCTTGAACAGCAAGCAGATTTTATGCCTTATGTTCTGGATGAGTTTGTCTGGTCTGGGACATAAAATGGCCTGAAGAACGGATCTGGAATTGCTAAAGACTACAATATTTTTTTCTGACACCTGCTGATTTTTTATTATCTCATTGATACAGAGATACTAACCATTATCTGACCTTTAAGACAAAGAATCTCTCTGACATTATCCAACTCATGGCACCTGAAGTGAAGGTAATCAACAGTTTCATAATGAAGTGTATACAGCCTTCCTCAGGATACAATGAAATGTATACATCCTTCCTCAGAGTACAATGAAGTGTACACAGTCTTCCTCAGGGTACAATGAAGTGTACACAGTCTTCCTCAGAGTACAATGAAGTGTACACAGTCTTTCTCAGGTACAAAAATGTATACAGTCTTCCTTAGGGTACAATGAAGTGTATACAGCCTTCCTCGGGGTACAATGAAGTGTATACAGCCTTCCTCGGGGTACAATGAAGTGTATACAGCCTTCCTCGGGGTACAATGAAACAAGCAAAGTATATTTAAGTCTACATAAGTAAATAGTTTTAGACTGAACGAAAATGGTTGGCATAGCAGAAATTGAAATAAATATGAACACACCTGTTTGATTGATAATTGGTGACTATTGTTCACTAAAAGTGCCCGTGTGTTGCTGGGGCCCACAATGGAAGCAAAAAATAGTAACACTGCGACCTACAAGACATGTCATAAGAGGAGACTAAGGTAGGGCCTGCCCTGTCTGCCAGGGCTCATAAAGGGAAGAAAGAATATGCAGCAATGTGTACCTGCCAAGCATGTCGTAAGAGGCGTCTAAGGGGGTTGAGTGGGGCTGGCTACCACACCCTGTAGTAAAGAAGCCACAAAAACTTCAACAACATGGATAGTACAACCAAAAAAAAACCTAACTCAACATCCAAACCAGGGAAGGTCCCCAACAGGAATACAAATGAAGTATCACCGGAAAGTGAAAGGGTCCGGTGATTCTGATTAACCTTCTTTCCTTTTGAAAAACTGCCAGAATTGGTTCCTGATATTAAAAGGATAGGCAAAATGTGGAATGAATTGGAAGGGATGACAAGAGAGGAGAGAGGCTGGAAGAAGTTTGTTGAAGACCTGTGCTCTGTTGGAAGTTTAAAGGTGAAGTGCACAGAATAAAGCCTGCTCAGACTGCACAGTGTGCATGTCAGAAACACAGACTTCAGAGCACATCCTGCAGTCATGTCCATCATACATACACCAACGATACGAAACATGGCCTCGGGAGCGAAGCTTACAGAGCAAGATATGGGAACTCTCGAGGAACTCCAACTAACATGCAGCTTCATAGAGGCAACCCATCTCATAGTTTAGACGATCATACGAAACTGAACGCAAAGAAGAAGAAAGGGGAAGAAGAAGCGTGACTTAATTTAAACATGTTTTGAGAATGTGACAGGGGGACTGCCTAGAGTAGTTGATAGTAGCTCGGCCTGCTAGCTGTGAGACGCCTCATAGCTCGGGTTCGAACCTACTGTCCGGCATTTGTTCGAGTCCTGGTCTTACTCAGGCGATAACGTGAGTACCTCTGAAGTCGAGAAAATCTGCCTGTATGGCGAGGAATACTAATTACGAGTACATTGAGCACACGGCTGCCAGTGTAAAGTAATTTACAATGTGCACGCTGCTGCCATTGTAAGAAATTGATTGGAAAAACGGATTTTCACGCAAAAATCAGTTTCAGAGATGAAACTCGTCTGAGTTGAAAGCGGACGAAAGAAAAAAAGAAAAAAAAAAAAAAAAAAAAGAATGTGACAAAGATATCATTCACTACTAAGAGGCTGCAACTTGTAAAATTTGAAAACCACTGGTTTTGTAAACATTGAATATTGTTTCAGTGATGCCCATGATATAATGGATGGTCACAGGTTTCGAGTGTTTGCCTTGCAGTACAATCCAAATCATCCACATGTCTTCATCTCAGGAGGTTGGGATGACACTGTCCAGGTAATGTGCTGTTATATAATCTGATTGTTCAGGTGTATCATGTCATTTCATAATGAGAATTAGTGGAAATATGTGAAATGAGGCATGGAAAATAATCTCCTCCTTCTTCTTCTTTGCATTCGTTCTTTACGACCAATTTTAATCACTCTTTGCGATATGTTTGATCTTTGCCAAGAACGTGTATACGTTGCACATTGGTTTGGTAGGCCCTAACGCATAGACATCTACACGTTTAGGACACATGCATCTGATTTCAGCCAAACCTCCTTAATCGCCTCTTACGACATGCGTGGCAGGTAACAGTGGTTCCATTCTTTACACCCCAAATGTGGGCCCCGGTAACCACTCGGCGAAGGAAAATAGTAATACCTTGATAGTTATTGTTTATTGGTTACTAAACTGACGTAATTTCATTCCGGGCAGACACATAGGTGCCCATTCTCCCCCAACAGATATTGAAGAGTATGCATATTGATGGTTCCTGTGGCTTGATGATTAAACACACTCCTCACTCTGCCCATCAGGCATCCATTTCTACTTGTACAACAGGTAACTCCAAACTGCTTAAATCGCTAGATCGATTCAACATCTATTTTAGTGTCTTCATCCAACAGGAAGTCGTGAAGAGACGAAGAACATCCCCTTATCCACCTTCAACTCCCCAACAATCGATGCTACTGATGCAAGTCTTTCCGCTCTCTTTTACCGCAGACACCTGCATGCCCAGGACAGTATATCCACGTAATTCTCTGAAAGTTAGAAACTTCTATAGACGACATCCACTCTTACCGAGACCTACCCTTTATTATCTTGTGAAGCATCGAATGAAAGTCAGATAATACCTTGATAACTTGCAGCTGTTCACCTTGTGAGGTGAAAATCTGTACATCAAACCAAAACAAAATGCACAAAAAACATACATTTTATTCAAATTTATCATTTTTGTTTACACAATATATAAGAACAAGAGTTTATATGCAATGATTAAAAATGTACACAGTATTTTATAATTAATTGTTACTTAGACAATTTAAAAAAACATTACATATGCTTGAATTTGTTTCAAATGTTTCAATTTTGTATTGTTATTCTGTTCAACAGTATTGGGATGACAGAAAAGCTCACTCCATCAAGTAAGTAGGGATGAATAAAGTATGTTTGTCATAACAGCTGGAAAACTGGTTAGAATCTCTGTCTCAGCACTCAGGTCACCCCCATAGGTGCTCAGTACCTTTTAGCTACCTTTAGCAGAGCATTTATACAGTTGATTGATTGGACCATCATCATTGCACTTTGGTGAATAACCATGTTTGCTTCTATCTCTTTCTTACATAGTGAGATCTCAGTGACAGTGCACAAACTCCATAAAACCGGCTAGTGTCCCTAAAGTAATTTTGAAGATGGCGTAAATCTTTGTAAGAATTTTGTTTAGTGGCTTTGGAGCCTATTTTTATTGATTTTTAACTGTCAGGATTTTTTACATGTTCAATTGAACACAGGACCTACTTTTATCATCTATCTATGTATGAAAGGAATAGTAACTCTTCTTCTTTGAGTTTCTTCTTTGCGACCAATTTATCATTCTTATTGTGATATATAACTGATCTTTGACAAGAGTGACTACGTTACACCCGGTTTTAGGCCCTTACTTGTGTATGGTACCATATACTTGTAGGGCAAGGCTTCCAGTTTTATCTTATGGGAAATGTTTTGAGTCTGTCTCGTTGACAGTCAGTCCCCCACATTTTCCATTCCTTCTTGTATTCATTGCTTTTATATGATAATTTGTCGCCGTATATTTAGGCTTTATGATCTTCACCTAAGAGTAAAAAGTAAAGGAACCCTTTCATACCTCGTGGTATATAGGGCAATACAGTGTTTGACCTGTATTTTTCATTGACCGTCGACACACGATGGGTGATGTGGTCAGCATCACGCAGGCCGCCTTTACTTTCCCAGAGAATGTCTGGTACCCAGTTGAGGCTAGGTCGACCTGAGAGCCATCGCGGTCGGGAAAAATTCCACGCTCATTGCGGGAGTTGAACCCAGACCACCAGCCTTGAGAAGTGAGTTCATTAACAACTACGCTACGCGCTTCTCACCTAAGAGTATGTCTACACTATTCACCCTTTCTGACTATGTGAGGTTGTTCCACAATAGTAACTTAATCTCGTCTGCAATGAGATCATGAAAATATACTGATCATCTCATGTGGGGAATGAACTGAGTACATTTTTAACAAGAGGCGAGCACCTTATCTCCACACCACAAAGATAAACTAACTCTCGTGATGATTTTGAATTTTCCCAAAACTCAGAAAGTTATCTTAGTGACTGGAGAATATCATGTACATGAAATTGAATGTCTTTTGTGAGGAGATCCTTCCTTCCTTCCTTTCGTTTGCTTGAAATATTGTCTATATATTTAACGTCTCTTGTAGCTCACACAGAGGTCCGTGTAGTTTTATGTCGAGTGATGTTACATTAAGCCAGTGAGTTTGCCTCAGTATATCATATTCAGGGCAGTCTTGAAGTATTGTGAGGAGATAATGGAGACTACAAAAGATATCAGAAGTAGACTGGTCATAGCAATTCAGAAAAAGTTAAATAGTATGAAGAAATTATGGCATAAAACAAGCATGATAATAAAAATAAATCTTCTGAGGACATGAATTTTCTCAGTTACAACATATGAATGTGAGTCATAAACCATTATACAAGTGTTAACTGAGTGGATTAACCCTGATATCAAAGAATCAGACTCCCAGGTATGGGCAATTAGCCCTGCTTCCTTGTGGGAACCTAGAGACAGATATACGAAGGCTATGGGAGTCAGAAAATCCGGAATGGAGTCATGTAGGTTGGCAGGCATCATGTGATGCCCTACCCACAGCTCCTGCAACCAAACTGATACCAGATGTCATGCTTGCACTTCTCTGGAATCTATCAGAGAAGGGGTAGTTCACGCTTGGACAACTCAACTTCTTCTTCACCCGTCGCCCTTAGGGAAGCATAGGTCCGCAACCAAGGCCTTCCAAGCCCGCCTATCCAAGGCCATCTTTTCAGATCTCTCCACTCTCTCCCCATTTTCTTTTATTCTGTCTCCAACCCCGTCTCCAGGTGTTCTTGGGTTTTCCCCTACCTCTATTGCCCTGGGGGTTCCATTGGAGAGCCTGTCTTGTGATGCTGTTAAGGGTTTCCTCAGTGTGTGTCCTATCCATCACCACCTTCTGCTCCTTATTTCTTGTTCCACCTTTTCGTTGTCCTGTTCTATTCCAGAATTCCCTATTTGTAGTCCTGTCATACCATCGCATATTAGTATCCTGCGAGGCATCTATTGATGGATGTCTGCAACTTTTGGTGTTCCCTTAAGGGACAACTCAACTACTCCATAAAATTGCTAAGCATGCATAACAGAGATGCATGCATAGGCCAGACATTTGTAATGAAATGCTAACTCATAAAAGTTGTTCAGGGAAGAAACAGTCCTAAAGTATAGACAACTTTCCAAAGACTGAAAAAATACACATATTCTTGTCATACTGAAAAGAAAACAAATGTTCAGATAAACCTAAAAGCTGCCAAGCCCATCTATGTAACATCATTCAAGGCAAATTCACTTAAAGAATGATAAATGCACACCTTAGGCGGTTTCTTGAAAGCTGAAACATCCTTTGCCATGAACAGGCAAGTTTCAGAAACGGAAGTTACATATTTTTTAAATTAACAGTCTTCTTTTTCTCGTTCGTTGTTCAACGTTTACACTATAAGTTCGGTTCTCTAGATGTATGTTGTTGTGTTTGTTAGTTCATCAAGGCTCCCAAACAGCTTTGTGTGGATGTCTCTGTTGGCCAATGTTCTTTCCGCAGTTGATTCATCAAGTGAAAATCTTGCAGGATGTGTTTGGCTGTTTGTCCACATTCGAGAGACCGGGTTCAATCCCGGTACAATCAAGGAGTTTTATTCTATCGATGCTTAAAAACAATCCTAACCTGAACAGTTTCACTGTGACTGCAATAGTCATAATAATAATAATAACAATTTCTCTCTTACCGTTATACGTTACATAGGGCCTGCAAGTAATTTCTCCATACTGCTCTATCCTGGACAACTCGCTCAATCTCCTCCATGGAAATGAGACCGATATTTCTTGCCTCTCTCAGCAAAGTTTGTTTCAGGGTCTTCTTAGGTCGTCCTCTCTTTCTTGAAACCTTTGCATCCCACTTCAATGCCTGCTTTGATATTCGTTGATCATTTCTTCTCAAGGTGTGTCCAACATATCTCCATCTTCTCTTTCTTATAATAGTTGTCACTAGGCACTAGCCATGCTACCATTAAATACCACAGGCTCATATCCCCCTGTTCTACACCGCCGTAATAAGCAGCATTACAGGCAATAACTACAGGTTTTTTTACATTTATTTTTACCAAGAGCCACAAAATAGCCGAACAGAATATCAGTTTGAGAAAATTTCTTCACATAAAAGTCACTGACTGATCTGGATACCAAGACAAATAATAACGTGTTTGTCCCCCTTTTAGTTTGACATTGACATATGTTATTCATTTCTGAGATTAGTATGACTTATAATCAGGAATTATATTATACTCTCTATCTCCAGGAAGTTTATTGGTCCTCACCTCTGTGGCGATGCTCTTGATATTGATTCAGTTCACAATCATATACTAACTGGTTCTTGGCGCAAGACACATGTATTACAGGTATAAGTATAAATGTAAACTGGGTGTTTGTTTGTGTTTGCTCTAGAATAACCACTTGTTAATCGTACTTGTTGTGGGGGTCTCTGTGATTAAGTCCTTGCTATGCGTTCCAAAGGTCATGAGTTCAAATTCTGACCCGTTCTGTTCATGAGTACATTTTTTCCAGAGACCCCTAGGATTATTGTGGGAGCTATGGAGTTCATGCTTTGTGCAATACTCATGACAGATGGGGTGCCATTTCTGCAGAGAGGGTCAGCCATATGGGGTAAATCTCGGTGCAATGAAGTAAATTCTTCAGTCCAGACATTTTTTGGGTGGGATTCCAACCAAATTGCCTGACTACAAAAAGATGTGGTCTGCGATGGGAAGACCATTCTGGGTAAGGAACATGCTTCTAAGTGCTTTAGGACACTGATTCATTGTATCTCTCCAAAGAATTATAACTTTCACTCTGTATTGTTGTATAGGAGTATGGAGATAGCAGCCACTGACAGAACTTACCAAGATTGAACATTTTAGGACAACCAGCCAGTTACCCTGTCAAAGCAGCATTACAATGACTACCCGGCAACACTTGCCAGGATAACTTTCATAGACGCAATTACACAATATCTGTGCTAGGACTCATCTCTAGATGTCATACAGGGAAATTGTTTAGGCCCAAACACTCTAAGATATTGTTTTGCTCAGACCAATTCATGTCAACTGCTAGATTTCAAGAGTTTGATCACCAAGAGACCAAAAATCATCCCCCTTATCCATTCTAAACTCCACGAATGTCGATGCCAGCCTGTCCGCTCTCTCGTTTGGATTCAAACACCTGCTTGCCCCAGACAGTAGATCCATGTGAGCAAGCCTCTTCATGTTTATATGTTAATTCAGACATATTATTTAACATGTTAATCCAGATATAACTCCATATGGTGAAATAAAATGTTAATTCAGAGCAGTCTCAGATAAAAATCATTAAAATTCAATGATTTTGTGTCGGATAAAAATAACTAAAATCCAATGATTTTACTTCTAATTCTCAGATCTGGGATTTTGCAATGGCTGTCAAGATCAAGGATGTTCCTCAAGATGCCATAAACCATAGTCAGGTGTTGTTCATTGTTGTTATTAAACATGCATCTTTGTAATGTCATAACCACCAAGTTCTGTGATCAGGGCAGTGAATATGATTGATTGATAGGACCATCATCATTGCACTTTAGTGAGTAACCATATGTGCTCTGATCTCTTTCTTACACAGGAAGATCTCAGCGACATTGTATAAACCCTGTAGCACCGTGGAGGGTCCCTGATGTAATTTTGAAAATGGTAAAAATATTTGGAGAAATTTTATTTTTTAATTTTTCTAATGGATTTTGACCGGGTAGTGGCTTTCCAGCATGTTCTTCTAGATTTTCAATTATCAAGGGCTCTTTTATGTGCTCAACTTGAACACGAGACCTTGTTTTATCATCCGTCTCCGATAGGACTAGAAACTCAAGTGTTACTATTCTGTCTTCCCTGGTGGGCCCCGGCAACACAAGGATGGCCCAGTTCACTAAATAGAATATTTTCAAACAATAGTTCTCAGAGTATGGACAATGAATCACGAAATATTTCTACGTCCTTGCGATAAGAAGAGCGCCTCTTTTAAAACGATGGTATCTACGGAATCTGTTAGATTCTACTGTTTCTTGTGATACATTTTGGTTGATAGAATACTCGGATTATCCTTTATATTTTTTCAAGTGTATATGTATTCTTTTGAAGGACTTAACAGATTTTAAATATTCTGTAAGTTTTCTTTGACTGTTTCAGTTGTACTGTGCCCAGTGGTTAGGAAGAGACGGCATCATATGTGGTGGAACAAGTCAGAATATGGCCAGAACAATTGATAGAGGAACTCTAAATGTAAGTTTTGGATTACTGTTATTTTCAATTTTCACAGCTGATACCATTGTGATATTTTACTTTGTTAATTGATTCTGTACTTCCTTTTAAAGACCTTATTGCAGAGATGTATCATCCTTTAAAAGATTGAAAATATTTTGTTGCTTTTCCATTACTTTCTTCTCCTATTTGAATTTTATATTAACTGAAAAATACTTAAAAGGTAAGTGTAAATGATAATGAACACATATCCTTGTGGTTTATGCTAGAAACAAAAGTTAAACAGAGTTTATCATTTGTTTTAGGATACTCTGTGACCAAAAAACTATATACTTTTAAATTAATGATTGTAATGCTAGTTTGGGAACAGTTAATAAACAATGTATCCTTTCACAATTTTCGTAATGTTTATTTATTCATAAATGAATAAAATGACCAATATAAAAAAACCAGTCAGATTTATTTATTCAACTTATTGTTCATCAACCTATGGTAAGTTTGATTTTTATTCTTCCATTTTTATTTTTAACACATGCTAATATGTTTTCTGCATAGTTAACTCTGCATTATATTTGCTAACACAGTAAATATTGTGTGAAACTACATCCATTTATTTTCAATTTGATATATAATAAATCATATTGTAAATATTATTTAGAAACAATATTTTAGTTTTGTTAACTACGAGTGCAATTTTTTAAAACTAAAAATAATAATTCTGTCCAGAGGCCAAAACATACTCTTTAGTGATTAAGTTAAATCACAGTTATTTTCACATTTTGAAATTCTTTGGAAGAGTATTTGCTGCTATAAACTTTATCTTAATAGTAAGAAATGATAGCAATCAAATCAACTTTCTTGAATGGTCTTATGGGGATCGAGAGAGAGAGAAAGAGAGAGAGAATGGTCTTATGGGGATCAAGAGAGAGAGAAAGAGAGAGAGAATGGTCTTATGGGGATCGAGAGAGAGAAAGAAGAGAGAATGGTCTTATGGGGATCGAGAGAGAGAGAAGAGAGAGAGAATGGTCTTATGGGGATCGAGAGAGAGAGAAAGAGAGAGAGAATGGTCTTATGGGGATCGAGAGAGAGAGAAAGAGAGAGAGAATGGTCTTATGGGGATCGAGAGAGAGAGAAAGAGAATGGTCTTATGGGGATCGAGAGAGAGAGAAAGAGAATGGTCTTATGGGGATCGAGAGAGAGAGAAAGAGAGAGAGAATGGTCTTATGGGGATCGAGAGAGAGAGAAAGAGAGAATGGTCTTATGGGGATCGAGAGAGAGAGAAAGAGAGAGAGAATGGTCTTATGGGGATCGAGAGAGAGAGAAAGAGAGAATGGTCTTATGGGGATCGAGAGAGAGAGAGAAAGAGAATGGTCTTATGGGGATCAAGAGAGAGAGAAAGAGAGAGAGAATGGTCTTATGGGGATCGAGAGAGAGAGAAAGAGAGAGAGAATGGTCTTATGGGGATCGAGAGAGAGAGAAAGAGAGAGAGAATGGTCTTATGGGGATCGAGAGAGAGAGAAAGAGAGAGAGAATGGTCTTATGGGGATCGAGAGAGAGAGAAAGAGAGAGAGAATGGTCTTATGGGGATCGAGAGAGAGAGAAAGAGAGAGAGAATGGTCTTATGGGGATCGAGAGAGAGAGAAAGAGAGAGAGAATGGTCTTATAAGTCAAACAGCTTTCTGCCAGTGTCAACAGGCGGAACAGACACTGGAGCATGTCCTGCAAGACTGTCCTCTCCTGTGTGACTGAGAAGCAACATGTGGTCACACCCAGTTGACCTAAAAACTAAGCTTTGGGAAGCCTCACTAACCTGAAGTTGACTGCCCAGTTTGTGGCCCACAGTAAACTAAGCGCATGACCAGAGATCGCTGAAGAAGAAAGAATGGTCTTATTGTTGAATGTAGTACCCCATGTTTCTACTAACATAACTGGAGAATGGCGGGGCATTTGGCACTTTAAAAGCCCAAGCTCCTGGAGTCTACTAAGGTTGGACTCAGACTATAGGTGAGGTAACCGTAGTAGCCATACAAAATCTATGGCAGGACATGTTCCAAGTAGATGTCGCTGATGATCAGCCCACCAGTGTGTGGATATGTCCCACTTTCCATCATGAGTTTCCCAGGGAGCACACCTTTACTTAAATATCTTAGCTAAGAAAGGGCCACTCTCCAAAACCTCTGATTTTTTTTGGTAGTGTTATAATGTAGAACAACATGGACAGGAAAACTTCATAACTCTCCTCATCGAAGACAGAACATGTCATCCCCAACAGACTTGAATGCCCAGCAATGGAATTTGAACTTGTACTCATCATACAGTTAATGCCTATGCTCAGATAGAGGGTGGACATCTGTGACTTAGCGGTGGTGAGCTCGATCACAACCCAAGAGTACCTGGTTCAAACTCCGCTGCAGGCAGCTTGGAAGCTAATTTGTTCCTGTGAATTTTTGCGCAATGTAAAAATATACCTCACCGTTCAGAAATCCATGGCAAACTATTGAACGTATAGGTGGTGCCTAGAAACTCAACGACTCGTTTACTGGGGTTGATGGCAAAGTCATGTAAAGGATGTCACAATTTCCATTTTGTCACTGATCATACAGTTAATGACTATGCTCCGGTAGCTTACACGGAATGGAGGCTGTCACTCTAGATCATCACTAATTAATTTCATGGATGCCACTCATCTTTCTGGTCTCTTTGGACTTCCGAGCATAAGAAACTTATAGCAGAAAAATAAATACTCATTCACATGCTTAGGAAAACATATAACAATATTTTAAACATTGAAATGTCATCATACATTAGACTACAAGACAGTTCACAATGTGTATTTTATATATAGATATTATCAGACGGCAAGGTAACTCACTTTTCAGTTTTTTTCTTTTGTATATTGTCAAAGCACAAAGTAGGTTAGAATAATTTGTGTATTTTCCTTGTGTATCTTCAGACCACAAAGTAGGTTAGAATAATTTGTGTATTTTTCTTGTGTATCTTCAGACCACAAATAGGTAGGATAATTTGTGCACTTTCTTGTGTATCTTCATACCACAAAATAGTTTTAATTTTTGTATACTATTAGACTGTAGGCATCTGTGGCTTACTGGTAGTGAGCTCGATCACAACCCAAGAGTACCTGGTTCAAACTCCCAGCAGACAGTTTGAAAGCAAATTTGTTCCAGTGGATTTATACGAATGGTAGCCCGCGTGCCCGTAGTGCGTTGGACTACGGGTGACTAGTCCTCTGTAAGTGCGGGTTCAACTCGCGGACTAGCAGAAAAGCTACAGGTTCCCCAGATTTACGGTGTTCATGGCACCGAGCTGAAGGGTTACAATGTCCATGATACGAGCCAAGAGCTTTCAGCTCAAGTGCTTCTGGATCGAAAAAAACAAAACAAATAGAAATGGTTAAAAATCAACCTCATCGTTAAAAAATTACTGGGAAACTACTGAACCTATAAATGGTGCCTAGAAAATTAACGATTTGTAAAGGATATGCCACGATTTTCATACTATCAGACCCAAAAATATTTAAACTAATTTTTATAACTTTCTTGTATATTATCATACCAAATTGTAGGTGGTCTCTGTAGCTAAATGGTTAAGCCTTCACCTTGCATTTTGAAGGTTGTGAGTTCGAATGCAGACCGCACTGTTCTGTTCACAAGTGCATTTTTCCCAGAGATCTCTGGCATTGTTCCAGTTAACTATGAAGTTTGTGCTTTGTGCATTACTCTTTGTATGGGACATGCCATTTCTGCAGAGAGGGCCCAAGCTCTATGGGGTAAAACCTGGAGCAATGAAGTCAATCCTTTGTCTTTAGATCCTTTAATACCACATAGTAGCTTAATTTTTATATTTGTTTCTTGTATATTTTCTTAACACAAAGTAGCTTATTTTTGTATGTTCTTGTGCACTATCAGACTACAAGGTAGCTTCTATTTTGTTTTTTCTTGAATATTGTCATTTCACAAAGTAGCTTATGCACCATTGGTTAGAGTAGATAGTCGTTCAAAGTAAAAAAATGGGAGTGGGACAAGGTGTTCTCTATCAACCATTCTGTTCTTTACTGTCATAGACTGTGTGATGAGATGTCAGTGAATAGTTCTAGAGAAATATGATGAAAAATTATCTCCACACTGGGAGAATAATCAGATGACATTGCATTACTGTTACCAAAGAGTCCTCTGTATATCACGGACAGAGCTGAGAACAAATAGTCTATTCAGAAAGAACTCAAAATCAAAGAAAACTGGCTGATGCTGCAAATAAGAAAATTGAAGTATTTTGGACATATATAGAGACATGAAGAGTTGAATAAAACCATTATGGAAGGAGGCATTGTGTCAAAGAGAAGAGGAAGACCATAGAGAAGATGGATTCAGGATGTAACTGATGATTGGAGCATGACACGCCAGTGTGTTGCCGGGGGTCTGCAACAGGAGCAAAGAATAGTAACACTTTATACAAGTGGAACTGAATACCTGAGAAGCAGAGTGAAGAGTATGTTTAAACAGCGAGTCACAGAAATCATCATTGTGCATACCCTTTGACATTTGTTTGGGAAGACTGAGCACCTATGTGTCTGTTCAGAGTGCAATGATATTGGTTCAGTAACCAATAACCAATTCTATATTGTTAACCACAAGATAATTTTGTGATGTTTCTTATTTTGTTAGACTACAGGGCAGTTGGTTGATCTACCTCAGGGTGTTTATTGTATTGACAATGATAGACAAGAGCATTCTCCTCGAGTGGCTGTTGGATGCAACAGATACATCTACCTTCTGAGAGCAGAAAAGAAGACATGAGCTTTCTTGTTGACCATGGTTGATATGCTTTTATGAGCATGCCTTTTACTCATTTTTTCAATTGTTATTTTAATTTAAAAGCCAAGTTAATATTAAATTGTGTTTTGTTTTGATATTTTCACAACTATTGTTTGAAATTTTTGAACTTTAATTAAAGTTGTTCACAGTCAATATAATATATTTTTTAAATATAAGTAAAATAAAAAGTAAACATCTCATTTTCGTACCATGAGATATATTGTCACATATAGGTTAAGCCTGCATATTTCTGTGAGCAATTACACACAATGGGTGATGTGATCAAACCCACACAAATGGTATTTTACTTCCCAGCATTCTTTGATACTTAACTAATGTTACATTGACCTGAGAGTCACTACTGTTGAACAAAAATCCCACCTCCACTGTAAAGATTGAAGACGGAAGGCATATTTATCCAAAAAATATTGTGCTTGAGACAAGATTGTCAGGCCACAAGATGCAGATCTTTCCCTCGTTACATTTCCATGACAAAAAAACACAAATAAACTGGATAATAAAAATAATTATTTAAAAAAAAACTATACTTGATCACAAGACAAAATACTTTGTTGATCAACAATCCTTAGCAGTTTTGTCTTCCATTACTCAGGTTGTTGACAGATTGAATTAGAAATCACTCTATTTTAAAAAAATAATTAAAAATCTAAATTCTATAAAGTCTGAAAGTGTGAGTTTTACATAATGAATGATTGTTTTGTTGTTAATCACACTTTGGGTTAAAAACATTCCAACATCACAAGTTTAGTTGAAAACATTCTATCTATCTATCTATCTATCTATTCTCAATCCTTGTTTAACCTTTCGACATCAGGTAAAAAAACGAGGCACCTAGAGCGAGCCTCCTAATGCACTTTGTGCAAGGTGAAATTTAGTTCCTCGGATATTCCATCGTCCATGTGGTCATCCTCTGGATCTGTAGCCATTGTATCTGAGTGCTAGTGCTCTTTGTAGACAACATTCCGATATGATAATTTGTGGGAAATCTGTAGAGCAGAGAATGTTTCCTTAGTTGTTATATCCAATTACTATTTTTATGGTCATTCCTGACATACCCAACTGTGACCTATTGCAACAAACATCATTATTCTTCAAAGTGCAATGATGATGATGGTTCTATCAAGCAGTCAGTTGTTGACAGTTACAGCTGTTGACAGTAGCAGCCATTGACAGCTGCAGTCCATGACCATTGCATTTACTGACAGGTATAATAATAATAGTATTTCTTTTTCATTGTTTGTCTACATGTATTCAGCTATGGTGCTTCTTACTGATTTTTGCAAAAGGTTTGCTTTTCTTAGCACGAGTATCCCTTGCCATTTAGACAAGGCTTACTCCAACTTCAGAGGTAATTTAGATCCTTAAGTAAGGAACGATCGCAAGAGAGAGAGAGATCGTTAAGTAAGAGATCGCCCATCTGCCCAGCGTGTTCGTAGCGTGTTGACTACGGGTGACTATCCCTCTGTGTGTGCGGGTTCAATTCCGCGGGATGGCAGAAAAGCCACAGATTCCCAGATTTATGGTGTTCGTGGCACCGAACCGAAGGGTTACGATGTCCATGGCACCGAGCCGAAGAGCTGAAAAGCTCAAGTGCTTCTGGATCGAAAAAATAAAAAGTAAGGGATCAAGGTCTGTAGTTCAACCAGGTACCATATGCACACAGAAAACTTTAGCCCAAGTTGACCTCAAATCTCTACTTCTTCTTTGAACGCTCCATATCAACCTCTTGTTAAACCACTCTTTGTGATTTGTATATCATCTCAGCCTAAGAGCGATTGTACATTATGCCAGTTATGCGCCTACAAGTAGGCCAGCACATCTGAGTTCTGCGACACTTTTTATTTACTAGGATAGCTTCCCTAGGCCCCATATCTCAGTTGCCTCTTACGACATACCTTGTAGGTAGCAGTGTTACTATTCTTTGCTCCCTTTCAGCCCGACACCACACGTGTGGTAGTTGCAGTTATTGCTAGTTACAGTTTTCGCTAGTTGCAATTACTTATAGTTGCAGTTATTAATAGTAGCAGTTATTGATATTTGCATTTGTTAATAGTTGCAACTGTTGACAGCTCCAATTATCTATACTGTTGAGAACAAGAAGGACTAAGTAAGTAAGCAATAATTCTCAAATCTGTTGTTGTTGTTGTATTTTAATGCATTATGATCTGTCAAGCATTGTGCAATTCAGGTTCCAGGTCTGCCTTTTTAAACTTTCATGCATATAAATTTGATTGTGTCGTCGTAATACAATTTTATATAATAAAAACATATGTTGGACCTTGCTTAAGTTGGATGTTCATATAATGTAAATTCAATTTAAACTTGACTCCTCTTCTTCTTCTTCTTTGATCAACGTCTGCTATGCAACTACTCCGATCATCATCAAGGTGCGGATCCTTTATAGGATGTTGCTCTCTTTGCAGCACATCTGAAATTCACTCTGTCTCTTGCCAGTTCACCCACTTCATCGATAGTCATGTTCATGGTTTCTTTAATATCTTGTATTTTAGTTAATTTCATGTTCTGCATCAAGTTCTTGGCAACATACAATCAGTAGTTTGCCATTGCTTTCTGATTGGTTCTGGCCACTTAACCATGCTAATCTCTGGTGTGCCCTGAGCCCGATACCAGGCTGTTCCAGCTCCCGCCTTCGAAGCCGTTATTGACATTGTCAATCTTCCGCCTTTTCTGCTGGCAGCCATGTGTACTGTAGAAGGGAGATTTCCTTCGAGTTTTGCTCTATGTAGTTTCGCCGGCTAGTCGAAGCCATGGCTGGGGGGTGGCGCTGCTGTACACAAGTAGACTCGAGGAGCCATATGCGAGCTGGGCAGGAGTGGGGGAACCAAATAGGCTCCAGGCCGCCCTACTCCGATATGTGTCATAAATAGGTGCGCTTGGGATCTTCACCGGTCCCCCATTGTTTTGTAGGGTTGTTTCTGTTGGCCAGATTTCCATTCTCACACTGCTCATGCTGGAGCAGTCTTGCAGGATGTGCTCTGGAGACTGCTTTGGTGCTCCACATGTGCAAGCAGCCTAGTCCCTGAGACCCATTCTATGGATGTGAGCTCTGAGACTGCAGTGTCCGTTCTAAGTCTGAAGACTGTGGTCTGTGCTTTTCTGTTTACTAAACTTGTCTAATATGTTTGTTTGTTAGTTATGTTGGGGATTAAATGCCCTTTACTCTGAGGCACGCCTTTCAACCTAAGAACAAACCTTGTTTTTGGTTATATCAGTGCGTCTAGGCCATAGATTCCCAAACGTTTTTGGCCCACCGCCCATTTTGCACGACATAAACTTTGAAAGCCCCTCCCCATTATAACAGTTTGCCAACGCCATCCCCTATATATATATATATATATATATATATATATATATATATATATATATATATATATATATATATATATATATATATATATATATATATATATATATATATATATATATATATATATATATATATATATATATATATATCAGTACATGCTCTATTTTCACTTTGACATAGAAAATTGATATATATATTTCTGTCATACATTGTTAATTTTAAATGATTATATACATGAAATAGAAAATTGATTGAAAAAATGGATAGTGTAAGACGGGCATAAGATGAATTAAAATGCAGAATTCAATTTTTAATGATTATTCAATCGCAAAATCACGAAAAAGAACTTTCCCCAAATGCTTCTGAACCTATTCCCCTTCAGTGCTCCACTTGGGGCAGTACTGCCCACTTTGGGAACCTATGGTCTAGGCCAACAAACAAGAAAATAAGAATGAACTCTTTTTGGAGAATCCAGTATGGTTAATATGTAACACCTTTCTGCTTCTTTTACGTAATCAGTTATTTGAATTAAGTAAGTATCACAGCAATGCAAAGTGGATATAGAGCTGGTTTCTTAACACGAATATATCTTGATCGTGGCCATATAATCCAGTTAATAATCCAGTCCAGTTGACCCTGCTGCATATGGTACCTGACTTGATCTCTGTGTAGGGGATCTCTGTAGGATTGTGGTACAGTGCCCACCCCTCAGTTCCAAAAGTATTCCCAATTGAGCTATTTTCCACTGATATCTGATCTCAATGCAGGTGAGTGAGGTCTCCGATAACAAAATTGATAACACGTTGTGCTAGTGACAACAAGCTGTGCAAATTTTGTGGTTCGGGGCTTGCTTGGGCATAAATATTTTGGTGTGTACATGGTATGTAGTTCATCCAGAGGCGGCTCGTGCTCATTTTTGTTGGTGGGGCCAGATACAAATTTTGGAAAAATCATGGTTTTAGGTTAGGTTATATTTTAATTTATAAAATAATAAATACATGTTACACATTATTTTTGTGGGCCCGGCCCACTGGCCCTTAATGACGAGCCGTCACTGAGTTCATCTATAAGAATCCCTGATCCTTTACTTGGGCATCTAAATTACAAGTACCCCTGAAGTCGGTGTAAAGCTCGCCAGAATGGTGAGGGAACTCGTGATAAGAAAAGAAAACGTTCACTCAAAAATCAGTCAGAGGTTTCATATTAGGCACCCTCACAAGTCTGAATCCATATCTGGCAAAAGAAAAAATGAAATTGAGATCGAGTTTCTAATTGAAAAAGTTGCTTCCTGAGCAATAATCATTAATACCAATTTAGAATACACATTCCTGAAAATGTTCACCATCCTCTAACTTATATCTGGAACCCTCGCTAATGTGACGGAATTGAAACACTGTTGCTGAGTTCTTCCTGTGTAAGACAGAGATTGGAGAAGACATTGTTATTTATCAAAGTGCAATGACGATGGTCATGTCAGTCAATCAATACATTTAACCTAACTTGATAAGTTAAGTACATAAATTTAGAGCTGCCACTTCAGCTATGGAGAACATCTTATATAAGCAGTAGCCTACTGATAAAAAACACTTTCATACTGGAAGTAGTTGTCCTGTATGCTCCGCTGTGCTCTGCAATGACCCTAATATGCATGCTAGTCAAGAAACACCAGCATTACTTCTCACCGTGATGCACATATCTCTAGGTATTTTTTTTCCGACCCAGAAGCCCTTGAGCTTTCAGCTCTTCGGCTCGGTGCCATGGACATCGTAACCCTTTGATTCGGTGCCACGAACACCGTGAATCTGGAGAATCTGTGGCTTTTCTGCCAGCCAGCGGAATTGAACCCGCACTCACATGGCGCTTGTCACCCGTAGTCCAACGCGCTACGAACACGCTAGGCAGGCGGGCATCTCTCGGTATAAATAACATCATAATCATTGCTTGCATTATCTGCTATCATTTGCTTAATCTATAAGAAAATTAAAGTCATGAGGGATAGCAAAAAAGAATATGATCCCACCGAAATTATTAATGATGCAAATGCTCTAAACGAAACAGAAAAGGTCATGAACATATGACGGCAATACTTTAACGAACACCTCAATCTAAACGAGAGGAACAAATCAATACTCAAGAAAACACTATAAACATAAATAAAGTACAAGAACCAAGTATAGCTCTCTCGGAGATTAGAAATGCGGTAAAAATTACCCAATCTTACAAAACGCCAGGCCCAGACAATATATCCTTGCCGACCTACTCAAAACAACTAAAGAGGTCGGAATAAGTTGGCTACACAGACTATTCAACAAAGTCTGGATCGCACAAAAAACGCCATAAGACTGGAAAAAGCAATAATAGTTCCCATCGGGAAGAAGAGAGGTAACATAAGGGATTGTATGAAATGTAGAGGAATAGTGCTACCGAGTCACACCGAAGAAATATGTAAAATTATCGAAAAAGGCTGCGCTTATACCATCGAGCCACAACGTGACTCACAAATGGGATTCCGGAAGAACAGAAGCTGTACCAAGGCAATATTCAACCTATTGATAGTTAGTGGAAAACACTACCAAATCCGATAAACATATACACGTGGCGTTTGTGGATCAGGAAAAAGCGTTCAACCGCGTAGATAGGGAAAAGGTGTGAAAAATATTGTCCAGCTATAGAGTTAATGCAAGAGACCCTATAGAAACAGCCAATGTACAGTTAAAGCAAACACAGTTCTATCAAAAAGTTCCACGTTAGATCTGGAATAAGATAAAGATGCGTACTATCACCGTTGTTCATCACATCGACCAAATCTGTAAAATAGCTAACACAAGTGAAGGGAACTGCCTTGGGAAATTCTTGAACGAATTTCTTTTTGTCGACGATCAGACAATAATACTAACAACAGAAGAACAGCTACAACAAAACATTAACAGACCCCAATTAACAAGCAATAACTACAACATGAGAATAAACATCGACAAAACCGAAGTAATGGTATTAGCTAGAGAAGAAAATACCACAAATTAATCCATCTACAAACATCAGATTAAGTTAAAACCACATACCTAGGAAGTATTTTTCAATAAATTGAAGAATAACTAACAAAATCCGTGAATCTGGAGAATCTGTGGCTTTTCTGCCAGCCAGCGGAATTGAACCCGCACTCACATGGCGCTTGTCACCCGTAGTCCAACGCGCTACGAGATTAGAAATGCTCATTGTACACCTCCATACCTCATTCCGACGGACTTCACGCTCTCCAGTTCTTTCTCGACAGGAGAACTAACCCACTTGTCTCCACCTCGGCTCTCCTTCGTCTTGCAGAACTAGTTCTAACTCTCAACTCCTTTCAGTTCAATGACCAGTTCTTTGAGCAGATCAGTGGGGTCGCCATGGGTACTAAAATGGGACCCAGTTATGCTTGTCTATTCATGGGTCATCTTGAGCACCTAGTATGGAATTCCTATGATGGCCCTCTTCCGTCTGTGTATCATAGATACATTGATGATTGTATTGGCATTACCGATATGCCTGAAGCCGATTTGTCACGCTTCATTAATTTCATTAATGTCTTCAATCCGGCTATTCGGTTTACATCTCACATCTCTACCTCTTGTGTCAACTTTCTTGACATCACTATCACTATCAGCCTATCCACCATCACTACATCAGTATACTACAAGCCTACTGATGCACATAGTTTTCTTTATACCTCTTCCCATTCCCAGGCTTGTCGTGATTCTTTACCATTCTCTCAACTCTTGCGCCTTCGTCGCCTCTGTAGCGAGGACGACGATTTCTTCGATAGAGCTCACGAGATGCTGGATTTCTTTCGTAAGCGCTTATACCCGGATAAGGTGCTTGCTTCTGCTATGCGCGTTCAGCAAATTTCTCGCCAGGAGGCTCTCTCTAACCAGCATAGAACTTCCAATTCTGACAGGGTGAAACTTGTCTTAACTTTCCACCCTCATAGTTCCCTTGTGAAGAAAGTCTTATTCCGTCATCTCTCCATTCTTCAGTCTGATCCTGATACACGTTCAATCTTCCAACACTATCCTTTGGTGGCGTACAGACGGGACAGAAGCCTTAAGGATATGTTAGTTCACAGTCGCCCTCAAGCCAAACATCCAGAGTCATTTTGGCACCATCCAGTGTGGCCGTCGGCGCTGTAACACTTGTGCTTATGTAATACAGACCCGCACGGTGTCTTTTCCAAAGCCACGTTCGTTGTTGAAGACAGTTTCACGTGCGAGTCCCGTAATATTATCTATGCCATTATCTGCAAGCGGTGCAACAAGGCCTATATTGGGAAACCGGCAGGAGACTCAGTGACCGATTCGCCCAACACTTGCGTGATATACGCCAATGCTCTGTGACCCCTGTAGCTACCCATTTCAATGATACTGGCCATTCAGGAGCTTGCGATGTCCAGGTCACAGCCATCCGATCATGTTCCTCTGATGATCGTAGTCGATTTGCTCTGGAGAATCGGTTGATTTCTTTGTATGGTACCTTGCGACCACGCGGGCTCAACGTATTACATTCTTATGCTTCTTAGTACTTTCTCTTCCAATGCTTTGTAATCTCTATGGGTATATGTTGCATGTATTACATTCTTATGCTTCTTAGTACTTTCTCTTCCCATGCTTTATAATCTATATGGGTATATGTTGCATGTATTCAAGTTATATATTTACTAGATGTTTCATTGTTTCTTTCTATTTCTAGTTTTTATGTGTGGTTTTTGTGTTACATTTATTTCGTTATTCGTTTTTATTCCAGATTTTCCTTAGATACGTTGGTATTTGGTCGTCCATTTGTGTTTCATTTTAATTTGTCACTCCTGTTTGTTCGTTTGCTTGATAAAGGCCTTGTTGGTCGAAACGTTGCTGTTTATCGTCACTGTTTATGTATTTTGTAAAACTATAGTACTTTGTTTGTACGTGTTTCACTATTTATCAAGTTTTACTGCAGTCTTCCCCTATTTCGATATTCGTTAACAAAATCCAACATTATTGCAGTAACGCAAATCAAATCAAAGGAGAAATGGCACCAATTTTGAAATATAAACTTTTGATCATGAACACTAACAGATTGCGCTTCTTTTGAAATAAAGATATCAGGAAAAAGTTGGTACGACATCGTACTGAACATCAAGAAACTACAAATGGTTCGACCAAATAAGCAGATTATCAAAAGACAGTGTGCCTCACGCCCGAGTGGTTACCGGGGCCCGTATTTGGGGTGTAAAGAATAGAAACACTGTTACCTGCCACGCATGTCGTAAGAGGCGACTAAGGAGGTTTGGATGAAATCTCATGCACGTGTCCTAAACGTGTAGAAGTCTAACGTTTAGGGGCCTACCAAACCAATCTGCAACGTATACACGTTCTTGGCAAAGATCAAACATATCACAAAGAGTGATTAAAATTGATCGTAAAGAACGAACGCAAAGAAGAAGAAGAAGAGTGTGCCTCAAAGAACAATGATACTCCTATACAGTAGATCAAAATCGTGGTTCAAAATCAAGAAGAGCAGACTGGAAAGCAGCTGCCCTGACAAAATTCATTAGAAAACGTTAAAAATTCCTACAAAATATCTTTACCATCTTCTAAATTACACTGGGACCGTCGTCAGTGCTACGGAGTTCGTGCACCGCCGCTGAGATCTTCCTGTGTAAGAAGGAGATCGGAGCATATATAGTAACTCACCAAAGAGCAATGATGATGGTCCAATCAATCAATCAATCAATCAATACAGTGGATCATGAAGCGCACACATGACGCCCGTTTTAGAAATATCTTCTTATCCTGACGCTGTGAGGCAAAACAGGATTAGAGAAAGTGAGCTGCTTAATTTCGAGTTCGGTCTTCAGGTTGTATGTTCCAAGAGTAATGATAATATTGCGGAAGTTGGCCATGAGATCCATTCTGATGATTCTTTCTTTTCCTCTCGTTAGAGCTGCAACTTTCAGACAAAAAAATTCTTCATTATTACATTGACCCAGATAAAGCAGTGCTTTTAAATATCACCCTCCACATTAAATATATTCAAATAATCTGTACGCATGCTATGAAAACTTTACATCTAACCACACTTATGTTGTATGATCTATTCGTTTAAATAAAGACTACTTTAAAGAAATGAATCGAGAAATTTTTGCCTACAGCCTGTATTAAAAAACAGTTCTTAAATGTTTTGATTGCTTCCTATTTTTTTAGTGCTAGTTTGGCTTTAAAACAAAATATTAGTCTGACAACTTCGACTGCAGTGACTGTAGTACATCATCAATCATCCAGCACAACATTTTCAACTGCAAAAATGTCGTCTAAACAGATCTTAAGGTCAACACTAACAGTCTTAAACCTGTCTAAAAACAAAGGTATTCCAGTTTCTTATCACGGCAATCATAATATTGGTATGCTTAAACATTATTTGTAAGTTGAGTGCAAATAGAAAATTATAAGCAATGGTCCTTTTAATTTTATAGAATTTCAGTTATTAGAATTTGATTTAGAACAGAAACAAGTCATTAGCCATCCATCGGTGGACGTTAGACTAGTAGTAAGATTCATTTAAGTATTGTTGACAATAATTGACAGACCATTATCACTCTCTGCGATGAATAACCTGATACATGCTGCGATCTGTTTCTTACACATAACACAGCAAGATCTCAGTACAAGTGCACTAACTTGACTAACTTTACCGATGACTCCGATGAGGGTTCCCTATGAAATTTGAAAATGGTGAAACTGTAACATTTTTGTAGGAATTTTATTTTAATGAATTAATGTTTTTAGCTTAATGTTTTTACCTTGGTAGCGGCTTTTCAGACTACTATTATCAGATGTCAACTGCCAAGGACTCTTTGCCATTCTCAATTTGAACACAGGATCTACGTTCTATCATCCGTTGCCGATAGGACTAGGAACCCAGTCTCTGCATACTACATAAATTGAAATCACCAAATCGGGGAGCTCTGGAGAAATTATCTTTATCATTTCAAGTGGGGAACAATCCGAGTACCTTTGGAGTGAGAGGTGAACACTACTTTCATGCCACAGAGACCTGCTCTCCGTACTCTCAAGTAAAGTAGTGGGGTTGTGTTTGAAATTTTTTTTTTCTTCTTAAATCTTCATTCTTCACTTAACTCTTTCCAGCGCAGTTATTTCCTCAATTTTTAAGCAGTTAATTCAAGGAAGTAAAAACCAAATAAAATAAAACGATCCCAACTACTGTCAATAAATAAACAAATATATATATATTATACACTAAATTGAAGAAAACTGGACAACCTAATAGAATAACAAGGTTGAAAGGTAGTATAAGTAAAACAGTAGAAGTAAAACGAGAAAGACTTCTTATAAGGAAGCAGCTCTGATGGCGCAGTGTGCTGCTAATAGCGTGCAACGGACTTCCGCGTGGTGCAGTGTGCGGCTTAAAGCGTGGAAAGAGTTAAGATAAGTCAGTGTCTGCTTCTGTGTGTTTGTTTTTAAAGGAGTTAAAGCCTAACCTCGTTATGGAGAATCCATGTCATTAGTTTGCGCCCAAGGGCAAATAAAGCAAGGTAAAAAATTCCACTCAATTTGAACTTGAGCCTTTCTTTCTACCTCAAACCTAGTAGTATCCATGGCTTTTAGCTCTGCTTCAAAACTTTTCCCCATTTGCCCCTAAGCCCCCTTTTTTCTGGTGTTCATTGCATCTCTTGGCTGCCTTTTTTTTCTCATCCTGAGAACATGTTCAATCCATCACCATTGTCTATTTTGTATCTATTTATGTCTTCCAGACCAGTTAATCCTTGAAGTTTATTATTTCTAATCTTATCATCCCAGGTATACCCAAGCATTCTAAAAAGTCTACCCTAAAATCCTCTTAACATACGTTATATTGTCTCATCGGTTTTCCAAGTCTTAAAACCGTAAAGGAGTACTGACCTGACATGTTTCAAAATAAGGACCTCTGATTGATTGATAGGACCATCATCATTGCACTTTGGTGAGTAACCATGTGTGCTTTGATCTCTTTCTTACACAGGAAGATCTCAACTGCAGTATACAAACTCTGTATCACCAACGAGGGTCCCCGATGTAATTTTGAAAACGGTGAAGTTATTCTGGAGGAATTTTAAAAAATAAAATTTTCCAATGAATTTTTGCCAGGGCAGCGGCTTTCTAGCCTGCTCTTCTGATTTTGAACTGTCAAGGGTTGTTTTACATGCTCAATTGAACACGGGGCCTACGTTTGTCGTCGTCTCTGATAGGACTAGGAACTTGATCTCACCTACACTGAGACCAGGATCTCTGGAAAAGTATCCCGATGGCTCCATGAGGGAACGAACCGAGTACCTTTGGCACGAGAGGCGAACATCTAAGCTCTACGCCACAGAGATCCCTATCATCAGGACATCTATCATAGTGCAGTAAATGTAGTTGTAAATATGTTTTTAAATTGTAGTTGTCGACAAGCAAATATTCTACTTTTATTTCCACAGTTTCTGTACCATCAGCATGTTGTTATAGACATTTAAGTAGGAGCAGTAACAAACTTGATGACAGCCCCAATCAAGATTATGTTGTGAGCAAAATGTTTCAAAACAGAAACCCCAGGTCAGTGATATAAAATGGTATGGCTATAAGTAAGCTGTTGAAGTAATTTGTACTGCCTGTGTGTAGCTGGGGCTCGATAGGGGAGCAAAGAATAGTAACACTGCTACCTACAAAGCATGTCATAAGAGGCGACTGAGATAGGGGTCTAGGAAGCTACCTAGTAAATAAAAGCATTGCAGAAATCGAATGTGCTGGCCTACTTGTAGGCGTATAACTGACACAACGTACAATCGCTCTTAGGCTTCGATCACATACAGATCACAAAGAGCAGTTAGCAAGTAGTTGATGTGGAGCGTCAAGAAGAAATAATTTGTACATATCTATCATTTTAGGATTTCTAGACTATACAGGGAGGAGTGTCTGTCCGAATGGATTATAGCACAGGCTCCCATTCGGAAGACCCAGATTCAATCCCTGGTAAGGTCAGGAGTTTTTCTGTCAGGGAAGAAAATCCAATCACAATGCTTTTTTCGAATCTTGACTACCGCCTATGTTTTAAAAAAAATGTGTTAGGGCCCTTACCTGGTAGTTCCGAAGTGGACAGACCCAGTTATGTTTGCAATGTGTAAAGCTCAGAGCGTCTTCATTCTTTCGAATTAGAGCTGCTCCGAATTTGGTTTTAGTTGCCTATTAGCTTTATGAAGACTCCCACCCTTTAGCTGCGATCAAGTGAGCACTACACAATGATCTTTTTTTATTTTTAGAATGTAGCCCTACTACCTTTCCCATTGCCACTACCCTGGTTGGAAACAACCCTTATGTAATAGTAGCCTTCTTCAGTCATGATTTTAAGCCCAGGAGGCTAAATCCGCTGACAGCCCAGTACAGAACTTAGAAAGACAACTTGCCCAGCTGTCAAAAAAGGGAGAAATTCACCTGCAGTGGATTTCATCTCACTAGCGCATACCGGACAATGAGAGTGCTGATGTCTTGGCTATGGAAGACAATGCGAAAGAGCAAATCTACCAACCACTGTCTGTTAAAGATTTCAAAACCCTCATAAAGAGAAATCTGCAGTAGACTGGAAGACAAACACTGGATATGATTGTGGAAAACATTTCCTCAAAGAAATCAGCAGAACAGACCAGGTCATTATATTTCATCTGTACCTGCTACTGCAGACTCAACAGACAATAGGAATCAGTCACACAGCTCTCTGCCAGTGTTAGCAGGCGGAACAGACCCCGAAACATGTCATGCAAGACTGTCCTGGGTGAGTTTTGAAGCATCATGTGGCCACACCCAAGCAACCTGAAAACTAAACTTTGCGGAAACCTAACAGACCTGAAGCTGACTGCCCAGATTGTGGTTCCCTTATTGAATTGAGTGCATGACCAGAGATCGCTGAAGAAGTATATCCACATTTTAAGGGCTGTATATTGTCTGCTAGTAGTGAGTCGTTTCAGTCATCTGATTATACAGAATGCAAACAATTTTCACTATGTGAATCATTTTTATTGTGTAGAAATCTTGAAAAGATGGCATTAGCAAGAAAGCGAATTGGCTGGCAGTTTCAATCACCTCGCACAGACTATTACCACAAGTAAGTGCTATGTTGTAATACAGTAGATATAATACTATAATTTGGTGCTACATATAATGTGTCACAAGCTGTAATATTATATTTTATTGGCAAGATTATGACACATTTTATATATCCTAGTAAGTGTTTAGGAAGAATCTTGCACATTTTCTAGCCAAATCTTTCTTTTCTCCAATCCTGTTTGTCTCACAGCGTCAGGTTAAGAAGAGATTTCTAAAACGCTTGTGTGCGCTTTGTAGATAGTGTCTTTCGTCTCCTCTGTTATCTCTGAGGTACATCTTTTGTGTGGCCAGCCTTTTGCTTTGTACTCATTGTATCGGAGCAGCATTGCTCTTTGAGGTGCACTGTCTGTTGGTAATCTGCTTACAAAGCCGAAACATTTAATTTGTTGTTTCTTGGTGGTCTAGTACTGATGTTATACCCACTTTTTTCCTGATGTTTTCATTTCTCAGCTGGTCTCTTCTTGTTACACCCAGCATTCTGCGTAGACACTTCATCTCTGTGCAGACTAGTTTTCTTCTAGCCAAATATGATAGCAAATGAAGAGCTTTTATAATGAACAAACTACATTATTAGAGACCATCATTAAAAGACGAAGATGGAGATGGATTAGGCATGTTTGCCATGTGCAAGTAGGGCATTGATTAGGAAATCCATTTGATAGACAGCAGATGGAAAATAAGGTCTGGATGTCCAGAGGAAATATGAAGTACTGTGGAAAGAGAGTTGAAAGATTATGGCCTGACATGTGAAACAATTAGTAGAAAGGCGACAGAACGGCAACAATGAAAATCATTTGTAGAAACCTTATGTATCAAATGGGACACATAGAGGATATGATAAATGGATGTTTCAGTTTGGAATATCTCCATTGTAATCCGGGCATGTCTATAGGTGCTCCCATCTCCTTTGCAATATCTCCAGCAGCGTCCAGCGACTAACCGTGACTCAATTCAATGTTGATTGATGAGCCTACCCATACACCTACCTGTTGTGTTGTTCTTTTCTGACCATTTCAATCTTCAATCCAAGCTCTTGCAAATCTAGCAGTTAAATAGATATATATCCTAAACTATGAACATCCTTAACTCTTAGTGGACCAGGGCAAAAGCCATGTTTTTACAAGCCATGTGTTTTAGAATAAAAACGCTCTTTAGTGTGGCTTCTAGTAAAAGGCGTCCAACCCAAAGCCATGTAGTGTGGCACTTGGTCCACAAGGAGTTAAGATCAGACTGCCTCTGGTCTCTGTGAATCATTCTTTAACCTGTTTAGATAGCACAGTCACTCTGTAAACTGTGGCATAATTTAACCAACTCCCTTTTATGTCAAATGAAGAAGAGTATACCACATAGCATATTTTCCAAGAAAATTATATATTGTAATATAACACTTTTCTTGTGTATTTTAAGGCTTGTGATCTCACATACCCAGCGTAACACAGAAGCATGGGTTGAACACAGTAATGGTGAGAAGGTATTGTCAGCTTCAACCAAAGAATGGGCAATACGGAGTCAGCTTTACAAGTATGACTTTGTTAACTTTAAGAATTCTTGTAATATTTTAAAGTCTATGAATTTGCTTGTAATTTTGCCTTGTCAAACATATTTGTTACAACAGCTTTTAAAAACAGGAACGTTTGTAGCTTAAGTGGTAGGGAGCTCGATTACAACCCAAGCATACCTGGTTCAACCTCAGTGGTTGGCAAATTTGGAAGCAAATTAGTTCCCTTTTATTTTTACGAACGATAAAAATAGTCCTCACCATTCATAAAGCAATGGCAAACTACTGAACGAAAAGTGGTGACTTGAAAATCGACGACTCATTTACAGTTGTTGATGGCTAAGTCCTATAAAGGATATACCACGATTTTCATTGAAAAACAGCTCCTGTGTATCATCATCATGTGCCATGCTGGTCTGAATATGCGATCTAAAAACCTGCTCTCGGTATTGACTGTCATTTCGGATGTTGACATTTTTATCGCAATGAAGTTAAACTGTCCAGAATTTTCTCTGTGTCATCAATTGTTGCCTACCTAGATGATTTTTTTGGCAGATCCTCAACCATCAATAATCATAATTTCTCATGCCTAGTGTTGCCATTTTCCTCATACAAATCTTGGAATTAATTCTTCAATGATACCTGATCGTCCTCGATCTTGACAATTTAATAACCAAATTCCCCACCATCTGAATCATAATTAGCTCCATCTCGCAGCAAGTTTTGCAGAAAATAAATTGAAGGCCATGCTGAAAGATTGGTAGTAACTCAACTAAACATGCTAGAAACTCCAAGTAAAAAACACAATAAGAAGCCATTAGCAGTAGAGACATTGGGGCTATATTTAGAGTTTTTATTTGCAAGGAAAGGTAAAAAAAAATTCATTTGAAAAGATATATTCATGCCGGTCGTAAACGACAGGGACAATCATCTACAGCTTTGCGCAAACACACCACAACTCAGACAGATCTATAAATTTGCTGCCATGGCCTCAAGTAAAAGGCAAATGCTCTGATGACGCTGGATTGGAAAACTAAACTAAACAACCTGGCTAGAACTAAGAGGATTAAACAACTAATCTCGGTTAATATTGGAGCTAATGATGCAGCTGTGTAAGTATTTGCTGCTGGGAGTGAGAGGGAAGAGAGATTTTGGGCGCTCTCAGCTAGAAGGCTGTGCAGGATTGTTGAGGAGTGGAGATTTTCCTCCAGCATAAGGAAAGCTCCTCCAGCTTAAGGATGGAGATTGAGACAGCTCTGCTGACTTTCTGGAACAAAGCTGACAGTCCTTTATTGTGTCACTCTATATTCATGCTTCCCCATCTTCTCCTTGGTCTACTTTGTATAATGACCTCTGCCCGAGTGGTTACCGGGCCCAAATTTGGGTGTAAAGAATAGAACCACTGTTACCTGCCACGCATGTCATAAGAGGCGACTAAGGAGGTTTGGCTGAAATCGGATGCAGGTGTCCGCTAGGAAATGCTAACCCGAAACAAATGCTTGCAGAAAACGGATGCACTAGGCCGTAAGGCGCTTAACTTGGTGCAATGACACCTCACAATGAGGAATGGGATAACGGATTCTACGTTATATTCAACGCCAATCTGTATGGCGCGGCTGATAATCTGAGGCAGACGGCTGCCTTTATTAGAGAATCCAAATCCCAATCTAGTGAGAACGAAGAAGAAGAAGTATAATGACCTCCAGAGAACCATGTCATTTTTTATGTCTGAAATATTTCTGTTTCTTCGAACGCTCCATATTGACCACATGTTAAACCACTCTTTGTGATCTGAGCATAAGAGCGATTGTAGGCTACAAGTAGACCAGCACATCTGATTTCTGTGATGCTTTTTATTTACTAGGTAGCTTCCTAGTCCCTACCTCAGTCACCACTTAGGACATGCCTTTTGGTTGCAGTATTACTATTCTTTGCTCCTTGCAAGCCAGACAACACACAGACGGTCTAAAATATTTAATTTATATCTTCTTTAACAGCTACTTCTCTTCAATTTTAAGATGTTGCAAAATGGACATTATCATATTCTGAGTGCTCTTCTGTAGAACTCGCATTTGATCAATTTGACAAATTACCGGTCCCAGCAACACAGGGGGAAGTTAGACTTGCCTGAAAATGGTTGTGAAATACCGATTTATAGGTCTGTGTTTTTGTTGTCGAAGCATATTAGCTTTTCTGTGTATGCCTTGTTTGTATTGTTTTATGTTAGCAAAGTGTTATCCATCCTCCAGTTGCACTGATGTTGCTGCAAGTGTCAGTGTTGGACAAGTTCTAGCTCAGAGGTGTTTAAAGAGTGGAATAACATGCCTGTTCTTTGATAACGCTGACTTAATAGAGACTTCTGAAAAGGTATGATGGTAGTTAATGTGTCGAGTCACAGTTGGTATTCTGTTTATTAAGCTATGATGGTAAATGTAGTTAGTTAGAAATGGTATTACAGTAAAATCTCAATCAACCGTCAATTTCTGTTATCCGTCATCGTCTAAAAAAATATGTGAGTATCAACAAACAAACAGACATCTTTAAAATTGTACACGGATTACTCTTACACCCTACCATATAAAGCTGGAAATGACTGTACTGTATGATGACGGAAGTGGCTGCAATAGAGTAACTATGACCAGTTCCCCCCACCACCCCTATCATTGAGAAGCATATTCGGGACTCTGAATAAAAATAATGTAGTTACCCAGTGAGAGACACAATAACAAGGTTTGTCAAGTACTGTACAGTATGTCCAGGCCACGCGGCATTTTTGTTGGAATCTGCGTAAACATGTCTTACCAACTCAGCGTCTGTAACTAATTTTAGCCTTGAGCCGTGAGTTACCGAAAGTGCGTAATTTTGTCATGAGTCTTCCTGCCTCGTCATTGTGGTCTGTCTGCTGTATGTAGTATTTAAGGAAAGCTGTACCCTTATTTTCATCTGACTTCTGCCAGATTGAGTCAGTGCTTTGGAAATCCCGGAAGACATGATTTAAGAAACTCAACCTTATTCTTTGCTTGTTGTAATATAATTTAAATATGATCAACTGAAGTACACAATTTAGTATACCATGTTATGGAGCAAATCCAGACATGAATTACTTGTTTATGTGTCGACATTTTACAATCATATGTAAATGAAGCATGGACATTTAACAAGGCGGTGGGAAAACATATATCTACTTTTGAATATAAGTGTTACAGAAGAGTCCTTTGTATATCATGGACAGAGAAGAGAACAAATATATCTATCCAAAAAGAACTCAAAATCAAAGAAAACTGGCTGATGCTACAAATAAGAATGAGAAAATTGAAATATTTTGGACATATAAAAAGACACGAAGGACTGGAGAAGACAGTAATGGAAGGAGGCATACCGGCAATGAGGAGAAGAGGAAGACCATGGAGAAAATGGATTCAGGATGTAACTGATGGTTTGAGTTGGTAGCTGCAGAGGCAGGACATCTGGCCTATGAAAGAGAGAAGAGTTCTGAAGGACTGTTAAGATTGCAAAGTTCTGTTCAGGACAATCTATTTGATGATGTAAGTTTCATTTTGTTGGAGATGTATTCCAAAGATGAAATATCAAAACACAAAATAATGTAGTTTTATAAATGACAAAAACAAGCTAAAGTAACAATTTGACCAAAAGGGCTGAGAATGCGAAGTGTAATTACTGCTTCAAATGCTCTATATTGACCACTCGTTAACTACTCTTTGTGATTTGTATGTGATCCGAGCTTAAGAGCGATTGTATGTTGTGCCAGTCAAGCGCCTACAAGTAGGCCAGCACATCCTATTTCTACATCACTTTTTTTGTTTACTAGGGTAGCTTCTCTAGGTTCCTATCTCGGCGCTCTTACGAGATGCCTTGTAGGTTGTTGTGTTACTATTCTTTTCTCCTTGCAGCCCCGGCAACACACGGGCAGCATGAGTATTTAATTTGTGCTACTTTCTTCCAACAGTTTCGAAGTGTGCTTCAAGCTTTCAAAGATGCTCATATCTCCTTGGAGGAACCTGATGTCATTATTCCTGACTCCAAGCCTGGTATAAACTATGATGGATATAATAGATATGCAGAGTCCAAGGAGTGGAAGGAAGATTACCAGCATATTTGATGACTTTAATAATAAATATGAAAATTAATTCAATACAGTGTTTTGATAAATTTTATTGCTGTTGTTATCTTGCTGTACATCGCCTTTTAACCCGTTAGGGCATAGACCCTCAACCAACTCATGCAGAGTCTTCCTATTTCTATCTATCTCCTGTAGCATCCTCCAGATCTTCTTTATATCGTTGATCTCTGCCTCCAAATCCTGTCTCCATGTATTTCTAGGCCTCTCCTTCTTTCACTGTCGGGTTCCAGGAAAGGACCCTTCTTGTTATATTCCCCGCCTGAGTGGTTACCGGGCCCAAATTTGGGGTGTAAAGAATAGAACCACTGTTACCTGCCATGCATGTCGAGAGGCACTAAGAAGGTTTGGCTGAAATCGGATGCATGTGTCCTAAGCGTGTAGAAGTCTATGCGTTTAGGGCCTACCAAACCAATGTGCAACGTATACACGTTCTTGGCAAAGATCAAACATACCACAAAGAGTGATTAAAATTGGTCGTAAAGAACAAACGCAAAGAAGAGAAGAAGAAGAAGAGTTATATAAGATAAAATTACAGGGAATTTTATTTTGTGTGTGGGTATGTTGAAGAACATTCTTCATGCAGCTTTGGTGGTAGGAAAGAAGTGAATGTAATTTATAAAAATATTGATCAAGTCAACAGCAAGAGATTGCTTGTAACTACTAGACAGAAACACTTCAAATATATCAACAATTCAGTGTAGCAGTTTAAGCTGCAACATAGAAAAGGCTGATTTGCAGAATTGGTAAAAAAGGCTGAGAAGAAAATTAACTCTTTCCACGCTATAAGCAGCACACTGCGCTATAGAGTTGTTTCCTTAAAAGAAGTCTTTCTTGTTTTACTTCTACTGTTTTACTTATACTACTTTTTAACCTTGTTATTCTATTGGGTTGTCCAGTTTTCTTCAATTTAGTATATAGCAATATATATATGTTTATTTATTGACGAGTAGTTGGGATGGTTTTTTATTTTGTAAATTTTATTTTTACTTCCTTGAATTAACTGCTTAAAACGCCCGAGTGGTTACCAGGGCCCAAATTTGGGGTGTAAAGAATAGAAACACTGTTACCTGCCACTCGTGTTGTAAGAGGCGACTAAGGAGGTTTGGCTGAAATCGGATGCATGTGTCCTAAACGTGTAGAAGTCTTATGCGTTTAGGGGCCTACCAAACCAATGTTCAACGTATACACGTTCTTGGCAAAGATCAAACATATCACAAAGAGTGATTAAAATTGGTCGAAAGAACAACGCAAAGTAAAAGTAGTAGAAGTTATATTCCCTCAGGTTTTCGAAAGTGTATCCTAATCCAGCACCAGTGTCTTTTTCAACCTCTTGGTTCACTGGAATCTGTCTTGTTCTCTCCATAAGTTTCTCCTGCTAGTCACTAGTAATATATAATTAATTGATAAACCATACAGTAGGAATTAATGAACTATTTATTGGGTAATCAACACAAAAATGTTTGCAAACTTTCTTTGTTGAAAATTGTTCTATAAAGTGCGTTTAAACCAATCCTCTTTTTATTCTGTTCTATTTCCAATGAAACATTGTGCTGCCACTTATCAAGATTAAAAAAATTTTTTAACTTAACATTTTTATTAGTTGTCAACTTATCATTAATTAACATTTTTTTATTTTTAAACTGAACCTTTTGCTCTGTATTATTTTGACCTCTGGACGATTTATTTTGCAATTCAAATTTAACATTCAATGTCAAGTAGATTTTTTTTTTTTTCTGTCCGCTTTCAACTCCGAGAAGTTTCATCTCTGAAACTGATTTTTGCGTGAAAATCTTTTTCCAATTTCTTACAATGGCAGCAGCGTGCACATTGTAAATTACTTTACACTGGCAGCCGTGTGCTCAATGTACTCGTAATTAGTATTCCCTCGCCAGACAGGCAGATTTCTCCGACTTCAGAGGTACTCACGTTATCGTCCTGAGTAAGACCAGGGACTCGAACAAATGCCGGACAGTGCGTTCGAACCGAGCTATGAGGCGTCTCACAGCTAGCAGGCCGAGCTACTATCAACTACTCTAGGCAGTCCCCGTCAAGTAGATTAAACCTTTATAACTCTAGTACTGTTTCCCTAAAGTATGATATATTTTATATTAAATTGTTACTAATTGGATGTAGAATACAGTAATATAATAACATTTTAACATCAGGTGATATATGTTTGAGAAAATTAGATTATTGTAGCATGACTATTTTGAAAAAATAAAAATCATAAAAAATATTTATACTCACGGTTTGTATTACACCTTACTATTTATAGATCTTTCCAGAAGTAGAAGTAAAATGAAGATAATCCATGCTTGAACATATTCTATAAGTTTCATCTAATTAGGTTCAGTAGTTTTTATAATATTCACTTTTAAGTGCAGCCATGTCAACAAATGGTATGTGCAACCACCATTCTTTAGATGTAATTATTACATTAGACTTAGAATTACAACTATCGATACTGCATTCCATAAACAATCAAATATCGCAATTACCATTAATTAATTCTTCTTCATTACTATCACAAGTTATAATTTGATCTAGCAATACTCAAGATTGCACTTTATAAACTCATTTTACTCTTTATGACAAGGTTAAAAAATGTCGGAAACATCGTTAAAAAAAAATATGACTCCACTTTAACATAATAATACACTACTTTCCCGCTTTCAAATCTTCATTAAGGGAGTTAGAAATGTACCTACATATAAGTACTTTCCGTTTCTGAAGATTTTTAAACTTCGGTAAAGGATACATTCGTTTCGTCAATATACATCCAAAACCGATTATCGGTTTTGCAACATCATGAACATTACTCTGAACCGATATATCGGCTTTGCAGTCCCGATGGGTTAAAATTAACAAATATTGAAATTAGTTTTTAGCTTATTAACATCTTTAATAGTTTTTAAGTTTTAGTTTTTAACTTATCACTAATTCACATTTTTATTCATTTTTAGCTTATTGTTAACATTTTCATTAGTTTCTAGCTTATCGTTAACATTTTCATTTGTTTTTAACTTATCGTTAACATTTTCATCAGTTATTAAATTCAGCATTGCTAATGAAAAATAGTGTTGAAATTGTTTCTAGTACAATGTCAGCATTTCATTGCTGGTTCTGTAACAAAGCCATAATCTAATCCCTGATAAACTTGGGCCATAACTCAGTGGTAACCTTGGGTCATAACTCAGTGGTAACCTTGGGCCATAACTCAGTGGTAACCTTGGGCCATAACTCAGTGGTAACCTTGGGCCATAACTCAGTGATAACCTTGGGCCATAACTCAGTGGTAACCTTGGGCCATAACTCAGTGGTAAACCTTGGGCCATAACTCAGTGGTAACCTTGGGTCATAATTCAGTGGTAACCTTGGGCCATAACTCAGTGGTAAACCTTGGGCCATAACTCAGTGGTAACCTTGGGCCATAACTCAGTGGTAACCTTGGGTCATAACTCAGTGGTAACCTTGGGTCATAACTCAGTGGTAACCTTGGGTCATAACTCAGTGGTAATCTTGGGTCATAATTCAGTGGTAACCTTGGGTCATAACTCAGTGGTAACCTTGGGTCATAATTCAGTGGTAACCTTGGGCCATAACTCAGTGGTAACCTTGGGTCATAATTCAGTGGTAACCTTGGGCCATAACTCAGTGGTAACCTTGGGCCATAACTCAGTGGTAACCTTGGGTCATAATTCAGTGGTAACCTTAGGCCATAACTCAGTAACCTTGGGCCATAACTCAGTCCCTGATAACCAACAACATCATCAATATCAACAAAGTTACCACCAACATCATCATTGATATCAACAAAGTTACCACCATCATCATTGATATCAACAAATTTACCACCAACATCATCATTGATATCAACAAAGTTACCACCAACATATTCATCATCAATACCAACATCATCATTATTACCACCAACATATCAATACCATCATCACACTATTGTCCCAGAAAATCTGTGTCCCTACCATCACTACTTCAAACACCCGAACCGCTACATCTCATGTATTCCCTTTTCTCATGTATACATCATATTTAACATACTAACATAAACCACTTCAAGCCATATCATTATTTTGTTACAATTGTTTATTTTTGGAAAATATTCTGTTATAAAAACAACAGTAAGATGGTAATGAACACAGCCCAGGCGGGAGAGGAACTACATGTAAATATACTACACAGCAAAATTGGATATCTTTAAAGATGGGAGAATTATAGTCATGATTAGATGACAATAGAAATTAATAGTGAATTATGTAGTAGTAGTAGTAGTAGTAGTAGCAATAGTAAAAGTAGCAGTAGTAGTCCTTCCTTTCGTTCGCTTGAAATATTGTCTGTATATTCAACGTTGTCTCTTGTATAAACTTCACTGTCTTTTGTAGCTCACACAGAGATCTGTGTAGTTTTATGTTGAGTGTTGTTTCGTTAGGCCATTGAATTTGCCTCAGTATATCATATTTGGGGAAGTCTTGAAGTACTCGCTCTGTAGTCTGATGTGTCTGTCCACATGTACACATTGCTGAATTGCCAATCTTGAATTTTGTATACATGTGGCTGCGGACTCAATTGTATCCTGTTCTGAGGCGTAGAATGACAACTTGTTCTAATCTGCTCATATAGTAAGCAGTAATAGTCAAAGGGTAAATTAATTGTGTGTAAAGCAAGAGGTGTATTAGAAAGACAGGGTTAGGCCCATGTTGTTTTATTTGACCATCCGCACACTATGGGTGATGTGGTCAACGTCACGCAGACTGCTTTTGCTTCCCAGTGGTACCCAATTCATGTTCGGGTGACCTGAGAGCGATTATGGCTGGACAAAAATTCCACCCTACTGTGGAATTGAACCCGGACCACATGCCTCTACAAAACAAGTGCGTAGTACTTGTAATAATAATTGTAGTTGTTTCCTCCAGGTTATTGGGTGTTGGATTAGAACTAACAGCTCTTCTTCTTCTAGGGCTCCATATCGACCACATGTAAACCACTCTGTGATTTGTATGTGATCTGAGCCTAAGCGCGATTGTATGTTGTGCCAGTTATACACCTACAAGTAGGCCAGCACATCCGATTTCTGCCACGCTCTTTATTTACTAGGTAGCTTCCTGGGCCTGTACCTCAGTCACCTCTTATGACATGCCTTGTAGGTCACAGTGTTACTATTCTCTGCTCCCCATGAGAGCCCCGGCAACACACAGGTGTCTAACAGCTCAAATCTGCAAGCATGGATTTATTATTTGACAAAAACTGCAATGAAAAACTTGATGACCTAGTGTAAATGTAGATATGGGTATAAAACAAATGTGGCTAAGATGATGGAGCACCCCAGGGCGCTATTTGGGCATGCTAATTATTAGTAGTAGCAGTAGCATAACAGTAGTTTTTTGTGTGTGTGGTTCATTTGCCCTCTATGAGTTCTGGCGTAATCATAACACCTAATATGGTGCCTCTGATTTTTGCGGGAAGGCTGACTTTCATTATGAAAATACCCCTCATCATTCAGGCGAGCCTTAATCCGACTTCAGAGATATTTATAATTTAGATTACCAGTAAAGGAAGTAATAGTTGTAATTGTAGTAGTAGCTGTTGTAATTGGTATATATATGCAGTAGCTGGGATATGATTAACAGTTTCATAAAGTAAATGAGATACAAAAAATACTATATAGCAGAAATTGTGAGGGCTTCATTCATAAACATTACAAATAATTATGAACAGGTGTTGTAAATTTAATAAATCATCAAGAAACTTGATTTTAAAACAATATAAATACAAAACAATCAAGAAAGAAAAACGTCAACAAAATATAAATCAGCATGTGCCATCATCAGATCGAAGGTTAGCTGTAATAAATTTCCAGTAAATTTTGTTTCATGCTGTGAGATTACATTCTGACAGACTGATGCCTTAAATGTCAGGCTGGGGTTTTATTGGCTAGCGCACGTGGTAGGGTTGTTGCAGACTAAAATGGAGGTTACAGGACTATTTTCAGTATGATGGTAGAGATTGAGGCAGTTACTGCTGCACTTCATTGGATCTTTGGGACTCTGTTTACTGTGGTCATTGTTTACTGTGGCTGTTGTTTCTGACTCAGTCGGTGCTTCGGAAGATCAAAACTGGCAGGCCACGGTAGGAGTGGGTGTCGTCTATAGAGGTTTCCAACCTCAAGAGACTCACAAGGATTTACTGTCCTGAGCATGTGGCCGTTTCTGACTCCCAGTCGCTGCTTCGGAAGATCAAAACTGGCAGGCCACGGTAGGAGTGGGTGTCGTCTATAGAGGTTTCCAACCTCAAGAGACTCACAAGGATTTACTGTCCTGAGCATGTGGCGTTCTGACTCCCAGTCCGCTACGAAGATCAAAACTGGCAGGCCACGGTAGGAGGGTGTCGCTATAGAGGTTTCAGCCTCAAGAGACTCAAGGATTTACTGTCCTAAGCATGAGGGTGTTCAGTAAACGAGGCAGGCATGCTTGTATCGAACATCGATTGTTGGGGAGTTTAGGACGGATAAGTGGGATGTTCTTCGGTCTCTTGGCGACCTACTGTCGGATGACTACACAAAATTTGACGTTAAATCAATCCAGCGATTTAAGACGTTTGTAATTATATATTATATAAATAGTACTGGATGATTGAAGGGGCAGAGTGAGGAGTTTGTTTAACCATCGAGCCACAGAAACCATCACTATGCATACCTTTCGACATCTGTTGGGGGAGACTGATCACCTATGGGTCTACTCGAAGTGTTTGACATCAGTTCAGTAACCAATTCTGACAGACTGGTGCCTGTCCACTTCTTGATGCCCTCCTACATATTAAATCTCTTCTTCAATATACTTACATGCCTTCAACTTTCCTCTAAAGTATGGTCTTCAAAACTGTATCATATTAATTAACTCTTAGTCCACCATGGTAAAAGCCATGTTTTTACAAGCCATTTGTTTTTGGAATAAAAAACGCCATTTAATGTGTCTCCTGGTAAAAGGCGTCCAACCCAAAGTCATGTAGTGTGACATTTGGTCTACAAGGAGTTAATATGACTAGAATACTGGATTTAATTTATTTACAAGGTGTACCAAACTTCAAGCCTCATAGACAACCTATAGTATATTTATATATGACAATGGCCCACCTGCCCAGCGTGTTCGTAACGCGTTGGACGATGGGTAACAAGCCCTATGTGAGTGCGGGTTCAGTTCCGCGGCTGGCAGAAAAGCCACAGGTTCTCCAGATTTAGGGTGTTCGTGGCACCAAGCCGAAGAGCTGAAAGCTCAAGTGCTTCTGGATCGGAAAAAAATATATGACAATGGGTTTAGTTATTATAAAACTGTATAACTGTTGACGAGTCACCAAATTTATACAGATACAATTCAGACCTTTATCAGCAGATGTCTTCTGTGTATTATCAGACTGAAATGGTGTGACAAACAGACATGTGGATTAGAACAGCGCAGGAATCCATGCTGACTCAGGTCAGAAGGATAACAATGGTGATGGATTTGGCATACCCTTTGGAAGACTAGAGTCGAGTGTTACTAGACAAGCACTTGAGTGAAACTCTGCCCATGTGGTGCCGGGGCCCTTATGGGAAGCAAAGAATAGTACCACTGCGACATACAAGGCATGTTATAAGAGGCGACTGATGTAGGACCTAGGAAGCTACCCTAGTAAATAAAAAGCATCGCAGAAATCGGATGTGCTGGCCTACTTGTAGGCGCATAACTGGCACAAAGTACAAATGCTCTTAGGCTCAGATTGCATACAAATCACACAGAGTGGTTAACTAGGGGTCAATATGGAACGTATGAAGAAGAAGAGTGAAACTCGCATGGAAAACTGGACATCCTAAACATATCTGTCAAGTTGTTTTTTTAAAAAAGAATTGTATGATGCTGGACTATTCTGAGAGGATGTAAAGAAAATAGTAAGAGACAGTGGAAGGTGGAGGACAATGTTTGAAGCCTTTTTTTCACAAGGAGTGGAGAGGAATAAGTAAGTAAGAACTGTACAACTGAAAAGAATCAAAATGCATGCACTTGGGTAATTTATAAGTGCAAAGCCCCATTCTGCTAAATAAAAGTATCAGCAGCAGAGCACTTAATTGTAGCTTTGAACGATATATCAGCATTTTTTAAATTCAAAAACTTATGATACCAATTTTAAGCTGGGTGAATGGAGGAAAACCTGTTACCAGGAATTGAACATTGCACAACGATGCGGAAATCCAGTTTTTATTTAGTCACTTCTAAACTATATATATATATATCAAATATGAAATTTAAAAATATGGTAGTTTCACAAAGTACAATATAAAACTAAACCGACATATCGATCAAAAGGTCGTTGTCAGGCACATTGATACAATGTCAAAATAAGGTAAAATGTTATGCACAGTAAGAAATACTATTTCAGATTAATATTTTTCTACATAGGGGATCTCTGTGGCTTAGATATAATCGCCTCTTGCTCAAAGGTACTGACAGGTACTCGGTTCAATCCCTTCCAATTCCAGTTCTTTCCTTGTGTAGACAATCTGGATATTTTTCCAGAGATCCCTGATCCAAATGTGGGTAAGATGTAGTATCCATCACCGAGATAAATGAGCATGATAAATAAGTTGAAAGGTATACGGAGCTTCCAGAAAACACAACTGCTAAACATGAACATTGAACCACGATTCTTATTTCTCTCGGATTCCATTTTCTAGCAGTGAAGACAAGCTGAGTATTTTTATAATTTTAATACATCAATCAGCTAGCTTTCCTTTCAGAGAGAATTAGAACATATTGTGACAATCAGAAAAATTATCGGTGGATGAAACAGATAGATCAAATACATTTTGAACAACCTAAATTGATGACATTAAAAATCTGGTAGTCCATACTCGGGGCTTACAAGATGTGTGTGGAGATCCCTCGTCGTTAGATCATCAGGAATGGAACATGATGATGGTGATGAGCATATTATTTTTTTCTCTTGAATATTCTAATTTTAGCCTACCGTTTCCATCATGTGTCTCAGCCCCAATTCTCTAGTTTTACATGCAACAACTGTGCCAAGGATTGCCACTCCAGAATAGGCCGTTACAGCAATAAGAAACGCTGTGATTCAGCACAGAACAAACTACGTGACGCAAAACCTATTGTCTCCTGCGACAAAGAGGCCAATGATGATGATACATATATAATTAACTTCTAGTAATTTATAAGTCACAGCAGATCGAACTATACGTTAAAACTTAAAAAAACCCCAACCCAGATGTATAATATAAATATATATTGTTTATATACGAGTTAGTGTATGATACACCCTGAATATCAACGAGACTCTCTCTATATATGTGTACTGATATGTCATAGATGAACACGCATGATATGTAACTGGATTCACGTAAAGTCGTGTGGAGAGGGACAGCCCTCTGTAGCCATCAGAACGTTCAGCTCAAGTGGAAATTCCCGACCGGAATCAGACCATTCTCGTCATGTGATCCTTGCATTACAATATTGTTAGATATAGATGAATTAATTTGTTGTAAAACAACACCACATTAAAAAATATGATTATATAATGTCATAAATTAAATTTGACAGGAAGGAATAGCAGTAACATTAATACGTTTCATCAATAACATAGTATGGACTAGTATAATTGTGTAAAATTGCAATAAAACTTACAGTGCTCTATCAAACATATAAAATTCAGCCTACATCAACTGAAATTTCCGATTTCCTGACTGAGCTGAACGGGCTTTTGTTACAGATGCCCATGATGGCGGAAACGCGTACAATATTGTATCGTGCGTATGATGTCACGGACAGTATACACGTTTACCTAATGAATAATACTAAGGGCGTCGCTTGGTGGAGAAACAAGGATTGCTCACTGCTAAATACGAGTGGAACAAAAAGAAATGGATGCTGGAAACCACCTGAGAATATTTTGAAGCATAACAAGTATATGTATGATTTCTTCATGATGAAGGTGTCATGAGTTATTAAGATACACCATATAGAAATATTGAAGAAATATTGAAAGTTAATTTTTAAACAAATCCTGTAACGTCGATCTTTTGTCGAACCAAGCTCTCAGACCATCCAACATCTTCTCCCTCTGTCTTTTATGATCTCACCTTCCCTGAATTTTACCCGTTTTAACCAAATGTTCTAAACCTCCTCTTCGCATTATATGCCAGAAGAACCTTGATTGTCTGATTCTTATTCTTTTGATAAGGGTTTCCTCATGTGTAGACCAGTTTTAAAACCTCATGATTTGTTTCTTCGCTGGCCATGTAATTTTTCAGCATTCTTTTGTAAAACCACATCTCAATTTTTTTTTTTTTAGTTGTTCCAAACGTATCTGACCCATACATAATAACTGCTTCAACCTTGTAGTTAAATATTCTAATTGTGGTTCTAGATTTGATTACTTTAGACTGTCACAAATTGTCTAGTGCAATGAAAGCTCCTCTTGCCTTCTGTATTCTTATTCTGCAATCTTTATCTTTTCCTCCCTCTGTCTACACTGCTGTCCAAGTATTGTGTATAATTCTGCATTTCCATGATGAAATGTAGAGAGAAGCGCATGTACTATGCAGTTAGACATAAAACATATACTGATCAGCTATGACAATGAAAATCGTGGCATATCCGTTACATAACTTATCCATCAACTACATTAAACGAGTGTTGATTTTATAGGCACCACTTATACGTTTTGTAGTTTGCCATTGCTTTCTGAATAGTGAGGTCTATTTTTACCGTTCGTAAAATTCAACGGGAACAAATTTGCTTCTAAAATGCCGGCCACGTAGTTTGAGCCAAGTACTCTTGGGTTGTGATCAAGCTTACTACCGCTTAAGCTACATACACCCACATAGGTTTTTGATATGTTATAGGTACAACACACCCACATAAGAATGTACATACAGATACATGTCTATATACAATTCATCTCCGTACACAAGTACACGCATGTATAAATTGTATATACATATTTACATATATACGCAACAAATAATGCTCAGTTTACATATAAATAATGAGAAATTAATATTACAAGAATAAGAAAATGACGTTGAAAAAAACCATAAATAATGATAAATTGACATCAAAATAACCAAATACTGACTTGATAGTTGAGATAAAATAACATAAATTATGATATGCTGATATACAGGGTGTTCAAGATAATAGCAGCCTGTGAATGGAGTCAATCTGGCATATATGTATGAAAATGAGAAGGTTCAGTTATGACGTAATATAGGTCAAAGTTATGTGACGGTATGTAATTGTAGTGCGGGAAGGGGCGATGAACAAATGTGACGTAAAACGAGCTAGTCAGAACTGGTTTAAATAGTACATAAACATAACGCGATAGATTATCTGGCAACTTTCGATTTGTCAATGGGGCTGCTTTAATCTTGAACACCCTGTATAAGTGATTATAAACTGAGATACAAATAGTTATCAATTGATATTTGTAAATGTATATAAATAATGACACACACAATCTGCATGTGTAGTCTTGTTAATGTCTAATTTAACACATTATACTTTGACGAGAAATTTCTGTTGTTGCCGTTCTGCCGCCTTTCTACTTTGTTTTCCGTGTCAGGCCACACTCTTTCAAATCTCTTACAACAGTTCTCCATGTTTCCTTTGGACGCGCAGGCATTTTTTCCCATCCACTGTCCTAGCCATACGACAGATGTATGCCCAATTCCCCATCCACATTAATCTTTTAATGATAGTCTCCAATAATGCACAGTTTGTTCCTTTCAAAAGTTTGATATACAAGATACATGCTATACGGTAGATACTAGTTTACTTGTAAATAAAACATACCTCCGATCTAGTCAAGAGTGAAGTTTGCTGGCCTTACGAATCTGGACCTATGTCTCAACCAGGGTTGAAAAAAAGCGCAAGACATCCACTATTCTATTTGTAAATTATATTTTACTATTTATATATACACTAGTCACGACAGAGACGAAGTGTCTACGCAGAATGCCGGGAGCATCAAAAAGAGACCGGTTTAGAAATGAAGATGTTAGGGGAAACAGTGGGTACAACAGCAGGACTGAACTTCGTCAAGAAATAGCACATTAAATTGTTCGACCACATAAGCAGATTACCTACAGATAGTGCCCCTCAAAGAGCAATGCTACTCCGGTACAGTGGATACAAAGCAAAAGGTCTTCCACGCAAAAGATGGACCTCTTGAAATACCAAAGACAGTAAAAAAACACTTTATGAAGCACACACAAAAGCCCGTTCTAGAAACCTTTTCCGACCGTGTGTTGCCGGAGACCACAAGTGGAGCAAAGAATAGTAACACTGCGGCATACATTGCGTGTCGTAAGATGCGACTGAGGTAGGGGCCTAGGGAAGCTACCCTAGTAAATAAAAAAGCGTCGCAGCAATCGGTTGTGCTGACCTATTTGTAGGCGCATAATTGGCACAGCGTACAATTGTTTATATTTTCAGATCACTTACAAATCACAAAGACTGGTTTAACACGTGATCGATATGAAGAAGAAGAACAAATGTTTACTTATCCTGACGATGTCAGACAAAACAAGATTAGAGAAAAGAAAGAAAGAAAGATGGAAACGACTAAAACTTGAAAGGTTTAGCACCAAAGAAAAAAAGTACTGTGTGTGAATAGCCAATATAATAACTAATAGTGTAATTAGTGCACGTTTGAATGCCGCTATAGTGGTTAGTGGTATGGATTGAGTTAATTTGCGCTGAGAGAAACGCTAAACACTGGGAGAACGTGTCGTCACATTTGACACACTTTCTGGGTCATTGATACGTGAGTCATCTTTAAAAAAACACAATCTGGCAACAGAGCGTTGCAGCACAGTGGAGTTTCACTTCCTGTTTCTCTCCAGAGATATCTAAGGCCGCCATAAAAATAAAAATCAATTTGAAAAAGAAACAAAAATTAGAACCAGTTTCTGCGAAATGATTGAGGGAATGATTGATCGAATTGTATCCTTAGGCGAAGTTTATCCAACGCATCATCCCATTTCCCTTCCTTATTTATTAAACGTTCGGCAGAAAGATTATAATCTTTAGCTTTCAATATGGTCTGTCTTTCGCCTCAAGAATGTTCCATTTTTTTGGGTCAGTTTCACGCAACTTTTTTTTTCATTATTGTCGTCATCATTATTTGTTAAAGTTAAAAGTAATATCTCTCGTGGCAGCTGTTTCGAAAAGTTTTCCAAACATTGTTGTTAATCTTCTAGTGGCCATTTTTACCTGGTTGTCGTGTTATATTATGAGAAGAGGAATGAAAAATGCGCCGTGTTATATAGGTGTTCGCCGCGTGCGCAGCGTGTTCGTAGAGCGTTGGACTACGGGTGACTAGTCCTCTGTAAGTGCGGGTTCAACTCCGCGGACTGGCAGAAAAGCTACAGGTTCCCCAGATTTACGGTGTTCGTGGCACTGAGCCGAAGAGCTTTCAGCTCAAGTGCTTCTGGATCGGGGAAAAAAAAAAATATAGGTGTTCAACTTAAAAGCAGCCTATGAATGGAGCTAATCTGGCATATATGAATGGATATGAGAAGGTTCAGTTATGACGTAATATAGGTCAAGGTTGTGTGATGGTGTGTAATTGTAGTGCGGGAAGGGGGATGAACAAATGTGACGTAGGACGAGCTAGTCAGAACCGGTTTAAATAGTAAATAAACACAACGCGATAGGTTATCTGGCAACTTTCGATTTGTCAATGGGGCTGCAATTATCTTGAACACCCTGTATATTCCTAGCGCAATATTTTACTCCGTTGGCGTTAAGGTTTATTCGAATTAAAAATAAAAGGTATCTCCGAATAAGTATAAAAAAGTAAGTAAATGACCCTTTTTAAAACCACATGGTATCAGGGGCGGCTCGTCATTAAGGGCTAGTGGGGCCCGGACCCACCAATAATCGAAAGGGGGAATAACATCCCAAAATATACAAATAATAGTAAATACTTCAAAACCCATGATTTTCCCGAAAATTTGTGTCTGCCCCCACCAAGAAAAATGACCACGAGCCGCCACTGCATGGTATATCAAGTAGTAGCATGCTCCTTGCGGAACGTCGCAATCATCACAGTCCGCTTGAAAAGCTCTCTGTCTCTTGCAAGTTCTCCTGCCTCTTCCAGCGTCATTTTCAATGTTTCTTTGATGTCCTGCTGCCACCTTCGTCTTTGTGGTCCCCTGCCTCGTTTTCCAGGAACCATGCCTTCCATTACCTTTCTCCCCAGACCAATTGTGGTATATAGGGTAATAAAAAACACGAAGGGTTGGAGAAGACTATTACGAAAGGAAGCATCACTGCAAAGAGAAGAAGAGGAAGATCACGGAGAAGAAGGATTCAGGATGTAACTGGTGGTTTGAATATGATGACTAGAACAAGGTACTTGTGGGTTGTAATCGAATTCACTATCACTTAAGCTACATTAAGCTACAGGTGCCCATTGTTTTTTTTGTTTTTTTCCTTCCCGATCCAGAAGCACTTGAGCTTTTCAGCTCTTCGGCTCGGTGCGATGGGCATCGTAACCCTTCGGTTCGGTGCCACAAACACCCTAAATCTGGGGAATCTATGGCTTTTTCTGTCATCCCGCGGAATTGAACCCGCACACAGAGGGATAGTCACACATAGTCCAACGCGCTACGAACACGCTGGGCAGACGGGCACAGATGTCCACTTTAATTCATATATGTGACTTATACAATGATACAAAATTTGATAAAAGTTAGAAATTATCTTCCATGGAAAAATGAGACTTAAGCATCATCATCAAGTAGCTTGCCATGAGCAGAACTTTGCCACCCCAACAGTAATCCGGAATTTATCTCTCTCTCATAGGCCAGATGTCCCGCCTCTGCAGCCGTCATGTTCAAACCATCAGTTACATCCTGAATCCACCTTCTCCGTGGTCTTCCTCTTCTTCTCTTTGCCGGTTCTTCTCCTTCTATGATGATCTTCTCCAGCCCTTCATGCCTTTTTACATGACCAAAATTATTTAGGCAATGATACTAAAATGTGAAATATTACACAATTATCTTCAATTGAAAAATGTGACTAGACAATGATACTAAAATATTATACAATTACCGTCAAATGGAAAATGTGATTTTGGCAATGATACTAAAATATTATACAATTATCTTTAATTGAAAAATGTGATTTAGGCAATGATACTGAAATATTATGAAATATTATACACGTATCTTGAATTGGAAAAAATGTGTTTTATAAAGGGATGAATAATAACATTTGAAAAATGATGCGCTTATCTTCAAGTGCGCCATGGAAGTTGTACAAAAATACAAAAATTATTCTGAAAAAATATACACTTATCTTCAAGTGAGACATATAGCTTCGGAAGTTTTGTTAAGATATTGTGAAAAATGATACAAAATATAATAAAAGTTATGCACTTGTCTTCAATTGAAAAGTTTGACTTAGGCAATGATACTAAAATATTGTGAAATATTATACATTTATCTTCAATTAAAAAATGTGTTTTATAAAGGGATGAATAATAAGGTATGCAAAATGATATGCTTGTCATCAAGTGTGCCATGGGAGTTACACAATAATACCAAAATATTATGAAAAATATACATTTATCTTCAAGTGAGACATATGGCTTCGGCAACAACATTAAATATATGGTGACAAATGATATACATATACGCAGTGGCGGCTCGTCTTTAGGGCTTAGGGTCGGCCCCATCAAAATTAATGTAATGTGTATTTAAAAAGTAAATTAAAATATAACCTAACACAAAACCATGATTTTTCCGAAAATGTTTGTCTGGCCCACCAACAAAAATGATCACGAGCCGCCACTGCATATAGGTATCTTGAATTACCATTGACGATCTGAGAATGATTGCTGCTGACGCCGGTCAACTTGCACAGAATAGAGAGTTTTTCAGGACTGCTGTCATGGGAGCCAAGTTCCGGAAGCGACAAGCTACTTGATGCTGATGATGATCTTTAATTGATATATGTGACATACATATGATACAAAAATATTATGAAAAAAGGTGTACATTTATCTTCAAGTGAGAAATATAGCTGAAAACAATGACATCGTAATATTGGGAAAATGATACTCTGATCTTCAATTGAAAAATGTGATTTATAAAGGGATGAATAATAAGGTATACAAAATTATACGTTTCGTCATCAAGTGAGTCATGTGGCTTATACAATGATACAAGAATAGTATGAAAAAAATGTACATTTATCTTCAAGGGAGAAGTATGGTTTAACAAGGATACCATAATTTTGGGAAAAATGACACACTGATCTTCAGTTAAAAAATATGATTTGTACAATATTGCACGATTACCAACTCAATACATGCCATTATACACAATAATTCGTACACTAAATGTTATTTATACTTTTAATGAGGTGCAACTTCCACATGCGAGTAATGTGCACGCTGTATCTGATTCTGGAAGAGAAGTATCATCATATTGAACAACTCTGTCGTTGAAAGTTGATTTTTTGGGTCCCTTAAGAGGCCGACGTTCTTTATCTATGACGTCACATTCGTTCTTTTCTTCAACGTCTGAAAAACGGGGCAAGCTTCGCCCACTTTCGTTTCTGGTTACAGACGCCCTTCTAAGAATCTCGTGAGGTATACAAATCTCGTGCTCTGAATTGCCTCTGCCTCGGACAATGTTTTTCAGTTCCTTGCGCACAACCTTGCTTCTGAAAACGTAGACTAATGGGTTGCAGGCAGAGCTAAACATTGCCAGAACTGTAGAGATCAGAGACACAGTTGGACAAAAAGGAGATAACGAGCTTCTTCCAGCTTCCACCGCCATCACCACAAAGTAAGGAGTCCAGCAAACAGCAAAGCTAAATAGCACAAGAAAACTAGTTACCGCTGTCTTCCATTCTTCCTTTCTCCATAGGAATGACGCGGATCGACTTGAAGTTTGGCTTAATCTTCTGATGATTGGTACTGAGCTACTCCGTCTTCTTGAATTTATTGGAGTTGTTTGTTGAGCATTTTCATCGCACTGGCTTAAAGCAGAGGAATTAATACGAATAACACTGCTCCGTCTAGTTCTAACGATAATCCCATGCGCTGCACGGAACATTCTGGCGTATGTCCACAACATGGCAATCAGTGGTAGCAGAAAGCTGAAGCTTATTAGAAACAGTGTATAATATCTATCGTATCGTAGACTACTTGACCACTTAACAGTACATACCATTTTGTCTAACTGAAACTCTATTGCATTCCAGCCCATCAGAGGAGGCGCTGAAATGACTATCGCTGTGGTCCAAATACACACTATCAACCAAGAACATTTTCGAGAAGTCAATCTCATTGTGTAGTGAAGGGGCGTCATTACTGCACAGTATCTGTCGACTGATATTACTGCAAGTGTAAATATGCTAGCACCAACAAGTACGTTCATCATAAACCCTGTACAAACGCACCAGAAAGTACCGAAGACCCATCGTTTAGCCAGAAGTGACGTGAAAGCATACGGAATTACCAGAAAAGTGTTAAGACAGTTGCAAATAGTCAGATTGGCAACGAACCTGTTAGATATTGTTAATGATTTACGTTTACAGAAAACAACGAAGACAAACGAATTAGCAATCACACTGGCTAAAAATACAGCAGCTAAAAGGCTCCCCATTATGGTAGTTTCAGTATACGATATGCCCTCGACATTGGTCTCGGTATTCTCAGAGATATCCACATCCATGACTGCGTTCAAGTTGATACAACGCTTTATATTGGATGCGTTTAACAGATCCAATAATTTGAACGCAATCACTTCATTTGATTTCAAAGTTGAACACATAACTTTACATAAACCGATCAGGTCAAACGATTTACACTTTAAAAATTATATTTAAATCCCAAAACGTTTGTTGAGTAATAACTTTTTTTTGGTCATTTTAGTTATTTAAATTCTTACCACTTTTTAAATCGTCCCTTTACTCAAATAAGTTTTACGACGATAGCGAAACAATTACGAAAACCACATATTTGTTTTTGAGTTGATACACCACAAATAGTTTGTTAAACTGTTAAATAATTCTCACTTCTATCTGAAGAAAGTTCGCTTAAGAATTCATTTCGGCACTTTCTGGACGTAAACTTATTTCCGAATAGCGTGTAATATAATCCGTGTAGTAACACGAAGGAATTATTCGCACACACTGCATGCAACTACTCAATGCCACCAGTTCTTGTAGTAAATCGACCAATGATGTGTCGTGCGATGCAACGCTTGAGAACTTGAGAATCTTGTGCTGAGGTCGTGAGTACTAAAATTCTACAAGTTATTAGTGTTTATGATTACCCTGCCTTGCGTGTCTAAGTAAGCTAGAAGTTATTCCACTGCGTCTACCGTAACTCTAAAACACTTGATGGAGAGATTGTGAAGAAAAATTAGAGAGATGGGGAAGCAAGGAGAAAATTGAATTAACAAAAAACTGCGCGAACTAGTTTTAGGAGCACACTTCGATTTTCTGTCAAACAGAAGAACCATCTCATTTCCACGTCAGCGAGCCGCGCGTTCTGATACCCAACTGAAACGACATGGGACAGAACATGAGTACAGATAACTGCACAGACGCAGAGATTAAATCAGTTTGTCTCAAGACATCATTTGTTAAGATTTCAATCCGTGAAGATGTTGCGATATTTGTATATGAAAAATACCCGATTATTGGCTCAGATTGTGACTTAATAGCGCAATATTTACTGGTAGCAACTGTTGAGATAGAATACTTAGTATATAATAAGGTGGCTCACTTACACCAGCGCACAGGACAAACTGTATGGCGTGGCTGACAATCTGAGGCAGACGGCGGCCTTTATTAGAGAATCCGAAATCCCAATCTAGTGAGAACTCAGAAGAAGTATATAATAGCTGTTCTTTCAATCACAAACGAAGTGTTTTTGGTGATATCAGGTCGTAATATGTTCAAAAGTAAACAGCATACATTGTCTTTCATTTACTCAATGCTCAAAGCATCTGGTCGAGTATCTGGTAAAATATGTTCTGAAAACTTCCTATGTTCTGCTGCTGTTATCTATCCTTTTGATAGATTGAACTCGTGTATTGTCTGCCTCCTATCCAGGTCAGATTGTCTTCTTTTAATACTTCCAACAGGTTCTATATCTGTTGTCTGAAATGTTGCTACCAATCATTGCCTTGTTTAATCTCAAATATACGTTTTTTTTTAAATATTGTCGTGGAAATTATAATATTGCTGATACATATAATACAAAACTGATGATGCCTCTACCTTTTGACGTAGGTTAAATGTTAATAAAAATATGGGGCGAGTTGTCCAAGTTATTGTATATTCGTTAAGTCAAGATTTACTTTTATATACTACTCTGACATCATGACGTAAGTAGGAAGCTTACTAACTATACATTCATTTTCTGAATACAGTTTCTGAATTCAAACCCTCAAGCTGAATGATACGTTACGGAAACCATTGAAGTCTGAGCTTTATACACGAAGAATAACCGGAAATTCGATACATTCAGACGTCATCGTAATCAGGTCATTGTCTATTAATAGAAACCAAAGTTCGCAAGAACTAGTAATGCACTTATTTGTTTAATTATCTGGCAGCAGCCAATGACTAACTCAGACTGATTTCACAAGTAACGGATTAAATTTGTTCAAATCTATTTACACGCCATTAGGGATGTCTGTTTATATATTTTTTAAAACAATTCTATTTTTTTGAGTGAATCATAAGGGAACTGGTCACGTTGCAAATATTTTTGTTGCAGATTTGTTTGTTATGTAGGGGATTTAAGCTTCTTTAAGCCGAGACACGTCTTTTTCAACCTAAGGGCGATCCTTATTTTGGTTATATCAGAGCGTGTAGGCCAACGAACATGAAAAATAGGAATTAACTCCTTGCCTATTCTTCGTAAAAGAGGTGCCCTAAACAGACCTGGAGACGAATTCTTCTTGAGGAACTGAAGAGTGCTCAATTGTCCTGGGAGACCATAAAGAGAACTGCCAGAGACCGAGAAGAGTGGCGAACAACTGGTGAGGTCCTATGCTCGACGAGGAGAGGAACTGAATAAGTCAAGTCAAGTCTTAACTGTTCACCTTGCCAATGTTAGGTCACTTTGGGCCAGATAAATGCAGGATCTTCAGACTGAGAACAATATTTGACAGTTAACTATGATGTTCGTGATTAGATTATAGACATGGCTGTTCTTTAACAAGAAACTGAAGTCTTTGTAGAGGCGTTTTCTTTTTCTGAATCCTTTGCAGAGGCGTAGATGTTCAGAAGCTTATAAAGTGTTTGTTGGCAATTGATGAGTCCCAGTTTGATTCTGTTAAATAGAAACAAAAATAAAATGAGATTATAAAGTCAAGGAAATATTGAGATGTGCGTTTGCATATAAACTTACTTATTCCTCTCCGCTCCTGGTGAAGCATATGACATCAACAGTTGTTCACCACTGTCCCTGGTCTTTGGTTGTTATCTTTATGACTTCCCAGGATATTCTAGAAATCTTCAGCTCCCAAAAGAAGACTCCGTCTCCAGGTTTGTTTAGAATGTTCCTTTTTTCGTTTCCAAGTGGCTTCCACTCAAGTGTCCAGTGGCACTCGACTGTGTCATCTGCAGGGTATGTTCTACCCATCACCATTTTCTCCGCATAATTAAGTTGCATGTGTAGAAAAGATAAATATTTGTTGACTCCAATTCTTCTTCTTTACTTCCTTTAGCACTGACGACCGCCCGAGTGGTTTCCGGGACCCAAATTTGGGGTGTAAAGAATAGAACCACTGTTACCTGCCACGCATGTCGTAAGAGGCGATTAAGGAGGTTTGGCTGAAATCGGATGCATGTGTCCTAAATGTGTAGAAGTCTATGCGTTTAGGGGCCTACCAAACCAATGTGCAACGTATACACGTTCTTGGCAAAGATCAAACATATCACAAAGAGTGATTAAAATTGGTCGTAAAGAACGAACGCAAAGAAGAAGAAGAAGCACTGACGACAAAGAAGTTTCTGGTCGACACATCTTGTGTCGCCAGGTAGAGAAATAAACCTGACAAAGTCTCTCCACCGCGCTGATTCCGCAGCCATCACTTGTAGGGTATCCCCAAGTCTTGACTCACAGTATGTATTAGTCAATGTATACGTTGAGAAAAGTACATATATAAATAATGACTCTTGCAGATATAGCATGAAACATAATCATAAACAACTTTGTATCAACATTAGGGAAGTTAAGGATTTATTGTTCTATTGTACAGGGTGTTCAAGATTAAAGCAGCCCCATTGACAAATCGAAAGTTGCGAGATAATCTATCGCGTTATGTTTATGTACTATTTAAACCGGTTCTGACTAGCTCGTTTTACGTCACATTTGTTCATCGCCCCTTCCTGCACTACAATTACACACCATCACACAACCTTGACCTATACTACGTCATAACTGAACCTTCTCATTTTCATACATATATGCCAGATTTACTCCATTCACAGGCTGCTATTATCTTGAACACCCTGTATATGTCTGCCGTATAAGACGTCTAAATTTCTTCGCTTCTGGTGTATTCTTTGCTTGATAAAGGCTTTTTTGTCGAAATGTCATTGTATATTGTTTCTGTACTTTGTAAAACTACAGTACTTTGTGTTTATGTATTTCGCTATTGCTTCATATTTTTACTGCAGTTTTCATTATAATCGATATTAATATAGAATGCAATGAACATGAAGGAATGAGTCAACCATGGTGTATAATTGTATTACATTTATTTCTTTGCTTTTCTTCTAATCAATCAAATTATAAACTCTTTGTGATCAGTGTGGATTGAGACACAGAGGACGTAAACACGTTGCACTCTGATTCAAAGACACTTATGCAATGTAGGAAAGGATAATTTCAACCTAATTTTATTATATTATATTATCCTCATAAAGGCAAATAACATCACATAAAAATACTTGATATCAGAAATAATTGTAAGTCTGTAAATTAAAGTACGAGACTAAACAAAAACATTTGTCCAAGGATATTTTTTCTGCAACAGTAACTACGTAGAAGGAAACCTACGTTATTGGTTTCTAATAACTTTTATTTGAAGTTATCAGTAGATTTGACAAGAGAGATTATTTCTTCTTCTTCTTCACCTTTCAACTCCCAACGGAGCACAGGTCTTCAACAAATTTCTTCCAGCCATTTCTCTCTTCCCATTCCTTCCAATTCTTTCCACGTAGTTGTACTTTCCATGTTTGTTGACGTATTTTTAGCTGTATTTTCTACGGGGTAAGGTAGTCAGTCCCACCCTCGACAAGAAAGATTATTGAGTTATTAATCAACCTGCTGCCTTGCTGGTCGGCTGGGGATAGCCAAAGGCTGACGGAGCGTGAACCAAGTAAACACTGGCTGAAATCGGGCACATCGCCGAAGGATAAGCACCAGAGCTTCAAATGGAGCTGAAGATGTGACGAATCACACCCGTTCTTGGTGTAGGCTGTTTATATATCATAATTAGAATGATCAAACCGGCCGAAAAGAACGATCGATAAGAAGAAGAGGAAGAGTTATTAATCTAGCTATATCCTCTTAGTGTCTTAGTGTCTTAGTGTCTTAGTATCACTTGACACTACGGCGTCTACACAATACTTTAACTGTTGCCGTTCTGCTGCCTTTCTAAATACTTTTTTCTCACGGCATTGATCTTTCAACTCACTTTCCACAGTATCGCTTCATGTGGACATCCAGGCTTTCTTTTCTCGTTCAATGTCTATTGTAGGGATGTCCTAGTTATAATTTATATGAGGACTATCATCATAGCACTCCGGACACGTCCATAGGTGCTCCGATCTCCCCCTCAACAAATCCAGTGGCCCAACACACCAGTTCGATGTTGATTAATCAATCTCTTTGCATATTTGATATGTCGTTCTTTTTGGGCTGCACCAACATTGACATCCATCTCTCTCAACCTGGTCAGCAAGTGGGATTCACAGCCCTGAAACTTCTCTGTTCGGACATACTCTCTCAATGCGTGAAGAATGTCATTTCGGTCCATGGCAGTTCCCTCCGATATTGTAACCAAGCCAGCCAATCTATCAGCTCGTTCATTACCCCTAACTCCTGCGTGCCCAGGGACAAATATGAAGGTGATTTCTCTGATCACTGTCTGCACCAGTATCTGTTTTACTGTCTCCAACATTATGCTACTAATCCCAAACTTGGGCACTGACATCAAACGATAAAAAAACCTGTCGGACAGAGATAAAGTGTTTATGCAGAATCCTGGGAGTATCAAGAAGTGACCGGTTTAGAAATGAAGACATCAGGAAAAAAGTGTACAACATCAGTACTGAACTTCATAAAAAAACAGCAAATTAAACAGTTCGGTCACATAAGCAGATTATTAACAGACAGTGCGCCTCAAAGAGCAATATTACTCTGGTCCTATGGATTCAAAGCAAAATACCACCCACGCAAAAGGTGGACCTCAGAGATAACTAAGGTGGAGACAAACGCTGTTTATGAAGCGCATACAAAAGCCCGTTCTATTAATCTCTTCTTATCCTGACGCTGTGAGGCAAAACATGATTAGAGAAAGAAGTAGCTCGGTATAAAAGTGAAAAATGTCTTGTGACATGAACAAAAATAATTTAAAAAACATAAATATTACATGTTAAGTATATATATACGATATAATCCCCACATCATCACTACTATTATTAAACACAGTTATTGTATACACATCTGTATGTGTTATAGTAAAGTCATAGACAAATACGAAACTTAAATGAGAACTAGAAAGAGAACTCTTCAGCTTTCAGAAAAGGCAGAAATTTACTTCTAGTGGATTCCATCTTGCAAGCAATTATAATGATAAACGCCCGAGTGGTTACCGGGGCCCAAATTTGAGGTGTAAAGAATAGAACCACTGTTACCTGCCACGCATGTCGTAAGAGGCGACTAAGGAGGTTTAGCTGAAATCGGATGCATGTGTCCTAAACGTGTAGAAGTCTATGCGTTTAGGGGCCTACCAAACCAATGTGCAACGTATACACGTTCTTGGCAAAGATCAAACATATCACAAAGAGTGATTAAAATTGGTTGTAAAGAACGAACGCGAAGGAGAAGAAGAGAATGATAAGGAGAGCAATGCCAAAGAACAAAATTACCAACCACTGTCTTTTCAAGAGGTCAAAACCCAAATACAGAGAAAATTTATAGTAGATTGGAAGACAAACACTGAATATTATTATGGAAAAGACTTCCTCAAAGACCTAAGTAGAACATTCCAGGTCATTAATTTCGCCTACGTATCGGATTCTGCAGACTCAACAGACACTTACACAGACTAAGAATAAGTCAAACAGGTATATGCCTGTCAGCAGGAGGAACATAAACAGTAGCATGTACTGCAAGACTGTCCTCGCTAGATTGAGCTGAGAAGCAACATGTGGTCACACACAATCAGCCTAAAATCTAAGCTTTGGGTAAAACTGACAGACCTGAAGCTGTCCAGTTTGTGTTCCACGGTAAACTAAGCGCATCACCAGAGATCGTGGAAGAAGAAATATAAATGAGAACTATCAACAAGTTGTAAATAGTAGCAACTATTTAAAACTACAAAGTAATACATGAAACTTTGCTGAACAAATGGGCCATAGAAGACATCAGAAGAAAGGTTTACAGACACATGGCAAACGCAAACCCAAACGACAACAGCAATCCCCTTAGAAAAGAGATTAGAGCACCAATTTTTGACTCCGATACATACCACTTAATAATTACATGCACAAAATCATGGCTGGCTTAGCTACAATATCAGAGGGAACTGCAATGGATCGAAGTGACATTCTTCACGCATTGAGAGAGTCTTTCCGAACAGAGGAGTTTCAGGGCTGTGAATCCCACTCGATGACCAGATTGAAAGAGATGGGTGTCAATATTGGTGCAGCCCGAAATGAACGACATACTAAATATGCAAAGAGATTGATTTATCAACATCGAACTGGCGTGTTGGATTGCTGGATGCTGCTGGAATTTCTGAAGCGGAGATCGGAGCACCTATGGACATGTCCGGAGTGCTATGATGATAGTCCTCATATAACTGATAACTGATACACAAAATTCTTCCTTTTTCTTCTTCTTCTTCGAATGCTTCACATTGACCACGTGTTAACCACTCTTTGTGATTTGTATGTGATCCGAGCCTAAGAACGATTGTACGCTGTGCCAGTTATGCACCTACAAGTAGGCCAGCACATCCTATTTCTGCAATGTTTATTATTTACTAGGGTAGTTTCCTAGGCCCCTACCTCAGTCGCCTCTTACGACATGCCTTGTAGATCACAGTGTTACTATTCTTTGCTCCCTTTGCGAGCCCCGGCAACACACTGGGGGAATAAAATTCAACCACAACACCCACCAAGGTGCCAACTGTGCACACATAATCATGAAACCGTTCACTACCACCTCTTCAGGAGTCAAGTGCTTGATAATGTCAGGAAGACTGTTCTCCCTCAAGGCCAGATAGATGGAATGCATTATACGGAACAAAAGAACAAGTTACAAACACATACAGATACCACTACCTAACGTTCGGCTCAGGGGCAAGAACCCAAGTGCCCCAAGATCATTGACGATAAAAACACTTATATACAGGTTTCTCACCACGTTGAACCGACCCATCGGTATATACAACAACATCATCATCCCTTGCATTATCTTCTATCAGCTGCTTAACTGCGAGATCCGCCTTCATGTTGCCCCAATCTCTACATTCTCTTCCAAGAGTAATGATAACGTTGAGATAGTTCATCATGCTACCATCTGTTGGGATTCATTCTTCCCCGTTCGGTAGAGTCTCAACCGTAGTCACATGGCCAATTGTTCTCTCAGTCTGGGCCATCCACGACATGCCACGCTTGATTCTCGTGCCCTTAACATCATTAGTGTTCTTGTGAAGTGGATGTCTCTTATCCGAAGTAACCCGCATATATGCCTTGGTTTGGGCGATTGCATGACGGGAGCGTAGTGACAGAAGGCCAAGCATATATCTCATCTTCACAATGGGGGTATCTCTAGTGCAGCCCAGAACTATACGCATACCTTCATTCTGAACCCGTTCGAGTCGTTCACATTGTGATCTTGATATCGTAAGAATTCCGAGTCCGTAATCTACCACTGATATTGCCAGTCGATCGAACAAAATGGCAAGTAGTATCTGCTCAAGGTGTGCGGCCACCATAACTTTGAGAGCCGCAAGACCACGCTTGCACCGTTGTATCGTCTGTTCAATATTGTGTTTGAAAGATAGACTACGATCAAAGGTTATTCCAAGATAGCGCAGCCTGTCTCTGCGCTCGATGGTATGTTCATCAAAGATTACACAGGGTAGGTCAGCCTTGACGATGTGATTATTCAACGAGCACCACAACATACACGTTTTTTCAGGATTGACCTGAGAGCGAGACTCTCTACACCAACCCAAGATGGTATGCAATGTTTTCTGAATGTCGTCAACCATCTCTCGTCTATCTGACACAGTCCTATATATTAATATATCATCTGCAAATGTCAATGTCCGACCCAATCCGGTTGGCTGAATTTTAGCTACATTTGCTGTGTAAATATTAAACAACACTGGTGATAGAAGAGAACCCTGGGGTAATCCCGGGCATATACGAGCAGGATCCGCTGTCCATGTTCCTAAACGTAGTGCAACGGTTCTCTCCATTAAAGAAGCAGCTATCCAGTTCACCAGCCAAGGATTAACTTCACATTTAATCAAAGAGCGCACCATTATTGAAAAATTCACCTTGTTATAAGCATCCTCCAAGTCGATGACCACAGCAACAGTCTCTTGCTTGGATTGGAAGCCTTCATAAACATCATATGCAAACGTGCCAGCATTGTCCCATGTCCCTTTCATTGGCCGGTAGCTACCCAAAGTGTCAGGAAGGATGTGGTCATTCTCCAAGTGACACATTACCTTTCTGGCCACTATCTTCTATAGTAATTTGCCATATACATTTTGCAAAGTGAGTATGCGGTAGCTGCTGAGCAGTTTAAGATCCTTCCCATGTTTGTGGAGCGGTCGTAAATAACTATGAAGCCAATCCTCGGGTACCACAGCATTCTGTACACTTTATTAAAATCCATCACAACTGCATTAATAACAGTCTCGTCCAGCTGTTTGATGTGATGATATTGGACACCATCAGGCCCTGGAGCGGTGCTGTGGCTTGCCTGAGTGCATTAACAACATCCTCCTTTGTTATTAAGTCAATGTAAGGTTCTCCAGAGCTAGTAATATCACGAAGAGCACTTATGATATTATGGCGGTCAGTTTTATCACCTTTTTCTGTCTGTTCCACGAAGCGATGAAGGAACCCCTGCCCCTTTTCTGCATCTGTTGTCACTGGGGTTTCTTGGCTAATGCGCATGGTAGGGTTGTTGCAGAGCGAAGTGGGGCATACAGGACAACTACTTCTAGTATGAGGATGGAGGTTGAGGCCGTTACTGCTGCCTCCATTGGATTTCTGGGACTTCATTTACTGGGGCAGTTGTTGTATCTGACTCTCAGTCGATGCTTCACAAGATCCAGAAGGGCAGGTTTCGGTATGAGTGGATGTCGTCTATAGAAGTTTCTAACCTCCAGCGGCTTACGTGGATATACTGTCCTGGGCATGCAGGTGTTTACGGTAATGAGATAGCGGACAGGCTTGCATCAACAGCATCGATTGTTGGGGAGTTGAAGATGGATAAGGGGATATTCTTCGGTCTCTTTGCGACTCTCTGTTGGATGAGGACACTAAAATCGATGTTGAATCGATCAAGCGATTTAAGCAGTTTGGAGTTACCCGTTGTTCAAGTCGAACTGGATGCCTGAGAGGCAAAGTGAGAGGTGTGTTTAATCAGCGAGCCACGGAACCATCAGTATGCATACTCTTCGATATCTGTTGGGGAGACTGAGCACCTATGGGTCTGCCCGGAGTGCAATGACGTCAGTTTAGTAACCAATAACCAATAACCAATATACAGGTTTCATCACACATAGTTTGCTTTGCGAGTTGAAGGTCATGGGTTCAAATCCAGACCTCATCGTTCAGCTCACAAGTTCATTTTTACGGAGATCACTAAGGATTGTTACTGGAGTGACTGAGTTCGGGCTTTGTGCAACACTTTCGGCAGATGGCGTGTCCCTTCTGTGCAAAGGGGCCGAGTCACGTTTTACAACCCGGTGCAATGAAGTAATTCATATGTATATTACAACTCTGTTATTATGGGGAAAAGTAAGTAGAAATTACTATAAAAAATCACTGCAGAGCACATACTTCAAGATTGCCCCGAATATGATACACTGAGGCAAACTCACTGGCCTAATGAAACAACACTGAACACAAAACTGCACGGACTTCTGTGTGAGCTACAAAAGACAGTGAAGCTTATACTTTTTCTTCTTCGAGAGAGCTCCATATCGATCACGTGTTAACCACCCGTTGGGATTTGTATATGATCTGAGTCTAAGAGCGATTGTACGTTGGGCCAGTTATGCGCCTGCAAGTAGGTCAGTACATCCGATTTCTTCCATGCTTTTTATCTATTAGGTAGCTTCCTAGGCCCTTATCTCAGTCGCCTTTCATGACATGCTTTGTAAGTCACAGTGTTACTATTCTTTGCTCCCTTGTGGACCCCGGTAACACACGGGAGTGAAGTTTATACAAGAGACAACGTTTCATATATAGACACTATTTCAAGCGAACGAAAGGAAGGAACAAACTATAAAAAAAATAAAGAAAACAAAACATCTAGGCGAATCACATTGAAGCAAGATCCAGTTCGGTATTTAGAAAAAAAGAATTGAATACATAAATGCTTTCTTCAAATTATGACAATCAAGCATACTAATATAAAAAAGAAAAACAGAAAAATCGAACACGACAGACAGCTAATCATCCCATTTATTGATCACGAAAAGACCTTCAACTGTGTCGATATGAACAATCTAAGATCAATAATAAAAGACTGGGGAATAAAAGAGTAATGATTAGATAATGTTAAGTAATTTTTCTCAAACTTGTTCTCTCTACATGAATTCATGAGTAGTAATGAAGCTTCATATGGCGCCTCTCACTGATTTTTGAGTGAAGGCTTGTTTTCCTCAGCACCAGTGTTCTTCGCCATTAAGGCGAGTCTTGCGTCGACTTCAGCGTTACTTTTCTTCTTCTTTTTTGCGTTTGTTCTTTACGACCAATTTAATCACTTTTTATGATATATTTGATATTTGCCAAGAACGTGTATACGTTGCACTTTGGTTTGGTAGGCCCCTAAACGCATAGACTTCTAGCGCTACTTGTGTGTTAGATCCCAAAATAAATGTTCAGGGAGCCTGTAGACAGCACCGGGTTTTAGTACATATGGTTATTCATTCTATGTATAAATTACACGTCACTCGCAGATAATATTACACACAGCACACAATCTGGAGTTTAGGTAACAATCCTACGAATATATGAATAAATAAAGTACTCGAGAACAGAACGGCGTGGTCTGGATTCGAACCCACGATCTTCAGAACGCAAGGAAATGGCATAACCACCTAGTAACAGATACAGCCCACTCCACACATGGGCGTGAAAATCCAGAAGAATTTCAATTCAATTCTACCAGGGACTGATTGACATGTATAGTCCATTACTTTGACAAGAATATACACACACATGCAATAGTCAATCAATCAAGCGCCATGCCTGCCGGCGTAGGCGATCATGTCTCTCGACAACTCTCTCTGCTTGGTGCATGTAATCAATTCTGACGTCGATCTTGTGTCGAATCATGATGTCAGGCCATCCAACATCTTCTCCCTCTGTCTTTCACGATCTCTCCTTCCCTAAATTTTACCTGTAGTCACCAAATGTTCTAAACCTTCTCTTCGCATTATATGCCAGAAGAACCTTGATCGCTGAATTCTTATTCTTGTGATAAGGTTTCTTTGTGTACAGGCCTGATTGAAAACCTCCTCGTTTTTTTTTTTTTGCTGTCCATGGAATTTTCAGCATTTCAGCAAAAGTACACAAAGTAAAGGAAACATTTATGTCATAAAGCGAGGTATAATAGAGAAAACGGTGTTAGGCCTGTATTTTTTTTTACCGTCGGCACACGCTGGGTGATGCCGACAACATCACGTCGGCCGCCTTTACATCCAAGTGTTTTTTCCTCTGACCTCAATTGAGGCTGGGTCGACTTGATAGTCGTTACGATCGGAAAAGTATTCCATGCCAACTGGTGAATTGAACCCGAACTATGCCCATAAGAAGCAAGTTCACTAACAACTCACTTTAGGATACAAACACAGATTTCAACATACAACAAGCATACGAGAACAAGCATACAAGAACAGGCATACGAGAACAAGCATACGAGAACAAGCATACGAGAACAAGCATACGAGAACAAGCATACGAGAACAAGCATACGAGAACAAGCATACGAGAACAAGCATACGAGAACAAGAAAACGTATATCTCATAAAAAGCGCAGATCAGACAGTCAATGGTACATATTGAAACAGAGATGACAAGCTACCGCCCCAAAGGTCTCAGCTCTTCCCCGCATAAAGCGATCGACAGATTTAAGATCTAGATCTCAATATAGTTGAGATTGAGTTCTAGTTCTATGGGAGACGAACGATAAAACGAGGTACGCACAAGTATATGACGAAAAAGCACCATTGGAAGAAGAAAATTGATAAGATAGACGGCAAAATCGTCGTCAAAGCTAAATTAATTTAAAAGTTAAAAATTAAATTCTTACACAATTTTCATCATTTTCAAATTATGTCCACAACCTCGCCGGTGCTGTGGAGTCCATACACTATCGCTGGGTTCTTTTTGTGTGAGAAAGAGATCGGACCACACATGGTTATTCACCAAAGTGCATTGATGATGGTCCTATCAAACAATTAATTAATCAAACATGTAATCATCAGTGGCGGCTCGTCATTAAGGCCAGTGGGCCGGTCACACCAAAAATAATATATAACGTGTATTTATTATTTTATAAATTAAAAATAGCAACCAAAAACCATGATTTATCCGGAAAAAATGTCTGGCCCCACCAACAAATATTATCACGAGCCGCCACTGGTAATCATCATCATTAAGTAGCTTGTCTCTTACGAAACTTGACTTCCATGACATCAGTCCTGAAAAACTTGCTATTCTATGTAAATTGACCAGCGTCAGCAGCAGTCATTCTTAAATCGCCAATGACAGCTTGCACCCATATTCTTCTAGGTCTTCCTATCTTTCCTCTTCCAGGCACTATTCCCTCCAAATGTATCTCACACTCATGTCGTTTGATTTGTCCGAAATATTAAAATTTTCTTGTTTTTTTATGTTCTTAAATAGTCATACGTAATACGCTCACATATTTCTACTATTTCAAATCACACAGAAACATAAAAAAACCATATATATTGACATATAACCATACGTATTTTCTTGAAAATATATCACGCAAACATACGTTAAAAAAAACCCACACAAATAGGCACAGCCCATAAAAAATGATACATTCACATGAGACTAACGTGCGCAAACAGACAACGATGACGCAAGTCAACAACAGTGGACACGTCAGAAAGTATTGTTAATTGGCAACTGAAGTCGCGAACACGTTCGACCAGTCTTGAAAATATAGAAGACATTAAAAAAAAATATTCTGCAACATAATTAACCGTCAATTGTGGAAATAGCGTGGGTTTACAATTGTCAATGATGAAGTTGAATGTCGTTAAATTGCGTTTGAAATCTATAATGGTACGTTTTGTTGGCTTTATGTATTTACGACATACATTTGTTTTTATGATCGTCTCTGTTTTCTTCGTATTAAAAATAAATCCAGTTATGTGGAAACATTATAATGACCAGTGCACAAGAGTTGAAGGTGATACATTTTTATTATTTTCTTCTGCATGTTCGATGTGTGATGAAGATGAAGATGATCCTCAAATGAACAATGAAGAGTGTTTTACTGAGACAACTTTTGAGTTTTCGCTTTTCTTTCTTGTCTTTCAGATCTTTTCTCAAAAGACTCTGCACCTTGCGAAATATCGCTTTCCACACAATCTTGTCACTAGCTAGTTTCAATAAACAATGAACAATATTATCTTAAACCCTCCACATTAGCCTACCTTATCGTAGTTGGAGGGCTGGTATGCCTTTGGGATCCTTCAGGCTATGTCGGCGGGAATCTAACTCCTGGCAGGTCTAACCAAGCTGAACAGACTGAAGGTGAAAGGCCAGAACAAAGGCTGGGAGCAGGATGGGGCCTCATAAGGTGACAGCGTAGAACCCACCGGCGAGTGGTAAATGCTCTGGCTGCAACCAACCCATCAGCTATGGGACAAATAGCAGTTGTCCTCTCTCTCCCTTGAGGCGGACACCCTTTTCGTGTCTTGTCTTCCATTTCTATAACACTTTCCTCCAAGTATATATGATTAACCTATAGTGTCCAGGGAGGACATCCTTCATAAAAGCCAGTGCCAGTGAGTTTAGCGACAGAAAGTTGAAATCATCTATAGTAAGACAACTCCAGACAAACCCGGGAAGACATATTACATCAGCAGGGAACTGCAACTGCAACTGCAACTGCAACTGCAACTGTCTAGAGAACAACCTCAAAAAAAAGATGTCATCAGAAACGGAATGTGTCAGCCATTATTGGCGGGAAGGAATCGACACATACTAATAACTCGATGGATATCTTAAATATTGCTGTTTCTGTAGAAATATATTGCACATGAAAGTATTTCGCAGTGAAATGTATATATCTTCTAATAACAGGGTGTATGATGCCTGACTCGTAGTTTGATCTATCTGTCTACCACCTTCTCTCATCTCTACACAGAACTATCAAGAACACTCAGGTTATCAATAACCCACAAGATCTAAATCTATCAGGTATCTTGGAGTTTAATTTTGATTCACAATCTCGTAAATTAATTTTTATTTACCTATATAGATCATAGTTACATCTATAGAACATGATGGGAATCCCTGGCGCAAGATCGCCAAATGTGGCGCTGTAACAACACAAGAGGTACTCGCATAGCTGAGAATCATCGTGCCTTTGAGGCACACAGAAAACAAGCTGCGCGAAAAGACAGAACACACAACACCCAGATAACACCCACATGTATAACCTTGATCATGTATGCCCCACCTGTGGTAGGGGATTGTGTTCTAGGATTTGACTCTACAGTCACATCCGCACACACCAGAGAGGTGCAGCAGCACACGTCTGAGCCTGTTATCATCGTTTGCGATAGACTGATTATTATTATTATTTCATCTATAGAACATACAGCAGATTCATAGATATTTCCAAGATGACTCCAAGTTTCTTTTTTTCGCTGCCCTTCTAAACCCCGCTGCTATCTTAACCCTGTCGCTTCTTTATTATTTGATCTCAGGCAGGACATGTGGCTTGAATGCAAAATTGCAAAATACCCAAACGACTCTTTTATGGTGAGTTGCATAGCGGTAAACACTCACAGGGATGGGGGTTCAGAAAAAGCGATTCAAAGATACACTCAAGAACTCGATGAAATCCTTTGGCATAGATGTCAACAACTGGGAGAATGTTGCTCAAGACAGATCAGCCTGGCGCACACTTCTCCGACACGGTTCCTCGGCCTGCGAGGCAGGTAGAACAACACGGATGGAACAAAAACGTCAAAATAAAAAGGCAGTAAAACTTCTCACAAATGCAAATATACCTTGCCCACACTGTACAAGAACATTTCAAACCCGTATCGGGCTCACTAGTCATCTACGCACACACAGACAAACATTCCGCAACTACATTCCCTTGGATGAAAATTTGTGTGGTCATCATCACCAGTGATGGACGAGAATCTATCCATTTGATCACTGGAAGCATCTATTTTGTAATGCAAATTTAACATTCAATGTCAAGTAGGTTAGACCTTAATAACTCAAGTATAATTCTTTGAAGTGTGACATATTATATATCAAATTCGGAAACGCTGGTATGAAGAAACTTTAGTTTATTTCATCGAGCACACAAAGCCGACATATCGGCTTAGTGACATTATTAAAACATTCTAAGCCAGTTTATTGGCTTAGAAGTCTCAAAGGGTTAACACTTCCTTTCAGCATTTTAATAACATAAATGTTTGACTAGCTTCTTTCTTCTTTTTTTTTCTTCAAAACTTCCTTGAAGTATAAGGCATAAGCAAATTTATTTCTTCCAACCAGATCTGTCTTGAACATGCCAGCTTAGTTCATTCTGTAGTGGATAGCCAGTCCCCCCCCTCCCAGGTGGCAGCTGAGGAACAGACAAGTAGCTTTAGTTTATAGTATAGTTGGTAGGATATATTAGTAGAGACTTAGTGTTTGCACTCTCCAAACAGAAGGGTAACACAAACGAGACAATGACGTTTTGCGTAGTTAGAGAGTGACGATTTAGTAACGGTTGCTAGAAAACATAAGAGAGACGACATGAACAGACGTGTTTGTCTGTGTCTGTGAGATATCAATAAACATCTGAGCTCATAAATAAAACATGGTTGTCTACTATGTTGTATCGTCGGAATGTGTACACTGTTTAAATATCACTGAATAAATAATTTAACAGAAGGGCCCTCTACATAAATAAAACATGGTTGTCTACTATGTTGTATCGTCGGAATGTGTACACTGTTTAAATATCACTGAATAAATAACTGAACAGAAGGACCATCTATATAAAGAAAACATATCCAATGGCAAGATGAAATGTACAGTAGGAGGAATCTACGGCAGGATGGAGACTGAGAAACCATGCATAGGAAAGAATATATGGCAAGATGAAATGTACAGTAGGAGGAATCTACGGCAGGATGGAGACTGAGAAACCATGCATAGGAAAGAATATATGGCAAGATGAAATGTACAGTAGGAGGAATCTACGGCAGGATGGAGACTGAGAAACCATGCATAGGAAAGAATATATGGCAAGATGAAATGTACAGTAGGAGGAATCTACGGCAGGATGGAGACTGAGAAACCATGCATAGGAAAGAATATATGGCAAGATGAAATGTACAGTAGGAGGAATCTACGGCAGGATGGAGACTGAGAAACCATGCATAGGAAAGAATATATGGCAAGATGAAATGTACAGTAGGAGGAATCTACGGCAGGATGGAGACTGAGAAACCATGCATAGGAAAGAATATATGGCAAGATGAAATGTACAATAGGAGGAATCTACGGCAGGATGGAGACTGAGAAACCATGCATAGGAAAGAATATATGGCAAGATGAAATGTACAGTAGGAGGAATCTACGGCAGGATGGAGACTGAGAAACCATGCATAGGAAAGAATATATGGCAAGATGAAATGTACAATAGGAGGAATCTACGGCAGGATGGAGACTGAGAAACCATGCATAGGAAAGAATATATGGCAAGATGAAATGTACAGTAGGAGGAATCTACGGCAGGATGGAGACTGAGAAACCATGCATAGGAAAGAATATATGGCAAGATGAAATGTACAGTAGGAGGAATCTACGGCAGGATGGAGACTGAGAAACCATGCATAGGAAAGAATATATGGCAAGATGAAATGTACAGTAGGAGGAATCTACGGCAGGATGGAGACTGAGAAACCATGCATAGGAAAGAATATATGGCAAGATGAAATGTACAGTAGGAGGAATCTACGGCAGGATGGAGACTAGAAACCATGCATAGGAAAGAATATATGGCAAGATGAAATGTACAATAGGAGGAATCTACGGCAGGATGGAGACTGAGAAACCATGCATAGGAAAGAATATATGGCAAGATGAAATGTACAATAGGAGGAATCTACGGCAGGATGGAGACTGAGAAACCATGCATAGGAAAGAATATATGGCAAGATGAAATGTACAGTAGGAGGAATCTACGGCAGGATGGAGACTGAGAAACCATGCATAGGAAAGAATATATGGCAAGATGAAATGTACAGTAGGAGGAATCTACGGCAGGATGGAGACTGAGAAACCATGCATAGGAAAGAATATATGGCAAGATGAAATGTACAGTAGGAGGAATCTAAGGCAGGATGGAGACTGAGAAACCATGCATAGGAAAGAATATATGGCAAGATGTAATGGACAGAAAGATGGAATATAAGTAGGAAAGAATATGTGGCAAAACGAAACGTACAGAAAGAGGAATATGTGATAAGGATGGAATAAGAATATCAGATCATAGAGTTGGCACCCCAATTCTTCTATAAAATATAGTACAACTTCGAACTATAACAAATCATCAGCATGAATATAATAAAGGGGCCGTGCTCTCATCATCATCATTATGAATGAGAGGATAATATAATAAAAGGCCTGTGCTCTCATCATCATCATTATAAATGAGACGATAATTGAATAAAGGGGCCGTGCTCTCATCATCATCATTATAAATGAGAGGATAATTGAATAAAGGGCCGTGCTCTTCATCATCATCATCTATAAATGAGACGATAATTGAATATAATAAAGGGGCCGTGCTCTCATCATCATCATCTATAAATGAGACGATAATTGAATATAATAAAGGGCTGTGCTCTCATCATCATCATTATAAATGAGACGATAATTGAATATAATAAAGGGGCTGACTCTCATCATCATCATTATAAATGAGACGATAATTGAATATAATAAAGGATATGTGCTCTCAATCATCATTATAAATGAGACGATAATTGAATATAATAAAGGGGCTGTGCTCATCATCATCATTATAAATGAGACGATAATTGAATAAAGGGGCCGTGCTCTCATCATCATCATTATAAATGAGACGATAATTGAATAAAGGGGCCGTGCTCTCATCATCATCATCATCTATAAATGAGACGATAATTAAATGTGATATACATATGGGGAAAAGGAGATTTGCTAAACCAACCCACCCCAAGAAAGAAAAATGTCCCCTACTTCAATTCCAAGTCTTTTCCACATATATCTATATTCTACTTCTGTTTCTCTCAACTGGCATTGAAGTATAAGGCATCAGCAAATTTATTTCCTCCAACCAGATCTGTCTTGAGTATGTCAGCTTAGTCACAGCCAACTCTAGATAACTAGGCCAGACAACTAACCCTAGATTCCCTGACCTAGATCATAAAAGGGGGCTGGAAATTACAGATGTCTGATAGAACACTGCACGCTTTTTTGCAATTTTACTCAATTCTGTGAGTCTATGGTTATTTATTGGTAAAAATATTCATAATATTGATATTCCTTATTGTTAAACTTAACTTGTTGGTAATATAACTGATTTAACATTGTGATTTTAAATGAATTCGTCATATACACAATACTGAATGCGAGGTCACGTGGTGAGTTGTGGTTTTATTTCCATAATTTACCGAGTCCGAAGGCCCATAAGTTTATAGTTGCTCTCTAATCATTCCAAGTTTCCGCATAAATCATATTCTACTTTTCTCTCAACTGGCATTGAAGTATAAGACATCAAGAAATTTTCTCTCAACTGGCATTGAAGTATAAGACATCAAGAAATTTTCTCTCAACTGGCATTGAAGTATAAGACATCAAGAAATTTTCTCTCAACTGGCATTGAAGTATAAGACATCAAGAAATTTTCTCTCAACTGGCATTGAAGTATAAGACATCAAGAAATTTTCTCCAACAAGATCTCACTTGAGCAAGCAAGCGTAGGTCATTCCAGACCTTTCCCGCCATTTTCTTTTCTCTGTCTACATTTCGTCTCCATGTCTCTCTAGGTCTTCCCTACAACTATTGCCTCCCTGATTCCAGTTCCAAGCTCCATATAGGCTGCAGTAAAACTAAACACCAAACAAGTAGTAATGTAGTTTGACAAAGCCGGGCAGAAAATTAAATCAACGTTTTGACATTAAAGTCTTTATCAAGCAAATTGGGTCAGACATAAAAAAAATATATCGCAATCTAAAATCGCTATGAAAACTTTTTTTTTTCTTGCGTTGTAACCCTGTCACTCCGTAGCTTTATTTTACATTCGGACGCATTCACATTGTAATGTGTACTGAAATAGTCAGTATACCGGCTTTGCGTCATCTTACACAATACCACGAGCCAGTACATCGGCTGAGAGGAGTGAAAGGGTTAATATACTTACTTTTGATCAAATATATCCTTTGCAGAACGACATATTCATTTATTCTTCTTCTTCTGCGTTTGTTCTTTCCACAACTTGTTTGTTACTCTTTGTGGTCTGCTTGTGGTTTGGGTCGAAGAACGGGGATACTTTCTGATAATAGTTTACAGAGTTAGTCTTTTGGCACAGATATGTATCACAATCCCCATAAAAGATTCACAATCTATAGCCGGTTCTCTCGTCTCCTCCATCGTCTTGTTTAATGGTTTTTTAAAATATCCTGTTCGTAGTCGTCTCAGTTCTTGTCTCACAAAAGCAATAATGAATTGCCAATAATTCATTAACAAAATTTAAAAATAAAATTCCTACAAATTATTTTCATCATCTTCTAAGTTACATCTGGGATCCTCGCCGGTGCTACGGCAATGCCGATGAGATCTTCCAGTGTAACAAGAGATCGTAGCATACACCGTTAATCCACGGAAGTGCAATGCTGATATCCATCAAATCAATCAATCCATCAATAAATCAAATCAATAAATCAGTCAGTCAGTCAATCAATCACTCAGTCAGTCAGTCAGCCAATCAATCAATGAATAAATAAATAAATCAAACAATCAATCAATCAACCAATCAGTCAGTAAATCAATCAATCAATCAACAAATCAATCAATCAAACAATCAATCAATTAAGCAATCAGACAATAAATCAAACAATCAGTAAATAAATAAATCAATCAGACAATCAATCAAACAATCAATCAATCACCCACTCACCCAATAAATCAACCATCCATCCAATCAATCAAACCAATCAACCAATCAACCATTCATTCAAACATTTAATCAATCAATCAATTAATCAATCAATTAATAATTTAATCAATCATTCAGAAGTTGTATCCTTCTTATTACTTTCTCTAAACCATATTGACGTTAAATGTCACCAAAGTATTTCAATATCTGAAATATGATTTTGTTTATGAACTTATTCTCGTCTAGTTCAGGTCATGTCAGATGTTGATATTTGTCATATTGTCTTTCATAGTGTTCTTAAAACTGTTATATGACACTTTATTTCAAAAGATTATATTTTATATTTTCGAACGTTTATCTAATGTTTCATAATTTTCTTCGTTAATGTTTGTAGACATGAAAATCAACAACACTAAAACAGAAATAATGAATATGGGAAGAAAACATAATAATCTAGACATCCATGTCAGTGGCACTAAAATAAACCAAGTGAAAGAATTCAAATACTTAGGAAGCATATTCACAGAAGACGGAAAACTAGATAGAGAGATAGAGGCTAGAGTGCAAAAGCAAATGATGTAACCTACCAGCTAGCCCCATTGTTAAGGCACCCAAAATTTCACAGGCAGCTAAGCAACAGATGATCAGCAGCATTTTTATACCTACTTTGTGTTACCAGAGCCTAACATGGACATTGAGCAAAGCGAAGTCACAAAAAATAACTACATGTGAAATGCGTTACCTGCAAAAAAAAAAAAAGATCACTAACATCACATAAGAAAGAAGGGGCAAGGAATCACTAAATCAAGAATAAGTGTGGCCCACTTAATAAGAATGCATCCAAACTCCACAGTATACAGCGTCTTCTACAACAGAACATTGGGAAAGAAGGTAAGAGGAAGACCACGGAAAAGATGGTTAGATGGCGTAGCAGAATCCTGTGAAAGAACAAAGATAACAATCACCCAATCCACCAGAACAGCGCAAGACAAAAACAGAAAACCACTGACACTGGCAGACAACCCGGTAGCAGTGTGACAACAAAAGAAGAATATTTGTAGAATGGTACTTGATTAGAATTATTCTTCTTCTTCGGCCTCACTAGATTGGGATTTCGGATTCTCTAATAAAGGCAGCCATTTGTCTCAGATTACCAGCCACGCCATACAGTTTGTCTTGAACGCTAGTGTAAGTGGGCTACCTCTTTCTTCTCAAGTCTGCACACTGGGGTAGTTCTGTAGGATATAATTCCTATGATTTCTGCTTACCCGTTTGTGTCGACCTCTTCATGCAGTAAGTTTTGGCCACCCTCGTGATGGTAGGTCTGACATTCTTACTTCTCTAATCCTGTAGCAATTGGGCGTAGGAACACTTATCCCATTCACCATTCTTCCCATGTTATGCGTCTTACATCTTGTATTGTTTCTCAAATATTGATTTTATTTACACTTCCAGGGGTCTGCATCCGTTTCTCCCACCCCCAGTCGTCTTGAGGTCGTCCAGGTCTATTCTACACCCTCTGGGTCCACTCAGGCAGTAATTCAGTGTAAAGGAAAATGCATTTCATGTTGACTGTCGTTATGTCAATCTTCAGAAAGTCGTCTTCCCGGAGTAGCCATACCACATAATCTATTGTTGGCACTATCATCAATTCTTGATTCTGACGATAGTATACCTCGTAAATCACGACGAAGTTTAATGCGCGACAGGTTGAAAGGCGTTTGGGTTTGACATATCCCTGCTCTAGCCCACTTTTCATGCCATTTCATAATCCATCAATACCAATGTTGAAGTAGTCTACAGCTGTTACAGAGATAGTCTTAGTACTGACTGAGGACGAGATTTCAGAAGCAGGTCTTGGTCATGAATGCAAACTGTCGTCTACTCAGTCTGTTTTTAATGTGATCCAGCGCCTCCTTCATTGTATATAACACTTCCAAGGCATGTGAAAGCATTGTATCTCGGAGGTTTTACCTTCTAGTTTGACTGGTGCTGGAGGTTGTATGTTCAGAGTCATTACTTCAGTTTTCTTCTGATTTATTTTCAGCCCAACCATCTCACTATATTGGTTAAGGCGGCAGGTCTTTTCCTGGATATCTCTATGTGTATGAGATAGATGCGACCAGAACAGCGCAAGACAAAACAGAAAACCACGACACTAGGCAACAACCTGGTAGCAGTGTGACGACAAAAGAAGAATATTTGTAGAATGGTACTTGATTAGAATTATTCTTCTTCTTCGGCCTCACTAGATTGGGATTTCGGATTCTCTAATAAAGGCAGCCATTTGTCTCAGATTACCAGCCACGCCATACAGTTTGTCTTGAACGCTAGTGTAAGTGGGCCACCTCTTTCTTCTCAAGTCTGCACACTGGGGTAGTTCTGTAGGATATAATTCCTATGATTTCTGCTTACCCGTTTGTGTCGACCTCTTCATGCAGTAAGTTTTGGCCACCCTCGTGATGGTAGGTCTGACATTCTTACTGCGTGGCTAAATCTCTGAGGCAGATTGGCGGCCGTAGAATCCGTTATCCCATTCCTCATTGTGAGGGTCGTTGCACCATGTTATGCGTCTTACATCTTGGTGCATCCGTTTTCTGCAAGCATTTGTTTCATGTTAGCACTTCCTAGCGGACACGTGCATCCGATTTCATCCTAACCTCCTTAGTCGCCTCTTACGACATGCGTGACAGGTAGCAGTGGTTCTATTCTTTACACCCCAAATGTGGGCCCCGGTAACCACTCGGGCAGGTAGAATTCATATGTTGCTAAAGGAAAAAAATGCATTTCTGTGGACGTTTTGTTTTTGTTAACTTGTCTGTGTTATGTCATATCTTGTTTTTCATGAAAAAAAAGAAAATCTTGGCATATTCTTCACAGGACGTAGCCATCAACCACAGTAAACGAGTCACTAATTTTCTAAGCACCACTTATACATTCAGTAGTTTGCCATTGCTTTCTGAACGGTGAGGACTATTTTTACCTTTCGTAAAAATTCCACGGAAACGAATTTGCTTCCAAACTGCCTGCCGCGAGGTTTGAACCAGGTACGTTTGGGTTTTGATCGAGCTGACTACCGCTTAAGCTACACACGCCCACTTTTTTTCATGCCATTTCTATTAATACCATCAATACCAGGAATATTGAAGTAGTGCTCCAGTCTGTCCACAGAGAGATATATAGTTAGATAGACAGAGAGAGACAGAGAGAGAGAGAAAGCAGTGTCTTGGTCTAATCATAAATGTTAAACAAGTGCCTCGCCCGTGTCTTGTTGGGGCTCGCAAGGGAGCAAAGAATAGTAACACTGCGACCTACAAGGCATGTCGTAAGAGGCGACTGTGGTAGGTTGCCTAGGAGGCTACCCTAATAAATAACAAACATCGCAGAAATTGGATGTGCTGGTCTACTTGTAGGCGTATTACTAGCACAACGTATAATCGTTCTTAGGCTCAGATCACATTCAAATCACAGATCACATACAAATCACAGATCACATACAAATCACAGATCACATACAAATCACAAAGAGTGATTAACAAGTGGTCGATATGGAGCGTTCGAAGAAAAATAAGACAGACGAATCATCGATTGAAAGTCAGACACAACAACACCACCAGTAAACAAACTCCCAGAGAGACACTGGAAGACAGCAGAAACGACCCCAGCTTCCGTTGTGAGAGAATATTAAGACTAATATATTATCTGAACTGCATTGGAAAGTTCATCGTGAAGACAAATCTTTGTATACCGTGTGGCTAAAGATAACTCTATATTGCTGACTCTGTTTAACTTAAAAATTAGGTCACAACTGTTACTAAAATTAGACAAGCACGTACTAGATATACAAAGCACGTACGTATAAAGAAACATGCTCATAGCTTGAACATAAAACCGCATGACTTTTTTATTACTTGTTTAGTCTAACATTTCGTTTCATTTCTAGATAAATATTTGCTATTTGTTTCGCTAAAATTAAAAGAATTGATAGTTTTTTGACCAGTTACAAGAGCGTACAAACAACCTGAAAATAGAATCCTTAAGAGGAAGGTGCAGACTAAGAAAACGATAGATTGATGGAGTTGCAGACATCTTAAAACTTCACAATATCACATGTTGTGTGTTGTGCGAGAGGTGAAATTGAAATTCATCACCTCTCTTGTATCCTTTGCTTGATAAAGACCTTTTGGTCGAAAGGTTGCTGTTTATTGTTTTTGTTTTTGTAAAACTACAGTACTTTGCTTTTACATGTTTCACAATACCACATCATATCAAGTGATCGAGCGTAAACTATCTCTGAAACTGATTAGTTATTGGTTATTGGTTACTAAACTGACGTCATTGCACTCCGGGCAAACCCATAGGTGTTCAGTCTCCCCCAACAGATATCGAAGAGCATGCATACTGATGGTTCCTGTGGCTTGCTAATTAAACACACCTCTCACTCTGCCTCTCAGGAATCCAGTTCGACTTGAACAACGGGTAACTCAAAACTGCCTAAATCGCTTGATCGATTCAACATTTATTTTAGTGTCCTCATCCAACAGACAGTCGCGAAGAGACCGAAGAATATCCCCTTATCCATCTTCAACTCCCCAACAATCGATGCTGTTGATGCAAGCCTGTCCGCTCTCTCATTACCTCTCTGAAACTGATCATCAGTTAAACCTGCTACGCCTAACAGCAAAAACTGCAGAGAAGGACAAAAGAGAAAGCAAAGATAGTTTCTAATATAAAATGCATGGGGAAAATTAAGATTCAATGCGATCATATTATTATTATTAAAGGATTCTTCCTCGTCAATCTCAGGTCATGCGCTTAGTCTCCTGTGGACCACAAGCTGGGCAGTCAGTAAGCTTCAGGTGTGTCAGGTTTCATCCAAAGCTTAGTTTTCATGTCGACTGGCTGTGGCCACATGTTTCTTCTCAGCTCCGCCAGCAGAAGACAGTCTTACAAGTCATGATCCGATGTCTGTTCCGCATATTGACATTGGCAGAGAGCTGTTTGATTTATTCCTAGTCTATGTGCCTGTTAACGACAACTCGATCTCCCTGGGTGAAATTCCACTTCAAGAGGTAGAATCATAAACATATTTGGGTAGCAATGTAGACAAAGAGGGAGGAACAGATAAAGATGTCAAAATAAGAATACAGAAGGAAAGATGAGCTTTCATTGCATTGGAAAATATATGGAAGTCTAAAGAAATCAAATCTAGAACATAAATTCGGATATTTAACTCTAATGTTAAAGCAGTTCTACTGTATGGGTCAGAAACATGGAGAACAACTAAAACAATAGCGCATAAATTGCAAACATTCATCAACTGGTGTCTGCGCAGAATAGAGGGAATAAGATGGTATGATAGGGTTACAAATGGGGGAAGGGGGTGTCCTTCTCGATATTGCTCACACCGTTGAGACAGTCATCTTGCTTAAGAAAAATCTCTAGCGGTATCATTCCCATATTAGGCCAAAAATTGATCACTCGAGTGACAAGTCCTTCCGTCCTACTGGCCTGGGGAAAACTACCCTAGTAAATAAAAAAATCGTTGAAAGAAATCGGATGTGTTGGCCTAGGCACATGTAGGCGCATAACTGTCACAACGCACAATCGCTCATAGGCTCAGATCACATACGATATGGAGCGTTCGAAGAAAAAGATTCCCACAGAGAGAGAGAGAGAGAGAGAGTGGAAGAACGACAAAGAGAGAGAGAGAGTGAATGAGAAGATGGAAGAAAACTGCGAATCTTCCTTGCAAATCATAAGATAAATGAGGTTTGCTAGTACATATCAAGTTAGTGAAAGTAAAGTAAGAAAGAAAATTTATATGTTGCATTACTTTCAAATACAAATGTCTTGTAACATTACTGAGAGTAGTACTTACGTGTACGTTAGTGATGTACGTTACTGGAGTAGTACGTTACTGAGAGCAAACTAATGGAAGGAAACAAATTGGAAGAAAGCAAACTAATGGAAGAAAACAAGATAGTAGAAGCTGTCTCGTAGTGAACAAGTTGCCATACTTCGCCTCTGTACCGGCCACAACAAACTCCGCGCCCACATGTTTCACACATTTAAATTGGCACAACTAGCCTGTGCCCCTGCAAAAAGCGGACATGACGGCAGAACACGTTCTACAAAATTGTTAACTGATAGCAGACATAAGAAAAGAAACCTGGCCTCAAAACACAGAGCTTCGTGGGAAGCTGTACGGAGGAACGGAGTCCCTTAAAAACACGGTAAAATTCATGAAAAAGTTGGTTCATCAGTCTAGGTCGGGATCGCGCGCGAGAGAGAGGGAGAGAGAGAGATAGTAGAAGAAAATAAAAACTAGTAGAATGGAAGCAAACTAATGGAAGAAAATATGATAGTGGAGTAAAGCAAACTAATGGAAGAAAATATGATAGTGGAGTAAAGCAAACTAATGGAAGAAAATATGATAGTGGAATAAAGCAAACTAATGGAAGAAAATATGATAGTGGAATAAAGCAAACTAATGGAAGAAAATAAGATAGTGGACACAAAAAAATTAGTGGAAGAAAGCAAACTAATGGAAGAAAGCAATACAAGTGAAGAAACAAAACTTGTTGAAGGTAATAAACTAATGGGAGAAAGCAATACAAGTGAAGAAACAAAACTTGTTGAAGGTAATAAACTAATGGAAGAAAGCAATACAAGTGAAGAAACAAAACTTGTTGAAAATAATAAACTAATGGAAGAAAGCAATACAAGTGAAGAAACAAAACTTGTTGAAAATAATAAACTAATGGAAGAAAGCAATACAAGTGAAGAAACAAAACTTGTTGAAAATAATAAACTAATGGAAGAAAGCAATACAAGTGAAGAAACAAAACTTGTTGAAGGTAATAAACTAATGGAAGAAAGCAATACAAGTGAAGAAACAAAACTTGTTGAAAATAATAAACTAATGGAAGAAAGCAATACAAGTGAAGAAACAAAACTTGTTGAAAATAATAAACTAATGGAAGAAAGCAATACAAGTGAAGAAACAAAACTTGTTGAAGGTAATAAACTAATGGGAGAAAGCAATACAAGTGAAGAAACAAAACTTGTTGAAGGTAATAAACTAATGGAAGAAAGCAATACAAGTGAAGAAACAAAACTTGTTGAAAATAATAAACTAATGGAAGAAAGCAATACAAGTGAAGAAACAAAACTTGTTGAAGGTAATAAACTAATGGGAGAAAGCAATACAAGTGAAGAAACAAAACTTGTTGAAGGTAATAAACAATGGAGAAAGCAAATACAGTGAAGAAACAAAACTTGTTGAAGGTAATAAACTAATGGAAGAAAGCAATACAAGTGAAGAAACAAAACTTGTTGAAGTAATAAACTAATTCAAGAAAGCAATACAATTTGAAGAAACAAAACTATTTGAAAATAATAAACTAATGGAAGAAGCAATACAAGTGAAGGAACACAAAACTTGTTGAAGGTAAAAACTAATGGGAGAAAGAATACAAGTGAAGAAACAAAACTTGTTGAAGGTAATAAATAATGGAGAAAGCAATACAAGTGAAAAACAAACTTGTTTAATAAACTAATGGAAGAAAGCACACAAGTGAAGAAAACAAACTTTTGAAAATAATAACTTACGGGAAGAAGCACGTTACAGAGTGAAGAGCAAACTAGGGGCTTGAAGGTAATAAACTAATGGAGAAAACAAGAAAAAGTGAGAAACAAAACTTGTTGAAGGTAATAAACTAATGGTAGAAAAGCAATACCGGGGAAGAAACAAAACTTGTTGAAAACTAAAAACTAATGGAAAAAGCAAGTCAAGTGAAGAAGATCAAAACTGTTAAAATATAAAAATGGAAGAAGCACATCAAGTGAAGAAAAAAACTTGTTAGAAGGTAATAAACTAATGGAGAAAAGCAATACAAGTGAAGAAACAAACTTATGAAGTAATAAATAATGGAAAAAGCAAACAAGTGAAGAAAAAAACTGTTGAAAATAATTAAAACGAATGGAAGAAAGCAATACAAGTGAAGAAACAAAACTTGTTGAAAATAATAAACTAATGGGAGAAAGCAATACAAGTGAAGAAACAAAACTTGTTGAAGGTAATAAACTAATGGAAGAAAGCAAACAATGAAGAAAAAAACTTGTTGAAAAAATAAACTAATGGAAGAAAGCAATACAAGTGAAGAAACAAAACTTGTTGAAAATAATAAACTAATGGAAGAAAGCAATACAAGTGAAGAAACAAAACTTGTTGAAGGTAATAAACTAATGGGAGAAAGCAATACAAGTGAAGAAACAAAACTTGTTGAAGGTAATAAACTAATGGAAGAAAGCAATACAAGTGAAGAAACAAAACTTGTTGAAAATAATAAACTAATGGAAGAAAGCAATACAAGTGAAGAAACAAAACTTGTTGAAAATAATAAACTAATGGAAGAAAGCAATACAAGTGAAGAAACAAAACTTGTTGAAGGTAATAAACTAATGGAAGAAAGCAATACAAGTGAAGAAACAAAACTTGTTGAAGGTAATAAACTAATGGAAGAAAGCAATACAAGTGAAGAAACAAAACTTGTTGAAGGTAATAAACTAATGGAAGAAAGCAATACAAGTGAAGAAACAAAACTTGTTGAAGGTAATAAACTAATGGAAGAAAGCAATACAAGTGAAGAAACAAAACTTGTTGAAGGTAATAAACTAATGGAAGAAAGCAATACAAGTGAAGAAACAAAACTTGTTGAAGGTAATAAACTAATGGAAGAAAGCAATACAAGTGAAGAAACAAAACTTGTTGAAGGTAATAAACTAATGGAGAAACAAAATGGGGACAAACAAAACTTGAAGATAAACTAATTTTAAAAAAAAATTCGTGGAATAGAACTAAGTACAATAAATAGTGGCGCTCGTTAAAACTAATAAGCATTAAAAAATACGAGTTGTAACAACATGAGAATTTCATGTTATATTACACATAAATAATGATTTCTTTAATAAAAAAAATTGTTAATCTATAATAATTATAGTTATTACACACCAATAGATATTATCTGATTAATTATAATTAGGTTATCGGCTACCAGTGGCAGTAACGACCACGAGACAGTGATTTAAATAAGGTGAGAGAAAGGGATGTCAGACCATCGCTATGTCACATCGATTGACAGTTTCAGATCTTGTTTGATGTCCTCTAGGCCAGTGGTTCTCAAAGGGTGTGCCCGGTGACATTCCTAGGTGGGGCGTGAAAATCTCAGATCAAGGGTCGGCAAAAGCTGCGCCAGCGGACACATGGGTAAAAATTCGCAAAGACAGATCAGGCCCATGCTTCTCATGGGCAGAAATTAAATGACAAATAAAGGAACGTAGCATTTTCCAATTATTTCTGTATTTCTTGGCTTGTTGAATCTTATTTATTAAGATTTTGAGGTACTCACAGGGGTTTCTAAAGTGCTTAAAGAAATATTATGATCTTTGACATTTCAAACAGAAAAATAAATTGTAAAAATATGTATAAAAACAGTGGTAAACTAGTTTAGCAGCGAAATCAAAGGACACGGATCAGACCGGAGTCTAGATGTCTGACAGAACAAAAAAAATATTATTTGAATTTCTCGCAGTATGAGAACATTGTTTACTATTGTAACACACAGATAATTAATTCCTGTCCATTTTCATATTACAAACTTTTGGGGTTCACGGCAGCAAAGTGTATTTTAAAGGGAATCCGAGGTAATTCAAAGTTAGGGAACCGCTGCTCTAAGCAGTTTTTCTATTAAGTGTAATGAAACATGTAGGCTGGATCGATGAATGCCGTTCTTAAACAGCAGATTTGTACATCTTATCTTGAAAGGAACCTGCTCTTACACAACCGATTCGAATATCTTAATATGAAAGAAACAGCTATATCATTCTTCGGTATCGTATTTTGTAGTTGACAGTCATTCGATTACTTTCTTTAGTTAAAGGGATCAGATGACGATTAGCATGGTATGGTATACGGATCGAATGTAGGAGTTAGATAAATAGACGGATAGAAAAATGATAAAGCGAAGGGAATTCTTAGTCTTAAATGAGTTTAAAAAAATTGAAATTTTTCTTTTCTTCTTCCTTATCTTCGTCCATTTGAATTTCATGCATAGTCATAGTGTTTAATATGGCGTCTCATAATTATTTTTGAGCGAAGGCTTGCTTTCCTTATCCCCAGTGTTCATTGACATTCAGAACAACGTTTCTCCGACTTCAAAGGTACTTGTAGTTTAGATTCCCACTTAAAGAATCAGGGTCTTCAGTAGTCCAACTCGCACGTGTTCTGCCAGGGCTCGCAAGGGGAGCAAAGAATAGTAACACTACAACCTACAAGGCATGTCATAAGAGGCGACTGAGATAGGGAGGAATCTATGGAAGCTAATCTAGTAAATAAAAAGCATCGCAGAAATCGGAAGTGCTGGTCTACTTGTAGGCGAATAACTGGCACAACGTACTATCGCTCTTAGGCTCAGTTCACATACAAATCAGAGTGGGTTAACAAGTGATCGATATGGAGCGTTTGAAGAAGAACAAGTTCGTTTGAAATACTAACTATATATTCAATGTCTCTTGTTTAAACGTCACTGTATTTTGTAGATCACACACAAGTCTGTGCAGTTTTCTTGTCAGTGTTGTTTCATTAGGCCAGTGAGTTTGCCGCAGTATATCCCATTTGGGGTAATCTTCTTCTTCTTCTAACGCTCCATATCGACCACTTGTTAACCACTCTTTGTGATTTTATGTGATCTGAGCCTAAGAGTGATTGTACATTGTGTCAGTTATGCACCTACAAGTAGACCAGCACATCCGATTTCTGCGATGCTTTTATTTACTAGGTAGCTTCCTAGCTCTTGCATCAGTCGAATTTTACGACCTACCTTTAGGCCGCAGTGGGACTATTCTTTGCTTCCCTTACGGACCCCGGAACCACACGGGCGGGGGTAGTCTTGAAGTATGTGATCTGCAGTCTATTTTGCCTGTCCACATATACTCAAAGTTGAATTGCAAATTTTCAATTGTGTATACATATGACTGCGAGAGTCGGGGTGTACCCTGTTCTGAAGCACATATGACTGCGGAGTCGAGTGTGTCCTGTTCTGAGGCACATATGACTGCGAGGTGAGTGTGCCTGTTCTGAAGCACATATGACTGCGGGAGTGGAGGTGTCCTGTTCTGAAGCACATATGACTGCGGAGTCGAGTGTGCCCTGTTCTGAGGCACATAATAACAACTTCTTTCAATTTGTTCTTATTTTGATAGTCGCCCTATGTTAGTACTAGTGTCTTTCTGATTGATTCAATCGTAATTTTATTTTGATTATTAGAAGAATTATAATTCTATTAATTCTGAAATACTGAAGAATGGAAATCGTGGCATATCCTTTTCAGGATCTCGCCATCAACTACAGTAAACGAGGCGTATATTTCATAGGCACCACTTATACGTTCAGTAGTTTACCATTGCTTTCTGAACGGGGACGTATAATTTTAACCGTTCGTCCTCGGTATCAAAAACCCACAGGAACATATTTGCTTCCAAATTGCCCGCTGTGGAGTTTGAACAAGGTTTTCTTGGGTTGTGATCGAGCCTACTAAGTCACAGACAGCCACAATACTACTTTACAAATACAAATAGTCAATTGCGTGCGGTATATTCCCAGCACACAGTAGCAGCGAAACCTATATGATACAAATATACTACAGTAACCATGACAAGAAAACCATGAGTTGGAAAATGACTAAAGATATAGAAAGCAAGATGAATGCATTTGAAAATAGATGTCTGCGGGTCGGGAACGCAAGAGAGAGAGAGAGAAGCGGGAACGCAAGAGATGTCTGCGAAAAATAATGAATATAAAATGGAACGAATTCAAGGAGAAGTGATGAAATCAGAGACATGTCTGGTCAACCACTAGTGACAACTGTTATAAGAAAGAGAAGATGGAGATATGTTGGACGCACCTTGAGAAGAAATGATCAACGAATATCAAAGCAGGCATTGAAGTAGGATGCAAAGGGTTCAAGAAAGAGAGGTCGACCTAAGGAGACCCTGAAACGAACTTTGCTGAGAGAGGCAGGAAATATCGGTCTCAGTTCCATGGAGGAGATTGAGCGAGTTGCCCAGGATAGAGCGGTATGGAGAAATTACTTGCAGGCCCTATGCAACGTATAACGGTACGAGAGGAATTATTATTATTATTATTATAACCATGACAACAAACCCCATATTGTACGGAACGTTATAGTAACAACTACTAAGCGGTATGAACACCTTATAAAAATCTTAATGCAAGTTCGATGTGAAAACACCTTATAATAGCAAGTTTCGTATAGTGAAAACACCTAATATTATCAATATTGACAGAATCATATACCGTATAATAACACCCAACGTACAGCATAAACATTACAGTAAGAGTACGTTAAAGTAAGAAACGGCATACAGCAAGATCACCATACATAAATAACACCATACAACAAGAGCACCATACAGAAAGAACACCATAGACTCAAAACACCATACATCAATAACACCATGCACCAAGAACACCATACAGCATGAACACCATAAATCAAGAACACCATAAGCAGAACACGTACAACAAGAACACGATACAACAAGAACACCATACCAAAAAAACACCATACAAAAATAACACAATACGAAAAGATCACAATACCAAAAGAACATCATACAACAAGAACATCATACAACAAGAACACCATACAACAAGAACACCATACAACAAGAACATATCACAGATATCTTAAAATAGCAAACACTATACAGTGCGAACATCTTGAAGAAGCAAACTTTATGAACAAAATACACTTAGAACATGACAAAAACATAAACACTAAACAGAATGAGGACATTGCAGTAAGAACATTTCTCAGTAACCAACAGAAAGTATAATTAATACTCGGAGTATCGAAGACGTCCGTTATGATTCATAACCACGGTAATAAAGAGCAATTAAAGCCAACGCTACATCTCGCATCGCATACCTCTCTCTCTCTCTCATTCAGGATAAATTATTACTATAATGACATAAAGATAGCCAACTCTTCCTAGTATGGAACTATTGATCAAACTATCACAGACATCATGTGGATCTTAGTTCACTGCGAACTTTGAGTGTTCTAAAGTATGAGAAAATTGACGGCGTCTAATAATTTATACCCCCACAGGAAATAAGTGAGACTGGCAGTCGTATAGTGCAGATTTGAACCACTACATATTCTTAGTATAAATATATATGATTTTAAAATAGGACGAATTCGGAGAAAGAGAGGACGACCTAATGAAAACCAGAGGGGAAACTGCTGAAGAAGCAAGAATTATCGTACTCAATTCCATAGAAGAGGTTGAACGAGTTCCACAGGACAAAACGGTATGGAGCAATTACTTGCAGGACCTATGTAACGTATAATGGTACGAGAGTAATATATATTTATATATACATATATTCTTGGCATGGTAGATTTTAAACATGTCCTTGCTCAATTAGCCCGTGGATACACGTACGAAGCCACGGCTTCAATCCACGGTAAGGCCAAAGAGGTTTTTATGTCGGGGGCATAAAGAAAAATCCTAACCTGAACAATTTCGTGGCGACTGCACTAGCCATGCGGAGATTAAATTCCACAGTAATAATATCCACTCTGTTAAAAAACATTCGTTTTTTAAAATTAAAATCTTTTGTGTGCATTGCAGCTAGAATCAGAAAGACAGCAGAGCAACTTATAGTGATACAGTTATCGACAACGTTAATGACATTAAAATCGAAGTAAGAAAGAGAAATGTCGAAAGGTTGGACTGAGTAAGTGGATCTATGAAAAAGAAATGTCAACATCTTGACAAAGGAGAAGGGATTACTTGAACGTATTGAAGATAGTGGCTTTAGAATTGATTTAATCAGCCTCTCTACTTGACGATTAGAAAAAAATATTTTTCTCGTTTGTCTCCTGTCAATTCAGTCGTAATCATGTCGCCTAATACGGCGCTTCTGATTGATTTTTGCGTGAAGTTGTTCTTTTCTTATCACTAGTGTTCCTCGTTATAACGCATAAATTGCAAACATTCATCATTTGATGTCTGCGCAGAATAGATGGAGTAAGATTGTATGATAGGGTCACAAATTAGGAACTTATGGAGAGAACAAGACAGATTCCAGTGAACGAACAGGTTAAAAAGACGCTGGCGCTGGATAGGACACACTTTGCAAAAACCTGAGGGGAAATAACAAGAAGGGTCCTTGTCTGGAGCCCACAGGGACAACAAAAGAAGGGGAGGTCGAGAAATACACGGAGACGAGATTTGGAGGCGGAGATCAACAATATAAAGAAGAGCTGGAGGAGCTGCAGGAGATAGCTAGAGATAGCAAGACTTGGTACGAGTTGGTTGAGGGAATATTTGTCACAATCCAGGTTAAAAATGCAAAAAGAGATAGAGAGTGTTCCTCGTTATTCAGGCGAGCCTTTTTTCGACTTCAAATGTACCTGTAATAAGATCCTCAATTGTAACTTAGATCCCCACGTAAAGGATAAGGGTCTTAAGTAGTTCAACCGCGTATCGTGTGCAAGTCCCGAAATCATTTGACTAAGCTAGCATTGAACCCCGAAATTTTTACGGCACTTGCTCACTAGCGCATAATGTTATCAGCTTCGCTATTAGCGACCGCTGAAGAATCATAATTTCATTTGTTTGTTTAATTTGAAATAACTACTTGACAAATACAAACAGTCAGTGATGGGTGATACATTGCAAGCTCATAGTAGTAACAAACACTACACAAAATAAACATCTTACAATCATCACCACCATTATCAGCATCTTTGTCTTAGGAAACACTATGTTTTGTGCCGCTTTGTGTGTTCTGTGCTGTGGTGTGTTCTGTACCCAGTCAAATGATCTGTTGGCTCTGGTAACTCGTCTGTTGTATTAGGAACAATATGTTCGCAGTGTGTTCTGTGCTGTGGTTCTGACAATGATCTGTGTGGCTCTGGTAACTTTCAGTCTGTATGGAGACAATATGTTTTCCGCCACGGGGTGTGTTCTGTGCTGTGGTGTGTTCTGTGACGAGTCAAATGGTCTGTTGTGGCTCTGGTAGCCTATTCTGAAGTGGAGATCCTTGCCTCAGTTGCTGCTGGTGAAACTGGATACTGGAGCTGATGTAGAGAATGGTCTCTCTGCACTTCCTTTTGCCTCGATATGCGATGACTTTTCTTTATCTTTTTTTTTTTTAGCTACCCCTCATGGTCGCTTACCTTACCTTCTGGTTTATGGTCAACCCTCCCAATTGTCTCTGTCTATGTTGGATAATGCTGACATGTGTCAATGAAGAGTAGTAATAGGCATCTATGCTGTCTATCATCAGCTGCTAGTTGACCATATTTGATGTCCCTTGAAATTCTACCATCGCTCATGCATCATACTTGTCCCAGCCATCTCTGGCCCAACACGGTATACATGCTTGGAATGACATCACTGTCCAGGACTTCCATATTGGATATGTGGTCTTGCCATCTGATGTGGTATATTCGTCTGTATTGATGTGCTATTGTTTCTATAGATATGCAGGATTGTTGCTGGAGCTACGGAGTTCGTGCCTATGCAATACTTTCGTACCGGCGTGTCATGCCCGTGGCAGTGGACGAGTCATATGGGAAAACAAGGCGCAATGGAGTTAATCCATCTACCTAAGACCCTTTAACTCAAATCAATACAACTACTTCTGAAGTCGGAGAGGGCATCCGTGTATGGCGAGGGACCCTGATAAAAAAGAAAGTAGGCCTTCACGTAAAAATCAATCAGCCGTCTTGGTTACGCCTGAAATCATAGAGGGCGAACGCAAAAAGAAGAAGACCATTTCAGTTAAATACAAAATGTTACGCAAATAAGAAAAGAACTTAACAATTCATACCCGTCTTCTGATAGATTGATTGATAGGACCAACATCATTGCACTTCGGTGAGTAACCTTGTATGCTCCTATCTATTTCTTACACAGGAAGATCTCAGTTACAGTGCACGAACTCTGTAGCACCTGCTAGGATCCCCGATGTAATTGTGAAGATGGTGAAGTTTTTTCGGAAGAATTATTATTTTAAATCTCTTTCTAATGAATTTTGCCCTGTGCAGTGGCTTTCCAGCCTGCTCTTTTCGATTTTGAACTTCCAAGGGTTCTTTTACTTGTTAAAATTGAACAATGACTTCGTTTTATCGTCCGTTTCCGATAGGACTAAGAAGTCGATCTACCTACAATGAGATCAGGGATTTCTGAAAAAATATCACTATGGCTCTACGAGAGAGTCAAAAAATAAGTTACCTTTGGTACGAGAGATGAGCACAAAGCTTCTACGTTGTAGAGACCCTCGTACCTGTCTTCAATAAATTCAACTGTAATAAAACTAGAAACTAACAAAAGAACAAAACTCACCTACATTAGAACATGTATAATTTGAACAAGAACACAAAGAGCAATTAAAAAATAATTTACAAGAATATCAATTTATCTATGAAGAAGAAGATAAAGACACAACTGCAAACAAAGACAAGGGATATATATTGTCATCTCTTATAAGCATCAAACTGCCATTGACCTAAATCTCTGAAGGCCTGGTCGTCTGTGATACTATTGATTTCTTAAACAGCATCAACATTTCTGTTGTGTTTAAACTAAGAAAAAAAAATATGAAAGGAATGGAGAAATTATTTGTAAAGAAAGAAAATGGAAGAAAAGGTGAGTTGGCGAAGAATTAAAGACAAGTGTAGAAACGTTGATAAATGAACAAGTTTGATTTTTTTTTCTGCTGATGTGCATTTACTGTTGTTAAGGACATGTGTTGTTCTTGTTAAAGCGAGCTTTATTTTGTAGAGTTACATGTTAAATATTGATTGTGTTAGTTCTGTCATAATAAATGTAATTAAAGGTTCATTTTCTCAGCTATTCAATTGTAAGTAATCCTGTAACGATCACACTCGAAGGATCCAAACTTCAAGTATCTCTGAAGACGGCGAAGGCCACCGGTAAAATAGTAAGCAAGCCTCACGCAAAACCTAGTTAGAAGTGCAATACCAGGCCTCATGACTTCCGCCTGAACTGACAGCGGGCGAATGCAGAAGGAGTAAGTACTTCTTAAGTGCACATTCTAAGTAGCAAAAAGGATTTTCATTTAAAAGGAATCCACGTCAACTACTAGATTGCAAGAGTTGGGATTGAAGATTTGAGTGGCCAGAAAAGACAGAACAAATATATGAGTAAGCTCATCAACCAAAATCGAATTGGTATGGTTAGTCGCTGGACGCTGTTGGAGATATTACGAAGGAGATCAGAGCACATATGGACATGTCCGGCGTGCAATGAAGATATTCCAAACTGAAACTGAAAATTAAGTACATAGAGTAAATTAGAAGCCTCTTGTTCGTCTTTGCTTGTTGTCTTATTTTCAGGTCTCTTTATATGTTTTACAACCTATTTGTTTTTAGAATAAAATACGCCCTTTAGTGTGGCTCCTGGTAAAATGGTGTCCAACCCAAAGCCACGTAGTCTGGCGTTTGGTCGACAAAGAGTTAATGTATATGAGATTGAGTTCCTTTGTTGTATCGGAGAAGTACAATAAAATGTACGTCCCGTGTTAAAATTGAGTATATAATAGAATCATTGGCATTTGACATTCGATAAAATCTAGGCTGCAAAATAGCTGCCTGAGAAAATTTCATTGAAAAAAGATATTAGTGGAATTTCATTTCCCGGGCAGCAGTTTCTCAGTCTATTCTTATCGACTTGACATTTCAAGTGGTTAATTTACGTGAAACACGTACAAACAAAGTACTATAGTTTTACAAAATACAAAAACAGTGACGATAAACAGCAACGTTTCGACCAAAAGGCCTTTATCAAGCAAACGATACAACAGCCGTGACGAATTTCAAAGAACACTTACAAATGGACGATTACAGAAACATTCAAACGTATCTAATGCAAATCTTGGAATAAAAACGAATAACGAAATAAGTGCAACACAAAACTAGAAGTGGAAAAGCAGAGAAACAATTAAACAATCAAGTGAATATATAACTTATATATATGAAGCAAATACACATATAGATTAAAAGGCATGAGATGACAAAGTACTAAGAAGCATCGGAATGTAATGCGTTTAGTCCAAGAGGTCGCAATGTACCATACAACGAAATAAAACGGTTCTTCAGAGCAAATAGACTACGATCATCAGAGGAACATGATCGGATGGCTGTGACCTGGACATCGCAAGCTCCTGAATGGCCAGTATCATTGAAATGATTAGCTACAGGGTCACAGAGCATTGGCGTATATCGCACAAGTGTTGGGCGAATCGGTCACTGAGCCTCTTGCCGGTCTCACCAATATAGGCTTTGTTGCACCGCTTGCAGGTGATGGCATAGATAATATTACGGGACTCGCACGTGAAACTATCTTCAATAATTTACGTGTAAATTTTAACACAGAACATACATTTTATCGTCCATTTTTGAAATGGCTAGGAACTCGATATCACATACAAATAAATCAGATAACTGAAAAACTAGTCAGATTGCTCCACTAAGAAAACAAAACAAGTACTCTTAAAACAAGAGAAGAGCACCGTACCTCCACGCTACACAGACCACAAGAAGTGATTATAAAAAAGGTGTGAGATAGTACTTCAAAGTCCCTGATGTACCTTCCAAAAGAAGCCCTAGTAATGTCACATACTGTTGTTGACCTCAGAATCGATGTTTACTGTCCTGAAAGGGGACACTGCTCAAGTATATAAAGTACTTCACTTCTGTTAGACGTTGAATCTTCATTGCAACGCGTGGCTTGTGATAAATCCCTATGGGGCAAATTGCCACAATGCTTCTGCTTTGAAGGTATTGATCGCGAGTCAACAATGTCACATGCCGCAGACAATTACTCTATGTCGAACTAATATATGTCTTGCTCTGAGCTTGTGCAAAGGTCACATTCATCGACATATGGTATTTAGGGTCAAACAGATCTAACGAATATGGTTGGTTTTAAACCGTTGACTAATGAAGATAAAAAAAAATTACTCTAAATCTACTTTCCAGAGATTAATTTTCTGAAGCTCATCGTTGCTGATGAGTGGTTTAGTTAGTCATGAGAAATCATCATAAAAATGCTGTTTATTTTTAAGTTTCCATATATAGAATGTTTGCTGATATGACCAGTCTTTCGCCCAAGTGGTTACCGGGGCCCAAATTTGGGGTGTAAATAATAGAACCACTGTTACCTGCCACACATGTTGTAAGATGCGACTAAGGATGTTTGGCTGAAATCGGATGCACGTGTCCTAAACGTGTAGAAGTCTATGCGTTTAGGGCTTACCAAACCAATGTGCAACGTATACACGTTTTTGGCAAAGATCAAACCTATCACAAAGAGTAATTAAAATTGGTCGTAAAGAACGAACACAAAGAAGAAGATGAGTCTTTGAAGTGATTGATTGATTTTCATAATTGATTTTCTGTACTTCGAGATATGACCATGTGTGCTCTGATTATCGTGTTTATACAGGAAGATGTCACTGACAATGCAAGAACTCCGTAACAAGTTCGAGTGTCACAGATGTAGAGCCCCAGATGTTAATTTAATGTTTTAGTGAATGCTGCATCGACGAAATATCCGAATACTTGTATAAAGCGCATGAGAAGGCTCGTTCCTGGTGGCTATTTTTCGGTCTGACGCTGAAAGGCAAAACAGGGATGGAGAGATTAGATAGTGAATGTTTTCCGGGAAGCGGTTTTGCGCGTTTCTCTTATATATTTTTAACGGTCAAAGGCTATTTTACATGCTCAACTAAACACAAGAACTTCATTTTACCGTCTGTCATTGATAAGACTTAGAATCAGATCTAGCCTGCATTGAGATCAAGGATTTCTGGGAAAAAAATCCAAAATCCTTTTACACTAGGAATGAACCGAGTGCGAAAGGTAAGAACCTTACCACCACACCACAGAGACTTTAAATTATTTATTATCAAAATTGAAGTGTAATTTAACATTGATAAAGAAGTATATTTTGGAATAAAATAACACCTCCCATTGTTTTATGATCCCGAGCGAAGCCGAGTAAAATTTATAACTTAAAATAGCAGCAATATATCTGAGCATTTCAGGTACATCAAGCAATCATAATCTCTCTATCACATTGTAGCACATATAAATCTCAAGAACGATAAAAATTATGACAGTACATTATATTCTAAAAACATATGAGAATTAAAAGAAGTATGAAGTAGTTTCCAGCATAACGGAAATAAATGTATCATTTTTGTCTCTTGTTTAAACGTCTATATTCATTCTAGCTCACACAGAGATCCGTGCTGTTTTCTTTCCAATATTAATTTGCACTTAATCAGTGAGTTTACCTCAGTATATCATCATTATCAAGTGTCGTGCCGGCTGGCGTAGGCGATCATGGATCTCCACAAATCTGTATCTTTGGTGTTTGCTATCAACGCAGATGTTGACGCTCTACCGTGCCATGAAGTCAGGCTATCCAAAATTTTCTCTTTTTGTCTTCCTCTGTCTCGTCTACCCTCGATTTTACCGGTTGTTACAATGTGTTTTTAAACCTCGCCTCCTCATCACATTCCCGAAAAATGATGACTGCCTCTTTCTTATATTGATGATAAGCTTTCTCTGTGTCTTGATCTCATTCAACACCTCAACATTGGTGATTTTAGTAGTTCTTGGGATTCTCATGATTCTTCTGTAAAACCACATCTCTGTGGCCTCCAGAGATTTTTCGATCTGTTTGTTTATTGTCCATGACTCGCATCCGTATGTCAGTATTGGTTCTATTTACCACTGAATAACTCACATTCTCACCTCAAGCCCTAGTATATACATGGTGTTTTTAAAGTCTCCTTATACTTTATATGTTGAACAATGTGAAAAACGAAGTAAATGACGTCATCAAAACATGTGCTAAAACACCATTATGCTTTTGAGTGAAAAGAATTACCCCAGCACACAACAGTCATTCACTGCATATTGCTTCACAATTGACTCTGAAGAACATTTTTAATGCCAACATGCACTTCGTTTTTTTAAGTTCTACATATAAAGTGTAGTGAGACTTTAAAAACACCCTGTAATATTTGAGGCAGTCTTGAAGTATTGGCTATGCAGTCTGGAATCCCTGTTCACATGTACATATTTCTCAAGTTAGAGCCTTGAATTTTATATACATGCCGTTGAGTCGCTTATGTCCTTTTCTGAGATGCAGAATGACAACTTGTTCTAATCTGCTCATGTTTTGGTAGCCATCCTCTGTTAGTATTGGCGGCTTTCTGATTTATATAATCATTCTTTCCTTTTGGTGATAGGCAACTAGTACATCTGGCTGCTCCCTTGCGTCTCCTTCCTTGGCCAGTGGGTCTGACGACTTCTTTCCTAGTATTCCACAGCGAGACTGTATCCACTGCAAGACGACATTTCACTTGGGGCACAATTTAGTCAGTCGATCATGCAGACCGGGATATTCTCTGACATATCGTTGATTGGAGTCCTGATTTTTATCTGTGAAAAATACTACAATTTGTGGATCAAGCCCGGTGTTCAATAGTTTCTCAGTTGTCACATTGATTACCAGAATTTCTGCATCATAGTTGAGACAGAATCTTGTGCCAGCAGCCGCGGTAATTCCAGCTCCAATAGCATTTATTAAAGTTGTTACACTTAAAAATCTGAATACGCCTATACGTCTCTCCTATCTGATAAAGAGTCAAAGACGACAAAATTACAAATTTGAGGCCCACCTGGTTACCAGAGTCCGAATTCGGGGTAAATAATAGAGCCACTATTACCTACTGCCTGCCGTATACAGGGAAGCGGAGGTTTGACGCGGGATTAGCTTCCCCACTCTGTAAAAATACTCAGCTATAAAAACCACAACCAAGTTCATGAGAGCTTGCAAGGCCTTGGTTGAGGACCTATGCCTACTTGAGGCAAAGGGTAAAAGAAGAAGAAGTTGAGAAAGTTTTGCCGTTGGTACTTTGATTAGACTTAAAAGTCAGGTTTTGGTATGAATGGATGTCGTCTATCGAGGTTTCTAACCTCCAGAGGCTTACGTGGATCTACCGTCCTGGGCGTTCTGGTGTTTGAGGCAATGAGAGGGCGGACAGGCTTGTATCAGCAGCATTAATTGTTAAGGAGTTAATGATGGATAAGGGGGATGTTCTTCGGTCTATTCGCGACTACCTGTTTGATGAAGACACTAAAGTAGATGTTGAATCGATGCAGTTTGATGAAGACACTAAAGTAGATGTTGAATCGATGAAGTTTGGACTGAAGAACAATTAAAGCTATAGATGTTGAATCGATTGGACCAGTTTGAACGTGTAGTTGAGACCAGTTGTACAAGTAGAACTGGATGGCTGAGGGCAAAGTGAGGAATGTGTTTAACCAGGAGCCATGGTAACCATCAGTATGCAGACTATTCGACATCTTTGAGGGAGACTGAGCACCTTTGGATCTGCCCGGAATGCAATAACATAAGTTCAGTAACCAATAACCGTGGCCTTCGATAATAGGCCGGCGAGCTCAGGTAAACAATTCTAGGAAATAAGACCACAATCGTCGTATTACCCAGCATTCCAGTAATGTTAGCGTATTACCTAGCATTCCAGTAATGTTAGCGTATTACCTAGCATTCCAGTAATGTTAGGATTTAAAGCATTCCATACTGAAAACACTAGCAACATGCGAGAACAATGTCATTATGTTCAAATTTAAGGTTTACCTATGCAATTCATTATTATGAACATTTCATCAATAACATTTCAGCTCAGAATGTTAAGCAGTAAACCTCCCAGTAAGTTCTATTACCACATTAAATGTTAGCTCATTAAACAGGAAGTTAGGTATTACCTGCATTTGAGCTATGTAGATAAAGGAATACTAACACGTAAACGAGGAGAACAAGCATATGACAAACTGAAGGAAATGAAATCATATTTGAACACATCAATAAATAACATGAAGAATTGTGTAAAGTTCGAAACTCAGTAGTCTCTAAACACTAAAAGACTAACAGTAAAAGGAAGAGTTCGTTTGAGCTAGTCAGCCTTACGTTGCAGGGGGCCACGCCAATAACTTAGATCGTATCTCTAATGTTGTTCGGGTGTTCTATGTAAAGCTGCGGCAGATTGTCAACAGTGTAAATCTCTTGTGGAAGCCTTAACTGTGTAAAACGGAACACGAAGAGGATATAGCAGTGGCGGCTCGTCATTAAGAGCCAGTGGGATCGGGCCATACCAAAAATAATGTGTAACGTGTATTTATTACTTTATAAATTATTTGTTTATAATTATTACTTTCTCCCCATATTATGTTACCAGTGCCAAACCTGGACGCTGACAACAAACGATAGAAGAAAACTAGTCACAACAGAGATGAAGTGTCTACGCAGAATGCTGGGTGTAACAAGAAGATACCGGTTGAGAAATGAAGACATCAGGAAAAAAGTGGGTACAACATCAGTACTAGACTTCATCAAGAAACAACAAATTAAATGGTTCGGCCACGTAAGTAGATTACCATCAGACAGTGCACCCCAAAGAGCAATGCTGCTCCGATACAATGGGTATAAAGCAAAAGGTCGGCCACGCAAAAGATGGACCTCAGAGATAACAGAGGCGACGAAATTGACTATCTACGAAGCGCATACTAGGGCCCGTTTTAGAAATCTCTTCCTGACCTGACGCTGTGAGGCATACAGGATTCGAGAAAGAAAGACTTTTAACGTGATACTGATTAGCTTTGAAAGTTGAATATATAATTGTTTAGGGCCAGTAGAAATGTGATCTATTTAGACCGTCTGTTAACATAGCGAACTCTGACCTCACTCTAGACTAGTTATTTATCACAGACAACTACAGGGTGTTCAACTTAAAAGCAGCCTGTGAATGGAGCTAATCTGGTATATATGTATGGAAATGAGAAGGTTCAGTTATGACGTAGTATAGGTCAAGGTTGTGTGATGGTGTGTAATTGTAGTGCGGGAAGGGACGATGAACAAATGTGACGTAAGACAAGCTAGTCAGAACCGGTTTAAATAGTAAATAGACGAGATGCAATGCGTACCTGGCAAATTTCTATTTATCACTGGGACTGCTTTTAAGTTGAACACCCTGTATATGATTTTATTTCATTTAGTAGGGAAATTCTTACGCTGCCAAGCCAGTGCACTGTTAGACGGTGGTGTTGTTCTAAAAATTAGTCCGGTTGAGTAAATACCGAATGACATATAACAGTAACAGAAAAAAATAGCTAACCATCAAAGAATAGTTTACGGTAATCACCCGTTCCATCAATACACATCTGTGATTGACAATACACATCTGTGATTGACAATACACATCTGTGTATGACAATGTTCATTCTAGTAAAAGGGGGATAACTTCCCGGAATAGACAAATAATAGTAAATACACTAAAATATAACTTAACCCAAATCCAAGATTTTTCCAAAAAATGTTTGTCTGGCCCCACGAACAAAAATGATCACGAGCCGCCACTGAAATATAAATCTATAAAACAAACTACCCAACTTTGTATTTTTTTAAAATCCCCGTTTTTAATACATAATTTTTCTGCCGTATTTCCTACTTTTTGTATTAAATTGAACGAACTGTCAGCATTAACAGACACCGCTTCCTGCTACTAATCCGTTAAGATTAAGGCTTATTTAATTTCGTCATAGTCCAAATGATTTTTTCGCATTTGATGTTTTCACGAAGCGAAGTAAAATCGATTGGATTAAATGAATAGTAAATAGATGTTTTTATATTTTTCATACTTGGTACGTGATCAGTCAGCGCATGCGTTGTGTAACGTCATCATCATCAAGTGCCGTGCAAGTAGGTAAGGGTTATCATGCTCTTCCGCAACTCGCTGTTTCTTATTCTAGCTATACATTTTGATACTGTTTACACGCAGCATGATGATGTTAAACTGTCTATAAAATTTTCCACCCGTGTGGTGCAGGGGACCGCAAGGGAAGCAAAGAATAGTACCACTGCGACCTACAAGGCATGTCGTAAAAGGCGAGTGATGTAGGACCTAAGGAAGCTACCCTTGTAAATAAAAAGCATCAAAGAAATCGGATGTGCTGGCTTACTTGTAGGTGCATAACTGGCATAATGTACAATTGCTCTTAAGCTCAGATCACATATAGCTCACACAGAGTGGTTAACAAGTGGTCGATATAAAGCGTTCAAAGAAAAATAATCTTTTTCCTCTGTCACCCATAATCTTTCTACCCTTGTATATTGCCCGTTGTTACAATATATTCAATATTCTTTCTTACAATAACAAATCATAATCTTTCTAACCTTGTATATTGCCCGTTGTTACAATATATTCAATATTATTTCTTACCAAACAAATCATAATCTTCTAACCTTGATATTGCCGTTATTCAATATATCTATATTCTTCTTCTCATAACAAATCATAATCTTCTAACCGTGTATATTGCCCTGTTACAATATATTGAATATTCTTCTTCTCATAACAAATCATAACCTTTCTAACCTTGATATTGCCCGTTGTTACAATATATTCAATATTATTTACATAACAAATCATAACCTTTCTACCCTTGTATATTGCCCGTTGTTACAATATATTCAATATCTTTACCAAACAAATCACAATCTTTCAACCTGTATATTGCCCGTTATTACAATATATTCAATATTCTTTCTTCTCATAACAAATCATAATCTTTCTACCCTTGTATATTGCCCGCTGTTACAATGAATTCAAGATCTATTTTTAGAACATATAAGCAATGTTGACTGTTTCTTTCTGATGCAATTTATAAGTGATTTGTTCTCACTTGATTTCGTGTGTAAACATTTTCATTTATCTTATTTTCTGTCAATGATATTTTTGTCATTCTTCTGTAATACCCCTTTTCTGTTTTGATTGATAGGATCATCATCATTGCACTTCGGTGAGTAACCATGTGTGGTCCGATCTCTTTCTCATACAGGAAGATTTTAGCAGTAGTACTCGAACTCAGTAGCACTAACGATATTCCACGATGTAATTTGGAAGATAGGGAAGATATTTTGTAAGAATTATATTTTTTCGATGTTGGAGATATTGCGAAGAAGATTGAGCACCTATGGAAATGTCCGGAGTGCAATGAAGATATTCCAAACTGAAACTGAAAAAGATAGAATGGTGGCAATATAAATCTCTTGTGGAATCTTCATGTGTCCAACTGTACACGAAGAGAATATAGATAGATAGATAGATAGATGGGTAGATAGATGGGTAAGTAGGTAGGTAGGTAGTTAGATAGATAGATAGATAGATAGAGGGACGGACGGACGGACGGACGGACGGACGGACGGACGGACGGACGGACAGACAGACAGACAGACAGACAGACAGACAGACAGATAGATAGATAGACATGGTTGATGGCTACGTCTGTGGATATGCCACGATTTTCATTTCACCCAACGGCAAAAAGCAGAGACGGACAAAAGAAAGAAAGAAAGATTGAACATAAAATATTGAAGAAAATATAGATAGATCGAAATACGGCACGATACTTGATAATCAATACTGTCACAAATGGACACAATCGTGCTATATCCTGCCATGTTTATGAGTAATTAGGCTGTCAATGAAAAAGTAAAGCGGGAAAAATGTCATTATTTGTACACGAGCGGTAATGCAACACATGGTGTTAGGAAACCGCACTGTTAGGGGTGTGATTTGAAACAGTATCATTCAATAAATGGCTGGTTAATATTTATGGTCTGAGCTCGAGCAGTAAACATTTAAATATGTCATATTTAATTATGCATGATTTGAGGTCGCAGTTATAAAACATGTTATTTTCTGCAAATATTCTCAAACCGATGTAATTGTAACAGAGTGTCATGTAACCGTTTCTTCATTACTCGACCAATGTTACATGTTTTGTTTTGTTAGCAAAAGTTTTCATTTTCAACACATTCCACGGAAGTTGGAATAGTCAACCATGACAGATATTGACACTTAGTAATTGAGGAACATGCCACGTCATACAGTTATTATAATAATTCTTCTTTATTTTCCAAGACATTTCCTTCATTGCTACAGATATCAGACATCATCCATTCACATCGTGACGTAGAGGCTAGGTGCTCGTCTTTCGTGCTAGTCCAGGTTCGCTACTTCATGAGTCATCTGGATATTTTTCGAGATCCATGTTCTCAGTGTAGTGAGATAGAGTTCCCATCTATCGGAGACGGACGATAAAACGTAGTCGCGTGTTCAATGTGAGCACATAAAATACCATTGGAAGTTCCAATCGGAAGAGCAGCTGAAAGCCGCTATCAGGCAAAATTCATTAGAAAGATTAAAATTAAAATTCCTACAAATATATCTTCACCATCTTCAAAATTACAACGGGGACCCTCGATGGTGCAGGAGTTCGTGCACTGCAGCTGAGATCTTCCTGTGAAGAAGAGATCGAGCACACATGGTTACTCACCAGTGCAATGATGAATGTCCTATTAATCAATCAATCAATCCATCAATCATCTGGTTAGTCTTCTCCCAATGTTTAGAAATACAAGTATTATTAAATCTATTTCATAGTTAACTCTCCACCACCTTTTCTTGGGCCCTTCCTTGTCTCTTCTAATTCATCATTAAAAATGTGCAAGTTTAACATTTTTTGGTGTCATTCTTCAATATCCTTTTCACTTTAACCTCAAAATTTTGAATATCAAAGGCCAGATGCCCGCTCTGCACTGACATGCTCAATCATCAGTTACATTCTGAATCCATCTTCTCCGTGGTCTTCCTCTTCTCTTGTCAGAATGCCATCTTCCTAATCATCTTCTCAACCATTGGTGTCTTTTATATGTCCAAAATACTTAATATTTTCATTCCTATTTGTGATATCAGCTAGTTTTTGATTTTGAGTTCTTTCTGGATAGATCTATTTGTTCTATTCTATGTCCATGATATACAGGACTTTCTGTAACACTTATATTCAACACATACATGTTTCCTCTGCCTTGTTAAATGCCAGTGCTTCACATGTATACATTGCAACTGGTCATATATTGAGACTGAGAATGTGCATGCTCTTATTATTCTGATCTTTGTTTCCTATCAGTTTCATTATATACTGTTTATAGTTGCAGGAGTGCACAGACTATAGGACAATTAGCCTGATGAGCCACATAACAAAAATACTACTCAAGATCATACATGAAAGAATTAAAAACAAGATAGACATAGAAGTAGGAGAAGAACAGTTTGGCTTTAGAAAAAAACAGAGGAACAAGAGAGGCAATACTTTGTATAAGACTACTCGCTGACAAGTATATAGAAGTGCAAAAAGTATCTACTTGTGTTTCATCGATTATAGCAAAGCTTTTGACAGAGTCCAACATGAAAAGCTAATCATATGTCTACAAGAAATAGGCCTAGATGGGGATGATATCAGACTAATAAGTAACATATACTGGGAACAGACAGCAATAATAAAATATGAAAATAGCTACTCTCCATACATAGACATAAAGAGAGGAGTGAGACAAGGATGCATACTGTCACCAAGCCTATTTAACATCTACACAGAGAAAATCTTCAAACAACTAGAGGGAATGCCAGGACTCAAGATCAATGGAAAAATAATAAATAACTTAAGATATGCAGATGACACAGTATTGGTAGCAGAAAATGAACAAGATCTACAAGAATTAGTGGACCAATTGGACAGAACTAGCAAGGAATATGGATTAGACATTAACATACAGAAAACAAAAACTATGGTAATCAACAAGGAAATGGAAAACCTAAAATGAATATAAAAATACATGGAGAATTACTACATCAAGTAAAAAGCTACTCCTATCTCGGTCAGATGATAACAGATGATGGCAGATGTATAACTGAAATTAAAAGAGAATAGGAATGGCCAAGGATAATTTCAATAGTATGAGAAAGTTACTGACATCCAAACAAATCACAAACAGGCTAAAAATTAGAATGATCAAATGCTATATATATCCTATATTAATGTATGGCTCGGAAACATGGACAATGAACAAGCAGTTAGAAGACAGAATTGATGCATTTGAGATGTGGATATATAGAAGAATAAGCAGAGTTTCATGGACAGAAAAATAGACAAATAAACAAGTTTTAGGAAAACTAGGCATGAAGAAACAATTATTAAGAGAAATAAAATTCAGACAAGTAAAGTATTTTGGGCACATAAAAAGGCATGACACCATGATAAAACATTTACTAGAGGGAAAGTTGAGGGGAGAAGAGCAAGAGGAAGACCGAGAGATAAGTGGGAGGAAACTTTAAGAAATGGACAGGTTACAGTCTGGCAGTGTGCAACACCAAGGCGAAAGACAGAGGATGCTGGAGATTCATTGCAGCCAACCTTCGATGTGGAGACGGCACCTGATGATGATGATAGTTGTTTACTTTTCTGCAAGACCTTGTTTGTTCTTCTTTTAATTTCTTTTATCCAATTTTCATCTTTTGTTAACAGTGAATCAAGATATTCAAAACTGTTCACATTTTATTTTTCCTCTATTGATAAAAGTTTTCCTTGTCATGTTTGTTTTATCAGCTATCATTTTTTTGTTTTTACCACATTGAGATATATATATTTATTGTCTCTCGCTCTTCCATTAGTAATTTCTTAATCCCTTTTATGTAATGTTGACATTAACACTGTATCGTCAGCATATCTTAGTTCAGATATTTCTCTTCCTCCGATTATAAAGGGATCACATTGTTCTTTTCTGCTATCTTTTATAACATTCCACATGATGTTTTCTGCATATATGTTAAACAGACATGGCGGCAGAATGCAGCATTGTCTGACTTCTAGCTTCATGTCAAGCCAGCTTGATATATCATCGTAACTCTCTTACTACCGAGATTTGATCATTATTAATAAACCCACAAAAACATATTGTTACTTCATGTAATACCGTGTATTAGGACGGTGTAGAACAGGGTTAGGGTAGGGGGCGGTGGCACATGATGATATGGAATTTAATGGTCGCAAGGCTAGTGCAGTCGCCACGAAACTGTTCAGGCTAGGACTGTACTTTTATGACCCCGACAGAAATAAACTCCTAGACCTTACCGGGATTGAACCCTGCCTCACGAATAGGAGCCGCGCTCTAATCCATTCACCAGACGCTACACTTTTATTACGATAACGCAAGTGAATAGTATGGTTAATTGCATATCCTTTACAAGACTTTGATAATCAACCCCAGCTTTTTAATACTGTTTGAGATTTTTCTAGACATTATTACGTTCAGTAGTTTGCCATTGCTTTCTGAACGGGTTGTGTCATCGTTCTTTTGTAAAAATCCACGCGAAACAATATGCAGCTAAATTATCCGCAGCGTGATTCGAACTAAGAACGTTGGGGTTAATAGACCTAGTTACTATCCCCTAAGCCACAGAAGCCACCAACGCAAGTCAATACAACATGTTAAAAATCAATTTAAAAAATAGTTAAACATGATAGAAACATATTAAAAGTCGATAAAAATGTGCTAACTGCCAATAGAAAAACAATAAAAGGGTAGACTGCAGTAAAACTATGTAGCAATGGGGAAACACGTAAAATCTTCATGGACTCAACGCACTACATTCCTATGTCGTATTTCGTTATTCGTTTTTAGTCACAGATTTTCATTTTTGGGCCATTAGGAATTCATTGTTTGATTCTATATGTTCTGTGTCGTGTACGATCTGATTGTATCCTTTGCTTGATAAAGGCTTTCTGATCGAAACGCTGCTGTGTATGGTTCTTCTTCTTCACCCTTCGCCCCTAGGGAAGCATAGGTCCGCAACCAAGGCCTTTCAAGCCCGCCTATCGAAGGCCATCTTTTCCAGATCTCGCCACTCTCTCCCCGTTTTTGTGCGTTCCATCTCTAACTCCCGTCTTTTGAATTTTCTTGGCTGTGGTTTCTGTAGCTATCTGGTGTTTTTACGGTGTGGGTAGCCAGCCCCACGACCAACCTCCTTAGTCGCCTCTTACGACATGCATGGCAGGTAACAGTGGTTATATTCTTTACATCCCCAATTTGGGCCCCGGTAACCACTCGGGCTGCTGTGTATGGTTATTGTTTTTGTATTTTGTAAAACTTCAGTATTTTGTTTTTACGTGTTTCGCCGTTGCTATATAGTTTTACTGCAGTCTTCAAATATATCGATAATATTCGCTATTTTGCTGCAACTCTTCGTCGTGATGTATTAGGTAAGACTTAGTAAGGTAAAACATTTGTTGTGTATGTATTTTTCCCGTTCCTACTTTCTTTTAATATATAATAGCTGTACTTGTGTTTATGTTTCTGTCCTAGTCTATATGTAGTGTACTGTGAAAGAAGTGAAATTCGTTACTACTATTGTATCCTTTGCTTGATAAAGGCCTTTTGGCCGAAACGTTACTTCTTCTTCTTCTTTGCGTTCGTTCCTTACGACCAATTTTAATCACTCTTTGTGATATGTTTACTCTTTGCCAAGAACGTGTATACGTTGCACATTGGTTTGGTAGGCCCCTAAACGCATAGACTTCTACACGTTTAGGCTACATGCATCCGATTTCATCCAAATCTTCTTAGTCGCCTCTTACGACATGCGTGGCAGGTAACAGTGGTTCTATTCTTTACACTCCAAATTTGGGCCCTGGTAACCACTCGGACGGAAACGTTGCTGTGTACTATTATTATTTTTGCATTTTGTAAAACTACAGTAGTTTGTTATTACATGTTTCATCATTGCTACATAGTTTGACTACAGTCTTCCCTTATATCGATGCCATTGCTACATAGTTTGACTACAGTCTTCCTTAATCGATGCCATTGCTTACTTATGGTTTGACTACAGTCTTCCTTATATCGATGCCATTGTACATGTTTGACTACAGTCTTCCTTATATCGATGCCATTGCTACATAGTTTGACTACAGTCTTCCCTTATATCGATGCCATTGCTACATAGTTTGACTACAGTCTTCCCTTATATCGATGCCATTGCTACATAGTTTGACTACAGTCTTCCCTTATATCGATGCCATTGCTACATAGTTTGACTACAGTCTTCCCTTATATCGATGCCATTGCTACATAGTTTGACTACAGTCTTCCCTTATATCGATGCCATTGCTACATAGTTTGACTACAGTCTTTCTTATTTATTGAAAATAACTGCCAATATAAAAACGATAACTTTGAGCGGACGCATGTTAAAATCAAAGGACACATGCTCATAATTACTGTTAAACTGGTTAATAGTGACTGTTAAACTGGTTAATAGTAACTGTTAAACTTGTTAATAGTAACTGGAAAAAAACATAAACATGTTGACAGTCACTGGAAGCATCTCATGCATGACGAAATCAACATCGATTAACGTACTTCCGGTTTATTATACAGAAAGTACAGTGAGAGAGGAAATTCTCTGTTCAGTTCATAGAGGTTATGAGTATCTCTATTGGAACTCACCATACTGTACTACATACCCCACATACTGTACTAATACCCACATACTGTACTACATACCCCTACATACATAGTACTAAATACCCACATACTGTACTACATACCCCATACTGTACTACATACCCCACATACTGTACTACATACTCCGCGTACTGTAGTACGTACTCCGCATACTGTACTACATACCCAACATACAGTACTAAATACCCCACATACTGTACTACATACTCCGCAGTACTGTAGTACGTACTCCGCATACTGTACTACATACCCCACATACAGTACTAAATACCCCACATACTGTACTCATACCACATACTGTACTACATACCCCACATACTGATACATACCCCACATACAGTACTACATACTCCACATACAGTATTAATATCCTGCTACTGTAGTACGTATCCGCATACTGTACTACATACCCCGTTTACTGCACTACATGCCCCACATACTGCACTACATGCCCCACATACTGTACTACGTACCCCGCATACTGTACTACGTACCCCGCATACTGTACTACGTACCCGCATACTGACTACATACCCCGCATACTGTACTACGTACCCAGCATACTGTACTACGTACCCCGCATACTGTACTACATACCCCGCATACTGTACTACATACCCCGCATACTGTATGATGATGTACCATACCTGCCGACAAGGACAGAGCTATATTGATGGAAACCCCATGCAATGAAGTTAAATAACTATGCAATGAAAATTGTGACATATCCTTTACATGACTTAGCAATCAACATCAGTAAACGAGTCGTCGATTTTCTAGGCACCACGTATACGTTCAGTAGTTTGCCATTGTTTTCTGAACGGGGGGAATAATAATACAGTTCAGAAATGAATCACTTGTTAGTTGAGGACTCTTGCTCCAAATGGAGCTGAAAGGATTTATGTATATATACTTATGGATTCACAACAACGTCTGCAATACGATGTATTCAACAATGCGATTTTAAGCTTCCAACTACGCATTGCAGCATGAATAGCATGATAACAACAGCAACTAACGCCATTGCGATATATAGGAAACCGTATTTTTTAGGGTCAGGCTAATTTATTGATTAATTGATTGAATGATTGATTGCGATCTCTGAGCGAGTACAAGTATGCACTCATTTTACTCAGTGCCAAGCTCTTTGTAAATATTCGTTGCATGAGAAGGGTGTTACATGGAGACACATTTCAACGAGGGGATGTTCCAAAGATCTTTATCAAACCCCAGAAGACTGCTTGATTTGTTGCAAGGAGTGCATTGTCATAAGCTGGGCATTCTTGTGAACTAGAGAGAACAATTGGGAATAGATGAAATCGTTCAACAAAGATGAAATCGTTCAACAAAGATGTAACGCTACATTAAGTTCAAGAACACGACTTGCTATAAAAATGGAATAAGGATAGCTAATTCACATCACGAGGCTAAACACCAGGTCACGTTGGAAATAAAGAATGTTGACAACTTAAAAATATATAATACATTACTCACGCTTGATAAATAAATTAAAAATATATAATACATAACTCACGCTGGATAAATAACTTAATCAAGCGCATACTGTATGCGAGATATATTACTATAGTTAAGAAAATATTACTCTTCGTCGTATTGTGTCGTTATCTGCATTGCAAAACTCCCGAGGAATCCCCAACAAGAATTGTGTCAGTCAATTTTGGATTAAAAAGTAAGCGTAAAATAATACTGTCTTCTTCTTCTTTCTCGAATCCTGTATGCCCACAGCGTCAGGTCAGGAAGAGATTTCTAAAACGGGCCCTAGTATGCGCTTCGTAGATGGTCTGTTTCGTCGCCTCTGTTATCTCTGAGGTCCATCTTTTGCGTGGCCGGCCTTTTGCTTTGTACCCATTGTATCGGAGCAGCATTGCTCTTTGGGGTGCACTATCTGATGGTAATCTGCTTACGTGGCCGAACCATTTAATTTATTGTTTCTTGATGAATACTGTCTTGTGAGTAGCAATGATAAAATACTTCGATACATGGATACACAGTACAAGGCCGTCCATGTAAAAGGTGGATTTAAGAAATAACATAGGCAGTGAAAAACAATATGAAGCACACACAAAAACCCGTTCTAGAAATCGCTTTGTTTCTAATGAATTTTGCCGGGCTTCAGATCTTCTGATTGCCTGCTCTTCTCGATTTTGAACTGCCTAGGGTTCTTTTACGTGCTCAACTTGAACACGGGGACCTACGTTTTATCGCCGTCTCCGATAGGACTAGGAACCTAATCTCACCTACACTGAGATTGGGGATCTCTGAAAAAATATCTCGATGACTCCACGAGGGAGCGAGCCGAGTACCTTTGACATGAGAGGCGTCACATAACCTCTACAGTACAGACACTCCCATCTGAAATCACAATCTAGTGAGAACGCAGAAGATATAACGACAAAGCTTAGATGTTTAAGAGCAAGTATTTTGTTTCACAGCAATATACAGCTACAGTCATTGATTATTGATAAAGCTGTGGAAAAATCGATTAATGCCTTGTCATGCAAACGCTACAGAAGAGTAAGTATATCATGGAAAGAAAATAAGAAAAAATATATACTTTTAAGAACAACATAAAAATTAAAGAGAAATGGTAAATTGTCTATTATCTTTCCCCAGGTGGATGATGGGATTGGTTGTCAACTCTTGCTGTTAAGCGTAGGGTGGAGCTTTAATTTGTGTTCCAGTGCTCAGTCGCCATTGTTGTGTTATATCCGTGTTTATTTACCGTGGAATTGATAGTGTCTATCCATCTTTTTCTTAGTCTTCCCTTGACTCTAGTACCCGATCTCTTATAATTGCACGCTGTTATTGTTGGTTGGTTGTATTTCATTCTCATTTAATGTCCAAACCACTGCACTTGTTGTGTTTCAATGTATTCGGTGCATGAAGTTGTGTCCACTCTGCTTCTGATATCCTTATTTCGTAATCTATCTTACCTCGTGACCCCCACTGCCTTCCTCAAGCATTTCATTTCACACGTGGTGAGCTTTCTGTATCGTGTTGCTGTCAGAGATCCCGTTTTGATGGCAGATAAAGAGGAAAAAAAAGGAAAACAATGAAATACTTTGGACATATAAAACGACTATATTTATCAGAGAAAGAGTTAAGGAGGAGATGATGCCGGGCAGTTAAAGGAGAGGAAAACCAAAGAAAAGTTGGATGCATGATGTCTTAGACGAGCTGAGTAAAACAGATAGGTTGAGACGTACTCTCTGTTGTTAATCGTGTTAGTTTAAAAAAAAATGTAGACTATCTCACCAAATGCATTATCTCCCCTAGTCCTACACATTTCCGCTTTCATTATGTTTACATCGGTCATGGAGCTTCCATGGCTTCAGTGAGTACGATTCGCTGTATCAATCTCTAGTCATTCTTCTTATTTAGATCTATGTTATAATTTAATTAGTGTTCATTGTTTGTATGTGTCTCATTGAAAAAGACCTATGATCGAAACCTGAGATTGTCATTAGCTTTTTTAAAAATATTTAATTAAATTCTAGCTTATTTATGTGATACTATACACACGTGTCTTTGTCCTTAAACGCCAGTTCACTTAGTACCACCGCAACCTCCGCACGGTTTTCTCCAGATCTGATCTGGTATGACCATCTCAGATTTGTAGATTTCCGTACAAAGCCTTATGTAGGGAAGTATTGCATCTTTAAGCCTAGCTACGTAAAAGTAAGGGCCTCTGTTTTTAGTTATATCAGAGCATGTAGGCCAACAAACAGGAGCAATAAGAATTAACTCCTTTCGGAGAAACCAAGATCTGGTAACATTAAAGTGCAGACATTTTGGTAATGTAGTTATGTAGCCGAACCATTCAATTTGTTTCAGTTTCAGTTTGGAATATCTTCATTGCACTCCGAACATGTCCGTAGATGCTTCGATCATTTTCACAATGTCTCCAACAGCGTCCAGCGACTAGTCGTGCCATTTCGATGTTGATTAACCCTTAGCGGACCAGGGCAAAATCTATGTTTTTACAAGCCATTTGGTTTTAGAATAAATAACACCATTTAGTGTGGCTCCTGGTAAAACCCAAGCGTTCAATTCAAAACCACATAGTCTGACGTTTGGTCCTAAGGTGTTAATGCGCATACCCATATACCTGCTGTCAGTGTCGGCTTGTCATTAAGGGCCAGAGGGGCCGTGCCCCACCAAAAATAATATGTAACGTGTATTTATTATTTAGTAAATTAAAATATAACCTAACCCAAAGTCATGATGTTCCGAAATTTGTGTCTGGCCCCACCAACAAAAACGATCACGAGTCGCCACTGCCTGCTGTGCTGTTCTTTTCAGGTCACTACAATCTTCAATCCACTTTATTTCTTAATTTGTTGTTTCTTGATGAAGCTCAGTACCGATGTTGTACCCACGTCTTTATTGATAAACCTGGATCTTCTTGAAGTTTTGCGTGGGCAAGTGAGTAGGCTAAGTCTATTAGTTTGAGTGTGCTATTTAATGAGTATTTGTAAGCGATCGAATGAGTGACTAATTAGTTACCTTCGTAACTGACTCAGCTCATTACGCAATATGTAATTGTAAACAATGTTCTTAACAAATTTTGGGATGATCATTATTTAGTAACAGAAGCGTACAGAGAATGGTAGCATTTCAGATAAGGAATATACATGAGGAAAGAGAGAGAGAAAATGAGAAAAAGAGACAGAAAGAGAGAAAAAGAGACAAAGATACAGACAAAGTGACGATGAGTAAAAGAAAGAGAGATAGAGAAACAGAGACAGGGATAAAGAGAGAGAGTAGGAGAAAGAGAGAGTAGGAGGAAGAGAGAGAGTAGGAGAAAGAGAGAAGAGAGAGAGAAGAAAGAGAGAAGAGAAAGAGATAGAAAAGAGAGAGAGAAAAGAGAGGAAAGAAAGAGAAAGAAGAGAAGAAAAGAGAAATAGAGAAAGAGAAAGAAAGAGAGAATGATAGAAACAGATGGAGAAAGAGAAAGAGACAGAGGGAAAGACAAATAACGAGAAAGAGAGAACGAAAGAGAACGAAAGAGAGAAATAGTGAGATAAAGAGAAAGAGCAAGAGAGAAGGAATACAAAATAAAGAACGAAAGAGAGAAAGAGAGAGAGAGAGAGAGAAAGAGGAAAAAAAGGAAAGAAAGAAAGAAAGAAAGAAAAGAGTGATAGAAGAGATAGAAAAATAGAGAAAGTCGAGGAGAGAAAGAAAGAGAAAGAAAAATCAGCTTAAACAAAAACAAAACCTGAAACAAAATTAAAGACACTTATTAACTTTCTATTCAAACTAACTAAAACAGCCACTCTTTCATAATTTGTTCCCGTGCACAGAATCACAAGAGCAAAGATAACATAAAGAAAAATACATAGAACTAAAAACAAAGAAAAGAAAATACTGCGAAAAAAACCAGAACGAAATTAACTTGCAACAAGTTAACATATGTTTGAAGTAACGAAAGTAGTCTGTGTTTTATGTTACTGAACATATATTTAGAGAAGTGTAAGATAGAATATGTTTTCCAGCTGTTGATATTAATTCTACATCCAATCAATGCATGACAACATATGTGGAAAAAAACATAAATAATCAACCTGTCTGTTACAACAGCAGACATTACCATATATAACAGACAGCAGACATTACCATACATAACAGACAGCAGGTTTCGCCCGTGGGTTGCCGGGGCTCATGAAGAGAGCAAAGAATAGTACCACTTCGATCTACAAGGTATATCGTAAGGGGCGTGAGGTAAGGCATAGGAAGCTACCTAGTAAATAAAAGCGTCGCAGAAATCGGATGTGCTGGCCTACTTGTACTGGCGTAACGTACACTCGCTCTTAGACTCAGATCACATACAAATCACACAGAGTTGTTTAACAAGTCAAGTGGTCGATGTGGGGCTTTAGAAGAAGTAGTAGACAGCAGACATGATCTGTTACAAGGGTTCTTAAATCCGAAGTATTGACTTCATTGCACCAGAGTTTACCCCATATGGCTCGGCCCCTATCCTCAGAAATGACACGCCACCTGCCGAGATATTGAACAAAGCACGAACTCCGTAGCTCCGGAAACAATCCTAGGGTTTCTTGAAAAAAATGCTCTTATGAACAGAACGGTGCGGTCTGGATTCGAATCCACGACCTTCGACTAACATTGCAAAGGTTTAACTACTTAACCACAGAGACACTCTTGACAAATCAGACAACAGACATTATTGGACAACTCTTCTGTAACGCAAATATATATTCTTTCTTTTCTTCGACGTTTTCCAACGCTCCATACCGACCACTTGTTAAATAACTCTTTGTGATATGTATGTGATCTGAGCCTAAGAGCCATTGTACATTGAGCCAATTATGCGCCTACAAGTATGTCAGCACATCCGATTTCTGCAATGTTTTTTATTTACTAGGATAGCTTCCCTAGACCCCCTATCTCAGTGGTCTCTTACGACATGTAGGTCGTAACATTGAGACATGTAGGTCGTAACATTGAGACATGTAGGTCGTAACATTGAGACATGTAGGTCGTAACATTGAGACATGTAGGTCGTAACATTGAGACATGTAGGTCGTAACACTGAGACATGTAGGTCGTAACACTAAGCCATGTAGGTCGTAACACTGAGCCTTGTAGGTCGTAACACTGAGCCTTGTAGGTCGTAACACTGAGACATGTAGGTCGTAACACTGCGCCATGTAGGTCGCAGGTGTTCGACTATGTGTTTTCTACACCTTGTAGCTCCGGCAACGCACAGGCGATATATATATACTCAAAAGCACAAATATATTTCTTCATTGCCTATTTTTCCCCCCGATCCAGAAGCACTTGAGCTTTCAGCTCTTCGGCTCGGTGCCATGGACATCGTAAATCTGGAGAACCTGTGGTTTTTCTGCCAGCCCGCGGAATTGAACCGCACTCACAGTAGGTGAGTGTAGGTGAGATCGAGTTCCTAGTCCTATCGGAGACGGACGATAAATCGAAGTTCCCATGTTCAATTTGAGCACGTAAAAGAACCCTTGGAAGTTCAAAATCGAAAAGAGCAGGCTGGAAAGTCGCTGCCCGAGCAAAATTCATTAGAAACGATTAAAAACAAAATTCCGACAAATCGAATTTCACCATCTTCAAAAATTACATCGGGAACCCTCGTCAGTGCTACGGAGTTCCTGCACTGCAGCTGAGAACTTCCTGTGTAAGAAAGAGGTCGGAGCACACATGGTTACTCACCGAAGTGCAATGATGATGGTCCTATCAATAAATAAGTCAACATACATGCTCCTAGTATTCTGATCAATAATACTAAGAAAATATTATCATAACAGTCAGACAGCAAACAAATTTCTATCTGTCGAACAGCAAACAAATTTCTATCTGTCGAACAGCAAACAAATTTCTATCTGTCACACAGCAATCAACTTCCCAGCAGAAAGAAGAATAACATCTTCATACCTGTCAAACATACAACAGACATCTTCATACCTGTCAAACAGACAACAGACATCTTCATACCTGTCAAACAGACAACAGACATCTTCATACCTGTCAAACAGACAACAGACATCTTCATACCTGTCAAACAGACAACAGACATCTTCATATCTGTCAAACAGACAACAGGCATCTTTATACCTGTCAAACAGACAAAAGACATCTTCATATCTGTCAAACAGACAACAGACATCTTCATACCTGTCAAACAGACAACAGACATCTTCATATCTGTCAAACAGACAACAGCCATCTTCATATCTGTCAAACAGACAACAGCCATCTTTATATCTGTCAAACAGACAAAAGACATCTTCATATCTGTCAAACAGACAACATACATCTTCATATCTGTCAAACAGACAACAGACATCTTCATATCTGTCAAACAGACAACATACATCTTCATATCTGTCAAACAGACAACAGACATCTTCATATCTGTCAAACAGACAACATACATCGTCATATCTGTATATCTGTCAAACAGACAACAGACATCCTCATATCTGTCAAACAGACAAATATATAAACATATCGTCAAACAGACAACAGACATCTTCATATCTGTCAAACAGACAACAGACACCTTCATATCTGTCAAACAGACAACATATATCATCATATCTGTCAAACAGACAACAGACATCTTCATATCTGTCAATACAGACAACGAAAATCTTCACATCTGTCAAACAGACAACATATATCATCATATCTGTCAAACAGACAACATATCATCATATCGCTCAAACAGCAACAGACATCTTCATATCTTCAAACAGACAACAGACACCTTCCTACCTGTCAAACAGACAATAGACATCTTCATACCTGTCAAACAAACAACATACGTCTTCATACCTGTCAAACAGACAACAGACATCTTCATATCTGTCAAACAGACAACATACATCTTCATATCTGTACAACAGACAACAGACTTCTTCATATCTGTCAAACAGACAACATACATCTTCATACCTGTCAAACAGACATCTTCATATCTATCAAACAGACAACAGCCATCTTCATATCTATCAAACAGACAACATACATCTTCATATCTGTCAAACAGACAACATACATCTTCATATCTGTACAACAGACATCTTCATATCTATCAAACAGACAACAGACATCTTCATATCTATCAAACAGACAACAGACGTCTTCATATCTCTCAAACAGACTATGTGATGAACAAGAAAACAATACAGAATCGATACCGGTAGAGTTAAACAGTTGCAATCCTATACTTCACAGGGATCACCAATAACTAATTCAGTAAATAATCCCATTCTTCTTCTTCTTCTTCTTTTAACGATATATATCGACCACTTGATAATCATACTTTGTGATTTGTATGTGATTGCAAGTTGAAAGTTGTGCCAGTTATGCGCCTACAAGTAGGCCGCCAGCACATCCGATTTATGCGATGCTTTCTATTTACTAGGTAGTTTCCTAAACCTCTACCTTAGTCGCCTCTTACGACATGCCTTTTAGGTCGCAGTGTTACTATTCTTTGCTCCCTTACGAGCACCGGCAACACACGGGTTATATATATTTAAAAGCACATACATATTTCTCCATTTGCATCTACAGTAGCAACCCTGTACTTCACAGGGAACACCAATAACTGATTCATTAAGTAACTAAGAATACATATGTAATTAAGAAAAGACAACGATCAAGTATTAACTATTGAATAATGCATATCGTGATGAACTTAGAGTACATAAAAAAACTAACTCACAAAAGTAACAGCGCAACTTGTCCCCTGATCTGATGAAAGTAAATGATAATTTCCTCTCTATTTCACGTTGAAACAGTACATTTTTCTCTCACAGTCAACTTTGCATTGTTGTTTAACATTTAATTTCCCAACACAAATCCTGTCTCTCCTTTTATACTATTGCGTGCACGCACACGCACATTTTTTCACATGCTATCTGTCTGCGATTTTTGTAGCGAAAGTTATTCTGTTGTATTTTCACAGCTGCGAAGGTTCTCACGTTATTTTTTTAGAAGCCCTGTAATAGTGTTGGGTTTGCGTCTATCGCGTATATATTCTGCCTTTTCTTCTTCTTCTTCAAACGCTCCATATCGACCACTCTTAAATCACTCTTTGTGATTTGTATGTGATCTGAGCACAAGAGCCACTGTACATTAAGCCAGTTATGCGCCTACAAGTATGTCAGCACATCCGATTTCTGCAATGGTTATTAATGTAAATAAACTGGTTTATCGCTGTAAGAAAATATGTGGTTAATTTGCTAATAGATATAGATAGTGATATGATTGTGTATTGTAGTATGTGAGATAAATATGTGTGCGTGTGTGTGTGTATGCATAATCTGTAATGTGGGAAGAATTAGCGTAAGGCGTAAGCTTTTCGTTTATCGACTCGGAATCAGGAAATGTGTGGGTTCAATCCCAACCTGGACGTTCCACACGGGAGGAAAGGAATTGGCTCTCCCACCTTTTGGAAGATAGTTAACCCTTTAGCTGATAAGGACGCATATATACGTTTTCCCCATTCACTTCTAAAGACGCATTAACACGTCTGTTATTATTTCTCCTCTGTGGGCTAAAGACGTGTTAACACGTTATACATTGCTACTGTGACTGCTTTAGTCGTACATTCACGTTTGTGACCTAGAAACAAAGATTAGCTATTTTTATTTCAGCCTTCAGAAAGTATGTAGCAGCGAAAAATAGAAATATAAAGTAAGATGCAGTTCATACCCTCAAGTCTGAAAAAGCTACGGGGAATTACACTTAATTTTTAAAAATTTATAATCTGTAGTAAAGTGCAAAGGGTGTAGTAAAACATATAAGTGCTTTCGAATATAAGTGTTACAGAAGAGTCCTTCGTATATCTTGGACAGAGAAGAGAACAAATAGATCTATCCAGAATGAACTCAAAATCAAATAAAACTGGCTGATGCTACAAATAAGAAAGAGAAATTGAGATATTTTGGACATATAAAAAGACACGAAGGGCTGGAGAAGACCATCATGGAAGGAGGCATACCGGCAAAGAGAAGAAGATGAAGACCACGGAGAAGATGGATTCAGGATGTAACTGATGGTTTGAACATGACGGCTGCAGAGGCAGGACATCTGGCCTATGAGAGAGATGCATTCCGGAGGACTGTTGGGGTGGCAAAGTTCTGCTTAGGACAAGCTACGTGATGATGATGATGAGTAAAGTGTGTGTTGTCATACTCTATAGTGCGTATTAAACATCAATATGTATTCGTCTGAGACGTGTTGCCAAACTGATATTGTAACGGGCTTGTTCCCATTTCTGGAAGTACACTGGTTTGGTGGGGAAACTATAGTATGGGGCTAAGAAAGTAAGGGCCACCTGTTGCCAGGCAGGTCATCAGTATGAATTTTTGCCCAGCAAACAAAAAGTTGCCCTTACTGGGGTGGGGAATTGATTACAGGATAGGAATCACCACCGTTTTTAATCGTTCAGCCAGGGATCGACATAGTGAAGTTGAAATATACTCCTCCAGTCACCAGGAGCCGTGAACATTCCGGGGATCGTGTCCAGCTTGAGATAAAAATGTTCAATGTGCATATGGTACGCAGTTGGACTACAGGAAATCCTAATCCTTTACTTGGGGACCTAAATTACAAGTACCTCTTAAGTCGTGAGTAAATTTCGCCTGAATTATGAGGGAGTGTTCAAGAATGCAATCGTTTATATAAATATCAGTTAGAGTTACTATATTGGACACTATGATTAATTCTGAACTCATAGCAGATGAACGATAAAAAACACACAACATATTCGATCAGTGGCGGCTCGTCATTAAGGGCCAGTGGGGCCAGGCCCCACAAAAAATAAGGTGTAACGCGTATTTATTATTTTATACATTAAATTATAACCTCACCGAAACCATGATATTTCCGAAAATTTCTGTCTGGTCCCACCAACAAAACTGATCACGAGCCGCCACTGTATTCGATCATATGTCGTATGTCAGTGGGGGCATTGGCTAGGACAGCTCTCAGATGGATAGCGGATGGGAAGAAAAGGCCTGGACATCCAAAGGAAACATGAAGAAGAACGGTGGAGAGTTTAAGGAGTGCGGCCTGACGTGGGAGACGGTTAGTAGAAAGACAGCAGAACGGTAACAGTGGAAGTCTCTAGTGGAAGTCTCTAGTGAAGTCTCTAGTGAAGTCTCTAGTGGAAGTCTCTAGTGGAAGCCTTATATGACAATCGAACGAAAGATATAGATATTCGAACAACCGCTCTCCGTGGGACGGTATCTCATCACATATCAGATGTTCCTTTATTTCTATGTGAAACAATTCTCTAAAAGAAAAAACTAGCATGTTATTAAAGTAGAAAAAAATAGCAAAGAAATGGTTCAAGCAAGGAAAAAAAAACATTAACAGAAACAATCTTTCACGCAGTCAAAAAAATAATATAAATCTGGTTGTTTCGTGTTAGTCTCGAGAGATAGTTGATTTTATTTCTGATTTCTTCAGTCTTGTTTCGTGTCAGCAAGTTGTTTTTGTCTAGCTTCACCAGATTTCAGATCCGTTTTCAGAACATGTCCCCAGTTGGATGAAGTCCCTGGCGAGCTTCTCTCAGTCTTGTGTATTGCTGTCAAGTGCCTTCAAGTCACGCTTGCATACGTTTTTGTAACGATGAAAGGATTGTCTCTCCGTTTTTTTTTGGCCAGAAGCCATCTCTTCGAATATAATATCCTTGGGGATCATCCATCTGGGTCAGCTGACCCAGCTATCATATAAACAGCAAATAGAGAAAGTTAGACGCATGTAATAGCGAGAGACGATATCAAATAGCATAATGCACTTTGCCTTCTGCTGAGGAGAAGTGAGCGCTTATAGGTCGGCTGCAGTTAACTAATACTAAAAAATGTCAGACCTTTGACAACAGATGTCTTCGGCGTATTCTCAGACTGAGATGGTATAACAGAGCTGTAAACACAGATCTGTGGATTAGAACAGACTAGGAACCCATGATTACCCAGCTCACGAGAAGATAATGTAGGTGGGTGGGGCATACCCTGGAAAAAGACACATCCAAGTATCACTAGAGCAGCACTTGAGTGAAACTAGCAAGGAAAGCGGAAAAGGGGACGTCTTGGATGGACCTGGAGGCGGGGTCTTCTTAGGGACTGGGGTACGCTGTACTAACCTGGGGATCTATAAAGAAAACAACTAGAGACCTCTAAAGGCGAAGAACATCTTGTTTCGGCCCTATGCGCCACGAGAAGAGCGATGTTGGTTCTTGAGCAAAGAAACTTACTACTGCCTTGTAGTTAGATTGGGGATAATCAAAGGCTATCGGAGCAAACCGTACAGAAAACTGGACGGTAGGCAAACCAAGTAGTCCAAAAAAAGACAGGTATCCTGGGCAGATGATGCTCAACAACCCGGGAGGGCAGGTTGTCTAAGGGTCCCTACCCTAAAAGAAAATAGCAACCTGCTGCCTTGCAGGTAGACTGGGAAAGCCAAAGGCTGACGAAGAGCGAACCCAGTAAACGCTTGGTGAAACCGGACACGTCGCCGAAGGATAAGCACCAGAGCTCCAAATGGCGCTGAATGATGTGATGTAAAAATATATTTTCTTGGCAAAAGGTGTTTATATATCACAATAAGAACGCTCAAAATGGCCATAAAGAACGATCGCGAGAGAACAATGAAACTTAAGAAGAGACAAGGATACGGTTGTTCTACATGCCGTAGGGGTCTATGAGCCAGGAGAGCAACATTTTCGGCCCAAAAACCACACAGATCAAAAAAAGAAGTTAACGTGGTTGGTAAAACGAACGCAAAGAAAAAGAAGATGAAGAACATTCTGCTTTCATTTCTCTAATACTGTTTTGCTTCACAGCGTCAAGATCAGAAGCGATTTCTAGAAAGGACTTTTGTGCTTCATAAATATTGTTTTTCACTGCCTCTGATATTTCTGTAGTTCACTTTTTTGTGTGGGCAACATTTTGCTTTGTATCCTTTGTATCGGAGCTACATTGCTCTTTGAGGTGTACTGTCTGTTGGTAATCTGCTTATGTGGTCGAAACATTTAATTAGTTATTTCTTAATGAAGTTCAGTATTGATGTTATACCAACTTTGTTCCTGATGTCTTCATTTCTTAATCGGCCTCTTCTTGTTACTCCCAGCATTCTGCGTAGACTCTTCATCTCTGTTGTGGCTAGTTTTCCTCTTTCGTCTCTCATTGTTTGATGTAAGCGTTCTGGTATAGCTCTAATAGCATAATGTTGGGAGAAATATTGTGGTGTACAGTGTTTTTTTTTAGTGTTCATCATGACATGCTTACATTTCAAAAGTGTTGCCATTTATTTAATGATTAGATTTGCTTTATTGAATCTAAATTGGATTTTGTTAGTTATTCTTTCATTTGCTGAAAAATGCTCACTGGGTTTGTAAACTCTTTCTTCTTCTTCTTCTTCTTCTTCTTCTTCTTCACTCTTCGCCCCTAGGGAAGCATAGGTCCGCAAACAAGGTCTTCCAAGCCCGCCTATCCAAGACCATCCTTTCCAGATCTCTCCAGTCTCTCCCCATTTTCTTGCATTCCGTCTCCAACTCCCGATGTATACTCTTTATCATCATCATTAAATAGCTTGTCCTGAGCAGAACTTTGCCACCCCAACAGTCCTCCGAATGCATCTCTCTCATAGGCCAGATGTCCTGCCTCTGCAGCCGTCATGTTCAAACCATCAGTTACATCCTGAATCCATCTTCTCCGTGGTCTACCTCTTCTTCTCTTTGCCAGTATGCCTCCTTCCACGTTCTTCTCCAACCCTTTATGTCCAAAATATTTCAATTTTCTCTTTCTTATTTGTAGCATCAGCCAGTTTTCTTTGATTTTAAGTTCTTTCTGTATAGATCTATTTGTTATCTTCTCTGTCCATGATATACGGAGGACTCTTCTGTAACACTTATATTCGAAAGCACATATATGTTTTTCCACTGCTTTACAAACTCTTTAATTTACTTTAATTTATGTTTGTCAATTTAAATATTGGTAGTATTTTCCTCTCTAGCGAATGTCATTGATTGATTGATTAGACCATAATCCTTGCACTTCGGTGAATTAGCATATGTGTCCCGATCTCTTTCATATACAGGAAGATCTCAACGACAGTGCACGTGCTCCGTAGCACCGGCGATGGTCCCTAATGTCATTACTTCGGTTTGTCTATATCACATGTTTATTCAAATATCACAATCCTTTTTCAATTGTATCGATACTTTTGATGCAAGTATGTCCGCTCTTGTTGCCGCGAACGCCCGTATGCCAAAGACAGTAGATCCACGTGAGTCTCTGGGGGTTGAAAACTCTATAGACGACATCCACTCGTACCACAACCTGCAATTTTGGATCTTCCAATACATCTACTGAGTCAAAGACAAAAACCGACCCAGTAAACAGAGTCGCAGAGAGTCAATAGAAGGCTGTAGTAACGGCCTCAACCTCCAAACTCTTACTGGAAATAGCATTCGGAGATCATATTTCAAGACAATGACTTGGCTGTACCCAGGGGTGGCTCGTCATTAAGGGCCAGTGGGGCCCGACCCCACCAAAAACCGAAAGGGGGAATAACTTCCGGGAATAGACAAATAATAGTAAATACTCCAAAAAAACATGATTTTCCCGAAAATTTGTGTCTGGCCCCACCAAGAAAAATGGCCACGAGCCGCCACTGGCTGTACACATCTAGCCCTGCTGGAGTGCAGGGTAATTAGCTTGAGGACTTTCTTGCTAACAATGTCCCGACTCAAGCGGGCTGAATTTTGGACAGAACCGATGTCATCAACGCGGTACGCTCTCATTTATGTGATATGGGAGTCTCAGACACTGGAACGAGTTCGAGAATTAAGATTTAAGTTTGGACATGCCAGACAGTGTCGTCTTCGTGGTAGAGAAGAAGATATACTTATCATCTTCTCATGTGTACGGTGAGAAAGTCGACATTGGGATGGCTGCTGCAGCGGACGAATGAGCATGTATGGGAATCTCAAATGTACCATGATGTATGTCGATCGTGTAACATAACATAACATAACATAACATAAGATAACATTTAAAAAAAAGTTAATTGCATATCCTTTACAGGACTTTGTGAATCAACCCCAGCTTTTTAACGCTGTTTGTGATTTTTCTAGGCATTATTACGTTCAGTAGTTTGCCATTGCTTTCTGAACGGTGGTGCCATCGTCCTTTGTTAAAATCCACGCGAAACAATTTGCAACCAAATTGTCCGCAGCGTGATTCGGACTCAGAACGTCGGGGTTAATAGACCGAGTTACTATCCACTAGGCCACAAACACCTCCATAACATAACATAACATAATATAACATAACATAACATATCATAGCATAGCATAGCATAGCATAACATAACATAACTGAAAGTAATTATCCTGTATGCTCCATTTCGCTGTAGAAAAACCTAACCACGCGCGCTAGCCCAAAATACCCCAGCTGTTCTAGAAAACAAAGCATTTTATATTCTCTCAGTGTACCCGTTCAGTAATTATTGAGAACCATTCAAGAAATAATCAAACAATCTAAATGTTAGATTTATCATTTTGTTCACGGCCACCCCTACAATACATAAAAAACAAAACATATTAGTGGTCTGTCAATCCGATCCTACCCTATAGACATAAACTCAGGTACTCTGCAACCTTCTTCATGGATGATTTCCAGAAACAATATTTTCTTTATGTGACAAAGACAAATGAGTGATCCATCCTTTAAGGAAAACCCGTAACCATTAAATTTTGCGTTGTTTATACAGGTAAGTGAATACAGGTAATCCCACATAGTTGATGATAGGTTATTGGTTATTGAACCGCTTTCATAGCACTTCGGGCAAGCCTGAAAGTGATTAGTTTTACCTATTAAATGTCAAAGGTTTCAGCGTGTGTGGTCTCTTTACCGATGTGCTCATATCGTTTGTCTCGCGTTTGATTTGTTTTATTCGGTTTGTCTTGTGGTTGGGGGTTCGATTCCGGTTCACGAGCAGGGCCGTGCCTTGCTATGAGACTGAGAGGCGACCGCATCAGGCGGCACTGTAAGGCATAAGCAGCAAAATCAAAATTACAATTGAAGGTTATTTTAAGGAAAAAACAATTACGGGGCGGCATTTCGAATACTTGCATCAAATTGAGCAAATATACCGCACGGTCCTGGTCACGAGTATTTATTTCAGAGATCTCTAGGATTGTTGATGGAGATACGGAGTTTGTGTCTTATAAATGAGGGACTGGTCACGTTGCTCGGATGCCTGATAAACGAATCCCAAAACAGTTGATGTATGGCGATCTCGAAGGGGACAGACATTCAGCTGGTGGACAGAAAAAACGCTTTAAAGACACTATTAAAGTGTCTCTGAAATGCTTCGATATAGACACCACGTGCTGGGAATCTCTGGCGCAAGATCGCCAAATGTGGCGCTGTAACAACACAAGCGGAACCCGCATAGCTGAGAATCATCGTGTCATTGAGGCACAGCTAAAACGAGTTGCACAAACACATATAAAACACAACACCCACATGTCTAACCTTGATCACGTATGCCTCACCTGTAGTAGGGGATTGTGTTCTAGGATTTGGACTATACAGTCATCCCCCGCACATACCAGAGAGGTGCAGCAGCACAGTCTGAGACTGTTGTCATCATCGCTTGCTATAGACGGCTATTATTATTTTTATTAAGCATTCTTTGATCCCAACTAAATCGAAAAAAACTCTTCTTAGACATCTTCCCTTAAAACTTCTTATGTGACTGTGTGTGTCTAGTTACTTGTTATTCATGTTCTTAGACATCTTCCCTTAAAACTTCTTATGTGACTTTGTGTGTCTAGTTACTTGTTATTCATGTTCTTAGACATCTTCCCTTAAAACTTCTTATGTGACTGTGTGTGTCTAGTTACTTGTTATTCATGTTCTTAGACATCTTCCCTTAAAACTTCTTATGTGACTGTGTTTGTCTAGTTACTTGTTATTCATGTTCTTAGACATCTTCCCTTAAAACTTCTTATGTGACTGTGTTTGTCTAGTTACTTGTTATTCATGTTCTTAGACATCTTCCCTTAAAACTTCTTATGTGACTTTGTGTGTCTAGTTACTTGTTATTCATGTTCTTAGACATCTTCCCTTAAAACTTCTTATGTGACTGTGTGTGTCTAGTTACTTGTTATTCATGTTCTTGACATCTTCAAAACTTATGTGACTTGTGTCTGTACTAGTTCTTGAATCTTCCTTAAAACTTCTTATGTGACTGTGTGTGTCTAGTTACTTGTTATTCATGTTCTTAGACATCTTCCCTTAAAACTTCTTATGTGACTTTGTGTGTCTAGTTACTTGTTATTCATGTTCTTAGACATCTTCCCTTAAAACTTCTTATGTGACTGTGTGTGTCTAGTTACTTGTTATTCATGTTCTTAGACATCTTCCCTTAAAACTTCTTATGTGACTTTGTGTGTCTAGTTACTTGTTATTCATGTTCTTAGACATCTTCCCTTAAAACTTCTTATGTGACTGTGTTTGTCTAGTTACTTGTTATTCATGTTCTTAGACATCTTCCCTTAAAACTTCTTATGTGACTGTGTGTGTCTAGTTACTTGTTATTCATGTTCTTGTGTTCTTCCTATTGTACCCAAATCACCTCTGGTCGAGTACTCGTTTTAAAACATGGAGTCACCAGTTCTTATTATTTGTAAACCAAATTCCAATCTACCTGTCATTCTACGCCACTGTTTTGTTATTTTCGTTTTAACCTATCTATTATACTTCATTATTTAAGCGGATGCAGTTTTTTTATATATAAAAAAAAATCAGGGTTAGAACAAACAAAAAAATATTTAAAAAAAAGTAATGACGAAAGAAGACAAAGAACATTGTAAAACGAAATGGCAGGCAATATTAATTAATACATGTTAGAAATAACATGACTACACCAGTTGTCGAGACTTGAGTGTCTAGAGAAGATAATTTTGGAGGGAATGGTGCCTGGAAGAATGAGAGGAAGAGCTAGAAGACGATGGGTGCAAGATGTCATTGACGATCTGAGAATGACTTTTGCTGACGACGGTCAACTTGCACAGCGTCCGAGTGGTTACCGGGACCCAAATTTGGGGTGTAAAGAATAGACCACTGTTACCTGCCACACATGTCGTAAGAGGCGACAAGAGGTATGGATGAAATCGGATGCATGTGTTCTAAACGTGTAGAACTCTATGCGTTTAGGGGCCTACAAACCAATGTGCAACGTATACACGTTCTTGGCAAAGATCAAACTTCACAAAGAGTGATTAAAATTAGACGTAAAGAACGAACGCAAAGAAGAAGAAGAACTTGCACAGAACAGAGTTTTTGAAGACTGCTGTCATGGAGCAAGTTCGGAAGGAAGCTACTTGATGATGACACCAGTTAGCGTACAACTTGAAAATGGAATCATCAGTAGGAAGGGATAGACCAAGAAAAAGATGGATTGATGGAGCTACAGACATCTTGACACTCATCAAGCGACCGAACGTATGCTATCTCTGAAACCGATCATTAGTTAAACCTGTAACGCCTAACGACAAAAAGCAAAGAAAGACAAAAGAAAGAAGATAAACAATTATAACAAAAACAATGAAGCAATTCATGCTTTTATTGTTGTGTGTGCATGCTGTCATCTTAAATTAATAAGAAAATATCAGCTGTAATCATATATTTGGAAGCAAATTATTAGAACGTCAAAGACGTAGAGTAGGGATATATATATATAACTGGTATCACCTACCATAGCATTGTATGAAGTATGGACATTTAATAAGGTAGTAGAAAAACATATATGTGTGCTTTTGAATATAAGTGTTATAGAAGAGTCCTTCGTTTATCTTGTACAGAGAAGAGAACAAATAGATCTATCCAGAAAGAACTCAAAATCAAAGAAAACTGGCTGATGCTACAAATAAGAAAGAGAACATTGAGGTGTTTTGGACATATAAAAAGACACGGCCCGTCTGCCCAGCGTGTTCGTAGCGCGTTGGACTACGGGTGACTATCCTCTGTGTGTGCGGGTTCAATTCCGCGGGATGGCAGAAAAAGCCACAGATTCCCCAGATTTACGGTGTTCGTGGCACCAAACCGAAGGTTATGATGTCCATGGCACCGACCGAAGAGCTGAAAAGCTCAAGTGCTTCTGGATCGGAAAAAATAAAAAAATAAAAATAAATGAAGGGCTGGAGAAGACCATCATGGAAGGAGGCATACCGGCAAAGAGGAGAAGAGGAAGACCACGGAGAAGATGGATTCAGGATGTAACTTATGGTTTGAACATGACGGCTGCAGAGGCAGGACATCTGGTCTATGAGAGAGATGCATTCCGGAGTACTGTTGGGGTGGCAAAGTAATGATAATGAAGATAGCCTACCACAGAGAGACACACAGAAAAAGTATAACGAGCACAGAGCAATAGAAAGACCACGCAAAAGATGTAGCGAGAACATTAAGAACGGTCTTACGAAAATGAATAACAGCTTACAAAGTTGCTATTATTACAAGCACACACAAGATTACTACATTTTCACCTCCAACACTTCCATAAAGAAGTAAATGGTGGAAGAGAAGAACAAGCACACACAAGATCACTACGTTTCTCCCTCAACACTTCTATAAAGAAGTAAATGGTGGAAGAGAAGAACAAGCACACACAAGATCACTACGTTTCACCCCAACACTTCTATGAAGAAGTAAATGGTGGAAGAGAAGAACAAGCACACACAAGATCACTACTTTTCGCCCCCAACACTTCTATAAAGAAGTCAATGGTAGAAGAGAAGAACAAGCACACACAAGATCACTACTTTTCGCCCCCAACACTTCTATAAAGAAGTCAATGGTAGAAGAGAAGAACAAGCACACACAAGATCACTACATTTCCCTCCCAACACTTCTATAAAGAAGTCAATGGTGGAAGAGAAGAACAAGCACACACAAGATCACTACATTTCCTCCCAACACTTCTATAAAGAAGTAAATGGTGGAAGAGAAGAACAAGCACACACAAGATCACTACATTTCCTCCCAACACTTCTATAAAGAAGTAAATGGTGGAAGAGAAGAACAAGCACACACAAGATCACTACATTTCCCTCCCAACACTTCTATAAAGAAGTAAATGGTAGAAGAGAAGAACAAGCACACACAAGATCACTACATTTCACCCAACACTTCTATAAAGAAGTAAATGGTAGAAGAGAAGAACAAGCACACACAAGATCACTACGTTTCACCCGGCAACACTTCTATAAAGAAGTAAATGGTAGAAGAGAAGAACAAGCACACACAAGATCACTACGTTTCACCGCAACACTTCTATAAAGAAGTAAATGGTAGAAGAAGAACAAGCACACACAAGATCACTACGTTTCACCCGGCAACACTTCTATAAAGAAGTAAATGGTAGAAGAGAAGAACAAGCACACACAAGATCACTACGTTTCACCCGCAACACTTCTATAAAGAAGTAAATGGTAGAAGAGAAGAACAAGCACACACAAGATCACTACGTTTCACCCCAACACTTCTATAAAGAAGTAAATGGTAGAAGAGAAGAACAAGCACACACAAGATCACTACGTTTCACCCGGCAACACTTCTATAAAGAAGTAAATGGTAGAAGAGAAGAAGAAGATATTTCCTGGGACCACTAGTATTTCTAATGAGATGGTATGATGCCTCATATTTCTTGTGGTCTAGATCATAGATTCCCAAACTTTTTCGGCCCACCGCCCACTTTGCACAACATAAACTTTGTAACGCGCCTTTCCACATTATAACAGTTTGCCACCGCCCCCCCATATATACATGCTCTATTTTCTCTTTGACATAGAAAATTTATATATATTTCTGTCATACATGGTCAATTTTCAAATGATTATATACAGGAAGTAGAAAATTGATGAAAAAATGGATAGTGTAAGATGGGTATAAGATGAATTAAAATGCAGAATTCAAATTTTAAATGTTTATTCAATCGTAAAATCACGAAAATAATTGATTTAAAAATAGTTATTATTAATTCCTTCTTTAAGGAACCACCGACCCCTAATGGCTTGAACATCCTCCAAATTCTTCTGAACCCACTATCGCCTCCTAGAATGTTTCAGCGCCCACTGGGGGCAGTACCCCACTTTGGAAACTCTGGTCTAGATGTTCTCTCTCGGACTTACTGGTTTGTTATCTGCTGAAAAGTCTATTCGCATCAGTATTTGTATGGCACTTTGATGACATAAGTAGTAGCGATAGTAGAAGGTATCAACGTTTACATTAGAACAACATCCATTGTCGCTAGGGAATAACAGGATGTCATCCTCATCCCCCCAATACCACCACTCTTTACCTTTGCAATGACAACCCCACTCTACTACCACCACCGCTACACTACCACCGCCACCACCACCGCCATTATCATCTCCATCACAGTCACAATCCTCATCACCATCCTCCTATAGTAATCAACTTCTCATGGGTATGGTGAGCAAATGGACTTTGGGATGGACAAATGGACAGCAGAGGAAAGAGCACGATTGTGAATGCCCAGTGTGCCATGACGTCGATCACATAACGTAACATAATCACCATGCTCACCACAACAACCACATCCACTACTACACTCACGATCACGATCACCACCCCCACCACCCTCACCACCACCACTACAATCACAATCACTACCACCCTCGCCACAAACACCACAACCACCACAATTATCATCACCACTACTACTATCGCTGCCACCCCGACTTCTACCACCATCAGCACTTTCACCATCACCGACAGCACCATCACAATGACCATCACCACGACCACCACAACCGCCACTAACATTACCACCATCATCAATCTCACCAACACCATCACAATTGACATCACCACGACCACCACTAACATTATCACCAACATTACCACCATCATCACTCTCACCATCACCGTCAACACCATCACAATTGACATCACCACGACCGCCGCAACCACCACCAACATTACCAACATCACCACCACCCTAATCTTTATCCTAATCCACATTGCTCTTGATAAGTTGATCACCCTTCTCCCACTCACCCTCAAAATCCTCCTCCTCATTTCTTCTTTTTAAATCTGTCAACACGTTGATATTCAGAATTGTTATGTGAATACTTCCACCTTGCGAACTAAGAATGCAATCACTCGAGAAGAAGAGAAAAAAAGAAGCAGAGAATTTACGCAATGTACCCCAGAGACATCATCGTCAGGATGTTGGAAGAACATTTCATGAAACCATTCAACTATAGCTGTGCCAATTATTTTTTTACGCGAGACAAACAAAAAAAAAGTAAAATATAGAAATGCAAACACCGCCTTACTGATTCCAGCTCGCTCGTGTCTTGTCGGGGCTTGCGAGGGGAGCAAAGAATAGTAACACTGCGACCTACAAGGCATGTCGTAAGAGGCAACTGAGGTAGGGGTCTAGGAAGCTACCATAGTAAATAAGAAGCGTCGCAGAAATCGGATGTGCTGGTCTACTTGTAGGCGCATAACTGGTACAACGTGCAATCGGTCTTAGGCTCAGATCACATACAAATCACAAAGAGTGGTTAACAAGTTATCGATATGGAGCGTTCGATGAAGAAGAAGAAGATTCTAGCTTCTGCAGTCGATTGTTCATTTGTACGTTCATTCACAATTTCAACGCTTCTTCTTCACCTTTCAACTCCCAACGGAGCACAGGTTTTCAACAAACTTCTTCCAGCTCTTCCTCTCTCTTGCCATCTCTTCCAATTATTTCCATGTTTTACCTAGCCTTTTAATATCAGCCTCCAGCTCTTTTCTCCAGGTCTGTCTAGGCCTTCCCATACTCCTCTGTCCCTGCGACTTCCAAAACAGTGACTGTTTTGCTATCAATATTATCACTGTTTTATTCTGCTGGTTAAATTGATTATACGAAGAATAATATCTTAGAATTAATTTTGTTGTTGAAAGTATTGATGAAGATTAATTGATTGATTGATAGAACCAACATCATTATCGAAAAAGGGTGGAGACTGCAGTAAAACTTGGAAAAATAGGTAAACACGTAAAAACAAAGTACTACAGTTTTACAAAATACATAAACAGTGACGATAAACAGCAACGTTTCGACCAAAGGCCTTTATCAAGCAAACAATACAACAAGAATGACGAATTTCGAGGAACACTACAAATGGACGATTACATGTGGAAACATAAACCTATCTGATGAAAATCTGGGAATAAAAACGAACAACGAAATGAGTGCAACACAAAACCGAAAGTGGAAAAGGAGAGGAACAATAAACAATATAGTGGATAAATGACACATATATGGAGCAAACACACATATAGATAACAAGGCACGAGATAAGACAGTACTAAGAAGCATAGGAATGTAATGCGTTGAGTCCAAGAGGTCGCAAAGTGCCATAGAATGAAATAAAACGGTTCTCCAGGGCGAATCGACTGCGATCATCGGAGGAACATGATCGGATGGCTGTGACCTGGACATCGTCAACTCCTGAATGGCCAGTATCATTGAAATGAGTGGCCACAGGAGTCAAAGAGCATTGGCGAATATCGCGTAAGTGTTGGGCGAATCGGTCACTGAGCCTCTTACCGGTTTCACCAATATAGACCTTATGGCATCGTTTGCAGGTGATAGCATAGATGATATTGCGGAACTCACACGTGAAACTGTCTTGAATGGTATAGGTAGCTTTTGGAAAAGAGACAGTACGACGGGTCTGTATTACATATGCACATGTATTACAGCGCCGACGGCCAGATTGGATGGTGCCAAAGTGACTCTGGATGTTAGGCTTGAGGCGACTGTGTACCAACAAATCCTTGAGGCTTCTGTCCCGTCTGTACGCCACCAAAGGATAGTGTTGGAAGACTGAACGTGTCTCAGGATCAGACTGAAGAATAGGAGATGATGGAATAAGACCTTTTCACCAGGGAACTATGAGGGTGGAAAGTTAAGATAAGTTTAACCCTGTCAGACTTGGGGTTTCTAAGTATGTGAGAGAGGCCTCTGGCGAGCAATTAGCTGAACCCGATTCGGGTTCAGCTAATTGCTCGCCAGGAGGCCCTCTCTCACATACTTAGAACCGTAAGAGCTCAGTGACCGATTCGCCCAACACTTACGCGATATTCGCCTATGCTCTGTGACTCCTGTGGCCACTCATTTCAATGATACTGGCCATTCAGGAGTTGACGATGTCCAGGTCACAGCCATCCGTTCATGTTCCTCCGATGATCGCAGTCGATTCGCCCTGGAGAACCGTTTTATTTCATTCTATGGCACTTTGCGACCTCTTGGACTCAACGCATTACATTCCTATGCTTCTTAGTACTGTCTTATCTCGTGCCTTGTTATCTATATGTGTGTTTGCTCCATATATGTGTCATTTATCCACTATATTGTTTATTGTTCCTCTCCTTTTCCACTTTCGTTTTTTTGTGTTGCACTCATTTTGTTGTTCGTTTTTATTCCCATATTTTCATCAGATAGGTTTATGTTTCCACATGTAATCGTCCATTTGTAGTGTTCCTCGAAATTCGTCATTCTTGTTGTATTGTTTGCTTGATAAAGGCCTTTGGTCGAAACGTTGCTGTTTATCGTCACCGTTTATGTATTTTGTAAAACTGTAGTACTTTGTTTTTACGTGTTTACCTAACCAACATCATTGCACTTCTGTGAGTAACCATGTGTGTTCTGATCTCTTTCTTACACAGGAAAATCTCAGCTGCAGTGCACGAACTCCGTAGCACCGACGAGGGTCCCGATGTAATTTTGTAGATGGTGAAGATATTTTTGTAGGAATTTTTATTTTAAATCTTTTCTAATGAATTTGGCATGGGCAACGGTTTTCCAGCCTGGTCTTCTCGATTTTGAACTGCCAAGGGTTCTTTTACGTGCTGAAATTGAACACGAGACCTACGTTTTATCGTCCGTCTCTGATAGGACTTGGCGCTCGATCTCACCTACACTGAGATCAGGGATCTCTGGAAAGATATATCCTGATGGCTCCACGAGGAAGCGAACCTGGTTCTTTTGGCACGAGAGACAAGCACCTAACATTTCTGCCACAGAGATCCCGATTATTTTATTACACAAACCCCCCCACAAAATAGAAATGGAATACACCGACTTATTGATTCCAGATTCTGCAGTCGATTGTCCATTTCTGTGTTCATTCACAATTTCAATGCTATCACTGGTTTTTTTTTTTACTGCTGATTAAATTGATTCTGCGACGAACAATATTCTAGCATTCATGGTCTTGTTGAAAGTATTGATGAAGAATCAGGATCTCATTAAAAGATAGATTAGTAAAGAAGGATGCAAAATTTCATTTCTTCTTTGAAAAGTTGCAAATGCACACAAGGGCATGGTCGTCTGTACTATACGGCAGATGGGTGGGGGTAGGGATAGGGGGAGGTGAGGAGGCAGTGTCAGTTACCCTCCTGGGAATTTTTTGTTTTTCATTGAACAGTTTAATGTGATGAGACATTGCTCACTCTTCAGGATTATCCTACAGGGAACAGTTGAGGGTGAAAGAAGGAAAGGAGGGCAGAGAAAATCCTGGTTTGACAACGTCAAGAGCTGGTCAGGACATAGTTTCTCCACACTCGCCCGAGGAGTTGAAGACAGAGACTCATGGCTTGCTTTTTGTGCTGATGTCTCTACAGTAACACCCCCTACGACCATAACGGGTTATGGGCTTTATTATTATTATTATTGTTAATGTGAATCTGGTCTTCTTTATTTCCACGTAGTAACCTACCAATTTAACCGTTGCCTTGCGTACTGCAGGTCATGGGTTCCAATCAGGATTACAACGTTCTGTTCACGAGTGCATTTTTTCCAGAGACTCCTAGGATTATTGCCGGATCTAAGGAGATTGTGCATTGTGCAATACTCTTGTCACGGTGGCGTGTTATTTCTGCGTAGAGGGACCAGCCATGTGGTGTAAATCCCAGTGCAATGAAGTGATTCCTTCGGCTTTAGACCCTTTTAACTACCAATTTATTATTTCATTATGTCACCGCCAGAAAAAAAGTCTGTGGATGCCTATACATAGGTCTGATCAGGTCTATATTTCTTCTTCTTTGAAAGCTCCATAACGACCTCTTGTTAACTACTCTTTGTGATTTGTATGTGATCTGAACCTAAGAGCGATTGTACGGTGTGCCAGTTATGCGTCTACAAGTAGGCCAGTACATCCGATTTCTGCGATGCTTTTATTTACTAGGATAGTCCTAGGTCCTACATCAGCTCTCTTTTATCTGCCTTGTAGGTCCAGTGGTTACTATTCTTTGTTCCTTCGCCGGCACTGACGCACGCACCGGCGAACAGCTATATGACTTTCCTCCTTCATTAACCCAGTAGTTACCGTTAAGTCCTCGTGTTTCCTCCACAACTTCTTCTTCAAATTAATCTCACTAAGCTCTCTTTGAGACTTTTAGTTATTTATAAATGAGCATGTTTGCAGAATGAGTGGACGAATTTGAGTGAAAACCGCAAGAAAAACGGAAAAGTGGACGTCCTAAACAGACCTGGAGACGAAGTCTTCGTGAGGAACTGAGGGTTGCTGAACTGTCTAATGGAGGCTATAAAGAAAACAGACAGAGACTAGGAAAAGTGGCGAACAACTGTTGAGGCCTAATGCTCCACGAGAAGCGGAGAGAAACAAGTTGTTTGCAGAGTAGTTTGCAGTGTTTGCAGAGTATGTTTGCAGAGTGTGTTTGCGAGTCTGGACGCTATTGTGGAATGTGTTTGGGTCAGTTTGAACACATTCATTTTGTGGGGACGAGCGTGTAGTCTAAAATATTTCGTGAACGACCTAAAAATGGTGATTTGAATTATGTCTAGAGAAGCACGCAAAAAAAGAATTACAAAAACAATATACAACGACGTTTCTACCAAAAGGTCGTCATCAAGTAAAGGATGCAAAAGAAGAGAAGAAATTCAGACTACCTATACGCCAGACATAACATAATATATACAGTCAGACAATAAATCCTTAACGGCCCTAAAATAAAAATTTTAGCAGCTAACTACGGGAATCAACATTATGCAAAAATTCGACATCTGTTATGTGGGACTGGGCATCTTTGGATCTGCCCGGTGTGCTGTGACGTCGTTTCAGAAACCAATAACTAACTCTAGGATGGGGCTTTGTGGGTAATTGTTACCTGTTCGCCTGTATGTTACCGATTGTTCGCAAGGGGAGCAACAAATAGTAACACTGCGACCTAAAAAGCATGTCGCGTATACACACTCCAGAACAGAGACAATTTCTACCTACATACACACATGTACTTATATACAAGCACTGGGTTCATGAATATTTCACAGCGCAACAAGTCTTCATTACTCCTTTATACAGTAATTATTTTCAATTCAAATGTTGTATCAATCCTAACATATGCTAGCGAGAGTTGGAAAATGACTAAAGATATAGAAAGCAAGGGAGATGCATTTGAAAATAGATGTCTGCGAAAAATAATGAATATAAAATGGAACGAATTCAGAAGTGATGAAATCAGAAAAATGTCTGGTCAACCACTAGTGACAACTGTTATAAGAAGGAGAAGATGGAGATATGTTGGACACACCTGAGAAGAAATGATCAACGAATATCAAAGCAGGCATTGAAGTTGAATGCAAAGGGTTCAAGAAAGAGGACGACCTAAGGAGACCCTGAAACGAACTTTGCTGAGAGAGCAAGAAATATCGGTCTCAGAAACATGGAAGATTGAGTGAGTTAGATATCAGGATAGAGCGGTATGGAGAAATTGCTTGAGGGCCAATGTAACGTGAAACGCGAGAAAATTATTGTACATAATTCAAGATTTAGTCTAACATGCAAGTATTTATCTTAGTTTGGTTTCTTTCTGCATATTATATGTAATGGATCTATGGAGAGTGTGGTACTCTGTGCCTGAGTGTTACAGGGCCCAAATTTGGGGTGTAAAGATAGAACCACTGTTACCGCACGCATGTCAAGAGGACTTAGGAGGTTGGCTGAAATCGGATGCATGTGTCCTAAATGTGAAGTCTATCGTTTAGGCCTCAAGCCAATTGACGTTCTTCTTGCAAATCAAATATGCAAAGTGATTAATTGGTCGTAAAGAAACGCAAAGAAGAAGACTCTCTCTGTTCTTCTTCTTTTCTTCTTCTACTCGTTCGCCCGCTACGAATTCGAGCAAAGTCAGGGTGTCTGGTATGCTTTCTGACCGATTTTTGCGTGAATGCTTGGTTTCATTATTATCAGTGTTCCTCGTCAAAAAATGCGTGACCTCTCCGACTTCAAAGGTACGTGTAGTTTAAATCTTTAATTCGCCGGTGTGTTGCCGAACCTCGCACGGGGAGCAAAGAATAGTGACACTGCGACATACAAGGCATGTTGTAAAAGGCGACTAAGTTAGAGGCCTAGTGTAGTTACCCTAGTAAATAAAAAGCGTTGCAGAACTCGGATTTTCTGGCCTACATAAAGGCGCATAACTGACACAACGTAAATCGCTCTTACACACAGATCACATAAAAATCACAAAGAGTGGTTTAACAAGTGGTCAAGATTGAGCGTTCGAAGATGGAGAAGAAGAAGATCCTCAATTATTGATCTAGTCTATCGTTCTGGAGGTTATGGGTTTGATTCTGGACCGAGTCACATGGGCAATTTCTTTCATGAGATCACTAGGATTGTTGTTTGAGTTACGGAGATTGTCTTGTGCAGCATTCTCGTAGATTGTGTGCAACATTCTCGGTAGATTGTGTGCAACATTCTCGGTAGATTGTGTGCAACATTCTCGGTAGATTGTGTGCAACATACTCGGTAGATTGTGTGCAACATTCTCGGTAGATTGTGTGCAACATTCTCGGTAGATTGTGTGCAACATCTGTGATTGTGCAACATTCTGAGATTGTGTGCAACATACTTCAGTGGTGCATTGAGATTGTGTGCAACATACTCGGTAGATTGTGTGCAACATTCTCGGTAGATTGTGTGCAACATTCTCGGTAGATTGTGTGCAACATACTCGGTAGATTGTGTGCAACATTCTCGGTAGATTGTGTGCAACATTCTCGGTAGATTGTGTGCAACATTCTCGAGATGTGTGCAATATCTCGTAGATTGTGCAATATTCTCGTAGATTTCAAATTCTCGGTAGATTGTATACAATTTATGCCGACAGGGATGTAGCCATCTGGAAACATGACACAATGAAGTTAATTCTTGACCTTTAAACATAAAAAAAAAATATGATTAAGAACGAAAAGGGATAAAGGAGAGAGAGAGAGAGAGAGAGAGAGAGAGGAAGAAATAGAGAGAGAGAAAAAGAGAAATAAAAGAGAGAAAGAGAAAGAAATAGAGAGAGAAACAAACAGAAAGAGAGAAGAGAAAAGAGAGAGAGAGAGAAAGAAGGAGAGAGAGAGAAAAGAAAGAAATAGAAAAAGGAGAGAGAGAAAGAAAAGAGAAATAGAGATAAAGAGAAAGAAAGAGAAATAAACAGAGAGAAAGAGAAAAAGAAAGAAAGAGAGAGAGAGAAACACATAGAAAGAAATAGAGAGAAAGAGAAAGAAATAGTGAGAGAGAGAAAGAAATAGAGAGAGAAAGAAATAGAGAGAAATAGAGAGATAGAGAAAGAAATAGAGAGAAATAGAGAGATAGAGTAAGAAATAGAGAGAAATAGAGAGATAGAGAAATAGAGAGATAGATAGAGAAAGAAATAGAGAGAGATGGAGAGATAGAGAGAGAGAGAGAGAGTACCATAGAGGGAAACAAATGATTAAAGGAGTGTCAATCAAAGTTCTTAAACGTCACGCAAGGTAATTCGATTAGCCAGGTGTGCCATACATCATTCACACGACAAATCATCCTGACGTCAACGGTGAGACAGAAAGAGAAAGTGAAAGAGAAAGTGTAAGAGAGTGTGTGAGAGATAGAGAGAGATAGAGAAAGGGAGAGATATACTGAGAAATATTGAAATATATAATAAAAGAGAAAGAGCAAGAGAGTGACTGAGAGAGAGATAGAGTAAGGTATACAATGAAAGATTGAAAGAGAACGTGTAAGAGAGTGTGTGAGGGATAGAGATAGAGAAAGGGAGAGATGTACAGCGAAAGATTGAAACATAAAATTAAAGAGAGAGAGAGAGAGAGAGAGAATAAGAGGGCCTGAGATAAAGATAAAAGTGAGGGGGCGACAGGTCGTCAAACAGGGAGTGAGAGAAAGTGGTAAAGAATGAGTGAAAAAAAGAGAACGATAGAGAAAGTTTAAATTAAGCAAGGACTTCTTCTTCTTCTTCTTTTGTCGTCACCACTGCTAACGGGTTGATGCCCAGTGTTGTTTTTCTGTTTTTGTCTTCTGATATTCTGGTAGCTTGGGTGATTATTATTTTTGCTCTTTGACAGGATTCTGCTATGCTATCTAACCATCTTTTTTTATGGTCTTCCTCTCGCCTTCTTTCCTTATGTTCTGTTGTAGAAGACTCTGTATACTGTGGCGTTTGGATGCATTCTTATTAAGTGGCCAAACTACTTCATTCTTTGTTTCTCAATGTAATTCAAACAAGGTTCTGTGCCAACTTTCTTTCTTATGCTGATGTAGTTGATTTATCTTTTTTAGTGTTGTTGGTAACTTTTCGCAGGCACCACATTTCACATGTAGTTAGTTATTGCTACAGCGATTTGCTCATTGCTCAATGTAAGAATGAAGTGGTTTATGCAAGAACTTCAGCTTTATTTAATACTAGTAATGTACGTAAAGAGAAGAAGAGGAAGACCACGGAGAAGATGGATTCGGGATGTAACTGATAGTTTGAACATGACGCCTGCAGAGGCAGGACATCTGGTCAATTAGAGAGAAAAATTTCGGAGGACTGTAGAGGTGGCAAAGTTCTGCTCAGTTCAAGCTATGTGATGTTGATGAATGTACGTAATTTTTCAGTGTCTTAACAGAAATGGACAAACTGTGAAAAGTTGGCATCAAGCGGGCAATGAAAATAACTACATAATTGATAGAAGAGTTGTGCATATTTTGCAGTGGCTGCAAGGTGGTGGGGGTGGGGAGCAAAGAATAGTAACACTGGGACCTACAATGCATGTCGTAAGATGCGACTAAGGTATGGGCCTAGGAAAGCTACCCTAGTAAATAAAAAGCATCGCAGAGATCGCATGTACTGGCCTTCTTATAGGCACATAAATGGCACAACGTACAATTGCTGTTAGGCGTGGATCACATTCAAATAACAGAGTTGTTAACAAGGGGTCGATATGGAAGGTTCAAGTAGAAGAAGAAGAAGAATACCCTAATGTTTGAAAAGGCTATGTGAAATCTTATTTGATTATATCATCATAACTACTATAATTCGTTCCAAAATTCGTGAACATCTTTACCGACCGATATAAAATCATTCACTTGACAGAAATGATTGACTTTTACATTTTTAAATAGGTAACAGTGACGACCTTCCTAAATTATTTTGTGCCCACCAAAACCTTTAGTGCTGTAAGTTTTTCATTATGTGTTATTAGTAAAATAACACCGATGTTGATTTGGTATACATGTAGAAGTTTAACGGTACGATTGTCAAGTTTTTCTATAATTTTGCATTTGCGTGCTCCACATGCAATTCAGCGCACGTAGAAAATAATTGGGAATCCCGTAGAATTAATCTGTTTACAATGTATCCTAACGACTGTCATTGGTATATGCACACACTATTTATTTTCATTTATAGAAGTGGAAGATATCATTTGTTCACTGTCATCTTTCTTTTTATACTATGTAATAGGGATACGCCTTTGCAAACATTCGCCACGATTTTGTGTATTACTGTAAATTCTAAACTTTGATTAATATTTTGTTGTGCTTATGCAAAATTATATAACAAAAACGTTTTTGCATCAACTAAGCTACCTACCAATTAGTTATATACCAATTCTTAAGACTGACTTCAAAAAATTACTGTTATCCATCCGGTAGATTTCGTACAAATTAAACTTTAGTGTGTTCACGAATTTGGAATGAACCATAGCTACATTGGTAAGGGCGCTAAGAACTGAGTCAGTAATTTCGGTTAGAATCGTGTAACTAAGGTAAATAATACTTACTGAAGTCACGGACTGTACTTAACTACACAATCGCGTGTCAGAGTGCCATTTATCAACCATAGAGATCAGGATTATTGCTGACCTGGGAGCTTTGGGTGGAGTCTATCAGTTGTGTTAGTACATTCCAGTCAAAATATAATAACGATTTACTGCTAATTCACGTGACAGGGAGTATGTTGTAGTTTCAAGTTTGGACTGGCTTACTTACGGGTGAGCGTGGTTTGTGAAGAGGTTAAAGTTCATTCTATTTTTATGTTTTTCAACCAAGTATGGAAAATTAATCAGAAAACTCCAAAGCAGGTGCCAGGCTATCACAGACAGACACCAGTATGACATATGAGGAAGCAAAAGTACGGATAAAAATCACCTACAAGAACAAATTGCTGAGAGATTTTCTTCTTCTTCTTTGCGTCGTTCTTTACGACCAATTTTAATCACTCTTTGTGAAATGTTTGATCTTTGCAAAGAACGTATATACGTTGCACATTGCTTTGGTAGGCCCCTAAACGCATAGACTTCTACACGTTTAGGACATGTGCATCCGATTTCAGTCAAACCTCCGTAGTCGCCTCTTACGACATGCGTGGCAGGTAACAGAAGTTCTATTCTTTACACCCCAAACTTGGGCCCCGGTAACCACTCGGGCGATATATAGAAGCAAGAGAGAAAGAGAAAGAAAGAGGCAGGGAGAGAAAGAAGGGAGAAAGAGGGAGAGAGAGGGAGGGAGAGAGAGGGAGAGAAAGAACCAGAGAGAGGAGAAAAAGAGAGTGAAAAAGGGAGAGAGTTTGAAAGCGATATACATAGATTTATATATATATAAAAGAAATGGAGAGAAAGAAGAATAGAGAGAAAGGGAGAGAGAATGAAAGAGAAGGAAATTGAGAGGAGAGATGTAGAGCGAGGGAGAGAGACGAAAAGAGAGAGGAAAAGAGAGAGGAAGAGAGGGAGAGAGCGAAAGGGAGTGATGGGAAGCGAGGGAAAGTGAGGAAAAAATAGAGGAAAAGAGAAGAATAGAGAGAGGAAGAGAAAGGAATAGAGAGATATCACATACAAAAATCCGACAACAAGTTAGTAAGAAAAAACATGGAAGACAACGCGTTGATTAATAAATATGACATAAGTAAATCATTTGTTTATAATTGTCAAAACATCCAAGACATTGATTGAAATCTTGCTTGGTTTTGTATTTCTGTAAATGAATTATGAAACAATATTGCCAACGTCAATCTTCATGTATCTCTACCAGGGACAGGGGGCTTAACAATTATTCGTCACTGATTTTCACTTCCTTTTTCCCTCTTTCTGTGAGATTCAGGAGGATTTAACCCAACTCAGAAAGTTTAGGTACTCATTTTTAGCTGTGGGACTGAAGTATCGACTGTCCGTGGATGTAAATACCGTTCATTTATTGGTACATTCAGTATGCACTGTAGCTGAGTTTACGCAGACTCTACATTACGAGAATATAAATATATATAAAATGAAAGAGCACATGGGTGTCGTTGACAATGAGACAGCAGACAGGCTGGCTGGCTCTGCCACCATATCAGAAGGCCAGCCAATGGATAGAGCTGATATTTTGAACGCCCTCATAGAGTGTGGCGCCGAAATTCTAAACCATAGATCAAACTTTCGGCCCCGCCCCTTGCACGATAAAATTGTGCCTCCGCCCACTTTGCGACATAATTTGTAACGCCTCACCGCCCTTGCACATAAATGAACGCCCCTCCACGCCCACGCCGCTCATTGTACGCCCACCGCCACTTTGCGACCTGTAGCCACCGCCACTACGACATACAATTTGTAACGCCCCACCGCCCACTTTGCACAACAATTGCCACGCACTTCGACAAAATTTGTAACGCCCACCGCCCACTTTGCACGACATAAACTTTGTAACGCCCCCACCGCCCACTTTGCACGACATAAACTTTGTAACGCCCCTCCACCGCCCACTTTGCACGACTACATAAACGCCACTTTGCAGCTAAACTTGTAACCCCTCCACCGCCCACTTTGCACGACATAAAATTTGTAACGCCCCCCTCCACCGCCCACTTTGCACACAACATTACCACACTTTGCAGCAAATTAACGCCCCACCGCCACTTGCGCCTTGTACGCCCACCGCCCACTTTGCACGACATAAAATTTGTAACGCCCCCTCCCCATTATAACAGTTTTCCAAAGGCCCCCACTCCACATATATACATGCTCTATTTTCACCTTTACATAATTACAAAATTAATATATATTTCTGTCATACATGGTCAATTTTCAAATTATTATATACATGAAATAGAAAATTAATGGAAAAATCAATCGTGTAAGATGGGCATAAGATGAATTAAAATGCGGAATTCAAATTTTTAAATGATTATTCAATCGCAAAATCAAGAAAAAATCCCCCGCCCAAATGCTTCATCGCCCCCTGGAAGGTTTCACCGCCCACTGGGGCGGTACCGCCCACTTTGGGAACCCATGATTTAAACCAATCCACGTCAACTACTAGATTGCAGGTACTGGGTTTGAAGATTGAAGTAGCAAGAAAAGAACAACATAACAGGTATATGAGTATGCTCATCAATCAAAATCGAACTGGTACGGTCAGTCGCTGGACGCTGTTGGAGATATTACGAAGGAGATCGGAGCACCTATGGACATGTCCGGAGTGCAATGAAGATATTCCAAACTGAAACTGAAACTGAAATATATATAAATCTACAGACCTGTACACAAAGAAACCTTATCAAAAGAATCAGAATCAGGCAATCCTGGGGTCTTCGGACATATAATGCGAAGAGGATGTTTAAAACATTTGTTGACAACGGGTAAAATTCAGGGAAGGAGAGATCGTGGAAGACAGAGGAGATGTTGGATGGTCAGACATCGTGTTTCGACGTCAGAGCTGATTAACTACACAAAGGAGAGCGAGTTGTGGAGAGACATGATCACCTATGCCGGCAGGCATTGCACTTGATTGATGAAAATTAAGTTAAGGAAGTGATACTAAATATATATTTTAACGATATAGAACTATCTTCTTCTTCTTCTTTTGTCGTCACACTGTTACCGGATTGTTGCCCAGTGTCGTGTTTTTCTGTTTTTGTCTTGTTTTGTTATAATGACTTGGGAGATTTGTAATTTTTTTTACACAATTCTGCCATGCGATCTATCCTTCGTTTTCATGATCTTCCTCTCGCATTCTTTCCTGATGTTCTGTTCTTGAAGACTGTATTCAGTGTAGTTTGGTTGCATTCTTATTAAGTAGCCGAATAACATTCTGTGGCTTAGGGGATAGTGACTCGGTCGATTAACCCCGACGTTCTGAGTTCGAATCACGCTGCGGACAGTTTGGTTGCAAATTGTTTCGCGTGGATTTTACAAAAGGACGATGGCACCACCCGTTCAGAAAGCAATGGCAAACTACTGAACGTAATAATGCCTAGAAAAATCACAAACAGCGTTAAAAAGCTGGGGTTGATTCGCAAAGTCATGTAAAGGATATGAATTAACTTTTTTGTTTTGATTTCTCAATGTAATTCAAGTAAGGTTCTGTCTCACATTTATTTCTTATACTGATGTTGGAGACTATGAACTTATATACCTATGACATAATCTTCCAGCTCAACAGTGAAGACTTGACTTTACATATTCCTCTCCGCTCCTCGTGAAGCATAGAACCTTAACAGTTTTTCTCCACTAGATCATTATGTCTGTCTTCCAATAACGTGGCTAACAAACCATAACAGAATTAATTTACTAATAAACAACTTTGGTCATGGCACCCAGGGATATTTAATGAGGTTATATATATTTAAAAATAGTAACGAGGTCACGGAGTACACCGAGACTTGATCAGGAAGTGACCATAGAATGACTACATGGACCAGTTACTAAATAAATTGCCGAATATTTAATGCAGTGGTTCTCAAAGGGTGTGCCCATGCGCACCTAGTGCATGGACAGTGTGGGACTTTCCTAGTGCGCCCTAGGAAATCCCAGATCAGGGTCGACAACGCTGTGGCAGCGGGCAACCAGGATAAAAATCGTCAAGCCAGCCCATGCTTCCCATAGGTAGAAATTAAATGATGAATAAAGGTATGTAGCATTTTCCAATTATTTCTGTATTTCTTTACTTTTTGCATCTTATTTATTAAGATTTTATGTATAGTGTGCCTACTATTTTTGTAGGACGTCAATGTACCACGACTTCAAAAGTGTTTAGAACCACTACTTTAATGAATAATAATGAGAGAGGAGATGCTATTAAACGAGGTCAGTGACCGAGGAATTTGTCTGATTTATAAATGATAAAATATATAGAAAAATTATCAAAGAAGAGACAGAGTAGTAGACATTGCAAGAATTATCTTTCGTGTGTTAAAATTAAAAAACAATGTTCAATAGAATCACAATTTGTGTCTGTACAGTTTTGGTGTGTGCTATTATGAAAATTATATCCTTAATGTGGTTCTATCTGACACGACGGTGTGGACAGAACAGTAATGGATAGTTCCTGGGGTAGAGGCAGGGGAAGACCAAAATGAAGGTGGCAGCAGGACATCAAAAAACATTTAACCTGAAGCTAGAAGAGGCGGGATAACTTGCTAGAGCCATAGAGTGTTTCAGGCGACCTCTATAGACGACATCCACTCATACAGCAACCAGCCATTCTGGAGTTCCGAAACTTTGATTGAAAGAAACAACAAAAGACTCCAGTAAACGGAGTCACAGAGAGCCAATAGAGATCTATTACAGTCAATATTCGATGCGAACTTGTCTCGTGATGAGATCTGATTTGTACTTATAAACTATTCTAACACACAGATTTGAACGTTTGCGCATCAATAAAAGGCACTTAGCTGTTTGGACATAAAATGGAATCTGTAATAGCACAGAGCAGGGTTTCCCAAACTGGGGTTGCGGACCCTGGGGTTCCACGAGGTACTCACAAGGGTTCCTCAAGGGTTTAAAGAAATATTATGATCTTTGATATTTCTAACAGAGAAACACATTTTTAAAATATGTAAAAAAAACATTGGTAAACTAGTTACGCTGTGAAATCAAAGGACCCAGAACAGACCGGAGTATAAATGTATGACAGGACAAAATGAAAGATCATTTAAAGTTTCCCACAGTCTGAAAAATTGGAGCCAGCTTGACTGTTGGTCTGGTGTTATAATAAATCTATCGCTGGAAGGTTTTCATATATAGAAACATTTAGGGTTCGCCGAAGCAAATTGTATTTAAAAGGGGTTCGAGGTAATGCAAAGTTTGGGAACTGCTGACATAGAGAAATATGTTGACAAAACCAACTTTAGGTGCACTTTATCAGTCCGTTGAGGACTGAGAAAGCGTTGTGGTTAGTGCACTTGTTTAGTTGGTGCGTGGACTTATAATAAAATTCCTCAGGTGTGGTAGATTTTGTCATATCGCATTATTTGTCAAAGCTCAGTTGTTATCGTTTCAAAGCTCACGACGGTATGCAGAGAATATCTGTAATAGAGACAGTGCAGGCCGTGATGGACGAGTATGATCTCTGCATAGCGGATACAGCAATAAGGAATAAGAAAACAATAGAAGGAAAAAATAATAAGAGAAGCCAGTGGGGACCACGAGACAATCACAAGTAGTTTGACAAGGAAGATACGGGCGGTTACAGAGGCGGTGGATGACGTGGCTGGCATCTCATAACTACTCTCGTGTTTTCATATTCAGTGACTTTAGGAGTATGGTTCGTAAAGTCGAAACTGGAACGGTGAGACGAACTAGGTGGATGTACTGGTACAGACAAGAATCAGAGAAAAAACAAGTTTTGTCCCTGGGAATGCAGGATTCAGGGGTAATAAACGAGCTGATAAATTGGCTGGCATGGCTACAATATCAGAGGGAGCTGAAATGGACCGAAAGTACATTCTTAACGCATTGAGAGAGTCTTTCCGAACAGAAGAGTTTCAGCGTTGGGAATCCCATTCACTGACCAGATTGCGAGAGATGGGTGTCGATATTGGTCATCATCAGGTGCCGTCTCCACATCGAAGGTTGGCTGCAATGAATCTACAGCATCCTCTGTTTTTCGCCTTGGTGTTGCACTCTGCCAGACTGAAACCTGTCCATTTCTTAAAGATTCCCTCCCACTTATCTCCCGGTCTTCTTCTTGCTCTTCCCCCCTCAACTTTCCCCTCTTGTAAAGATTTTATCATGGTGTCATGTCTTTTTATGTGCCCAAAATACTTTACCTGTCTGAATTTTATTTCTCTTAATAATTGTTTCTTCATGCCTAGTTTTCCTAAAGTTTGGTTATTTGTCTGTTTTTCTGTCCATGAAACCCTGCGTATTCTTCTATATATCCACATCTCAATACGTTATTGGTACAGTCCAAAAAGAACGACATACCAAATATGTAAACAAAACTGGCATCGAGTTGGCATGTTGGGCCGCTGGATGTCGCTGCACTTGTTGAGGCGGATATGGGAGCACTTATAGATATGCCCGGAGTCCTCTGATAACTGATGGTAGACTACCTTCGAAGAAGATGCATAGATACCATTAACAGCATTAAGGGTGGCAACGGTATGCTCAGGTCAAGGTATATGATAATGATGATTAGCTCTTAATGTCGATCCATTCTCAATTGGGTGCCAGAAAAACACTTGGAACTAAAGACGATCCATCGTGTGCTATCACTTAAAACAAATACAGACGCAAAATCCTATTCTATGGGATGAGAATGTTCTATTTAATCTTATAGTTCTCAAACAAATGCAATGATAGCAAAAGAAAATCAAATGATAGGACAAATGGTACCAATTTTAAAATGCAAACATGTCACCATGAACACAAAAAGAGCAATGTTCAACTTCAAAACAATTGTTCTCCCCACATCATGCTATAAGTGGCAAACCTGGACGCTAACATCAAACGATAGAAGAAAACTAGTCACGACAGAGATGAAGTATCTACACAGAATGCTGGAGGTAACAAGAAGAGACCATTAGAGAAATGAAGACCAAGAAACAGTGGGTACAACATCAGTACTGAATTTTATTAGTAAGCAACAAATTAAATGGTTCGGCCACATAAGTAGATTATTAACAGACAGTACGCCTTAAAGAACAATGTTACACCGAAACAGTGGATACAAAACAAAAGGTCGTCCACGTAAAAGTTGAACATCAGAGTCAACAACAGCGGTGAAAAACACTGTTTATGAAGCGCACACAGAATTCCGCTCTAGAAATCTCGTTTTATCCTGACGCTGTGAAAGAAAACATGATTCGAGAAAAGAAGAGGAAGCCTGTTAATACTACTTTCTTATCCATTCTATTTGAAGCCTAATCCAAGTCCCCGTTGGATACTTAGTTCTTGCAGTCTCCAGATATCGCCATTATCGATTGATGAGCCATCCTACAGCAGGGGTTCTCTAATATTGAACATAAATAGCTTGAAATCCTTGACTAGAAACAAGTGCTCTTGACTGTAATACTAGCCAGCTAAATGTAGAATCAATATTAGAATTCTATGAGCTCAAGTTTAAATAACGGTATGGGATAGAACTGATTGGAAAACAAAGCTTACAATACTAAGAGAATGCATATTTCCTGTGGCAACGTATGGGCGTGGAACATGGACATTTAACAAGGCAGTGGAAAAACATGCCATTTTGAGTATAAGTGATACAGAATCAAGATAGACTACAAAATGAGGGTACTTAAAAATGAATTTGTAAGGTCGTGAGGTATATAAGAATGCCTGCAAAAACTTTTTGATGACTTAAAATATATATTTAGAGTTTTAGTTTTGTTGCTGTTTTGCTCACGACATGTGAAATGAAATGCTTGAGGAAGGCAGTAGGGGTCACCAGCAAAGATAGACTACGAAATGAGTACATCAGAAGCAGAGTAGGGCATAACTCATGCACTGAAGCATCGAAAGACAACAAATGCAATGGTTTGGACATTTAATGAGAATGAAATACAACCAACCACCAATAACAGCATACAATAAAAAGAGATCAGGTACTAGAGCCAAGGAAAGACCAAGATAAATATGGATAGGCAATATCAAGAACAGACTAAATAAACACGGATATAACAACAACAATGGCGATTCCTCTCCACTGGAACGCAAATTAAAATTCCAACTCCTTCGCTTAACTTCAAGAGTGTACAACCAATTCCATCATCCACCTGGGGTGAGAAAATAGACAATTCAGACAAAGTTATGGCACTTAAAACGAAACCTTTGATTGATGTGATCACCAGTGTCCCTTGCCATTCAGCCGAGCTTTAGTCTCATTTCAGAGATACTTGTAGCATCGCCGGTTGCAGAATAGATAATAAGTTTCGCTAGTGACCACGTAACGAAGAAAACCCACGGTTCGAAGCTATCCCAAACATTTTCAGTGTGAACACCGCATGTGACACACTGAGAAACCCTAACAGAATCCCAAGACTGGCTCTCCGATGGAATTCCAGGGCAATATAGGTAGGGGAAGACCCAGGAACACCTAGAGACGGGAGTTGGAAACGGAATGCAAGAAAATGGGGAAAGAGTGGAGAGATCTGGAAAGGATGACCTTGGACAGGCGGGCTTGGAAGGCGTTGGTTGTGGTCCTATACTTCCGGCCCTAGGGGCGAAGGATGATGAAGAAGAAGAAGACACAGCATGCGGTTGTACTATAAGAACCTTGATCCTTTACTTGGGGATCCAAGTATCAAAGAGACAACTACCATTATCTAGATACAGCAAGACGAGTGATATTGTTTCAACTCAGACCTGGACATAATAGACTGAACAGTCCTCTACACTTGGACTAGATCCATTACCCACAGGTGCGTGTTGACAGACAGCGGAACACATCATGCAAGATTGTCATCTGATGAACCTACTGCAGAAAGAACACTGGCCAACAGAGATAAATATCCACACAAAGCTGCATGGAAGCCTTGATGAACTAACAAACACAACAACATACATCCAGAGAATCGGACTCATTGTGCAGACATTGTACATCAGCGATCGAGAAAAAGAATAAGATTTGTCGATCTAAATTACAAGTGTCTCCCAAATTGGACTAAGTCTCGCCTGAACGGCGAGGAACACTAGTAATAAGAAAGCAAGCTTCACGAAAGTATCAGATATGTCTTATTAGGCGACATAAGTAAGTCAGAACTCATAGAAAGCGCAAAAAGAGGTATTTGTAATTTAGATCACCAAGAATTAAGGTCGCTTGTATTTTAACTGACTTTTCTAAGAGAAAAAAACAAGAAGATACTACAAGACTTACATATCGTGAAACATTTGTTCATAAACAACACCATGTTCTATATAATGAAGTAGTTTGATCACGTTAAACGACACAAGGGTTTTGAGATAATACAGGGTGTTCAACTTAAAAGCAGCCTGTGAATGGAGCTAATCTGGCATATATGTATGGAAATGAGAAGGTTCAGTTGTGACGTAGTATAGGTCAAGGTTGTGTGATGGTGTGTAATTGTAGTGCGGGAAGGGGCGATGATCAAATGTGACGTAGGACAAGCTAGTCAGAACCGGTTTAAAGAGTAAATAGACGAGATGCAATGCGTACCTGGCAAATTTCTATTTATCACTGGGGCTGCTTTTAAGTTGAACACCCTGTAGTAATGAAAGGCATGGTTCCGAGGGGTAGAGGACGGAGAAGATCAAGATAAAGTTGGTAAAGGACATCAAAGAAACCTTGAACACGACGAACACTTTCATGCATTAATTTGTAAGTTGAATATCGTCTTGTCCGCCACCTTGACTACACAGTAGAAATTACTTTACGACTCTGACAATAGAGACATCTCATGCCTTGTAATCTATATGTGTATTTGCTCCATATATATAAGTTATTTATCCACTATATTGTTTATTGTTTCTCTTCTTTTTCACTTCCGTCTTTGTGTTTAACTCATTTCGTTATTCGTTTTTATTCCCAGATTTTCATTAGATAGGTTTGAATGTTTCTATATGTAATCGTCCATTTGTAGTGTTCCTCGAAATTCGTCATTCTTGTTGTATTGTTTGCTTGATAAAGGCCTTTTGGTCGAAACGTTTCTGTTTATCGTCACTGTTTATGTATTTTGTAAAACTATAGTACTTTGTTTTTACGTGTTTAGCAATAGAGACACCGTCCATAGCTAGTTCCTAACAGTACACTAAATGCGTCAGTGATCACGAAACAAGCACGTATAGCTATGAAACGAACGAATATTAGGTGACCACTACAGTGAACACTATACGAGAACGAGTTAGAAGAGGCGGGAGGACTTGCTAGAGTTCTTCAGGGCAGGCAGTGATGAAAGCGACGTACCGGCAAAGGACATGCTACTTGATGACAATGATCGTGTATACATCGACAAGTTTAACCAAGCTGACGTCGAACCCCATAATTTCCAGGGGTTAATTCGCATACAGTTATGAAGCTCACAATCGGCAACCCCACCATATTCTAACGAACTCTTAAATCTGAAGACCTCTACTAGTAAAAACGCTAGTATTGCTAGGCTAGGCGATTGGTGTCGTAAGGACTAGGGTAAGTGGTTCGAGTCCCGTGCTTGTCTATATGTTTTTTTGCAAGCTCTTAATACCTGTACCCTGTTTATTTGTTGATCATATTCGTTACTTCCGTTGCTTCCTCTGGGGTTCTTGATAAAAACTCCTTGCGCTCAAGACCTCCTACTACTAACTACTAAATCGTGGCATATCCTGTACAGAATGTAGCCATCAACCACAGTAAACGAGTCGTTGATTTTATAGACACCATTTATACGTTCAGTAGTTTGCCTTTGCTTTCTGAACAATGAGGTCTATTTTTACCTTTCGTAAAAATCCCACGAAAAGGAATTTGCTTCCAAACTGCCTGCCGCTAACTAATCTCCAACAACAAATGTGAAAAAACCCGTAAAAAAGTAAAAACAAAAACATCTAAAAAACACACACACAAAACAAAACACACTATTTTCCCCTATCTAACACCATGCAGTTCTAACAGCTTGAGTAAACGTTGATTGAATATTAAAGGTATTATCAATCTTAATAAAGCATTTACCCGCTCAGTTTGAACAAGCGTATATTTTCAAAATAAAAATTTTCACTGGCAATCGTAAATATAAGAGTTTAATTTTTTATGTATGTAAAGTTTCTTTTTAAATTATTTTATACATAGTAGAAAGAGGATGGTTAAAACGAAAAGGGAGTTCTCAGTATGAAGATTTTTTGCGTTTAATTAATTATTTAAAAAAGAGGTCCCAGCAGGATAACTCACAACATACGTTCATTATCTCTGAACAGAATAAATGTGGGGAAAAATTTTGTTTGTTTTGTGTTTTTAACTACAGCTCAGTAGCTGAAAGTGTTTTTTTATTCTGGCTATATAATTATATGGAAATTTTTCCCGTTGCTGTGTGTTCTGTGCTGCTCATTATATTTTTGTGTACCTGGTGCTTTCGCCTGGCGTTTTGTGGGTCTGGTGGCTCTGCTGTGTGGCTTGTCTACTGTGTGGTGTGTCTACTGTGTTGTGTGTCTGCTATCTGGTATGTCTGCTACTCCGTAGCCCCAGCAACAATTCTCATGCAAATGAATCTCATGAACAAATTACACATGTGACTGTCTGGATTCGAACCCACAGTTTTCAGAACGACAGGCAATCGTCTTAACAACTTTTCCATAGAGACTCCAAAACAAAGTTTTAAAAATTAAGATATAATATTTTAAACAAAGTGTTTACTGCAGAAAAGATTCATAGAAAGTTCTGTGCAGATAAGAGATAAATATAGATATCTTTTATAAGATCTGAACATCAACAAACATTGGCTTATATACAATTTCATATTCAGAAAACTGAAATATTTTAGTTACATTAAACGTTTCAGTGAATTAGATATAGCAGTAATTAAGAGCATGGTTTCTGAAAGACGAGGCGGGGAACGAAAAGACGACGGTGGCAACGTAACGTTACAGCTTGAACATTGCGTTGGAGGCGGTGATAGAACTTCTATATTTTTCAACTCTCAACGGGGCACAGGTCTTCAACAAACTTCTCCTGATCTTCCTCTCTCTTGCCATTCCTTCCAATTATTTTCACTTCTTACCTGTCCTTTTAATATCAGTCTCCAGCTCTCTTCTCCAGGTATTTCTAGGCCTTCCCTACTCCTCTTTCCATGGGCTTCCAAAACATTACCTGTCTTGCAATGCTTTCGGTCGGTCTTCTCAATGTATGTCCTATCTATCGCCAGCATCTTTTCCTTAGCTCTTTACTCCTGGTATCTGCTTAGTTCTTTCTCTGAGTTTCTCGTTCATAATCTTATCATACCATCTCAGTCCTCTTATTCTACAGGTGAGAGAACTGGCTAGAGACTAAGAGTTTTCAGGCGTGCTGTAAGGAAAGCGACTTTCTTCAAAGGAAAGGCTTCTTTTTTTTCTCTTTCTTGTCTCCAATCCTGTTTTGTCTCACAGCGTCAGGAAAAGAAGAGATTTATAGAACAAGACCTTGTGTGCGCTTCATAAATAGTGCATTTCGTCGCCTCTGTTATCTCTGAGGTCAATATTTTACGTGGCCGTATTTTTGCTTTGTATCCATTGTATCGGAGCAACATCGCTCTTTGAGGTGCACTGTCTGTTGATAATTGCGTATATCGTCGAACCATTTAATTTGTTGTTTCTTGATGAAGTTTAGTACTGATGTTGTACCCACTTCTTTCCTTATGTCTTCATTTCTCAACTGGCCTCTTCTTGGACATACTACACGATGATAAATCTAAAGTTAGATAATAAAGAATTTTCAATTTATTTTACGCACAAAAAAAAAACACGCTATAAAATGATTACAGAACAGGCATTCTGTTGACCCGAAGTAGATGGCACATTTCTTCGAATTCTATAAATAGAGAGTATGATTTGTGATTGGTGGAATTTAATTGAATTTAAACATGATATATTTTTATTTTTGAATTATTCCACCGGGAGCCTGATCGATCAAGCAGTAGGTAGGCCAGGAAATGGGTTAGCACATGCTCTTCGATCTAAATGCAATTATTTAAAACCTGATTTAATTGTCGTATTCATGATCTAATTATTTTTTTAATCAATTTCTCAACCAAAAAAAAAAGAGTGCTTTCAACCTTTATTGTCTTACATCAGCAGGGGATTGGGTAAAAACAAATGTTGATTTCTAGAAGGTAAAGGGGCCCCAGGTGACATCTGTGGCCTAAGGGTTAGTGACTCGGTCTATTAACCTCGACGTTCTGAGTTCGAATCACGCTGCGGACAGTTTGGTTGCAAATTGTTTCGCGTGGATTTTAACAAATGGACGATGTCACCACCCGTTCAGAAAGCAATGGCAAACTACTGAACGAATAATGCCTAGAAAAATCACAAACAGCGTTACAAAGGTGGGGTTGATTCGCAAAGTCATGTAAAGGATATGGAATTAACTTTTTTAAAAGGGCCCACCTCAATCTTAAAACTATAATTTCAAGGATTGTTACTCTTACATTTGTTTCTAATTTTAATGATTTTTTATATTATTATTTTTTGTTTTTTAATAATTGTTGTTGGGAGGTAGTTACCTATTTAGTTACCTATTTAGTTACCTATTTAGTTACCTATTTAGTTACCTATTTAGTTACTTTAGTTATATAGCTCTATGTCAAAATCAAGGAAAAATGACTGATGCTACAAATAAGAACGAGAAAATTAAAGTATTTTGGACATAAAGAGAGACATGAAGAGGTGGAGAAGACCATCGTGGAAGGAGGTATCCGGGCAAAGAGGAGAAGAGGAAGACCACGGAGAAGATGGATTCAGGATGTAACTGATGGTTTGAGCATGACTGCTGCAGAAGCAGGACACCTGGCCTATGAGAGAAATTCTGAAGGACTGTTAAGGTGGCAAAGTTCTGTTCAGGACAAGCTATTTGATAATGATTAACTCTATGAAGGTACCCACAATTTGGCCCCGATGGGCACTACATTTTGATCTTAGCCAAATGGGATCTAATGGGAGGTAATGAGGAATCTAATGAAGTAGGGATCTACAGGAGTATGGATCTAAAGGAGTAGGATTGACCACATTACACCGGGTATCCCCATATGGCTCCGTTCTTATAAGCAAAAATGGCTGCCACTGCCGAGAGTGTTGCAGAACACACGAACTCTGTAGCTCCAGCAACAATCCCTTCCATGAAAATGATTTATTAAATATTTATTTCAGTAAAAAATGAAAATCCTGGAATATCCTTTACACGACTTCGCTATCAGCCGTAGTAAACGAGTCGTCGATTTTCTAGGCACCACTTATACGTTCAGTAGTATGCCATGGCTTTCTGAAACGGCGAGGTTATTTTTACCGTTCGTAAAAATCCACGCGAACAGATTTGCTTCTAAATTGCTCACCGCGTAGTTTGAAACAGGTACACTTGGGTTGTGAACGAGCTTACTACCGCGTAAGTTACATTGTGTTGCTTTATACAGTAAAAATATTGCAACGCCTATTATATTGTTGTTAAATAAACATTTTTAGAATATTGTCTACGGCAGCGGTTCCCAAACTTTGCACTATCGTGGCCCCTTTTTAAATAAATTTTGCTGCAGCGGACCCTCAAATGTGTCTATATATGAAAATGGACAGGAATGAATTTACTGTCTGTTACATTAGTAAACAATGTCTGCAATCTAATACTTTAATAAATAACACAGAAAACATTGGGTCTATAATTAGGCTTAATATTGGTTTTTTCTGTTTGAAATGTCATAGATTATAATATTTCTTCAAGAGCTTGAGGACTCCCTGTGAGAACCTCGCTGACTCTAGTGTAGGAAACGCTGATCTAAGGCCAAATAAGCCCACTTCATCATGTGCACACTTGCCATCGTGCAACCTGGCCAGTCAGTCAGCCAATGCTTACATAACTCCACCTGTTGGGAATAAGCAAGTTTACGCGATAATGAGACTGGCAACAGATTTGCATTAAACTCACGCACGTTACAGTTGGAGTGCTGGTGATGGATAAGAAAAAACAAATTGCAGTTGATTCTTTTTATATTTCTTTCTTCTTTTCTTAATCCTGTTTTGCATCAAATCGTCTGGGAAAATTAACAGATTTATAAAGAACGGTCTACAAAGTGTGCGCTTAGTCATAGCCAACTCTAGATAACTAGGCCAGACAACTGACTCAGGGTTCCCTGACCTAGATCAGAAAAGGGGGCCAGAAAATATAGAGGTTTAATAGAACACTGAAAGCTTTTTGCAATTTACTCAATTCTTTGAGTCTATGGTTATTTATTGGTGAAAAATATTCATAATATTGATATTCCTTATTGTTAAACTTAACTTGTTGCATAATATAACTTCGATTTACCATTTTGTGTTGATTTTAAAATGAATTCGTCTATATACACCAACACTGTAATGCGAGGTCAAGTGGTGTAGTTGAGGTTTGCTTTTCCCATAATTCTTACCTGAGACCGAAGGCCCATAAGTTTATAGTTGGCTCTGGGTTCGTACACCCTTCACTGCCTCTGTTATTATGTGGATCACCTTTTGCGTGAACGAGCTTTCCACTTATATACACTGTATATGAATAGCATTGCCCTTTGAAGATAGGAATTAAAAGTAAAGAAACCCTCCTTATACCTCGAGATGGCTGTCTGCCTAGCGTGTTCGTAGCGCATTGGACAACGAATGACAAGCTCCCTTTGAGTGTAGTTTCAATTCCGCGGGCTGACAGAAAAAACCACATTCTCCAGATTTACGGTGTTTGTGGCACCGAACTGAAGGGTTACGATGTTCATGGCACCTAGCCGAGGAGCTGAAAGCTCAAGTGTTTCTGGATCCCAAAAAAATAACACCAGGCTTTTCCATATGGTTCCGCCCCTGTTAGTCAACAGAAAAGGCACACCGAAAGTGTTGTACAAAGCGTGAACTCTATATTTCCAGTAACTATCTTACAATCTCATGAAGAAATTGCTCGTGTGTCCCTGTCCCGTTTCAAACTCACAACTTTCTGAACGAGAACAAACGTCTTCGTCATAGAGATCCTATACAGTGGTTCTCAAACTGTCGGTCGCGACCACTTTGGGGGTCCAAGGACCATTTCACAGGGGTCACCTAAGACCATCGGAAAACACTTATCATAATTAAAAATAAATATTGTTACATAATGTTATAGTTGGGGGTCACCACAACATGAGAAACTGTATTAAAGGGGCACGGCACTAGGAAGATTGAGAACCACTGCTATAAGGAGACCTGCCTGTTTGTAATCTAGTTATGTGATCGAACTATTTAATATGTTGTTTCTTGATAAAGCTCATTACTGATGTTGTACGCACTATTTTTTTCCTGATGTCATGTTTTTCTTAAGGATCTTGTCTTGATACTCTCAACATTCTATGTAGACATTATCAATATAGGGGAAGACTGCAGTAAAACTAGGTAACAATGGCGAAATACGTAATAACAAAGTACTGTAGTTTTACAAAATACGAAAACAATAACAATACTCATCAACTTTTCGACCAAAAGGCCTTTATCAAGCAAACGATACAACAGGAGTGACGAATTTCACAGCACACTACATATAGAGTACGACAGAAATATTCCAAAGGTCGCCCGAGTGGTTACCGGGGCCCAAATTTGGGTGTAAAGAATAGAACCACTGTTACCTGCCACGCATGTCGTAAGAGGTGACTAAGTAGATTTGGATGCACATGTCCTAAACGTGTAGAAGTCTATGCGTTTAGGGGCCTACAAACCAATGTGTAACGTATACACGTTCTTGGCAAAGATCAAACATATCACAAAAGTGATTAAAATTGGTCGTAAAGGACGAACGCAAAGAAGAAGAAGAAGATTCCAAAGGTGCTAAAATCTGATGGACAGGTATGGTCACAACAGTTATGTAGACATTACATATCTGTTGTGACTTGTTTTCTTCTCTGTCATTTGATGTCTGCCGTCCATGGTTGACACTATACCATAATGTCGAAGGAGAGAGAGAGAGAAGAGAGAGAGAGAGAAAAAGAGATAGAGGAAAGAGAGAGAAGAGAGAGTTCGGGTTGTAGTGTAGTTGGTTCGAATTATTTAGAGGTTTATGTGGCTTAGAGGTTAGCTGCTCGTCTCTCGTGCCAAAGGTACCAGGTTCGCTCCCTCGTGGAGCCATCTGGAAATTTGTCCAGAGAGTCCTGATCTCAGTGTAGGTGAGATCGAGTTACTAGCCCTATCGGAGACGGACGATAAAACGTAAGTCTCATGTTCAATTTGAGCAGTAAAAGAACCATTGGCAGTTCCAAATCAAGAAGAGAAGGCTGAAAAATATTCTTTAGAAAATATTACAAATAAAATTTCTACAAAAATATCTTCATCTTCAAAATGACATGGATGATTCTCGCCAGTGCTACGGAGTTTGTGAACTGCAGCTGAGATCTTCCTCTGTAAGAAAGAGATCGGAGCATACAAGGTTACTAACCGAAGTGCTATGATGATGGTCCTATCAATCAATCAATCAATCAATCAATCAATCAATCAATCAATCAATCAATCAATCAATCAATTTGTTTCGTCTCCATATGTTTTATATCACTGCAAATACTTGATTAGTTTTGCTTATTTCTACCACAAATAGTTTGACAATGGAGATAAGGGCGGTTACAGAGGCGGTGACGTGGTTGGCATCTCATAATTACATACTCAGTGACTCCATGAGCAGGATTCGTAAAGTCGAAACAGGAATGGTGAGACAAAATTGTGGTGGAGGTACTGGTACAGACCAGAGAAATCAGACCAGACCAGAGAAGGATCAGATAAATCATCTTCACTCTGGGCACGCAGAAATCAGGGGTAATGAACAAGCTGATAGATTGGCTGGCATGGCTACCATATCAGAGGAAGCTAAATTGATCAAAATGACATTCTTAACGCATTGCGAGAGTCTTTCCGAGCAGAGGAGTTTCAGGGTTGTGAATCCAAGTCGCTGACCAGATTGCAAGAAATGGATGTCGAAATTGGTACAGCCCGAAAAGAACGACATACTAATTATACAAAGAGATTGATTAATCAAAATGGAACTGACGTGTTGGGCCTCTGGTAACTGATAACTGCTTATTCCTGCCTCTACATTAATTTCCAAATCTCACTATGTTAAAACTTGCTTTCCAATTTAATTCTACTCGCAAAGAAGATTTTTATTTAAACCAATCTACGTCAACTACTAGATTGCAGGAGCTGGGTTTGAAGATTGGAGTAGCAAGAAAAGAACAGAATAGCAGGTATATGAGTATGCTCATCAATCAAAATCGAACTGGTACGGTCAGTCGCTGAACGCTGTTGGAGATATTGCGAAGGAGATCGGAGCACCTATGGACATGTCCGGAGTGCAATGAAGATATTCCAAACTGAAACTGAAACAAATTCTATTACAATTGTTATGTACAATATTATAAACAAAACAATATTTACAATAATCATTATTTCAGGCAGAAACAAATAAATGTGTATGCACACTAAACAGAACTTACTGTCATAAAAAATGCTCTTGTATTGCGCAATCATTCTGAAAACACAGATAACTGAATATTTTCTTTATTTCTAGTTTAGATACAGACAGACATAGCACGGGTAAATAGAAAAAAAGTCTTACTGTGAGATATACCAGACTGTACTCCAATTTAGATATGATTCTAAACTGAGCTCTTGTCTTATCTTCAAAGAGGTTTCCGAATAAGTAATGGGCGTGTGGGACGAACGTGATAGATATGTTTTGCTTCATGACATGTAAGAGTTTATGGTGAATAGAATCGGAAACAAAAATAGAAAGAAGTGATTTGGTCGCTAAAGTAGCATTTGAAATAAAAGAAGAACTAGCAGATAGTAAATATATTATTTAATTTTTCATAAAGTTTATACTTGGCACAGGCTGTATAGACGCAGTAGCGTAGTTGTTAGTGAGCTCGTTTCTTAGGCTAGTAGTCTGCGTTCAATTCTGCACGTGGGCGTGGCATTTTTTCCCCACATTAATTAACGGCTTTCAGATAGACCCAGCTGTAATTGGGTAAAATAAAAAGCACTGGGAAGTAAAGACGGCCGGAGTGATCTTGCCCACATCACTCATCGTGTGCCGATGTTCAATGAAAAACACAGACCTACCACCGTATTTCCCTATATATCACGCGGTATAAAAATGCTTTCTTTACTTACTTTATACTAATAATACTACAGGGTGTTCAACTTAAAAGCAGCTCCAGTGAGAAATAGAAATTTGCCAGGTACGTATTGCATCTCGTCTATTTACTATTTAAACCGGTTCTGACTAGCTTGTCATATGTCACATTTGTTCATCGCCCCTTCCGCACTACAATTACACACCATCACACAACCTTGACCTATACTACGTCATAACTGAACCTTCCCATTTCCATACATATATGCCAGATTAGCTCCATTCACAGGCTGCTTTTAAGTTGAACACCCTGTACTTTTACTAATTCAAATATAAACACACTTCAGAGTGCGGTATCATAAAACTGCTCAGCCCCACCTCTTCATGTGACAAGCGCTGGATAATGTCAGGAAGGTCATTCTTCCTACAAGATCAGATAAATGGAAAACAATATAACGAACAAAACAACAACTTACAAAGATATGCAGATACCTCTACATAGCGTTGGACCGAAGACCGAAAGCCCAAGCACAGCTGAATCATTGAAGAAAAGTGGCTGGGAATTTGGAAATAAAATGCTAATGGACTAAGAAACTAAGAGGAAATGTTATTCGTGACATCAGGAAGTCGATGTCCATTTTCCGTTTATTTATCGTATATATAAATAAATCAATCATAATTGTTGACGTCAGAACGTGTGTGTAAGAAGGAAGATAGAGATAAACAGCTTACATAATCAAACCACATATTATTTACACGCTTACTAATACCCTTACTATGGAAAAACTAGTCGCGACAGAGATGAAGTATCTACGCAGAATGCTGGGAGTATCAAGAAGAGAACTAGTCACGACAGAGATGAAGTATCTACGCAGAATGCTGGGAGTATCAAGAAGAAAACTAGTCACGACAGAGATGAAGTATCTACGCAGAATGCTGGGGGTAACAAGAAGAAAACTAGTCGCGACAGAGATGAAGTATCTACGCAGAATGCTGGGGTAACAAGAAGAGACTGGTTGAGACAGAGATGAAGTATCTACGCAGAATGCTGGGGTATCAAGAAGGAACTAGTCGCGACAGAGATGAAGTATCTACGCAGAATGCTGGGTAACTAAGAGAAAACTAGTCACGACAGAGATGAAGTATCTACGCAGAATGCTGGGGTAACAAGAAGAGAACTAGTCACGACAGAGATGAAGTGTCTACGCAGAATGCTGGGGTATCAAGAAGAGAACTAGTCGCGACAGAGATGAAGTATCTACGCAGAATGTTGGGAGTATCAAGAAGAAAACTAGTCACGACAGAGATGAAGTATCTACGCAGAATGCTGGGGGTATCAAGAAGAAACTAGTCTCAACAGAGATGAAGTATCTACGCAGAATGCTGGGAGTATCAAGAAGAAAACTAGTCACGACAGAGATGAAGTATCTACGCAGAATGCTGGGAGTATCAAGACGAAAACTAGTCGCGACAGAGATGAAGTATCTACGCAGAATGCTGGGAGTATCAAGAAGAAAACTAGTCACGACAGAGATGAAGTGTCTACGCAGAATGCTGGGGGTAACAAGAAGAGACTGGTTGAGAAATGAAGACAGAAAAAAAAGTGTAAAACTTCAGTACTGTGCTTCGTCAAGAAACAACAAATTTAATGGTTCTACCACATAAGCAGATTACCAACAGATAGTGTGCCACAATCATCAATGTTACTTTGATACATTGGATACAAAGCATAAAGTCGACAACGCAAAAGGTAGACCTCAGAGATAACAGAGGCGACGGAAGACAATGTTTATGTAACGCACACAAAAACCATTTTTAGAAATTTCTTCTAACCCTAAGCAGTGAGGCAAATCAGGACTGGAGAAGAGAAAGAAAGACAAGATGCATAGAGAGGCTCGCTTCAGATGTCTCCTTTTTCGACCTGACACTGAAGGGCAAATCAGGATTAGAGAATAGATAGATCAGACTATGGAAAAATAGTTGTCAAACGCATACAATAGTTTTTTACACTAACATTACTTTTATTAAAAGAAAGAAAGATTGACTGATTGATTGATAGGACAATCATCGGTGAGTAACCATGTGTGCTTCAACCGCTTTCTTACACAAACATATCTCAGATGCAGTGCACGAACTCCGTTGCACCGTTCACGGTCCCCGGTGTAATTTTGAAGATGGTGAAGATATTTTTGTAGAAAATTTTAAAAAAATCTTTTTTTAAAATAAATTTTGCCTGGGCATCGGCTTTTCATATCTACTCTATATATTCTGCAAGATGAGGAAATTAGAAGAACATTCGGAACAACACCTGCTATTAGATTCATTGAAAACAGGGACAAGTGGTTTTCCCACTTGGTGAGAATGAACCAGAATACACCAGTTGCAAGAGTGTACAACCAGAAAATGGAATCACAAAGAGGAAGGGCAGACAAAGAAAAAGATGTATTGATGGAGTTACAGACATCTTAAAACTCCACAATACCACAGCATATCAAACGACGAAGCATGCATTATCTCGGAAACCGATCATCAGTTAAACCTGCTACACCTAGTGACAAAAAAGCAGAGAAGGTCAAAATAAAAACTATCGGCTTTTCAGCCTGGTCTTCTCGATTTTGAATTTCCATGGGTTCTTTTACGTGTTCAAATTGAACACAGGACCTACGTTTTATCGTTCTTCTCCGATAGGACTAGGAACTCGATCTCACCTACACTGAGATCAGGGATCTCTGGAAACATATCCAGATGTCACTTGGAGGGAACGAATCTGGTACTTTTGGCACGACAGACGAGCACCTAGCTTCTACACCACAGAGACTACTATTAGAAAGAACAGCGTAACAGTGCATATATTTTCATTTGTAACAGTGTAATTGTAACAGTGCATATATTTTCATTTGTAACAGTGTAATTGAAACAGTGCATATATTTTCATTTGTAACAGTGTAATTGTAACAGTGTATATATTTTCATTTGTAACAGTGTAATTGTAACAGTGTAATTGTAACAGTGCATATATTCTCATTTGTAACAGTGTAATTGTAACAGTGCATATATTGTCATTTGTAACAGTGTAATTGTAACAGTGTAATTGTAACAGTGCATATATTGTCATTTGTAACAGTGTAATTGTAACAGTGTAATTGTAAAAGTGCATATATTGTCATTTGTAACAGTGTAATTGTAACAGTGCATATATTGTCATTTGTAACAGTGTAATTGTAACAGTGTAATTGTAAAAGTGCATATATTGTCATTTGTAACAGTGTAATTGTAACAGTGTAATTGTAAAAGTGCATATATTGTCATTTGTAACAGTGTAATTGTAAAAGTGCATATATTGTCATTTGTAACAGTGTAATTGTAACAGTGCATATATTGTCATTTGTAACAGTGTAATTGTAACAGTGCAATTGTAAAAGTGCATATATTGTCATTTGTAACAGTGTAATTGTAACAGTGCAATTGTAACAGTGCACATATTGTCATTTGTAACAGTGTAATTGTAACAGTGTAATTGTAACAGTGCATATATTTTCATTTGTAACAGTGTAATTGTAACAGTGTAATTGTAACAGTGCATATATTTTCATTTGTAACAGTGTAATTGTAACAGTGCATATATTTTCATTTGTAACAGTGCAATTGTAACAGTGTAATTGTAACAGTGTAATTGTAACAGTGTAATTGTAACAGTGCATTTGTTTACATTAGGCTATGTCTATTCTTTTTCCCCAGGTGGATGATATAATTATTTGTCCACCCTTGCTGTTAAGCGTGTGGGTTGTGAGCTTTACTTTGCGTTCCATGAGTCGCCCTTCTTGTGTTATATTCGTGTTTATTTAGTGTTGTCTTGATATTGTCTATCCATCTTTTTCTTGGTCTTCACTTCCCTCTAGTACATGATATACTCTTTGTATTGTATACTGACATTGATGGTTGGTTGTATTATATTCCCATTCCACTGCATTGGTTGTCTTTCAATGCATTCGGTGCATGCAGTTATGCCCATAGTATTCACTGACTCACAGCCCACACTACAAGCTTTAGAAGAACAGCAGAATCAGTCAAGCGAGATCCAGTCATTGGCATTAGTCATCCACAATCTGATTTCCTCCTTTGATGTTAATGTCATTCTACAGTGGATTCCTGGGCACACAAATATCCCAGGAAATGACAAGGCAGATCATCTGGCCAAACAGGGATCATCAAAACCACAAATAGACAAACCTGTTAGCATACAAAGTATAAAACAGATTCTGAAAAACAACTCCAGAGAAGATTGGCTGAACCGATGGGCTATGGGGACGACTGGTCGGGACATGTATGCAGAGATGAATAGACCAAACCCCAAGGACAATATAAATCTGCTACAACGAAAAGATCAAAGCACTATCTTTCAGTTAAGAACAGGACATGTTGGACTGAATTACCACCTACACAGAATAAACCCCACACACCTACCACACTGTAGAAAGTGCAGTCACTCATGTGAGACAGTACAGCATATCTTGATTGAATGTCCTGGACTGCATAAAGCTAGACAAGAACTCCTCCCACCACACCCATCTGTTCATAATACCCTTTACACTAGTCTTCCACAACTACAGAACACATGCAGATTCTACAAACTGGCATTGGCTGCCCAAGAGTGAAAACTCGCAGCCCTGGTTAGAAGAAGAAGAAGAAGAAGAATGCCCATTCTGCATCTAATGTCTTTTTCATGTAATTTTTCATGTTTTTTAATGTAATTTCGTTTTCATGTGAGCAGTGTATTTGTACCAGTGCGTTTGTGCACATCTGTACCAGTGCGTTTGTGCACATTTGTATCAGTGCGTTTGTGCACATTTGTACCAGTGCGTCTGTGCACATTTGTACCAGTGCGTCTGTGCACATTTGTATCAGTGCGTCTGTGCACATTTGTATCAGTGCGTCTGTGCACATTTGTATCAGTGCGTTTGTGCACATTTGTACCAGTGCGTTTGTGCACATTTGTACCAGTGCGTCTGTGCACATTTGTATCAGTGCGTCTGTGCTCATTTGTATCAGTGCGTTTGTGCACATTTGTATCAGTGCGTCTGTGCTCATTTGTATCAGTGCGTTTGTGCACATTTGTACCAGTGCGTTTGTGCACATTTGTACCAGTGCGTCTGTGCACATTTGTATCAGTGCGTCTGTGCTCATTTGTATCAGTGCGTTTGTGCACATTTGTACCAATGCGTTTGTGCACATTTGTACCAATGCGTCTGTGCACATTTGTACCAGTGCGTCTGTGCTCATTTGTATCAGTGCGTCTGTGCTCATTTGTATCAGTGCGTTTGTGCACATTTGTATCAGTGCGTCTGTGCTCATTTGTACCAGTGCGTCTGTGCTCATTTGTATCAGTGCGTCTGTGCACATTTGTATCAGTGTGTTTGTGCACATTTGTAGCAGTGCATTTGTGCTCATTTCTACCAGTGCGATTGTAATAGCATGTTTCAACTTGATTTTCTATAGCTGCTGATTTGCCTATTTTCAAGCTTTTTTACTACAGTCTTCATAATATTCGTTGTTACTCACCGCAAACACCAGAGACTAGTTTGTTTAACTATTACAGACACCTATTAACTATTCACATACAACTATTAACTATTCACAGACAACTACTAACTATTCACAGACAACTATTAACTATTCACAGACAACTACTAACTATTCACAGACAACTATTAACTATTCACAGACAACTATTAACTATTCACAGACAACTATTAACTATTCACAGACAACTACTAACTATTCACAGACAACTTTGTATCCCCGAACTTGCAAAATCTTGCTTGTGGTATAAGAAATAAAAGTAGAACTTTTTATGTGCTCTGAACATGTTTCTGCGATGTGTATTAGATTAAACATTTCCTTGACGTGAGTAACTACCTTTGTTGGAATCTGAAGATACTTTCTTCGTGTGTTTACGACTGTGTAAGGTCGCTCGTTAAAACTACTTGAATCGGCAGTACATTTATCTGTTGTGATAATGTCTTTCCTCTTTGCTACATTTATTGTATCAGAAAGTAGTACGCGAGGAAGGTGATTGACCGAGGAGGAACCGTTCCTATGTTACCGGGATCGCAAGGGGAGCAAAGATTAGTAAACTGCGACCCACAAGGCATGTCGTAAAAGGCGAACGATTGCCCGCCTGCCCAGCGTGTTCGTAGGACTACGGGTGACAAGTCCTCTGTGTGTGCGGGTTCAATTCCGCGGACTGGCAGAAAAGTCACAGGTTCCCCAGATTTAAGGTGTTCGTGGCACCGAACCGAAGGGTTACGATGTCCATGACACCGAGCCGAACAGCTTTCAGCTCAAGTGCTTCTGGATCGAAAACAAACAACAACAACAACAAGAGGCAAACGAGGTAGGGGCCTAGGGAAGCTACCCTTGTAAATAAAAAGCGTCGCAGAAATCAGCTATGCAGGCCTACGGATCTGTATGCATATTTGTAGATGCATAACTGGCACAATGTACGATCGATCTTAGGCTCGGATCACATACAGATCATATACAGTGGTTAACAAGTGGTCGATATGGAACGTTTGAAAAAGAAGAAGAAATGAGCGACCCCTTTTTGCTGTTACGTCTTGGTTGAAGTATAATAGCGACCCCTCCGTGCTGTTACGTCTTGGTTGAAGTATAATTGCGACCCCTCCGTGCTGTTACGTCTTGGTTGAAGTATAATAGCGACCCCTCCGTGCTGTTACGTCTTGGTTGAAGTATAATAGCGACCCCTCTGTGCTGTTACGTCTTGGTTGAAGTATAATAGCGACCCCTCCGTGCTGTTACGTCTTGGTTGAAGTATAATAGCGACCCCTCTGTGCTGTTACGTCTTGGTTGAAGTATAATAGCAATAATTTTGATGAAGACAATCAGGGTACAGAATAGGAGCAGCATTAATAATGTATGTTTGTTTGTTGATTGCTTGATTGATTGATTGATAGGACCATCATCATTGCAATGCAGTGAGTAACCATGTGTGCTCCGATCTGTTTCTTACACAGGACAATTTCAGCTGCAGTGCGCGGACTCTGCAGCACCGGCGAGGTCCCGAAGTAATGTTGAAGATGGTGAAGAAATTTTTGTAGGAATTTTATTTGGAATATTTTCTAAAGAATTTTGCCTTGACAGTGGTTTTCTCGTCTGCTCTTCTCGATTTTGAAGTGACAGGGGTTCTTTTACGTGCTCAAATTGAACACAAGGCCTACGTTTTGTTGTCCGTCTCCAGTAGGACTAGGAACTCGATCTCAAATACAGATCATGGATCTCTGAAAATATATTGAGATGGCTCCACGAGGGAGCAAACCTAGTACCTTTGGCACGAGAGACAAGCACTAACCTCTACGACACAGAGGCCCCTGTTTGTTATGTAGGGGGATAAAAGCATCTTTAAGCTCAGGCACGGCCTTTCAACCTAAGTAAGAACTTTGTTTTGGTTATATCAGAGCATGTAGGCCAACATACCTGAACAATTAGAATTAACACCTTTCTGAAAATCCAAGTTTAAACTAGTGGTGAATTGTTATAGAAAATCCTACCTTATATATTATCAGTCTTGATCTATTTTATGGTCCATTGTGTCTCTTGTTCGTTCTACTATTCCAGGTGTGTTTTTCGTTATGAATAGCAATATTCGTTCTTAGTCTGTGAGAAAAACACACAAAAAAACATTTTTATATAACATACGAAGTCTTTTTGTAAGTTCATTTCTCTATTCCTGTTTTGATTTACAGTGTCAGGACAGATAGCAATTTCTAAAACGTGTTTTTGTGTGTGCTTCATTCGTAGTGTCTTTGGCTGCCTCTGTTGTTTCTGTTGCTCACCTTTTGCGTAGATGACTTTTTCCTTTGAATCACTTGTATTGAAGTAGCGTTGTTCATTGACACGCACTGTATGTAGTTAATCTTCTTATGTGACTGAACCATTTCATTTTGTTGTTTCTTGATAATGTTCAGTATTGAAGATGTGCCCATTTTTACTCCTGATATCTTCATTTCGAAACCGGTCTATTCTTGATATTTCTAGCACTCTGCGTAGAATTGAACACTTTATCTCTGCTGTAAGACATCTATTGTCTTTCCCCAGATGGATGAAGGAGTTGGTTGTCCACTCTTGCCGTTAGGCGTAAAGGTGGGAGCTTTAATTTGCATTCCAGGGACAAATGAGCGCCATTGTTGTTGTTATATCTGTGTTTATTTAGTATGTTCTTGATATTGTAAAGTAAAGTAAAGGAATCCTTTCATACCTCGTAGTATATAGGTCAATACAGTGTTAGGCCTGTATTTTTCATTGACCGTCGGCACACAATGGGTGATGTGGTCAGCATGTCTGGTACCCAGTTGAGGCTGAGTCGACCTGAGAGCCGTCGCGGTCGGAAAAAAATTCCACGCGCATTGCGGGAGCTGAACCCAGACCACCAGCCTTGCGAAGCGAGTTCACTAACAACTCTCTACAGCGGCTCTCTCTTGATATTGTCTATCTATATTTATCTTGGTCTTTCCTTGCCTCTAGTACATGATCTCTTTTTATTGTATGCAGTTATTGGTGGTTGGTTGTATTTCATTCTCATTAAATGTCCAAACCATTGCATTTGTTGTCTTTCGATGCATTCAGTGCATGAAGTTATGCATACTCTGCTTTTGATGTACTCATTTCGTAGTCTATCTTTGCTGGTGACCTCTACTGCCTTCCTCAAGCATTTCATTTCACATGTCGTGAGCAAAATAGTAACGAAACTAAAACTCTAAATATATATTTTAAGTCATCAAAAAGTTTTTGCAGGCATTCTTATATACCTCACGACCTTACAAATTCATCTTTAAGTAATTGGTAAATAGCAAAAAACGTTTTTTGTTATATATTTTGCATAAGCACAACAAAATGGTAATCGAAGTTTAGAATTTACAGTAATACAGAAAATGATGGCAAATGTTTGCAAAGGCGTATCCCTATTACATATCATAAAAAGTAATGTGACATAGTGAACAAATGATTCCTTCCTCTTCTATCAATGAATTTAAATGGTGTGAGCATACACCAATGACAATGGTTCGGATACAATGTGAAATGATTCATTTCACGGGATACACATTAACTTCTTCAAAAAACGCTCCATATCAACCACTTGTTAACCACTCTGTGTGATTTGTATGTGATCTGAACCTAAGAGCGATTGTACGATATGCCAGTTATGCGCCTACGAGTAAGACATCACATCCAATTTCTGTTACGTTTTTTCTTCTTCTTCTTTGCGTTCGTTCTTTACGACCAATTTTAATCACTCTTTGTGATATATTTGATCTTTGCAAAGAACGTGTATACGTTGCACATTGGTTTGGTAGGCCCCTAAACGTATAGACTTCTACACGTTTAGGACACGTGCATCCGATTTCAACCAATGTTACGTTTTTTATTTACAAGGGTAGCTTCTCCAGGCCCCTACATCAATCGCCTCTTACGAAATGCCTTGTAAGTCGCAGTGGTACTATCCTTTGCTTCCCCTGCGGGCCCCGATGCCACACGGGTGACACATTAACTAAAACCCTGCCGGCCCCGATGCCACACGGGTGACACATTAACTAAAAACTGCAATCACAAATAAAGAAAACAACATAGCTATCGTCATAATTAAACCACATTCCACAGAATCCAACGAAATCTTCACCAGACAATTATCACTACCAGATCTATGTTGAGAAATAGCAGTTCTATGTTGAAAAATACCAGATCTATGGTGAAAAATACCAGATCTATGATGTGAAAACAAACACAATTTAATTAAACACCAGTTAAGCATTTTTAGCATTCCATTTTTATGGAATAGTATTAAAACTGAAGGTGAAGAATGTGGTGGGTGACAAATGTTACATTTCAAGAACACAGAGTACAATGAAGATATTACAAAATAAGACTGAAAGAAAACAACATAGAACTTTAACAAAAGGATGGTAAAAGAAAGAAAACAAGAAAGGTTCGGATGAAGAAGGCAAGTCGGGTTCTTACTTGAGAAGTAGAAAATATATCAAGATGGATTGTATATTTGTTAGTAACAGGACACAATGGTCGTAAGAGACAGGCTAGACAGAGACGGTTTAGAAGACAGACAGTCTGTCGTTAAATGTAAGGGAGGGGGAGGTTGCTTTAATTTGCGTTCCAGGGCCAGATGAGCCGCCTTTGTTGTGTTATTTCCGTGTTTATTTAGAATGGTCTTGATATTGTCTATCCATCTTTTTCTTGGTTTTCCTTGGCTCTAGTACCTGATCTCTTTTTATTGTATGCTGTTATTGGTGATTGGTTGTATTTCATTTTCATTAAATGTCTGAATCACTGCATTTGTTGTCTTTAAATGTACTCGGTGAATAAAGTTATGCCCACTCTGCTTCTGATGTTCTCATTTCGTGATCTATCTTTCCTGGTGACTTCCACTGCCTTCCTCAAGCATTTCATTTCACACGTGGTGAGCTTTCTGTGGTTGTATAAACTTTAAATATCTTGAGACTGTGCTGTTCCAACGTCAAAGTGTGACCTGATCCCAGGATCCACATATTATCAATAATTATATACCCAATTTCTACAAGATATGTATAAATATATGTGTATGTGTATAAATATATGTGTATGTGTATAAATATATGTGTATGTGTATAAATATATGTGTATGTGTATAAATATATGTGTATGTGTATAAATATATGTGTATGTGTATAAATATATGTGTATAAATATATGTGTAAGTGTATAAATATATGTGTATGTTTTATAAATATATTTTGTATGTGTATAAATATATGTGTATGTGTATAAATATATGTGTATATGTATAAATATGTGTATGTGTATAAATATATTTGTATGTGTATCTTTTTTTCCCAGTGGCTACTAATGGTTGTGAATCATGGACTCATTACACAAACAACAAGTACTAAAATCCAGTCCTTCGAAACTAAATGCTACAGAAAGATTCTATGAATACTATGTACAGAAGAAAGGAAGAACAATGATATCCTGAAAGAACTGAATGTTACAAAGAATTGGCAGATAAACAACATACTGAAATATTGTGTTGAACAAAAAGAGCAATGTTCAACACAATATTTCTCCCCACATTATGTTACCAGTGCCAAACCTGGACGCTGACAACAAACGATAGAAGAAAATTAGTCACAAGAGAGATGAAGTGTCTACGCAGAATGCTGGGTGTAACAAGAAGAGACCGGTTGAGAAATGAAGACATCAGGGAAAAAAGTGGGTACAACATCAGTACTAGACTTCATCAAGAAACAACAAATTAAATGGTTCGGCCACGTAAGCAGATTACCACCAGACAGTGCACCCCAAAGAGCAATGCTGCTCCGATACAATGGGTACAAAGCAAAAGGCCGGCCACGCAAAAGATGGACCTCAGAGATAACAGAGGCGACGAAAGAGACTATCTACGAAGCGCATACTAGGGCCCGTTTTAGAAATCTCTTCCTGACCTGACGCTGTGAGGCATACACGATTCGAGAAAGAAGAAGAAGAAGAACAACATACTATACAGAAAAATTACATACTTTGTTGACATCAAACGTCACGGTAGCCTGGAGAGAAAAATATTGGATGGCAGGGTCCCAGGACACAGAGGCAGAGGAAGAAAAAGATGGCTACAAGATATTAAAGAAACCATGAATATGACCTGACTATCGACGAAGTGGGTGAACTGATAGTGACAGAGTGAATTTCAGATGCGCTGCAAAGAGAGCAACGTCCTATAAATGATACGCACCTTGATGATGATGATGATGTTACAACTTGGACCGTAAAAGATAAATAGATTTCTTACAAGCCAAGAGGTTAAGAAAGGGGCCCGTGATAGATTCAAGGGCCATATCAAACCTATGTATAGAAACTGATCACAAGGCGGTAGTTGTGACCAGTGACGACTCGTGATCCTTTTTTTTGGTGGGGCCAGACATTTTTTCCGGATAAATCATGGTTTTGGTTGCTATATTTTAATTTATAAAATAATAAATACACGTTATGCATTATTTTTGTGGGCCCAGCCCCACTGGCCTTTAATGACGAGCCGCCACTGGCTGTGACTATTACAACAACCAAGGCTACTAATAGAGGACAGCATAATATTACAACAGAAATAAACAGTTAATAAATTAACAGATGTCAACACACAAGAAACTTACCTCCACAGAAGAACCGACGATTGTATTTGCATGTTTGTTTGTTTATGGGCCTTATTTTTGTGTGTTTATGTGTGTGTAAGTGTGTGTCTGTGTGTAAACAAACCGTTTTCATAGACTGTTATACGATGCAGAAAACAATTTTATGAAGGATTGTCATTTGACTGACGGTACACAAAAGGTTAATTGGCTAAAATCACGTACGCCGCATTTACTTCACAATGTTACTCTGGTACCACTTGAGGTTGGATCAACCTGAGAGCCGTTTCCAATCCAAAATACCCCACTTTAACTAAGAATGGAAACGAGGTCACCTGTCTAGCTAGGAAGCCACTGTACTAAGCATTCATATGGTATATGTATATATGGTTAACACATGGCGTTTCTTCTTGAGAAAACGTAGAAGTTTTCAGAGGCGGCTACAAGCACATTTCTAACAAGTATATCAGTGGATTTGGGACGGATTATCGTAATGCATAAGTCTTCGTCTGTGGTATCGGGCACAAGAGAGTTGTGGGTTCTCTTAGTCTCCATCTTGCGATTACCACCCAGACTGATGTACCAGATCTCCCCATAAATTCTATTCATGTAGAAATCTGATTCATGCAGCCTTAGCATTGTTGTATTTTACGTCACATATTCAGCACCATTTGGAGCTCTGATGCTTATTCTGCGGCGACGTGTCCGGTTTCAGCCAGCGTTTACTCGGTTCGCTCTCCGTTCTGTGGCTATCTAGTATTTTTTACGGTGTGGGGTAGTTAGCTCCACCACCAACCTCCTTAGTCGCCGTCAGAAACAGACCTGGAGACGGAGTCTTGTTGAGGAACTGAAGGGTACTGGATTATCCTGGGAGACAATTAAGAAAACAACCAGAGACCGAAAAAAAGTGGCGAACAACTGTTGAGACCATATGCTCCATAACGCCCGAGTGGTTACCGGGGCCCACATTTGGGGTGTAAAGAATAGAACCACTGCTACCTGCCACGTATGTCGTAAGAGGCGACTAAGGAGGTTTGGCTGAAATCGGATGCATGTGTCCCAAACGTGTAGAAGTCTATGTGTTTAGGGGCCTACCAAACCAATGTGCAACGTATACACGTTCTTGGCAAAGATCAAAAATTATCACAAAGAGTGATTAAAATTGGTTGTAAAGAATGAACGCGAAGAAGAAGAAGAAGAAGATATGTCCCATGAGAAGTGTAGATGAATAAACACATATATATATAGAGAGAGACAGAAAATTAGATCTTTCATTTCTCCAATTCTATTTTGTCTCACAGCGTCAGGATAACACGAGGTTTCTAGAACGAGCACTTGTATACGCTTCATATATAGTCTTTCGTCGCATCTGTTATCTCTAAGGTCCACTTTTTGCGTGGCTGGCCTTTTGCTTTGTATCCATTGAAGGAGCAACATTGCTCTGTGAGGCTCACTGTCTGTTGGTAATCTGCTTATGTGGCCGAACCATTTAATTTGTTGTTTCTTGATGAAGTCTAGTACTGATTTTGTATCTACTTTGTCTAATGTCTTCATGTCTCAACCGGTCTCGTCTTGTTACCACCAGAACTCTCTGTAGACACTTCATCTCTGTCGTGACTAGTTTTCTTCTATCATTTGATGTCAGAGTCCATGTTTGGCACTGATAGCTTACTGTGGGGAGAAAGATTGTGTTGAATATTTCTCTTTAGATCATGTATATTAATGTGATACATAGTGCGAACCATGTAAACACAATACGTGTATGTAATAAATATTATCAGTGGCGGCTCGTCATTAAGGGCCAGTGGGGCTGGTCCCCACCAAAAATAAGGTGTAACGTGTATTTATTATTTTATACATTAAAATATAACATAACCGAAACTATGATTTTCCCGAAAATTTCTGTCTGGCCCCACAAACAAAAATGATCACGAGCCGCCACTGAATATTATGGTATCATAAAATTATTGTGGTCAGCACTTAGTAAAGTTCATGGTGCAAGAAGGGTTAAACATATTCCACTTGATGTTTGATTGTAACGAAAGAAGACGAAACTACAGACAGAAATATAGTTTACATACGAGTATGTCTTTTAGCTTCTTGAGAATGCAATCTTTACCAGATAAGAAACGTCAGATCTCAGTTTTACATGACTACCACCACAAACAAATTTGTCTATCATTTCCACGCTTGAATTACCCTAAAATGGGATAGATTGAAACAGTGGCGGCTCGTGATCATTTTTGTTGGTGGGGCCAGACATTTTTTCCGGATAAATCATGGTTTTTGGTTGCTATATTTTAATTTATAAAATAATAAATACACATTATACATTATTTTTGGTGGAGCCGGTCCCACAAGCCCTTAATGACGAACCGCCACTGGATTGAAATAAAACTCTTTTTTTTTTGGATCTTCTATTAGCCCGTGTGGTGAAAGGGGGCCCGCAAGGAAGCAAAGAATATTAACATTGCGACTTATAAGGCATGTCGTAAGAGGCGGCTGAGGTAGGGGCTGAGCTAAGGATGCTTACATAGTAAATAAAAAGCGTTACAGAAATCGGATATGCTGGCCTACTTATAGGCGCATAACTGGCATAACGTGTAATCGCTCTTAGGCTCAGATCACGTACATAACACAAAGAGTAGTTTAACAAGTGGTGGATATGAAGCGTTTGAAGAAGAAGAAAGAAGAAGATTTACCCTAAAATGGGATCGATTGAAGTAAAACTTCATGTTTTGATCTTTCATTTCTAGAATTTTCCCCTCAATCGTTGCTTCATCTTCTTTTTCTTCTAGTGTCGTCACACTGTTACCGGGTTGCTGCTCAGTGTCGTAGTATTTTGTTTTTGTCTTGCGCTGTTTTGGTGGCTTTGATGATTGTTATGTTTGCTCTTTGACAGGATTCTACTATGCCATCTAACCATCTTTTCGTGGTCTTCCTCTCGCCTTCTTTCAGGATGTTCTGTTGTAGAAGACTGTGTATACTGTGGAGTTTGGATGCATTCTTATTAAGTGGCCAAACCACTTCATTCTTTCTTTCTCAATGTAATTCAAACAAGGTTCTGTGCCAACTTTCTTTCTTATGCTGATGTAGTTGATTTATCTTTTTTAGTGTTGTTTGTAACTTTTCGCAGGCACCGCATTTCACATGTAGTTAGTTATTGCTACAGCGATTTCCTCATTGTCCATGTTTGACTCTGGTAACACAAAGTAGGTATGAAAACTCTTGATCATATGTTGCTTAGCTGTCAGTGAGATTTTGGGTGCCTTAACAATGGGGCTAGTTGGTAAGTTACAGCATTTGCTCAATGCCTTGTCTAAATAAACAACGCCTCGCGCCCTTCCATCAATCTGATCAGCAATCTGTTCTTTACACCCGTTTCACAATCTTTACACACGTTTACACGTAAAGCTATTTTGCTGTATGGGCAAGAAATTGTCAATTTTTTCTTTCTTTTAGTGTATGAGATTAAAGAAAGAATGTTAAATGTTTCTATTTCACAAAAGTACACTGGAAATATTCCTTTTTTTATTCCTTTAATCGTTTCTGTTGCATTCTTTTTTCTTGTATATCTTTCTGTATCTCACAAAACATGTATTAATCACTCGAACATGTCACATTTAGAAAAGAGCGTTGTCAGTTTTATTGGACACTTTTCAGGTGATTCTTCAGGTGAGCATGCTACTTGATCGTACAAGGGAAATCCATCTTGAAGTATCTCGTTTGAATTTATCAATAATTTGTCGTGTTTTTCCACTTGACTACACAGATCAGATTTATGGTTAAGTTGTTAGGTAGTTTGTCTTGCGTTCTGAAGCTCGTAGATTCCAATCTAGACCACGCCTTTATGTTCACGAGTGTATTTTTAACATGAGGACCTTTGGATTGTTGCCAAAACTACGAAGCTCGTGCAATACTTTCAACAGGTGGCGTGCTATTTACGCGGAGAGGGACTGAGCCATATGGAGAAACCCGCTACAATGAAGTCAATCTTTCATCTTAAGACACATTTAGACAAATAAAATATGCATAGACTGTAGATACATGTATGAGATCCCTAAGATTGTTGCTGGAGCTACGGAGTTCGTGTTTTGGGCAACACTCTCAGCAGATGGCATGCCATTTCTGCTGACAGGGACAGAGCCAAATCGGGAAACCCGGTGCAATGAAGTCAATGCTCACATTTAGACTATTAAAGATTATATATATATATATATATATATGTATATTAGACCTTTTTCGTATTTACAGACGGTCAATTGGCAAGTGTTTTACTGTGACAACTTTTGAGTTTGTGCCTGTCTATCTTGTCTTTCAGCTAATCCATGTCTCTTTACAAAATATTTTGCGCCTTTGCGTTTTTTTCTTCACATAACCCGGTTAATAGCAAGTTTTTTCCCCATTTGTTGGGACCGACAGAAAATTTCATCATTGATGCCTTGCAGACATGCTTATATTTGAGCAGAGATCTGTCTATGTGCCTCTTCCCTTCAAAAAGTGCCCTTTAAGATATATATGATAGAAATAGGTAAGAGGGCATGATGTCATTAGGTGAGATAAAGATAATATCAATAAAGATAAGGATTCTATAATTAGATTAGATAATATAGTATTCATAGATAAAATAAATGGATAACAGCAGAATGACGTTATGCATATGACATGCGGCAGTGGCGGCTATTGGTTATTTTTCTTGGTGGGGCCAGACAAACATTATGGAAAAATCATGTTTTTTTAGTATTTACTATTATTTGTCTATTCCAGGAAGTTATTCTCCTTGTGAAAAAAACGTTTCTGTTCTGCAACATCTTGGTATTAAAGAGATTTGGCTATTAAAGAACATAAAATCAAAGACAATTAAATATTTAGGACACATCAAACGACATGAGTGCCTAGAGAAGATTTAAAAAAAAAAAATCTTGACCTTACTGTGAATTGACCACGCCTCACCTGCATGTTAAACCACGTTATTATCAATTATTTTTGGTGGGGCCGAGCCCCACTGGCCCTTAATGACGAACCGCCCCGGATATGTTGTATGAAACATTATATACGGGATGCAATCGAAGACATTCGACAGAACTCTTCGCATACTCCAAACGTTGGATATAGTATGGATAGATGGATAGATAGATACATATATTAATAAACGAATAGCTCGAGAGATAAATAGAAACACAGAACAACGTAACGATAGACGGATAGAAAGAGATAGAAAGATAGAATGATAGATATAGAAACAGAAAGATAAAAAGATAGATAGAAAGAACGACAGAAATATATAAATATATAAGGAAATATAGAACAAAATATAGATAGATAGATAAATAGATCGAAAGATAGATATATAGATATATACATAGATAGACAGATAGACATATAATACACATTTAGTTCACTATTATTTTGGTTATTTATACGTAGTTCGTCTGCAGAAACTGCGCACTTATACGTTTCACACAAAGCACAACACTGCTTCACAAACGTAAGCATAACTTGTGTGACCTACTGAGAAAACCGGCAATGTCCTTGCCTTTACAATTGAGACAGTATCGATCTGCTAATAACGTCATCATTTTGACATTTTGTATTTTCAAAATGAAAATCGAGTATGAATTTGTAATAACTTTTTATTTTCTTGTTTAACTCTCAGAGTACGTCTAGCCACCTGGCAAACCGTTTGGACAATACAAGTTTCACAGCAAGACACCTCACATACTAAAATGATTGATTAAAAACGACTAGTTAGCGGATCCAATATTTGTTACCTCGTATTGCTTGGCTAGGCGATGGGTCTCGTAAGAAATGAGGGTAAGTGGTTCAAATCCTGTGTTTGTCTATTTGTTTTTTCGAAAGCTCTTAATACCTGTACATTGTTTATTTGTTGATCATATTCTTCGCTTCCGTTGCTTCCTCTGGGGTTCTTGCAAAAATGTCCTTGTTCTTATCTTACAATAAATTTGAAGCTACTTTGAATGATGTATGCATGTTTGTTATATGTGTATAGATATGTGTATGTATGATATTGTCTTGTCTCAAATATATACAAGCACAATAAGTTTAATGCATGTGTTTGTGCAAACACTGTTTGATTAAACCTTATCGGATTATTCTGTGTCTAGTTATAACGAAGCGTTTGAGAAAGACACTCGTCAGTGAGCCATTTTCCAGAATGACTCGCTGGTTGTGTTCGTTAGGACGCTCGTATTGCTAGGCTAGGCGATGAGTGTCGTAAGAAATGAGGGTAAGTGGTTCGAATCCTGTGTTTGTCTATTTGTTTTTCGGAAGCTCTTAATACCTGTACACTGTTTATTTGTTGATCTTACAATTATTTATAGAATTTAGAAGAGGAATTTATAAATTAGAGCTTTCAACTCATATTTATTCATGAAATAGTTCTCTGGTGTTCATTAAAACGTATGTTCTAAATAATAATAAATAATAATTCCTCTCTTACCGTTATACGTTACATAGGGCCTGCAAGTAATTTCTCCATACCGCTCTATCCTGGGCAACTCGCTCAATCTCCTCCATGGAACTGAGACCGATATTTCATGCCTCTCTCAGCAAAGTTCGCTTCAGGGTCTCCTTAGGTCGACCTCTCTTTCTTGAACCCTTTGCATCCCACTTCAATGCCTGCTTTGATATTCGTTGATCATTTCTCCTCAAGGTGTGCCCAACATATCTCCATCTTCTCTTTCTTATAACAGTTGTCACTAGTGGTTGACCAGATATGTCTCTGATTTCATCACTTCTCCTGAATTCGTTCCATTTTACATTCATTATTTTTCGCAGACATCTATTTTCAAATGCATTCAACTTGCTTTCTATATCTTTAGTCATTTTCCAACTCTCGCTGGCATATGTTAGGATTGATACAACATTTGAATTGAAAATTCGTAATTTAGTTTTTATACTATATAACTTGCAGTTCCATATTTTATTTAGACTTTTAAAAGCTGATGTTGCTTTGCCAATTCGTATCATAATTTCTTTTTTAACTAATTTCTTTTTTAACATTTCCTGTGCAATCAAAATTGCTACCCAAATAGGTGAACTGCTCTGTTATTTTTATCATTTTAGATTCCAGTGTGATATCTGCATTACTTGCCATAGGTGTCTTCATTATATTTGTTTTTTCATAGCTTATCTGCAGCCCAACTTTTGATGCTATAGATGACAAGTTGATATGAATAAATACAAACTCGTAAAAACCTTGTTGCAATGTTAAATGTCCATGATTCACACACAAACACATTCGTTGTCCTTATATGGTTTAGAAGACAAATTATATTGATTGATAGGACCATCATCATTGCACTTAGGGGAGCAGCCATGTGTGCTGCGATCTCTTTCTTACAAGGAAGAACTCAGCTTCAGAGCACTAACTCCGTAGCACCAGCAAAAGTCTCAGATGTAATTTTGAAGATGATGAAGATATTTTTGTACGAATTTAAAAAAAATCTTTTAAAAAAATGTTGCCCGGCAGCGGCATTTCAGCCTACTCTTTTCGATTTTGAACTACCAATGGTTCTTTTACGTGCTCAAATTTAACACGGGACCTACGTTTTATTGTCCGTCTCCGATAGGACTTGAAACTCGATCTCACTGACTCTAATATCCACATGGCTCTACGAGGGAGCGAACCAGTTGACTTTGGCACAAGTGGCGATCACTTAACCCTTAACCATTGGGATATTGGGAATTCGATCATTTATGATCGATGCAACATGCCTATTTAAGTGGCCATAATTTTGTATCCATTTTGCATTTAAGTTGGTAAAATTTATGTTATCTAAAGCAGAACATATGATAATCTAATACAAAATTATAAAAAAAACTAATTATATAATTTTTAGATGTCTAATCTCGTTGACTGGAGCACACCTCATTTCTCACTTGCCATTTTGTAGAAACGCCCAAATTGCTCCAGCCAAAATCCCCAAATATGTGATAAAATGGATTCTAATAACTCAGATTACTGTCCTGATGAAGACACCAGTGATTCTTGAAATATCTATGCTTGGGTCAGATAAACATTCTATGCCTGTGTTGCTTTGACTCTGTTTGCAAGATGCCCAATAACTTTTTCCTGATTATTTTGTCTATCAAATATCATTGCGTAATCATATTTTTGTTCAATAATATCTTTTACTTGCAAGGTTTAGAAATTATATACCTATTTAAAGTTAATGTATGCTACTATCAGTGTTAGTTCTTTATGGGCTGCTTACTAGACCAATTCGGCATCATTTTCTCTTGAAGGCGATATTTATTGACTTTTTTCTTTACAATATAAAAATATTGAATATTATGAATTTCATGATTACTGCCTTTCATATTTCCCAAACATGATTAAATTCATATATGTTTTGCAAATATGAAGACTTTAAAAGACTGTAATAAAAGATTCCATTATATTCGTCATACTTATTTTTTCCTTCTTTGTGACTGTAAAAAAATTGTAATTTGTAGAATAATCTATTTTTAGACTTTCCATAAGTAGGTGACGGATATCATAAATTACATCACACTTATGTTAAAACTACATATCATGATAGCCCATCCAATTAGCTTTCCAACCATATATAACATGCCTATTTTCAATGCAAAGAATTTGTATGGTTGCTAAATGTAGAGCAGGATATCAAAAATATCAAAAAACCTTAAAAACCTTCCAATGGTTTAGAGTTAACCTATACGATACATTGACAAATTATATATTAGGCGTATGTTATATCTCATGTCCTCGTTAAACCTCTCTGTGCCACATTTGTTTTCATCTCAAGTTTCAAGAAGTTTCCATATGAAATCAAAGACCCAACTATTTCATTTATAAAATGAAGCACATTTAAACCGATATGAAACTTAGAGCACACTTAATATAAAACTAGCGCCCGTGTGTTGCTGGTGCTCTCAAGGGGAGCAAAGAGTAGTACCACTGCGACCAATAGGGCATGTCGTAAAAGGCGACTTAGGTAGGGACCTAGGGAAGATGCCCTAGTAAATAAAAAGAGTCGCAGAAATCGGATATGCTGGCCTACTTGTAGGCGTATAACTGGCACAGCGTACAATCGCTATTAGGTTCAGATGACATAGAAATCACAAAGAGTGGTTAACAAGTGGGTCGATATGGAGCGTTCGAAGAGGAAGTTTGATGTGATAATACTGTACTCCAGCAGACACTGGAGAAGAACTGTGGCTCGCTTTGAGTGCAATAACAACATCCTCATTCGTTATGAAAGCAGTGTAAGGCTCTCCAATGTTATTAATATCACAAATAACATTCACAATATTATGACGTTCATCTTTATCAACTTTTCTATCTGTTCCACAGAACGATGAATGAACCTCTGCCCATTTTTCTGCCTCTGCTGTCAACACGGCTCCTGGTGCTGACAAAATGGACAAGCGTTGCCTCTACATATTTCCCTGAATAATGTTTAATAAGCTGTCAAAAATTCAAAACAGTTCGAGACTGAGTAAATGAAGGAGACCCGCACCCATCAGTCTGTGGCATAATTTCAAGATCAGTGGCGGTTCATGGTCATTTTTCTTGGTGGGGCCAGACACAAATGTTTTGAAAAATCATGGTTTTTTAGTATTTACTATTCCGGGAAGTTATTCCCCCCTTTCGATTATTGGTGGGGCCGAGCCTCACTGGCCCTTAATGACAAGCCGCCCCTGTTCAAGATGATGTTTAATTACTTCAAAATCTGAAGAGTGCCCATCAATAAAAATGGACGTTTGTTTTCTCCACATAATAAGATAAGAAAATAAATAAATCATAAGAGTATAACGTCATCACCGTTAATGTAACTTATGGGAAATGAAAATTCTTTACATGACATCACTATCAACCACAGTAAACGAGTTGTTGATTTTCTAGACACCCAATTATAAGTTCCATAGTTTGACATTGCTTTCTGAACAGTGAGGTCTATTTTTACTATTCGTAAAAATCCATGGGAAAAAATTTGCTTCCAAATTGCACGCCACGAAGTTTGAACCAGATACTTTTGGGTTGTGATCAAGCTCACTATCGCTAAGCCACAGACGGCCACTTGTAGCTTGTGTAAGCAGTTAAAATCCGTGGGTATATAAATAAATGGCGGTTAACCTAGAAATATAATATGACTAACATGGGATACTATAGTTGTATAAGTCGATAAAGAGATGAATGTGTGTTGTTAATTTTACTATACGGTTCAGAGTTCTTAGAGAAGTACAGAACAAGATATATCCTTTACATTTACTTTACATTTACTTTACATTTTCTTTACATTTTCTTTACATTTTCTATACATTTTCTTTACATTTTCTTACATTTTCACATTTTCTATACATTTCTTTACATTTTCACATTTTCTATACATTTTCTTTACATTTTCATACATTCTATACATTTCATACATTTCTATACATTTTCTTTACATTTTCTATACATTTTCTACATTCTACATTTCTTACATTTTCTTACATTTTCTATACATTTTCTATCACATACATTTTCCTCTTACATTTCTTTACATTTCTACATTATCTACATTTTTACATTTCTTTACATTTTCTATACATTTTCTATACATTTCTATACATTTACATTTTCCATACATTTTCTATACATTTTCTTTACATTTTCTGTACATTTTCTATACAACTTGCCTGCGAAAGATCTTGTGCGTATTCTTGACAAGAACTATCTCTAAAATTCTACATCTTCAGCAATCTCTTGTCATGAGCTTAATTTATTGTAGACTACAAACTGACAGTCAGCTTCAGTCTGTCAGGTTACCTCGAAGTTTAGTTTTCAGGTCGACTGGGTGTGGTCACATGTTGCTTCTCAGCTCACCCAGGAGAGGACAGTCTTGCAGGATATGCTCTGGTGTCTGTTCCGTCTGCTGATACTGGCAGAGAGCTGTTTGACTTATTCCTAGTCTATATAAGTGTTTGCTGAGTCTGCAGTGTCCGGTGTGTAGTCAAAATATAATGTGACCTGGTCAGTTCTGCTTAGGTCTTTGAGGAAGTCTTTTCCATAATCATATCCAGTGTTTGTCTTCCAGTCTACTACACATTTTCTCTGTATATCTCTAAACAAAAAACTGCTACTTGCACAGTCTTTATGTTCTGTAACCGAGTAGAGGAAAGCCTGGACATACCTAGAGAAGAGAGATGGAGACTGATATTAAGACTGGAGACTGATAAAGAGCTGGGAACAGAAGGGTGAATGTGTTAATCTTTAGCTCTTCTGTACCCCTCACATTATTGGTAACATATAGGAGAAATCAGTAACGGCTCGTTATTAATTTTGTTGGTGGGGCCAGATAAAAATTTTCGAAAAAAATCATGGTTTTAGGTTAGGTTACATTTTAGTATTTACAATTATTGTGTCTATTCCGGGAAGTTATTCCTTCTTTACTAGAACGTACAGTGTCGTATACAGATCAGACTGTATATTTTATTTTAATGTTATATATTCAACTTTTAAAGATAATTAGTTTCACGTTAAAGCAATAATTAGGAACAAATAATTTATAAAATAATAAATACATGTTACATATTATTTTTGGTGGGCCTCGACTCCACTGGCCCTTAATGACGAGCCGTCCCTGGGAGATACACATATATTATTAAGATATAAACACCAGATATACAGAAGATTGAATTTCATTATTGTCTGTGCTGGAATATTCCCAGCGAGAGGGCTATATTAGTCTTATTAAATCGATATCAGTCTGTCTGAACAGTCTGTCTGAACAGTCTGTCTTGTTCATTTTAACTGTAACTTTCAATTTCCGGTCCTGACTTCTGTTCCAGGGTCTAGACAAGACGTGGTGAAATTTTCAATGAAATTAATTCGTGGCATTGTTCCTTATATAGCCGTAAACATCCGAATTTTTATACTAACTGTATGATGTTTAAGTAAATGTAAAACTGTGATTTTATAATAAAACAGAAACTAAGAAACAAATAAATATATTTTGATAAAACAAAGTAAAGAAGACGTTTGTGTACAGGGTCTTTGTGGCGTAGAGATTAGATGCTTGCATCTCTTTCCAAAATGACCAGGTTCGTTCACTCGTGGAGCCATTGGGATATTTTTATAGAGAGCCCTGATCTTAATGTATGTGAGATCGAGTTTCTAGTCCTATCGGAGACGAATGATAAACGAAGGTCCCGTGTTCAATTTGAGCATGTAAAAGAACACGTGTCAGTTCAAGATTGAAAAGAGCAGGCTGGAAAGCAGCTGTCTGTGCAAAATTCATTGAAAAGATTAAAAGTAAAATTCCTACAAAATATTTTTACCATTTTCAAAACTACATTGGCACCTCGCCAGTGCTACGATGTTCGTGCACTGCCGCTAAGATCTTAATGTGTAAGAAAGAGACCGGAGTCGCACATGGTTACTCCCCGAAATACAATGATGATGGTCCAATCAGTCATTAAATCACTGGGGGTTAACCTGTATTTTTCTTTGGTAAACGGTGCTCAATAGGTGCTGTTGTCAACAATATGCAGGTAATCTTTGCTTCTCAGTATTTCGCTTGTATAACGAGTTCAGAAGAAGTGATGAGATCAGAGAAATGTCTGGTCAACCAAGAGTAACAACTGTTATAAGAAAGAGAAGATGGAGATATGTTGGACACACCATGAGGAGAAATGATCAATGAATATCAAAGCAGGCATTGAAGTGGAATGCAAAGGGTTCAAGAAAGAGTGGACGACCTAAGGAGACCCTGAAACGAACTTTGCTTGAGAGAGGAAAGAAATGTTGGTCTCAGTTCCATGGAGGATTGAGCCCCAGGATAGAGTGATATGGAGAAATTGTAGAATACAGAATACAGCTGATAGATTGACTGGCATGGCTATGATATCAGATTGAGTTTTTACTCTCTCTCCTACGATCACCGCCCAGACTGATGAACCAGATCTCGCCATAAATTCTATTCATGTGGAAATCAGATTCATGCAGCCTTAGCATTAGTGTATCTTACGTCACATCTTCAGCACCATTTGGAGCTCTGGTGCTTATCCTTCAGCGATGTGTCCGGTTTCAGCCAGCGTTTACTCGGTTCGCTCTCCGTTCTGTAGCCATCTAGTGTTTTTACGGTGTGGGGTAGCTAGCCCCGCCTCCTTAGTCGCCTCTTACGACATGCGTGGCAGGTAACAGTGGTTTTATTCTATACACCCCAATTTGGGCCCCGGTAGCCACTCGGACGGAGTTTTTACAATTGATTCTATACAATTTCAAACATTACTACCAAGCTTTACGATTTTTACAGACCTTTGTTACAGACCTGGAGACGAAGTTTTCTTGAGGAAATTAACATTGCCCTACTATCCTGGGAGATCATAAAGAGAACAGACAGAGACTGAGAAGAGTGACGAACAACTGTTGAGTCCCCATGCTCCACGAGGAACGGAAAGGAAGAAGTCAATTTTACTTTTTTTATAATTAAAGTTGATTGGGTTGTCTAAATATTCAAATAACAATTTGCACTAATTTACTTATTGATCTCTGACCTTTTCCAGACAACAATAAAAAATGAGCGCCCATTTATTAGTTATGTTGCCGATACAGAGTTACTTTAACAAACTATCGTGATAACCTTTAGATTAGTCTCTAAATCTCATTTTGTTATGACAGTTCGGAATAGTGTTACTATATTTTGTATCAACGCGAGACTACACTAACAGTTGATATGCTAATAAAACCCGATTGGCTTGAGTCAGCTCCGACATCTCCCTCATGACCATTCAGATCTGACACAATTCTACAATTAAGTATCAGTTATCAGAGAACTATCATAATATCACTCCGGATATGTCCATAGTGGCTCCAGTCTTCACCTCAGAAATCCAGCAGCGTTATATAGACGCTGTATACAATTTATTTCGTTAAAAAATTAAGAACGAAAATCCAGTCCTTCGAAACTAAATGCTACAGAAAGATCCTACGAATACCATGGACAGAAAAACGAAATAACACTGATGTCCTGAAAGAACTAAATGTTAAAGAGAATTGGCTGATAAACAACATACTATACAGAAAAATTACATACTTTGGTCACATCAAGCGTCACGATGGTCTGGAAAGAACAATAATAGAGGGTAGGGTCCTAGGTCGCAAAGGCAGACCTAGAAGAAGATGGGTACAAGATATTAAAGAAACCATGAACATGACCATTGACGAAGCTAGTGAACTGGCAAGAGACAGAGTGAATTTCAGATGTGCTGCAAAGAGAGCAACGTCCTATAAAGGATACGCACCTTGATGATGATGATATAATTTATTCACGTTACATAGTATTTTTGGTGGGGCTCGGCCCCACTGGCCCTTAATGACGAGCCACCACTGCATAACTGTAACAACGTACACTCGCTTTTAGGCGCAGATTGCATACAAATCACAAAGAGTGGTTAACAAGCGGTCGGTATGGAACGTTGAAAGAAGAAGAAGTTCCTTACCCATAATTCCTGCGTGTCCAGGGACAATAATGATATTGATCTCTCTGATCCCTGTTTGTACGTGCACCTCCACCCATCACCGTCTCAACATTCCTGTTTCGACTTTACGATTCATACTCATAGAATCACTAAGTATCGCCCGAGTGGTTACCGGGCCCAAATTTGGGGTGTAATGAATAGAACCACTGTTACCTGCCACGCATGTCGTAAGAGGCGAATAAGGAGGTTTGGCTGAAATCGGATGCATGTGTCTGCTAGGGAATGCTAACCCGAAACAAATGCTTGCAGAAAACGGATGCACCAGGCCGTAAGGCGCATAATATGGTTCAACGACCCCTCACAATGAGGAATGGGATAACAAATTCTACGGTCGCCAATCTGCCTCGGAGATTTAGCCACGCAGCAAGAATGTCAGACCCACCATCACGAAGGTGGTCAAAACTTACTGCTGGAAGAGGTCGGCACAAACGGGGAAGCAGAAATCATAGGAATTATATCTCACAGTACTGCCCCAGTATGCAGACTTGAGAAGAAAGAGGTGGCCCACTTACACCAGGGTCCAAGTCAAACTGTATGGCATGGCTGATAATCTGAGGCAGACGGCTGCCTTTATTAGAGAATCCGAAATACCAATCTAGTGAGAACGCAGAAGAAGAAGAATCACTAAGTATGAAAACACGAGAGTAGTTATGAGATGCTAACTGTGGTCTGAGGGCCAAAGTGATGTGATTTGCAGAAGAATGAAGAGAATCCCATGGACTGCTAAAATGACTAATTGAGGTGTTGAATGAGATCAAGACACAGAGAAAGCTTAATATAAGAAAGAGGCAGTCATCATTTTTCGGGGCATGGAGGAGGAGGAGGTTTATAACACATTGTGACTACCGGTAAAATCGAGGGTAGACGAGACAGAGGAAGACAAGGAGAAAATATTGGATAGCCTGACTTCATGGCACGGTAGCGCGTCAACATCTGAGTTGATAGCAAACACCAACGACAGAGATTTGTGGAGATCCATGATCGCCTACGCTAGCCGGCAAAGCACCAGATGATTAACCACGTCAACGCCTCCATAACCGTGCCCCCCTCCATTGCTAAACTACTTGTGGTTGTCGCGTAATCATTGTTTTCCCCAATATATCACATGATATAAAAATGGGTTCTTTACTATCTATTGTCTAATGGTAGGGGTGGGAGCTTTAATTTGCATTCTAGGGCCAGATGAGTCGTCCTTGGTGTGTTGTATCCGTGTTTATTTAGTGTGGTCTAGATAGTGTCAATCCATCTTTTCTTGGTCTTCCCTTGGCTCTGAAACCTGATCTCTTTTTATTGTATGCTGTTATTGGTGGTTGGTTGTATTCCATTCTCATTAAATATCCAAACCACTGCATATGTTGTCTTTCAATGTATTCGGTGCATGAAGTTATGCCCACTCTGATTCTGATGTCCTCATTATGTAGTCTATCTTTCCTGGTGACTCCCACTGCATTTGTTGTCTTTCAATGTATTCGGTGCATGAAGTTACGCCCCCTCTGCTTATAACGTCCTCATTCCGTAGTTTCGTTACTACTTAACACTACTAATAAAAAATTCCCAGAAAATCGATGTGTGTACGCTAATGTCAGATGTGGAGGCTGTTAATTACTAACTACAGGTCAATGCAACCTGAGGTGAATTCTCAAACCTATTTTCAGCACATCTGCTGTGTTCAATATATGTTGTTATTATTAATGTACTGATTATGTTATGTTATTCGATCGACGTCATGGCACATTGGGCATTCCATTCGTGCTCTGTCCTCCGCTGCAGCAGTCATCCCAAAGTTCATTTGCTCACCTTACTCATAAGAAGTTGATTAGTATATCTTCTCTCTCTACCACGAATACGACACTGTCTGGCATGTCCAACCTTAACGCCTAATTCTCGAACTCGTTCCAGTGTCTGAGACTTGCCCATGCCACATAATTGAGAGCGTACCGCATTGATAATATCGGCTCTGTCCATACGTCTGCCCGCTTGAATCGGGGCATTTTTTGCAAGAAAGTTAGCACGTTCGTTACCCTGCACTCCAGCATGTCTAGGCGTGTACAGCCAAGTCATTTTCTTGAGATATGATCATACTGGCTGATTGATATAGCCATCATCATTGCACTTCTGTGAATATCCATGTGTTCTCTAAACTATTTTCATAAACATAAACTTTTCAGCGAAAGTGCACGAACTCTTATTCTGGCGTGAATCTCAGATGTAATTTTGAAGATTCATCATCATCAAGTAACTTGTCCCTTCCGGGATAACAGTCTGAAAAACTCTCTGTTTTGTGCAAGTTGACCGGCGTCAGTAGCAATCATTCTCAGATCGTTAATGGCATCTTGCACCCATCGTCTTTTAGGTCTTCCTATCATTCTTTTTCCACGCACCATTCCCTCCAAAAGTATCGCCTCTAGACACTCATGTCGTTTGTTGTGTCTGAAGTATTTAATTTTCCTCGATTTTATGCTCTTTAATATCTAACTCTCATTAATATCAAGCTGTTGCAGTACAGAAACATTTGTTCTTTTCTCTGTCCATGATATTCTAAGTACTCTTCTGTAACATTTGCATTCAAACGCATTAATGATCTTCTCTGCCGCTTTGTCAATGGACCATGTCTCACAACCATATGTTGCCAAGCAAAAAACCCAGACTATCTAGATCGATATATGAGATGAACAGCAGCGGAGATAGTACGCATCCTGTCTTACTCCTGACCAGTGGCGGCTCGTGATCATTTTTGTTGGTGGGGCCAGACATTTTTCCGGATAAATCATGGTTTTTGGTTGCTATATTTTAATTTATAAAATAATAAATACACGTTATACATTATTTTTGGTGGGGCCCGACCCACTGGCCCTTAATGACGAGCCTTCACTGCTCCTGACCCTACGTGAAACGTTTCTGATAGTCCTGTGTTTGTTGGAATCGTACTAAGTAAATTGCCGTTTAAGGACAAAGACACGTGTGTATAGTATACCATAAGTAAGCAAGAAGTTAAATAAATATAAAAACGAACGACGGAATAAGCGAACTATTCGCAGATTACTCTTTTTGATTTTCAACGGTCAATAGGTTTTTTACCTGCTCAACTTGAACACGAGATCTACGTTTTATCTTTCGTCTCCGTTAGGACTAGAAACTCGATCTCAATTATATTGAGATCAGAAATTCATGGAAAAATTTCCCCATCGCTCCAAGCAAGGAACGAACCGAGTACATTTGGAGCGAGGGGAAATCACGTTACCTCCACGCTTCATACACTTATTTTTGGAGGCATTCTTCTTCTTCTTCTTTGCGTTCGTTCTTTACGACCAATTGTAATCCCTCTGTGTGATATGTTTGATCTTTGCCAAGAACGTGTATACGTTGCACATTGGTTTGTAGGCCCCTAAACGCATAGACTTCTATACGTTTAGGACACATGCATCCGATTTCAGCCAAACCTCCTTAGTCGCCTCTTACGACATGCGTGGCAGGTAACAGTGGTTCTATTCTTTACACTCAAATTTGGGCCCCGGTAACCACTCGGGCGTTTGGAGGCATTGATGAGAGGTATGATTTTATCTTTTGCATCATTTCCCCTACACCTCTCTTTCCCATCCCACCCCTGCCTCCTCCCAGTTGAGTAGCATTGTTGTATGCAGAAATATAGACATTGGATGGAGTCGCTGGAGAGGTCTAAGCTAACACCAATCTATTTTATTTTTGTGCCAGGGTATTCAGATGTAAGGGGAAATGAACGTGCCCATAGGCTTGCAGGTATGACTGCTGTACAAAGCGGACGAGCAATGGACCAGGCTTGTATTATAAATTCCCTAAGGGAGAGAGGGCGTGTACACGATTCAAGAAATAGTGGTGAATCTACAACACTAACCAGACCGCAAGAATTTAAAGTCAAGTGTGGTGTAGCTAGACAAGAACATTATGCTGGTAGACAAAGAAGAATTATAAATCAACAAAGAACTGGGGTCGTTAGTTGCCACACGCTGAAAGACATACTGAGGGGGAGATCGGAGCACTTATGGATTAATTGGTTCAACGTGCAGTAATGATGATCCGACGACTAAACTAAAAAATATAGAACAGAAAAATTCGCAAGGAGCCTTGACCTCATTGTACGGGAGATGAGGTATCTAGTCCTATCTCAGATGAACGAAAAAACAGAAGAGTTCCGCACTCAAATTGCGCTTGTTAATGATGAGTCTTCGCCAGGTGAAACAAGGCTAATAATTTAATAAGAGTTGCAATGCTTGTGGAAGAAAAGAGAGAGGGATATGTGAGAAATATAGAGTTAAATATCAGTTCTACCATCAAGAAAAAAAGAAGAGCGAAACCAGACAAAAGTATAACGAAATAGGATATGCTGAACCGAAAGGAATATATATTGAAGTTTTGATATAAATAAAGCCCACCCTATGTGGAAATAGCTTACATTACTTAAAAATCATACGGAGTATTTTTTAAAAAAAAATGGTTATACTTAAGCAGGTGAGCCGCAATAGCATAGTTATTAGTGAACTCGTTTTTTAGGCTAGTGGTGCGGGTTCAATTCGACAGTGGGCCTGGAATGTTTTTTCGACCGTAGCGGTTCTGAGGTTGAACCAACCTCAATTGGGTACCAGGAAAAGCACTTGAAAGTAAAAGCGAACGGCGTGATGTTGACCCCATTACCCATCGTGTGCCAACGCGCAATGAAAATACCGGCCTAACACTGTATTACCATATAAACTACGTGGTATAACCAGGGTACCTTTAGTTAATGATTTTTTTAGGTTAAGGCACAGCCACAGCCAGCTCTAAATACTGGGCCGCATAACTGACGGAAAACCCATACCTAGTTTCAATTAGGGCGCTGGGATTTATATATGTTTGATAGAACACTGCAAGCTTTTTTACAATTGTACTCAATTCTGTGAGTCTATGGTTATGTATTGGTGAAAAATATTCAAAATATTGATAGTCTTTATTGTTAAACTTAATTTGTTGCATATTATTAATTTGTTGCATATTATGTTGATTTTAAAATGAATTCCTCTATATACAACAATACTGGAATGCGAGGTAACGTGACCAGTTGTGGTCTGATTTCCCATAATTTGTACCTGAGTTCGCAGGTCCTATGAGTTTATAGTTGACTGTGGTTAAGTTGAGGAGAAAGTAATAGCGCATGATGGAGATCAAGAGACATATTCATAAACACCATATGAAAACTATGCAACGACACTGGATCACAAGAACCAAATGCTATACATCAGTGTTGGAATAAAGGAAGGGAGGAAGCGGTACAGGTGCTAAAGTAACTAAGAGTGCCTTGAACTAGATATCGACCGTGTGTTTCTGGCCTCGCAAGGACAGCAAATAATAGTCCCACTACGACCTACACGGCATGTTGTACTACTGAGGTAAGGGTCTAGGGAAGCTACCATATTCAATCAAAAGCGTCGTAGAAATCGGGTAGACTGGCCTACTTGTGGGCGCATAACTGTCACAATGTACAATCGCTATTAGGCTCGGATCACATACAAATCGCAAAGAGTGGTTAACAAGTGGTCGATAGGGAGCGTTGAAAGAAGAAGATGATGATTAAGTAAAGATGTTACTGTTACTACTTCAGTTTCAAATTGTAATATCTTCATTTCATTCAAAACATGTCCATAGGTGCTCCGATTTCCTTTGCAACATCTCCAACAGTGATTAACCTTACCAAGAATGGCTCGCTGTTTGTGTTTGTAAGGACGCTCGTATTGCTAGTCTAGGCGATGGGTGTCGTTGGAAATGAGGGTAAGTGGCTCGAATCCTGTGTTTATCTACGAGTATTTGTTTTTTTCAGAAGCTCTTAATACTTGTACACTGTTTATTTGTTGATCATATTCCTTGCTTCCGTTTCTTCCTCTGGGGTTCTTGCAAAAAAACCCCTCCTTGTACCAAGTCGATGTTGACTGTTGAGCCTACTCATACGTCTGTTCAGCTGTTCTTTTCTGACTATTCCAAGCTCTTGCAATCTGGCAGTTGACGTGGATTGTGGTGTCTCTGTGGCTAAGTGGTTAAGGGGTTAAGCTTTTGCCTTGCATCTCGAAGGTCGTGTGTTCGAGCCCGGACCGTGCCGCTCTATTCACAAGTACATTTTTTTCTAGAGACTCCTAGGATTGTTTCCGGAGCGACAGAGTTAGTGATTTTTGCACATACTATCAACAGGTGGCTTGCCACTTCTGGGGACAGGGACCAAGCTATGTGGGTTAAAAACCAGTTGCAACGAAGTCAATTCTTCGGCGTTATATCGTTTAGTTAACAAGGATTGGTTTAGATCATAAATTCCCAAACATTTTCGGCCCACCGTCCACTTTGCACGACATAAACTTTGTAATGCCCCCCTCCACATTATCACAGTTTTCCAACACCCCCTCCCCACATATATACATGCTTTATTTTCACTTTCACATAGAAAATTGATATATATTTCTGTCATACATGGTCAAATTTCAAATAATTATACACATGAAACAGAAAATTGATGAAAAAATGGATCGTGTAAGACGCGCATAAGATGAATTAAAATGCAGAATTCACATTTTAAATGATTAGTCAATAGCAAAATCACGAAAATAAAATCCCTCCAAATGATTCTGAGCCGAGTATCTACATCATGGAAGGCTTCAGCGCCCACTGGGACGTCGCCCACTTTGGGAACCCATGTTCTAGAGCAGCGTTTCCCAAAGTGGGCGGTACCGTGATTTTGCGATTGAATAATCATTTAAAATTTGAATTTTGCATTTTAATTCATCTTATGCCTTATCTTACATGATACATTATTTCATAAATTTTCTATTTCATGTATTTAATCGTGTGAAAATTGACCATGTATGACAGCAATATATATCAATTTTCTATGTCAAAGTGAAAATAGAGCATGTATATATATATATGTATGGGGGGCGGTGGCAAGCTGTTATAATGGGGAGGGGGGCGTTGCAAAGTTTATATCGTGCAAAGTGGGCGGTGGGCCGAAAATGTTTGGGAATCTATGTTCTAGAGGATTATTTACCGTGACGTCACTGTACGAAAATACCAAATATATTTCTAATAAGGAAACAATGATAAAGAATACAAATAATAGAAGTTAAAAGTCTACCTAGTACAGACCGTGAACGTGATTAATAGCTAGTAATTGCAACAGGTTCATGCGGTATATTTTCTCAGTATGATGCAAGTCTTCGAAATGCCGCCCTTAAATGTTTTTTTCCTTAAAATAACCTTCAATTGTAATTTGTATTTTGCTGCTTATGCCGCCCCCTTTACGGTATCGCCTGATGCGGCCACCTCTCTGCATCATAGCACGGTACGGCCCCCGAATGGCAATTATAAAATGTAATTCTTTCTGTCTATTTTTGTCCTTCTCTGCTTCTTGTCGTTAGGGGATCAACTAATGATGGGTTTCCGAGAGAGTGCAGGCTCAGTCGTTTGATATGCTGTGGTATTGTGGAGTTTTAAGAAGTCTTAACTCGATTAATCCATTTTTGTCTTGGTCTGCTCCTTCATTTTGATGATTCCATTTCCAGGTTGTGCGTTCTTGCAACTGGTGTAGTCGGGTTCATTCTCGCGAGGTGGCCAAACTAGCCTAGTCTCTGTTTTTCAATGAATCTAACAACATGTGTTGTTACAACTGTTCTTTTCGGGCATGTCTTTTTAAGGCTTCCTTCTACTAAGTGAGCTGAGAAGCAGCATGTGCTACACCTAGTCGACCTGAAAACTAAGCATTGAAAAAACCTGACAGACCTGATACTGACTGCCCAGGTTGTGGTCCACAGTAAATTAAGCGCAAGACCTGAGATCGCCAAAGAGGAAGACATTCCACCAGCGATAATCTACAAATGTTGGCACAAAATGTTGAAAACAAAAAGTATAATTCCACTAATGCAAGCATGCCACCTGACAATTGCATTTTTCATGGACTCTAAACGATGTGTCTGCTGTATACAAAAAACATTCCACGTTCTTCATCATTTAGTCAGCAGATCTCTGGAGATTAGATTATCTCACTCTAATGATAGTGGACGGTACAGTTACTAATCCCATGTATGACTCTACTTTCTCTCTCTCTCTCCTTCTCGTTCTTTCCATTTCATCCTCTACTTCTTTCTTTATCGTTCTTTCTATTTTATCTTCTCTTTCTCTCTCTCTTTCCTTCTTTCTATTTTATCTTCTCCTTCTCTCTCTCTTTCCTTCTTTCTATTTCATCTTCTCTTTCTCTCTCTCTCTTTCCTTCTTTCTATTTTATCCTCTCTATTATTTTCTCTCGCTCTTTCTCTCTTGCGCTTTCTCTCTCTTTCTCTCTCTTACTCTCTCTTTTATTCTCTTTTCTCTTTGTTTTTTCTCTCTCTCTCTCGTTTTCTCTCTTTTATTTCTTTCATCCTCTCTTTCTCTGTCACCCTCTCTCATTTTCTTTCTCATTCATCTCGTCTCTCTCGTGCACCCTCTCCCTTTCTGTCTCTCTCATTCATCCTCTTTCATTCTTTTCATTTTTTCTTTCTCTCTCATTCATTCTCTCTCTCTCTATCTCTTTATCTCTTTTCTATTTTCTCTCGTTCATGTCGGTGTAGCACTCTCTTGAGACGCGTCTCAAACTCTGAAGAGAACGTGCGGAGCGTGCAATGATGTGAAGAAATATCCCCTACTCAGACCAAGTTTCACAATCTTGTGAGAAATGTTACACTTAGAATTAACACTGTCCAAAAAAAAGTGTCATTTTCTTTTTCCAAAATGGATGAAGTTAAAATGCACTTGCCTGCCCAGCGTGTTCGAAGCGCGTTGGACAACGGGTGACAAGACCCATTTGAGTGCGGTTCAATTCCGCGGGCTGGCAGAAAGGCCACAGGTTCTCCAGATTTACGGTGTTCGTGGCATCAAACCGAAGTGTTACGAAGTCCATGGCACCGAGCCGAAGAGCTGAAAGTTCAAGTGCTTCTGGATCGCAAAAAAAAACCCACCAAAATATGAAGTTTAACAAATTTCAGAAAAATAAACGATAGTATAAATATGAATATAGGAAGCATTAGCATAATGTGTTTTTTTTTTCCCGATCCAGAAGCACTTGAGCTTTCAGCTCTTCGGCTCGGTGCCATGGACATCGTAACCCTTCGGTTCGGTGCCACAGACACCGTAAATCTGGAGAACATGTGGCCTTTCTGCCAGCCCGCGGAATTGAACCCGCACTCACAGAGGGCTTATCACCCGTCGTCCAAAGCGCAACGAACACCCTGGGCAGGCGGGCAAAGCGTAATGTGGAAGCGCTCGACTATCGACTCGGAGTCAAGGGGGTTGTGGGTTCAATGTCACACGTTTCAGACGTTCCACGCACGAGGAAAGGAATTGGACCTCCTAACCCCTTCCCATAAGGGAATAGAAATGTGAAATGAAATTCACGTTATACCCTAAGGTCTGGAAGAACTACGGGAAAATGTTTTTCTATTATACTTGAAAATCCTGGCATATCTTCTACAGGACGTCGTTATCAACCCCAGTAAACAAGTCGTAGATTTTCTAGGCACCACTTATACGTTCAGTAGTTTCCCATGACTTTCTGAATGCAATTATACATACAAGTACATACAACGAAAATAAAAAGAATGGAAACGTACGTAATATTTGGGCACGAGTTTCACTTGCTCCAACGTAATAACAGAAGATATCAAATATACAATCAATAAATCAAGTGCAATGATTGCTGGCGTAGTGCCCGAGTGGTTACCGGGCCCAAATTTGGGGTGTAAAGAATAGAACCACTGTTACCTGCCACGCATGTCGTAAGAGGCGACTAAGGAGGTTTGGCTGAAATCGGATGCATGTGTCCTAAACGTGTAGAAGTCTATGCGTTTAGTGGCCTACAAACCAATGTGCAACGTATACACGTTCTTGGCAAAGATCAAACATATCACAAAGAGTGATTACAATTGGTCGTAAAGAACGAACGCAAAGAGAAGAAGAAGAAGAAGATTGCTGGCGTAGATGATCATGTTTCTTCACAACTCTCCTCTTCTCTCTCTCTCTCTCTCTCTCTCTCTCTTTCTCTATGGTGAAAGTTTTAATCAGTTTTGACGTTGATCTTTTGTCGAACCATGATGTTAAACCATCCATCATCATCTCCTTCTACCTTCCACGATCTACACCTCGATAAATTGTACCTGTTGTCACCAAATGTCCCAAACTTTGCCTTCCTATTATATGCAAGAAAAAGCTTGATTGCCTGATTCTTATTCTGCTGTTCAGATTTGTGGGTGACCTGGCCTCTTTAAAATCCTCATCATATCTTTTCTTCTCTGTTCATGGGATTTTCTGCATTCTTCTGTAAAACCACATTTCTGTGGCTTCCAGCGATCGTATTGATTGTTTGTTCGCTGTCCATGATTCGCTGCCATACATAAGTATTGGTTCAATATAAAACTGGAGTACTAGTTTCTGCGGTATCATTGACAATGAATTCACGCATAGTATGTTTTTCAAGTTCATTAACGCTGCGTTCGCTTGCGCTATTCTACTCCTAATCTCTGTTTCAGATATTCCATTTGCTGTTAGAAATGTTCCCAGGTACTTGAATCGATGGACTTGTTTCAATATTGTGTTGTTTATTTTGATATTGCTTTCTTTCTTTCTTTCTTTCTCGAATCCTGTATCCCTCACAGCGTCAGGTCAGGAAGAGATTTCTAAAACGGGCCCTAGTATGCGCTTCGTAGATAGTCAATTTCGTCGCCTCTGTTATCTCTGAGGTCCATCTTTTGCGTGGCCGGCCTTTTGCTTTGTACTCATTGTATCGGAGCAGCATTGCTCTTTGGGGTGCACTGTCTGATGGTAATCTGCTTACGTGGCCGAACCATTTAATTTGTTGTTTCTTGATGAAGTCTAGTACTGATGTTGTACCCACTTTTTTTCCCGATGTCTTCATTTCTCAACCGGTCTCTTCTTGTTACACCCAGCATTCTGCGTAGACACTTCATCTCTGTTGTGACTAGTTTTCTTCTATCGTTTGTTGTCAGCGTCCAGGTTTGGCACTGGTAACATAATGTGGGAGAAAGATTGTGTTGAACATTGCTCTTTTTGTGTTCATGGTGACGTGTTTGCATCTTAAAATTGGCCATTTGCCCTATCATTTGATTTGCTTTGTTGCATCTGTGTTGAATTTCATTATTATTCTTCCATTTGATATTGATTTGAAATTTTGATATTGCATTGTGGTGTTTCCTGTTTCTTAGAGATTACCTTTACCTCAGTTTTCTTTATATTCCTGCTTAATCATTTTCCCTTTCACTATTATATCTATCAAGTCGTGTAGATCGTGTTCATTAGTAGCCATGAGAATTGTGTCATCAGCATATCTTAGATTGTTCATGTTTTGTCCAACTGTTATTCCTGCCTTTTCTTCTATATGTCGCATGATGTATCCACTGTAACAGTTGAACAGGTCTGGTGAGACTAGACATCCCTGTCTTACTTCTAAATTGTATCTACTGATAGATTCCACTCTGATTCTCTAATCTTATGGCTTCGCTTTATTATCAGTACACAGTGGCGGCTCGTGATAATTTTTGTTGGTGGGGCCAGACAGAAACTTTCGGAAAAATCATGGTTTCGGTTAGGATACATTTTAATGTATAAAATAATAAATACACGTTACATCTTATTTTTGGTGGGACCCGGCCCCACTGGCCCTTACTGACGAGCCGCCACTGCCAGTACATATTTTTGATCAGTCTCAGATCTTTCCCTTCAATATGTTTATTTTATAACATTCTAATTATTTCTCCATTTTTATGTTATTAATAGCTTCTGAGTTGTTTATGAAAACATATGAAGTTCATTTCTATAGATCTTTATATTTGTTTCCTTTTCTTCTTCTTCTTCATACGCTCCGTGTCGACCACTTGTTAAACCACTCTTTGTGATCTGTATGTGATATGAGCCTAAGAGCGATTGTACATTGTGCTAGTTATGCGTCTACAAGTAGACCAGACCATCCGATTTCTGTGACGACGCTTTTTATTTACTAGGGTAGCTTCCATAGCACTCTGCCTCAGTCGCTTCTTACGACATGCCTTGTAGGTCGGAGTGGTACTATTCTTTGCTCTGGCAACACGCAGACGTATTATTTTTCTTATTATGTATATTGCGTTGTTGGTCCCCTGCGTTCAGCAAAGAAACATTTGTTCTTTACTAACTTTGAGTCTTACGTGTTTCTTACTCTACTTATGATGCTGCTGAATAGTCATTTTGTTTTGTAGCTCATGCATTTCATTGTGTGGTGGTCTTTGCAGAAGTATGACTTGGGACGTCTTAAATAGTTCCAGATACCGAAGTCCTCATAAGAGCAAAGATTTCCAAGCGTTGCAGAAAGCACCAAGTGAGATGGGTCGGTCACGTTGCGCGGATGCCTGATAAACGCATCCCAAAACAGTTGATGTTTGGCGAGCTTTGAAGGGCAGACGTTCAGCTGGTTGGAAAAACCGATTTAAAAACACTCTTAAAATGTATCTCTTACCTGCCTGACTAGCGTGTTCGCAGCGCGTTGGACTACGGGTGACAAGCCTTATGTGTGTGTGGTTCAATTCTGCGGTCTGGCAGAAAAGTCACAGGTTCTTCAGATTTATAGTGTTCGTGACACCGAACCGAAGGGTTACGATGTCCATGGCACTGAGCCGAAGAGTTGAAAGCTCAAGTGCTTCTGGATCGAAAAAGTATCTCAAATGCTTCGACATAGACACCCTGTGCTGGGAATTCCTGTGGTAACATCTCCAAATGTTGCACTGTAACAGCACAAGAGAAACTCGCATAGCTGAGAACGGCCGTGCCGTTGAGGAACAGAGAAAACGAGCTGCGTAAAAAGACAGAACACACAACACACATATGTCTAACCTTGATCCTGTATGCCCCACCTATGGTGGGAGATTGTGTTCTAGGATTGGACCCTACAGTCACCTCCGTACAAACCAGAGAGGTGCAACAGCACACGTCTGATGCCATCACGGCTATTACATTACTTAAATAAACAATCAAAACCTGAAACACCTAAGATACTTACAAATTAAATCATGGCCGTCGGCTTCAAAGTTCAGTTATAATATATTTATGCTTGAAGTTGGGAGTACATTGACTGTACACCTTCTGCGGTGTTAACCACACTATACATCTCCCTCAATGTTTGCAGTTGTAGTCTTGTGTTATCTACATCTTAACTCCACGCCGGGGCACCTTACTTTTTATACAATACACAACACTCACCGGCTGTCTAGACACACGTGAGGTGAACTCACCCTCGGCTGCTTATCCACCCTCGCTTGCTCCTCGCCTTTCTGTTTTCTAACACGTTTCAACCGATGTTTACAAATAATAGTTTTGTGTATTTCTCTGTTCCCTTTCTATAATGTTTTTTTTAGCAGCTCGTTTTTAAGAACAGAAGAAAAGAAATAAAAGCGGCACAGGTGATGGTTTTTTGTATGAAGATTTGATGAGGTCAAGGTTAATGTTTCTTTTTCTGTTAGTGGCATCATCTATGCATTTAGGCGAAAAACCATATGAACGCTCTTTTTTTTTACACAGAAAGATCTCTGCGCAGTGCACAAACTCCGTAGCACTGGCGAGGGTCCCTGCTGTAATGTTGAAGATATTGAACATTTTTATAGTAATTTCTTTTTTCACCAGTGTGTTGCCAATGCTCTCAAGGGGAGCAAAGAACAGTAACAATGCGACCTACAAGGCATGTCGTAAGATGTGACTTTGGTAAGGGTCTAGGGAAGCTACCTTAGTAAATAAAAAGGATTGTAGAAATCGGATGTGCTTGTAGTTCAATACTTGTAGGCGCATAACTGGCACAACGTGCACTCGCTCTTAGTCTCGGATCACATGCAAATTCCAAGTGGCGAACAAGTGGTGAACAGTGGCAACAAGTGGCGAACAAGTGGCGAACAATGCGAACAAGTGGCGAACAAGTGGTCGATATGAAGCGTTCCAAGAAGAAGAAGAAAAATTTTATTTTTAAAAATTAAATTAAATGAATTTTTCATGGGCAGCGGCTTTGCTGCCTACTCGTAAATAACTTTTGATGCGGTTGTACTACATGTCGAAGAGGCTTATTGGAAGGATGAAAAGAAATTACATTTTCAACGTAAACCACACAGATGGCAAAGAGTAGTTAACGTGCTTGTTAAAAACTAACTCAATAGAAGAAGAACTTTAAAATATTCTTTTACGTGATGAGCTTGAACAAGGATCCCTCGTCTCCGATAGAGTTAGAAACGTGATCTCACATACACAGATCATTAATCTATGAAAAAGTAACCTAATCGATTTACGTGGGAAGCGAACCAAGTTCTTTTGGAGCAATAGATGAGCACACTATCTTCACCTCACAGAAATACCGAAAGATCAGAGATCTGATACAGTGGATTCGATCTCATTGCATATGGCTGCTAATGCATAGTTCCTTTTATCTTTCCGTATACTCTGTCTTCCTTCTTGGTGTTTAAGATTCAAAGAGGCAGGTTTCGGTATGAGTGGATGTCGTCTATAGAAGTTTCTAACCCTCAGAGGTTTACGTGGATCTACTGTCCTGGACATGCGGATGTTTGTGGCAATGAGAGAGTGGACAGGCTTGCATCAACAGCATCGATTGTTGGGGAGTTGAAGATGGATAAGGGGTATTCTTCGGTCTCTTCGCGACTGTCTTTTGGATAAGGCACTAAAATAGATCTTGAATCAATCCAGCGATTTAAGCAGTTTGGAATTGCCCGTTGTACAAGTAGAACTGGGAGATTGATGGGCAGAGAGAGAAGTGTGTTTAATCAGCGAGCCACGGGAACTATCAGCATGCATACTGTTGGAGGAGACTGAGCATCTATAGGTCTGCTAGGAATGCAATGATGTCAGCTTAGTAACCAATAACCAGTAACCTTCTTGGTATGCTTAATATATGCACAAAATAATAAACATTGCCGTCATCGCTAGTAATGATGACAACAGCGCCAGACGTGTATTGTTGCACCTCTCTAATGTGTGCGGAGGTGACTATAGAGTCCAATCCTGGAACACAATTCTTTACCCCAGGTGGGGCAAACATGATCAAGGTTAGACATGTGGGTGTTGTGTGTTCTGCTTTTCCCGCAGTTCACTTTCTCTGCGCTTTAACAGGACGACGATTCTCAGACATGCGAGTTCCTCTTGTGTTGTTACAGTGCCACATTTAGCGATCTTGAACTTGGGATTCACAGCACGAGGTGTCTATATTGAAATAATTTTTTTTTTTTTCCAGAAGCACTTGAGCTGAAAGCTCTTCGGCTCGGTGTCATGGACATCGTAACCCTTCGGTTCGGTGCCACGAACACCGTAAATCTGGGAACCTGTAGCTTTTCTGCCAGTCCGCGGAGTTGAACCCGCACATACAGAGGACTTGTCACCCGTAGTCCAACGCGCTACGAACACACTGGGCATGTGGGCATTGAAATATTTTATAGACCCGTTAAGAGTATTTTAAAAGCGTTTTCTCTATCCACCAACCGATCGTTTGCCCCCTTCAAGCTCGCAATACATCACTTGTTTTGGGATTCGTTTATCAGGCATCCAATCAATCTTCGGAGCCCGAAGCGGAACAAAGTATAGTAACACTGCGACCTACAAGGTATATCGAAAGAGGCGACTGAGGTATAAGGGCTAGGAAAGCTATCTAGTAAATAAAAAGCATCACAGAAATCGGATGTGCTGGACTACTTGTAGGCGCATAGCTGACACAACATGCAATCGCTCTTAATCTCAGATCACATACAAATCACAAAGAGTGGTTAACAAGTGGTCGATATGGAGAGTTTGACAAAGAAGAAGAACAAAAGACTGCTCTGTTCTGAAATTAGAATTGAAACTGCAGATGTATTGCTATGGGTAAACTCACTGGACACAGTAAAATACAACGCAAAAGTAAGCGCATACATTTTACATTTCTATACATCCGTGAGGTGGCGTCTGTGGCTTAGGTGATAGTGACTCGGTCTATTAAGTCCGACGTTCTGTGTTCGAATCACGCTGCGGACAGTTTGGTTCCAAATTGTTTCGCGTGGATTTTTACAAAAGGACGACACCACCACCGGTTCAGAAAGCAATGACAAACTACACTGACCGTAATAATGCCTAGAGTTATCACAAACAGCGTTAAAAAGCTGGGGTTGATTCGCAAAGTCCTGTAAAGGATACGCAATTAACTTTTTTATACATCCGTGGATCTTCTCAATATTCTCCGTAATCTTCCAATCTTCCCAAAACAGTAGATATAGAGGAAGAAGAATACAGGTAATGTAAACATAGCATAATATAGCCAAGAGTGCTTTTGGCTGGAAGTAACAGTGGAAAAAAGAATAGATATCTCTAGGTCATGGATACTGATTGAGAAATGGAAAGTCTTGAAAAAAAGAAATACACCTGCAATATACACAGCAGAGAAGACCCTAGAAATTGCCTACAATGAACTCAACAGAAAAGACCACAGAAAGCACCTGCAAAAAGCCCGCCATAGAACTCTAGAAAGCACCTGCAATAAACCCGGTAGGGAAAACTCTAGAAAGCACATGGAATGAACCCAGCAGAGACGATCTCAGCAAGAACCGGCAATGAACAAAGAAAGCACATAATACGACACACAGGTAAGGGAGACATAGTATACAGAAGGATACAAGACAATTAAACTACGAAGGAAGAAGAGGCAGCAGCTATCAGCGATAGTAGACCTCTTTACCAGATCATCAAAAACCTTAGTAGGGCATCACCGGTTCAGAAAGCAATGGCAAACTCATCATCATCATCAGGTGCCGTCTCCACATCGAAGGTTGGCTGCAATGAATCTCCAGCATCCTCTGTCTTTCGCCTTGGTGTTGCACACTGCCAGACTGTAACCTGTCCATTTCTTAAAGTTTTCCTCCCACTTATCTCTCGGTCTTCTCTTGCTCTTCCACCTCCAACTTTCCCCTAGTAAATGTTTTATCATGGTGTCATGCCTTTTAATGTACCCAAAATCTTTACTTGTCTGAATTTTATTTCTCTTAATAATTGTTTCTTCATGCCTAGTTTTCCTAAAACTTGTTTATTTGTCTGTTTCTGTCCATGAAACTCTGCTTATTCTTCTATATACCACATCTCAAATGCATCAATTCTGTCTTCTAACTGCTGTTCATTGTCCATGTTTCCGAGCCATACATTAATATAGGATATATAAAGCATTTGATCATTCTACTGAACTAATGGCAAACTACTGAACGTAATAATGCCTAGAAAAATCACAACAGCGTTAAAAAGCTGGGGTCGATTCGCAAAGTCCTGTAAGGGATATACAATTAATTATAGAAATAGGTAATCTGAATCGTAGCCTCCGATAACATACGACAAGGGAGCTCAGGTAAAAATTCTAGGAAATAAGAACACAACCGTCGTGTGAACTCGCATTCCAGTATTGTTGTACAAAGACTAATTCATTTAAAAAAAAAAAAAACATGCTAAATCAAGATTTTATTATTTTACAAGCTATGTTTAACAATAAGGAATATCAGTATTATGAATATTTTTCATCAATGAATAACCATAGACTCATAGAATTAAGTAAAATTACAAAAAAGCTTACAATATTCTATCAAGCATATACAAAAACGAACCTACATTAAACAGGAATTTTGGTTTTCTCGTCTGAGCTAGTCGGTCATTTTAACCGGGAACCACGTCTGAAGAAAAAAAGAGGGGATGTAATAAGAAAGAACAAAAGAAAGGTAGATAACTTGCACTATTATTTAACAGAAGGAATAAACAGAACAACACCAGACATAAATCATTAATCACTTATGGGAAAGCGAAAAGATTCCTAATGACTTGGAAAATGGAATAATTATTACAATCAAGAGAAAGGTGACCTTTTGCAAAGCAGCAATTGGAGAGAAAACACTTTGTTGTTTAAGAAAGGGTCCATAAGTGAAGGATTGACTTCATTGCACTGGGTTTCCCCACATGGCTCAGTCCCAGTAGGCGGACATTTATGTGATTCCAAATATTGTTATGTTTCTGGGAAGATAATCTGCGTAATATATTGATTGATTGATTGATTGATAGGACCATCATCATTGCACTTCAGTGAGTAAGCGCTATGTGTGCTCCGATCTATTTCATAGAAAAATCTCAGCTGCAGTGCACGAACTCCGTAGCACCAGCGAGGGTCCGCGATGTAATTTTTAAGATGTTAACGACATTTTTGTTGGAATGTTTTATTAAAAATCTTTTCTAATGAATTTTGCTGCTGATGTTGTCGATATGCGTCATTTGCCTTTGATGACTTTTCCTTCAGCTCCAGCCGTGGCCATGCATTCTGACTGCGAATCACTGCCATCAGTGACACAATCAGTGACGACAACATCAGTGACGACAACATCGTGACGACAACATCGTGACGACACATCGTGACGACAACATCAGTGACGACAACATCGTGACGACAACATCGTACGAAACATCGTGACGACAACATCAGTGACGACAACATCGTGACGACAACATCAGTGACGACAACATCGTGACGACAACATCAGTGACGACAACATCAGTGCGACAACATCGTGACGACAACATCAGTGACGACAACATCGTGACGACAACATCGTGACGACACATCGTGACGACAACATCAGTGACGACAACATCAGTGACGACAACATCAGTGACGACAACATCAGTGACGACAACATCAGTGACGAAAACATCGTGACGACAACATCAGTGACGACTAACATCGTGACGACAGCACGTCCTTATTCAATGTTTCTTCGTGTTGACTTTGTGGGCAGCGAATCTCTACTTATAGAAATGATTGTCTGTGTTCAGTGGGTATTGGTATCCACTTGTCTCCGTGATCTATGTCTTGAATGACACCAGTGGCGGCTCGTGATCATTTTTATTGGTGGGTCCATACAGAAATATTCGTAAAAATCATGGTTTCGGTTAAATTAAATTTTAATGTATAAAATAATAAATACACGTTACATCTTATTTTGGTGGGGCCCACCTTACTGTCCCTTAATGACGAGCCGCCACTGAATGACACATACGCGTTGTATGAAGGGAAGTCAATAAGTAAATCACAAATGGCTGTAGAAAAATAACTAAATATGATAACAACTTGAAACCAGTTTATTTTTATACATACATTGTTCCTTTATTTCTCAACATAATTTCCACCAACAGTGATCCACTTATCCCATCGTTTTATCAGTCCTCCCAAGCCGGCTGCATAGAACTACGTGCTCTGTTTTCTAAACCACATTTTCACTTCAATCGCCTCTGCTCGACCACAGCCAGGCTCTAGCACAGGCCAGACAACTGGCTGGTATTCCCTGACCTAGATAAGAAAAGGATGGAATACAGATGTTTGATAGAACACTGCACGCTTTTTGCAATTTTACTCAATTCTGTGAGTCTATGGTTATTTATTGGTGAAAAATATTTATAATATTGATATTCCTTATTGTTAAACTAAACTTGTTGCATAATATAACTTCGAGTTAGCATTTTGTGTTGATTTTAAAATGAATGTGTCTATATACACCAATACTGGAATGCGAGGTCACGTGGTGTAGTTGGGGTCTGATTTCCCACAATTCTTACCAGAGCCCGAAGGCCCAGTAGTTTATAGTTAGCTCTGGCTCGACCCTGCCCCGTTTATTTTCACAGCATTTTCAAATATAATGCAAATCTAGTTTACTGACCAATTCAGTACACATTGAAAAGGAAATGCGTCAGAGGTAAATACATAACAATACATCAACGGATTGAAAGGTATGAATGAAACTATTATCTTCTAACAGTGATACATGTCTTCTAACAGTGATACATAACTTCTAAAGTAGAACATTAATCCTTTCTTACTTCTTCTTCTTCTTCTTCAACAGCTCCATATCGACTACTGTTAATTACTTGTGATTGTAGTGATCCGAGCCTAAGAGCGATTGTACATATGCTAGTTATGCGCCTACAAGTGGACAGAACATCCTATTTCTACGGCATTTTTTTAGTAAGTGCTTCTAGACCTACTTCTTACGACATGCCTTATAGTTACAGTGTTACTATTCTTGCTCCTTGCATGAGCCCCAAGATCACGCGGTAGTGCGTTCTTCACTAATCCAAGTCTTGCTCTGGTCTCCAGTTTTATGTCCCATCTTGTAGTGACAGCAACGGTAGTATATGTCCCTGTGTTAGCTTTTAACCTCGATGTAGAACGTCTCTAGCAATCTGATCCACCATTTTATGAGAATAGATGTGGGCGGTATAACGTAATAAGCTTCGAGTGTGGAATCCATCCAGATCAAACCGCGGCAACATTTCTTAAGGGTCTAAAGCTGAAGGATTGACCTTACTGTGTCGGGTTTTACCCCAGATGCTTCAATCCCTCTCCGCAGAAAAATCACGCAACCTGACGACAGTATTGCATAAATCACAACTTCCGTAGCTACAGTAACAATTCTAGGAGTCTTTGGAAAAGAATTGCACTTGTGGACAGAACGGCGTCGTCCGGATTAGAATAACCCGCCCGAGTGGTTACCGGGGCCCACATTTGGGGTTGAAATAATAGAACCACTGTTACCTGCCACGCATGTCGTAAGAGGCAACTAAGGAGGTTTGGCTGAAATCGGATGCATGTGTCCTAAACGTGTAGGTCTTATGCGTTTAGGGGCCTACCCAAACCAATGTGCAACGTATACACGTTCTTGGAAAAGATCAAACATATCACAAAGAGTGATTAAAATTGATCGTAAAGAACGAACGCAAAGAAGAAGAAGATTAGAATACCCGACTTTCGGAACGCAAGGCAAAGGCGTAATAACTTACTCACAGAGACCCTTAACTTGTTCTAACAACCCAATAGGTCACGCTGACATATTTTCCGCTCCAGAAAATTAGGAAATAATGCTTAGAAGTTGTAATGCGTTTACCATTTGGCTAGTGCGTTTTTGTGAGTTTGTGATGACTTTGACTTGTGGGCAAGATTCGCTTATACCTACAATTTGATCAAAACTAAAAGACCCGAGTTCTGCCTATTATCTTTCAATAAGCACTAAATAACATGAGATTAAAGATGCTGAGATTCTTTTATATACAGAATCATTAACTCCACTATACGACAAACCAGTTGACATACCATACTGACTGTATCAATTTTCCAACAAACCAAATCACGACCCAAAACATTTCATGAAAACACAATTATTCACAAGCTGTATTTATTATTTATATATAATTATTTTTAGAATACTGCAGGTGAATTTATCGAGCGTCCTCCTTTCATCATCAGCAGGTGCCGTGTCGGCTGGGTAGGGATCATGGATCTCCACAACTCTCTGTGTTTGGTGTTTCTTATCAACTCAGATGTTGACCATCTACCGTGCCATGAAGTCATGCTATCCAAAATGTCCTCTCTCTCTGTCTTCCTCTGTCTCGTCTACCGTCGATTTTACTGGTTGTCACAATGTGTTCTAAACCTCCCTCCTCATCACATGCCCGAAAAATGATGACTGCCTCTTTCTTACATCAGGATAAGCTTTCTCTGTGTCTTGACCTCATTCAACACCTCACATTAGTCATTTTAGCAGTCCATGGGATTCTCATCATTTCTGTAAATCACATCTATGGACCTCATATATTTCGATCTGTTTGTTTATTGTCCATTATTTATGCATGATAACTCTCAGACTCAGCATCTAGTGCATGTACTCAGTATTGTGTCTTCTTATGTTGCACTGTACTTAACTTCTCAGTATGACTAGCTTCTGCTATGTATCAGTATTGGTTCTATGTTGCACTGTATAGACTCTCTGTAGATCTCAGCATCTGTATGTCAGTATTGGATTCATATTGTATGCACTTATGTAACTCTCAGACTAGCTTACGTTACTGCGTTTCTTATGTCAGTATTGTTCTATGTTGCACTGTATAACTCTCAGACTAGCTTCTGTATGTCAGTATTGTTCTATGTTGCACTGTATAACTCTCAGACTAGCTTCTGTATGTCAGTATTGGTTCTATGTTGCACTGTATAACTCTCAGACTAGCTTCTGTATGTCAGTATTGGTTCTATGTTGCACTGTATAACTCTCAGACTAGCTTCTGTATGTCAGTATTGGTTCTATGTTGCACTGTATAACTCCTCTGACTATTCTTCTGTATGTCAGTATTGGTTCTATGTTGCACTGAATAACTCTCAGACTAGCTTCTGTATGTCAGTATCGATTCTATGTTGCACTGTATACCTCTCAGACTAGCTTCTGTATGTCAGTATTGATTCTATGTTGCACTGAATAACTCTCAGACTCAGCTTCTGGATGTCAGTATTGTTCTATGTTGACTGTAATAACCTCAGACTAGCTCAAACGTGTCGTTAGTGTGTGTATACTAAGAGTTAAACATGAGTCATCAAATTGTAACTATAAAACTCAAAATCACCGTGTCTGTTTGTCTGTCTCAAGAAAAACTATCGAACGATTAATTCTGGAATCAAGGAATTGTGTACAATTTATTCATGCTGAAATTTCTAGATCAAATCGACTTTCTGAAACTCTCTGCATCGACGCTGTCCAACGCGGTGCCCTGTCTGGCGCCATGGCACATGTGGGTTACATCCCTGGCGTCCCATTTCATTTCTCTGGCTTTAACGTTAATAAGAACTTCAAGAAAACAAAATGTGGTTATGTTTGAAACTAGGATTACTGTCGGAGCTACGACGTTCGTGCTTTTGGCAACACTCTCTGCAGTTAGCTATCGGTGCCATTTCTGCCGACAGTGATGGAGCCAATAGGAGACCCGGTTCAATGTAGTCCATCCTTTGTCGTTAGCCTTTTTTGTAAAATTCTTGACTGTAATCCCCTTAATATCTATAGAATCTTCTACAACAGAATGTCAGTAAAGAAGGTAAGAGGAAGATGACCCAAAAAATGGTTAGATTGCATAGCAGAATCCTGTCAAAAAAAGTTAGGTATAAAAACCCTTAATATAAAATCTTCTACAACAGAATGTCAGTAAAGAAGATGAGACTACAACAGAATGTCAGTAAAGATGGTGAGACTACAACAGAATGTCAGTAAAGAAGTTGAGACTACAACAGAATGTCAGTAAAGAAGATGAGACTACAACAGAATGTCAGTAAAGAAGATGAGACTACAACAGAATGTCAGTAAAGATGGTGAGACTACAACAGAATGTCAGTAAAGAAGTTGAGACTACAACAGAATGTCAGTAAAGAAGATGAGACTACAACAGAATGTCAGTAAAGAAGATGAGACTACAACAGAATGTCAGTAAAGATGGTGAGACTACAACAGAATGCCAGTAAAGAAGTTGAGACTACAACAGAATGTCAGTAAAGAAGATGAGACTACAACAGAATGTCAGTAAAGAAGGTGAGACTACAACAGAATGTCAGTAAAGATGGTAAGACTACAACAGAATGTCAGTAAAGATGTAGACTACAACAGAATGTCAGTAAAGATGGTAGAACTACAACAGAATGTCAGTAAAGATTGTAAGACTACAACAGAATGTCAGTAAAGATGGTGAGACTACAACAGAATGTCAGTAAAGATGTGAAGACTACAACAGAATTCAGTAAAGAAGATGAGACTACAACAGAATGTCAGTAAAGAAGTTGAGACTACAACAGAATGTCAGTAAAGAAGATGAGACTACAACAGAATGTCAGTAAAGATGGTGAGACTACAAAGGAATGTCAGTAAAGAAGGTGAGACTACAAAGAATATCAGTAAAGATTGTAAGACTACAACAGAATGTCAGTAAAGATGGTGAGACTACAACAGAATGTCAGTAAAGAAGATGAGACTACAACAGAATGCAGTAAAAAGGTGATACTACAACAGAATGTCAGTAAAGATGGTAAGACTACAACAGAATGTCAGTAAAGATGGTAAGACTACAACAGAATGTCAGTAAAGATGGTGAGACTACAACAGAATGTCAGTAAAGATGGTAAGACTACAACAGAATGTCAGTAAAGATGGTAAGACTACAACAGAATGTCAGTAAAGATGGTAAGACTACAACAGAATGTCAGTAAAGATGGTGAGACTACAACAGAATGTCAGTAAAGATGGTGAGACTACAACAGAATGTCAGTAAAGATGGTGAGACTACAACATAATGTTAGTAAAGATTGTAAGACTACAACAGAATGTCAGTAAAGAAGATGAGACTACAACAGAATGTCAGTAAAGAAGGTGAGACTACAACAGAATGTCAGTAAAGATGGTGAGACTACAACATAATGTTAGTAAAGATTGTAAGACTACAACAGAATGTCAGAAAAGAAGGTGAGAGGAATATGACGAAGAAAATGGATATATGGCATAGAAGAATCCTGTCAAAAAGCAAAAATAACTATCACCCAAGGCACTAGAGCAGGGCAAGACAAAAACAGAAAACCATCAGTTATCAGTTATATGAGGACTATCATCACAGCACTCCGGACATGTCCATAGGTGCTCCGATTCCCCTCAGCAAATCCAGCAGCGTCCAGCGGCCCAACACGCCAGTTCGATGCTGATTAATCAATCTTTTTGCATATTTAGTATGTCGTTCTTTTCGGGCTGCACCAATATTGACACCATCTCTTTCAATCTGGTCAGCGAGTGGGATTCACAGCCTGAAACTCCTCTGTTCGGAAAGACTCTCTCAATGCGCGAAGAATGCCATTTCGATCCATAGCAGCTCCCTCTGATATAGTAGCCAAGCCAGCTAATCTATCAGCTCGTTCATTAACCCCTAACTCCTGTTCGTTCATGAAACTGGACAACAATCCGGTAGCAGTGTGACGACAACAGAATAATTGTTTTACCTGACAACAATAGCATCCGTTTTTATACTGTTTGTGTTTTACACTAATATTATGTGGCGGGTAGAATTTGTCCTGGATTTATATTTATTGGATTATGTTTACAGTTTCAGACATCGAAGCAGCGACTCTCAGACCTATAACCTTGTTCTAGATACAACGGTATTGTCAAATTAGTGGCCTGTGTATGCAGTATAATCAGACCACTTCATTTCGTACTGCACCAAACGGTAGATCGCTCTGTAAACTTTGTCGATCTAAACACATGAGACAATATAGAAATAAAGATTGAGATGGTGAAGAAAAACATTGTAGATGGTGAAGAGCAAGACATTGTAGATGGTAAGGAATAAGACATTGTAGATGTGAAAAGAAGCATTGTAGATGTAAAGAATAAAACATTATAAATTGTAAAAAAAAAAAGTCGTTGCAGACAGTAAAATATAATTCGTTGCAAATTGTAAAGAATGAAAACATACAACGAAGATCTTGGTAAAATATGCAATGTCAATTCAGAGCCAAAACATGCAACAAAGATTTCGTAAAAATATGCAACGAAAATTTCAGAGAAACCTGCAAGAAAGATTTCGGAGAGAAACACATGTTCATTTCATTAGAGACACGAACAACTGAATTGCAATAAAAACAGCCTCTGCAAATATTCCATCGGTCAACGAACTCTACCCAATACATGACACTAACATCATCAAATGTTCTTTATGTCTTTCCGTGTACATTCCACTAGACATCTACGTCTGGATTTCTATCGATGAAAGGTCGGTCGACCATCCTCGCTCTGCTGACTTGGCTGGCAAGATCATAATATTACTGATGAATAAGATAGTTTCCAAAACTCTGATTCTAAATAGGACTAAAGGGAAGAGAGGTGCGATGGGATGGCGTGGGCGGAAGTTCTAGCAACGGTCCCCTGTAAAAGAAGCCCAGCTGGATCGGTCGGGAAATTGGGAATTCCCATTGGATTTCGCTGACTATTACATATGTCTGTCATAACATTGTAAAGCAACGTTCGTATACATTGGGGTGTATCTGGCATGGTTTTGTGGGCGCGGGCGGTGTGTGACGATTGCAATACTACTACTACTACTGCTCCAGTTGTTGCTCTTACTACTGTACTGGTGTAAGCGTCTGTAGCGGTAGTGAGCTCGATCACCACCCAAGCGTACCTGGTTCAAACTCCACGGCAAGCAGTTTGAAAGCACATCGTTTCCGTGAGATTTTTACGAAAGGTAAAAATAGACCTCACCGTTCAAAAAACAATGGCAAACTACTGAACGTATAAGTGTGCTGCCGTTAGTGGTTGATGGCTACGTCATGTAAAGGATATGCCCCGATTTTCATTTTCACTATACTGGTACTACTATTACTACAACTTTGCTATTATTCATACTGCTACAACTACCAGCTACTTCTACTACTACTACCGTCACTAATAATAATAATAGATCTTGCGTACAAATATGCACCATGCACACCATGCACACCATGTACCAATTAGCAACTATAGTGGCTTGTCATATAGAGTACATTGTGCACTGTACTAAACCTTTCAAATTATGTAATCGTAACTAAAAATAGTTTAAATATATATATAAGTAAAATAATAATAATAATAATTCCTTTCTTCGTTACATAGGGCCTGCAAGTAATTTCTCCATACCGCTCTATCCTGTTCAACTCGCTCAATCTCCTCCATGGAACTGAGACCGATATTTCCTGCCTCATATTGTATGATATATTATATATGCTTCTATTCTGCAACAGTTTGATGTTAAAGTGAGTTGGCTATTACAAAGCATTAAAAACAAGGAAAATTAAATATTTTGGACACATCAAACGACATGAGTGCCTGGAGAAATTAATTTTGGAAGGAATGGTGCCTGGAAGAAGATTGAGAGGAAGACCTAGAAGACGATGGGTGCAGAATGTCATAGACGATCTGAGAATGACTGCTGCTGACGCCGATCCAACTTGCTCAGAACAGAGAGTTTTTCAGGACTGCTGTCATGGGAGCCAAGTTCCGGAAGGGACAAGCTACTTGATGATGATATATTAATGCGATTATTGCATTTTATTTTATTCTTCCTGTACATTTATACATTGCTTAGAGTCTACAAGCAATTTCTCCCTACTGCTTTATCCTAGTTAGCTCGTTGAATCTCTTCTATGGAAATAAGTTCAATCTTTCTCATCTGTCACAGTAAAGTTCGTTTCCGGGGTGATACCTACTGCAAACAACGCAAAGACAAACGTTTTGTGTAACAATTGTTGGTGTACTACAAATACCTGTCGCCACAGGTTCTCCAGATTTACGGTGTTTGTGGCACCGAACCGTAGGGTTACGATGTCCATGGCACCGAGTTGAAGAGCTGAAAGCTCAAGTGCTTCTGGATCGAAAAAAAATTAAAAAAAATTTCAAGGCCTCTGTCGTTCTTCATGCAGTACTCTAGTCGTTGTCTTTTCATACATTTTCTTTATTAGGTTGGTTAGCTTCTGGGGGACGACATAGTGTCGTAGCAGTTTCCAGAGTGTTTCCCTGTCTAGGCTATCAAATGTCTTTTCATAATCGAAAAAGTTTATATAGAGGGATGAGTCAAACGCGATGCTCTGCTCCACTATGATACGCAGTGTTGATATTTGATCCGTGCCAGTCTGCTCACTATGATACGCAGTGTTGATATTTGATCCATGCAAGTCTGCTCACTATGATACGCAGTGTTGATATTTGATCGTCACAGTCTGCTCTACTATGATACGCAGTGTTGATATTTGATCCATGCACAGTCTGCTTCACTATGATACGCAGTGTTGATATTTGATCTATGCACAGTCTGCTCTACTATGATACGCAGCGTTGATATTTGATCCGTACAGGATCTGTTTTACCTAAATCCTGCCTGTTTATCTCTTAGTACTGCATCTGTAGCTTTCTTAAGTCTCTCTAGGATGATTTGGCTTAGTATTTTACCAGGTACAGACAATAGTATTATTCCTTTATAGTTCGAACATTCTTGAAGATCACGTTGAACAAACACATAACCTAGGAATGAGTAGGAAATTCTTTCATGTTGTCAACAGGCGTAACAGAAACTGTAGTGTGTGTTGCAAGACTGCCCTCTCCTGTAGTGGGATGGGAGTGAGAAGCAACATGTAGCTACTGGCTACACGAAAACTGATTACTTATTTTTTACTTAACTGACGTCACAGCACTCCGAGCAGATCCATAGGCTCTCAGTCTCTTACAACATATGTCGAAGGGCATGCCTCTTCTTCTATATGCGTATTTCCTTGCATGATCTGCTGGAGAACAAAACGACAGAGCACAAACTCCGTATCATTCGTTGGAGCTCATTGAAAATATGAAAAGTGAGCTTTGGGGAAACCTTACAGATCTCATGATGACTATCCAGTTTGTGGTTAATTGTTGATGAAGTTCCGGACAAAAGTTCGTTGAAGAAGAAGAAGATGATGAAGGTATGTTATTGTGGCAAAGTTGTATGAAGGACATGCTATTAGATGAGGATAATAATGATGTTGATAATGATGACGATGATGACTATGACAATGAAGAAGGTGATGATGAAGATGATGATGAAGATGATGATAAAGATGATGGTGAAGATGATGATGAAGAAGATGATGGTGATGAAGATGATGATGAAGATGATGATGATGAAGATGATGATGATGATAATAATGGTAATAATGGTGATATATACACGACTATAGGTATAGACAACATTGAAATGGATGGGCTTCACATCCAACATGAATATTTCTACAAGCAGAAATATAACGTGCCATTATGATTGACAGCTTATTTAGTCCGCCCTAGAATTTCACGATGCCAAGTCACAGGCCCAAAAAAAACAGAATGTGGTTTAGTTATGCCCCACATGTCAAAATTTGACATTAATGAAAACAGCGAAAGCAATAATTATGAAGCCGATCTGTCCTGAGCCATTACAAGAGAGGAGGAGACTGAGGAGGGTTATGCGTGTTGTTCCTAAAACTGTGTAAAACAATTTGCTTGTCATCCACGTCAGGGGTTCTCAGCATGTGTTTACTTCTATCTTTCTATACTCTTCGCCTCCAAGGAGGTAAATGTCATCAACCAAGGCTTTACGAGCTCTTAAGGGCTTGCTTGTGGTTTTTATAGGTGAGTATTTTTACAGTGTGGGGTAACTAATCCCACGCTAAACCTCCACTCTTGCTGTAGAAAGCATGTGGTAGGTAATAGTAGTTCTATTCTTTACCCAGAATTCGGGGCCTTGTAACCACACGGGCGTAATATTTGTATTGTCTGTCGTCTTTGACACTTTATCGGACAGGAGAGACATGTATGGGGGAACTCACTGAGATACTCACGTCTATATTGTGATCAGATCTCAATATCAGACATGTATTCACATATAATACCGTTTTTCATGCTCCCACTCCGATGTATTTACTACTGGTACCTTTTCGAGTTCTTCATCTTTTTCTTCTGCGATCAACTTCTGATATGCCACTACTCGGTGTGACTAATAAACAGATGCTTTTGAGGTCTTCCCGAGTCCCCATAGTTTGTTCTGAAGGGTCGTTTCCTTCTGCTATATTTCTATTCACCCGCTGTTCAGACTGGGCTGTATTTCACAATGTGCTTTAAGGACTGCTTTGGTGCTCCATAGATGCAGGCGACCGAGTCCCTAAGACCCGTTCGATTGAGGTGTGCTCTGAGACCGTGGTGTCCCGTTATAATTCTGAAGACTGTGGTATGCGCTTTTCTGTTTGTATACATGTTTTCGTATTCTGGATTGTCTCCTGTTTTTCGCCCCACATAATTTTTCTGGAGTCTCTCAGGAAAGTCTTTGTTTACCACCCCTCCTCCTCCTCCCCCTCCTCTCCACACAAATTTAATAAAACGTTGTTCTTGATTGCTTTATAGAGCGATACATCTGTACGAGTCTATGTGGCGAAGGAGGTTAAACCGCTAGCCTTGCGTTCTAAAGAACCTCGGCTAGAATCCGGACTGCATAGCTGAGTTTATAAGTGTGCTTTTTCTAGAGATCTCTGGAATTGTTGTAGTAATTACGGAGCTCGTGCTTGATACAGTACTCTCCACAAGTGACATGTCATTTATATATAAAGTTACCAAGCCACATAGAGAAATGTGTGTAAATAGAACCTTCTTAACTTTTAATCTTTGGATTTCTGATTCTTTTCCATAGGGAGATGATTCTTTTGTTATCTGACTCAATTTAGATTTCTGATTCTTTTCTATTCAGACAAGTAAAGTATTTTGGACACATAAAAAGACATGACACCATGATAAAACATTTACTAGAGGGAAAGTTGAGGGGGAAGAGGAAGACCGAGAGATAAGTGGGAGGAAACTTTAAGAAATGGACAGGTTACAGTCTGGCAGTGTGCAACACCAAGGCGAAAGACAGAGGATGCTGGAGATTCATTGCAGCCAACCTTCGATGTGGAGACGGCACCTGACGATGATGATGATTATTTGCTATAGAGAGATGATTCTTTTGTTATCTCATTCAATTTAGATTTCTGATTCTCTGTGTCAGATTGTCAGCCACATCATACTGTTTATCGTGTACGTTGGTGTAAGTTCTCTTTCTTGTCAGGTCTACGTACTGGTTAGTCCTTTAAGACATGATATAAACTTGCTAGACCACAGTGGCACAGAATGTTGGTAGCTATCTTGAATATGATGTACATGTGGTGTTTCATTTTGTTGTGGTCAGTCCAGAGGAGAAGCATAACAGTAAAGTCTGGACCTTTCTGTACAGTTGGTAATATTCATAATTCATGTTGCGTTCTGCGTGTTCTTTCTTCCACTTTGCTTTATGATGTCTTCTGGTGATGGTTTTGCTTCTTTGTAACTGATCATGTTGTCGATGTGAAGCATCTATTCTCCTTCTTTAGCGAGTCTGTCAGCAATATATTTATCTTGAGCTTGCAGTATGAGAGTATTCACTGGATTACTCTCCTTTCCGAGCCATGGGGCAACTGGGCTAATGTTGTCTTCAAATCCTTCAGTGTTGTATTTCTTTCAGACTTCAGTGCCGCAGTCGCTAAATAAATAAATGACTAATTCCAGTGGCGGCTCGTCATTAAGGGCCAAAGGGCCAGGTCCACCAAAAATAATGTGCAACGTGTATTTATTATTTAATAAGATAAAATATAACCTAGCCCAAAGCCAGGATTTTCCCGAAAATTTGTGTCTTTTCACCAACAAAATCGATCAGGAGCCGCCACTGACTAATTCGAAGATATTATTTCTTTTCTTTAATCTTGTTTTGCCTCACAGCGTCAGGGTAAAAGAGAATTTTTTCTTCTTCTTTTCGATCCAGAAGCACTTGAGCTTTCAGCTCTTCGGCTCGGTGCTATGGACAACGTCACCCTTTGGTTCGTTGCCACGAACAACATAAATCTAGAGAACCTGTGGCTTTTCACATGGGCTTGTTACCCATCGTCCAACGCGCTGGGTAAGCGGACAAAAACGATTTATAGAACAGACTTTTGCATACGCTTCATAAATAGTAGTTTTTCCACCGTCTCTGTTATTTCAGAGGTCCACCTTTTGCATGGATGGTCTTTTGCTTTGTATCCGCTGTATCGAACTAGCATTGCTCTTTGAGGTGCACTGTCTGTTGGTAATCTGCTATGTAACTGAATTATTTCATTTATTGTTTCTTGATAAAGTTCAGTACTGATGTTGTACTTACTTTTTTCCTGATCTCATTTCTCAACCGGTCTCTTCTTGATACTCTCAGCATTCTGCAAAGACACTTCATCACTGTCCTCATTAGTTTTCTTATAAACTCGCATTATCGATAGAAGGGAAGACTGTAGTAAAACTATGTAGCAATGGCATCGATATAAGGGAAGACTGCAGTAAAACTATGTAGCAATGGCATCGATAGAAGGGAAGACTACAGTAAAACTATGTAGCAATGGCATCGATATAAGGGAAGACTACAGTAAAACTATGTAGCAATGGCATCGATATAAGGGAAGACTGCAGTAAAACTATGTAGCAATGGCATCGATATAAGGGAAGACTGCAGTAAAACTATGTAGCAATGGCGAACACGTAAAAACAAAGTACTGTCGTTTTACAAAATACAAAAACAATAACCATACACAGCAGCGTTTCGACCAAAAGGTCTTTATCAAGCAAAGGAAACAAGAGAGGTGAAGAATTTCACTTCTCGCACAACACACAACATGTAGAGCAGGACAGTGTGGTATATTTTCTCAGTATGATGCAAGTCTTCGAAATGCCGCCCTTAAATGTTTTTTCTTTAAAATAACTTTCAATTATGATTTTAATTTCGCTACTTATGCCGCCCCCTTTCGGTGCCACCTGATGCGGCTGCCTCTTTACATCATAGCATGGCACGGCCCTGATGTAGAGTCAAATAATAGAGCCCTAAAGTATGAAAAGGCTATGGGAAATTTTATTTTATTTTTCATAGCTATCTAGGGCGTATAGTTTTCACCTCTAACATTGTTTACAAATAGAACGTTGATGATAGAGATAAAACTGTAAAGAGAAGTTATAAAAGCTGTCAAGATTATCCTACTTCAGATCAACTTGTGATAAGAAACCTTGAACAACTTGACATCGACTGGCATCTGTTCTGTACAATAACTGATACGAGAGGTCAACCAAGTGCAAAAACTAAACTTTTGGCACATTCCTGGCAGGTACTAATGACCAGAATGTTGCTAAAAATAGTCAGAAATAAATGTATTGTCGACAGACGTCGGCGATAATGAAGTTCTTTATCCTATTATCCGAATTATCTAAGGTGTTTTTTCCCTCAACAAATTGTTCGCGGGCAGATTATCGAGGTGTTAATTTAGTTTACACGGTCATGGGCGGCGTTTGATTCCGTACATGATCAAATGGTAAACTTGGTGACTTTCATGGGGAAAAGGTAATTTGTCATGATCAAAGTGATGTTTATGCTGAAAGTGTGATTTTGTGGGTAAAAGTGTCACATTCATGATAAAATTGTGTGTATGTCTAGGTGTGAGTGTATGCCTAGGTCTGTGTTTGTTTGTAGGTCTGTGTGTGTGTATGCCTTTGTGTGTGTATGTATGCTTTTGTGTGTGTGTGTGTGTGTGTATGTGTTGTGTGTGTGTCTTGGTGTGTGTATGTCTTGATGTGTGTATGTCTTGGTATGTGTATGTTCTGTGTGTGTATATCTTGGTGTGTATGTCTTGGTTTGTGTATACGTCTTTGTGTGTGTGTATGTCTTTGTATGTGTGCATGTTTGTGTTTCGGTGTTCATGAGAGAAATGTGATATTCATGATACAAGTGTGAGTATGTCTGTGTGTGTGTGTGTGTGTGTGTGTCTGTCTGTTTACTTGTGTATGTCTGTGTGTGTGTATGTCTGTACGTGTATCTCTGTGCGTGTATATCTGTGTGTTTATGTCTGTGTGTTTATGTCTGTGTGTTTACGTATGTGTGTTTATCTGTGTTCATGAGAAAAATTGAGGGTAACCTTATCCCCCAACCCCTGTACTGGATGCAGATGGAGCACGGCTGCTAACTGACAAGCTTCTAATATTAAACCGCTGGTAAGAACACTTCTGTGATGTCCTCAACCATCCATCCACCATATGTGATAAAGCCATAGGGCGCATTCCTCAATTTCCAAATAATGAAATGAAAATCGTGGCATATCCTTTACAGGACGTAGCCATCAACAACAGTAAACGAGTCGTCGATTTTCTAGGCACCACTTATACGTTCAGTAGTTTGCCACTGCTTTCTGAACGGTGAGGTCTATATTTACAGTCGTAAAGATCCAAGGAAACTAATTTGCTTCCAAATTTGTCAGCCGGGGAGTTTGAACCAGGTACGCTTGGGGTTCTGATCGAGCTCAAACCGCTTAAGCTACAGTAACAACCTTAATTAAAGTCCCACCTAGAGTAGAAGAGGTCAAGAAGGCAACATTTTATATGTACAGTGGAATAGTATCTGGTGCAGATTCAATAGCCTGACCAAAGTTTGCAAAGAAGGAAGTTCCTCATGCTGATGAACTGAAGCTGACGGATCTCTGTCATGTCCATTTGAAGAAACCCACAGCCAACTCTAAATTGGGCAACATAACTGACTAGGGAAACCTTGACCAAGTTTGGAGTTCTGGGGTAGATTTTTTATATGTTTGATAGGACTCTGCAAGCTTTTTTGCCATTTTTCTCTATTCTATGAGTCTATGGTTATTTATTTATGAAAAATATTAATAATACTGACATTCCTTATGGTTAAACTTAACTTGTTACATAATATAACCATGATTTAGCATATTGTGTTGATTTTAAAGGAATTTGTCTATTAACAACAATACTGTAATGCGAGGTCACACGACGGTCAATGAAAAATACAGGATTGTCCTAACACTGTATTGACCTATATACCACGAGGTATGAAAGGGTTCCTTTACATGTGTGTGTACATATATTAGCAATAAGTACATGTGTGTGTACATATATTATCAATAAGTACATGTGTGTGTACTTTTTTCTTACAGCTCGTTTCCTCTGCGCGTCAACAGTACGACGATTTTTAGCTATGCAAGTTTCTCTTGTGTTGTTACAGCGCTACATTTGACGATCTTGTGCAAGGGATTTCCAGTATATTTTTCTGTCCATCACCTGATCGTCTTCCCCCTTCAAACTGTTTAGGGATGCTTTAATCAGGCCCATCTCACCTAGGCCGTCCGTAACAAGGTGTTGACGATTGGAATATTGGCTCTGATGCGAACTTTGATATCTGGAATTCTGTCATGTCATTTGACTTTGAGAAATCTGCGTAGACTATCTGTGTGAAAGTTGATTAGTTAGAGAAAGAAGTTGATTAGTTTGTCGGCACACAATGGGTGGTGTGGTCAGCATCACGCCGGCCGCCTTTACTTTCCCAGAGCATGTCTGGTACCCAGTTGAGGCTGGGTCGACCTGAGAGTCGTCGTGGTCGGGAAAATTCCAACCGCATGTACTTATTGCTAATATATGTCCCACCTGTGGTAGGTCATTGTGTTCCAGGATTGGACTCTAAAGTCTCCTCCGCACACACCAGATAGGTGCAACAACACACGTCTGAGGCTGTTGCCATCATTGCTTGCTATGGACTGTTCTTATTATATAGCGAACACAGAAGCAGAATATTAAGAGGAAATTACAGAATGTAGACATCAACGAATATATTTATTCTATTAATTTGTTTCTTTCATCCCTAGTTCTTATCGATATCTTTGGGGGAGACTGAAACCTTGGTCTGCCCGGAAGTGCAATGACGTCAGTTTGTACCAATACCAATAACCACAAGTTTATGATTGGGAAATTAGAAGCAATTGAAACAGTGGCAGAAGGAATGTGGGACTAACAATAAAACTTGAAGACATTGACTTCGTGAACGACATATCACTGTTGGGACACACCATATAGGACACACAGGAGAAAAAATAACAGAGTAAATCGACTGGTCAAATCACTAGATCTAAAAATTAATACTAAAAAAAGAAATAAGGATTGAAGCAAAAACATATAGGAGATTATGGTAGAGGAAGGAAAGAGAAGTATAAGAACTCAAATATTTGGACAGATGTGCAATTATAGATGGTGATGTAGGAAAAAAAATCAAAGCAAGAATTAGAATGAAAGCTGTAACATTCAAATTATTAGACAAGATAGGGAGATCAGTCAGCTTACGGACACAGATTAAAATCAATATATACAAATCAAATGTGCGCTCAGTCTTACTGTATGGATCAGAAACATGGACAACAAGTAGCAAGACAGACAGTAGCATAAGAGGCTATGAGGGAAGATGTCTCAGAAGATTTTTCAGAATTCACTGGAATCAGAGAATATCAAATAATGAGAACACCTAGCGCACAGGTATCACCAATATCAAAGAGGAAATAAAACGCAGGAGATGGAAGTGGTTAGCACAAACATTAAGAATGTAGGAAACCAGACACACACATGCGGCTTTCAAATGACATCTGGGTGGAAAGTGAGGTAGGTGACGAACTAGAGAGACATGGAGACGAACTGTAGACAGAGAAAGAGAAGAGGCGGGAAAGACCTGAAATAAACTAATCTGACTTACTCAAAACAGATCTGGTTGGATACAAATTTGTTCATGTCTAATGCTTCAAGAAGAATTAAGAGAAAAACATGATGAAGAAAATGAATTATTCAATAAAATATCTCAGTTCTAACTGATAAGAAAGAAATGAAGACAAACACGTTTTATTTATTTTTTTAATGGCTAAAAATTAAATAACGGGTAATCGCTTTTCTTTGTTTTGCACTCTTGTGTCGACTTCAGACGCAGCATAATTCATTGATTTTTTTCAATCTGTCTCGAGTAATCTTGTCAGTATTATTCCCTGAGTACTTTTTAAAATAGTTTATTTTATCTTTCTGACATGGAGCAGTATAGAATGTGCAGGGAAGGAGATACAGAGTAAAATGTAGTTGTAGTCGTAATAGTTGGATTAGTAGTAGTAGTAATAGAAGTAGTAGAAGTAGTAGAAGTTGTAGTAGTAGTTGTAGTAGTAGTAGTAGTAGTAGTAGTTTAGTAGTAGTAGTAGTTTAGTAGTAGTAGTAGTAGTAGTTGTAGTAGAGTTGTAGCAGTAGCTTTGAGCAGCAGTAGTAGTAGCAGCTGAGTATAGCTTTAGCAGAGCAGCAGAGCAGCTTAGCAGAGCAGCAGTAGCAGAGCAGCAGAGTAGCATGCAGCAGGTAGTGCAGCAGCAGTGAGCAGCAGTAGTAGTAGCAGCAGTAGCTGCAGTAGAGCTGTCAGAGTAGCTGCAGTAGCAGTAGTAGCAGTAGCTGTAGCAGTAGAGTAGCAGAGTAGTAGTAGTAGAAGTAGTAGTACAGTAGAGTAGTAGAGTGAGTAGTAGGTAGTAGTTGTTGTAGTAGTAGTGTGTGTAGTAGTAGTTGGTAGTAGTAGTAGTAGTAGTAGTAGTAGTTGTAGTAGTAGTAGTAGTAGTAGTTTAAAGGGTTTTAAAGTCGAAGGATTGACTTAATTGCAGCGGGTTGTACCCCATATGGCTCGGTCCCTCTCCGCAGAAATGACACCTGCCGAGAGTATTGCACAAAGCACGAACTCCGTAGCTTCAGCAACAATCCTAGGGTCTCTGGAAAAAAATGCTCTCATTAACAGAACGGCGCGGTCCGGATTCGAATCCACGACCTTCGGCTCACAAGGCAAAGGGCTTAATCACTTAGCCACAGAGACTCCCAGTAGCAGTAGTAGTAGTAATAGTAATATATATATGGCCTTTTTCGTCTTTACAGACGGTCAATTGGCAAGTGTTTACTGTGACAACTTCTGAGTTTTCGCTTTTCTCTCTTGTCGTTCAGCTCAAACATAAGTCTCTTCTCAAAAGACTCTGTGCCCTATCGTAATTTGGCTTTCCACACAACTCTGTCATCAACTAGTCCTTCCCATGTGCTGGGATCTATAGAAAAGTTTTTCATTGAGGCTTTGCAGACATCTTTATATCTAAGCAGTGGTCTGCCCTGGTGCCTTTTCCCCTCCGAAAGTTCACAGAACAACATTTGTTTTGGTATGCGATAAGTTTCCATTCTTTTCACATGCCCCAACCATCTTAGTCGTCTACTGCTGAGCATGTCCATGATGGAAGGCAGATTTGCACGTTGCAGTACTCCAGAGTTGGTTCTCTTGTCGTACCACCTGATGTTCATAATCTTGCAGAGACATAATAGCATTAAGTACATGTCTCTCGGTCCGGAATAAGCAGTAGTAATAGTAGAAGTAGTAATAGTATCATAAGTAGTTATAGCAGTACTATGTGCAGTAACAGTACCAGTTGTAATGCTAGTAATTGTTGCAGCAGCAGTAGTAGTACTAGTAGTAGTACTAGTAGTAATAGTAGTAGTAATAGTAGTAGTAGTAGTAGTAGTAGTAGTAGCAGCAGCATTAGTAATTATAGCAGTAGTATTTGTAGTAATCGTACTAGTAGTAGTCTAAGTAATTTTTGCAATAGCAGAAGTGGTAGTATAGCATTAGTAGTACTAGTAATAGTAGTAGCAGCAGTAGTAGTAGTAGTAGTAGTAGTTGCAGTAGTAGTAGTAATAGTAGTAATAGTTGTTGTTGTTGTAGCAATACTACGTAGCAACTTCAAGAATTTTGAGGAATATTTTGTTTTAAAAAAACACTCGTGAAACAAACGACACGGTTCGGATTCGAACCAACGACCTCAGTGTGGTGACGAGAATGTAACTATTTCTAAGAATGAAACCACAAGACAACAGTGTCTAAAAGTACACAGAAAGATGTTTGACTGTAATACAATCAGATTGTGTAATGGATTCCCGGCATTCTCCTGTCAGGTTGTCACGATGAGGCACTCGTTATCTGTGATTAGTGTACATTTCTCCTTGTTTACCTCTAACGTAGATCACTATCATCCTGCTGCTTGTTTTGCCTGAAACATATCCTTTACAGTATGATTTTTACAATAACACAACGCAATATGTACAATAAGGGTGAATTGATTGATTGAGTAATAGGACCATCACCATTACACTTCGATGAGTAACCATGTGTGTTCCGTTCTCTTTCTAACACAGGAAGATCTCAGTTGCAGTGCACGAACTCCGTAGCACCGGCGAGGGTCCCGATGTAATTTTGAAAATGGTGAAGATATTTTTTAGAAATTGTATATTAAATCTTTTGTAATGAATTTTCCCGGACACCGGCTTTCCAACCTTCTCTTCTCAATTTTGAACAGCTAAGGGTTCCTTTACGTGCTCAAATTGAACAAGGGACCTACGTTTTATCGTCCGTCTCCGATAGGACTAGGAAGTCTTCTTCTTCTTCTTCTTCAGCGATCTCTGGTCATGCGCTTAATTTACTGTGGACCACAACTGGGCAGACAGCTTCAGGTCTGTCAGGTTTCCCAAAGCTTAGTTTTCAGGTCGACTGGGTGTGGCCACATGTTGCTTCTCAGCTCACACAGAAGAGGACAGTCTTGCAGGATATGCTCTGGTGTCTGTTCTGCCTGCTGACACTGGCAGAGAGCTGTTTGACTTATTCCTAGTCTGTATAAGTGTTTGTTGAGTCTGCAGTGTCCGGTGCGTAGTCGACATATAATGACCTGGTCTGTTCTGCTTAGGTCTTTGAGGGAGTCTTTTCCATAATCATATCCAGTGTTTGTCTTCCAGTCTACTGCAGATTTTCTCTGTATGAGGGTTTTGACCTCTTGAAAAGACAAGGGTTGGTAAATTTGCTCTTTGGCACTGCCCTCCTTAGCTAAGACATCAGCACTCTCATTGCCTGCAATGCCACAGTGAGATGGAATCCACTGCAAGTGAATTTCTGCCTTTCTGAAAGCTGAGCAAGTTCTATTTGTAGTTTTTGTACTGTGCTGTCAGTGGATTTAGCCTCCAGGGCTTGTATAGCTGACAATGAGTCTGTAAGAAATACCATCTTGCTTTCAGCTGCTTGCAGCTTATTCATGTGCTGTGCTGCCATCAGAAGGGCTATGAGTTCTGCTTTGTAGTTGGAACATATTCTTCCAGTAGGAGCCGCTAGAGACACAGTGGTAGCATCTGGGTGCCTAATGTACACTCCTGCTCCACCATTCATGGTTGCCTCCATTGCCGATCCATCTGTGTAAATTCTTATCCAGCTGTCTTCTGGAAACATGTAATGGAGATGTTCCATTGTAATTGCTTTTTCACTAGATTAGGCTCGGCATCTTTGCTTAATAATTTAGGGATGGAGGTTGAGAAGTTTAGTGCTACTGAGTCTGGTTCCCAGTGATCAAAAGCAATTCTTCAGGTATGGAATTATGATTTAGTAGTTCCAAGTATGACTTTCCTATTTCTTTTGCTTTGTGGTTTAGACTTGTGCGCTTTAGTCTGTTCTTTGTTCTAGCCTCCATTTTTTCATGCAGTGGATGGTGAGGCCTTCTTTTGATCCTTTCAGTCTGTAGAATCACTTTTCTCCTTCTTCTGTCTTCCAAGGGCTGGATGTTGGCTGCCTTTTCCATTTCTACAATTGGTGTAGATTTCATGGCTCCCAAAATAGTACGCAGACACCTGTTTTGTGTTTTTTCCAGTATCGATTTGTTTGAATGGGCTGCTGATATCCATGTCGATGATGCATATTCGAGGGTCGGTCTAACTGCACCAGTGTACACCTGACTCAGGATTCGAATATCAGCTCCCAGGTAGTTCCAGCCAGCTTCCGCATCACACTTTGTTTCCTCATAGCCTTTCTGTTTGTTTCCATTATGTGATGTTTCCATGTCAGACGACTGTCGTTTAACTCCCAAAAAGGTTGGAGTATGGGAACGGGGAACGATATCATCGTTAAATTTCAGTCTGAAGTGTTCTTCCTTTGTTGACAATGAGAAAAGCGTTGCTATAGTTTTGCTCCGGTTTATTTCTAGACCCCATTTACTTGCCCACATTATGACGCTGTTCAGGCTGGCCTGGAGTTTAAAGATGGCAGGACCCAGAAACTCGGAGGTGTACCACACAGCTAGATCATCAGCATGGAGAGAGTGTGATACATGTCTGGGCAGAGTTTGTGGTAGATCATTAATATATACCAGGAAAAGCAATGGGGACAGTACCTGCCCTGTGGGACTCCTGCTCTTAATTTGAATCTGGGACTGTGCACTCCATCCAATTTTACAGATGCTTGTCTATGGGTAAGAAAGTCTTTATCCAATAGTACATTCTACCCGTATTCCACTGCGTAAGAGCTTGAGTAGCAAACCATCTTTCCAGACTTTGTCGAAGGCCTTAGACATGTCGAAGAACACTGTGAGGGTTTTCTTCTTTCCTTGGAAACCATTTTCTATGTCCTGTGCGAGGTATGCCACTTGGTCATCAGTGCTTCTATGCTGCCTGTAGCCTGTCTGGGCTGGATCCAGTTTATGGTTGATTCTAAAACCACTGGAGTCTAGTGGTTATCACTCTCTCCAGCAGTTTTGCAGTGCAACTAGGGGAGGACTAGGAAGTCGATTTCACCTACAATGAGATCAGGGATCTCTGCAAAAATATCCACGAGGGAGCGAGCCAGGCACCTTTGGCACAAGAGACGAGCATCTACCCTCTACGCTACAGAGATGAGCATCTACCCTCTACGCTACAGAGACGAGCATCTACCCTCTACGCTACAGAGACGAGCATCTACCCTCTACGCTACAGAGACGAGCATCTACCCTCTACGCTACAGATATCACTATTTTTAAAACCCTTTCGCTGCTACATACTTTCTGAAGGCTGAGCTAAAAATAGCTGCTCTTTGTTTCTAGGTCACAAACGTGAATGTACGCCTATAGCAGTGACAGTAGCAACGTATAACGTGTTAACACGTCTTTAGCTCACAGAGGAGAGATAATAACAGACGTGTTAATGCGTCTTTAAAAGTGAATGGGGAAAAACGTATATATATACGTCCTTAGCAGCAAAAGGGTTAAAAATGGATAAAGCAAATCAATATATACAATAAGAACAATAATGCAAAGATCAATAGAAATCAAGCTGGACTAATACCTGTTTCATAGACTACACATAAAGTCAAATATGGAGAAAATATTAGCATGTTAGAAAGTATCAATATTCATGGGAAAGATCTGAGATTGTTCAAGAATATGTGCTGGCAACAAAGCGCCGTCTAGTAGTAGTAGTAGTAATAGTAGTAGTAGTAATAGTAGTAGTAGTAATAGTAGTAGTAGTAATAGTAGTAGTAGTAATAGTAGTAGTAGTAATAGTATCATAAGTAGTTATAGCAGTAGTATGTGTTTTTTTTTACCGATCTAGAAGCACTTGAGCATTCAGCTCTTCGGTTCAGTGCCCCGAACATCGTAAATCTGATGAACCTGTGGTTTTTCTGCCAGCCCGCGGAATTGAACCCGCACTCACAGGGAGCGTGTCACCCGTAATCCAACGCGCTACGAACATGTTGGGTAGGCGGGCCGGTAGTATATGTAGTAACAGTACCAGCTGTAGTGCTAGTAATTGTCCGTTCGTCTCCGATAGGACGAGGAAGTCGATCTCACTTACATCTCTGACTAGAGAATCAGAATGGAATCTATCAGGAGATACAATTAGGCGTAAGACAAGAATGCGTACTGTCACCAGACCTGTTCAACCTACACAGTGAAAACATCATGCGACATATAGAAGAAAAGGCAGGAATTACAGTTGGCGGACAAAACATGACTGATGACATAATTCTCATGGTTACAAATGAACAAGATCTACTAGACTTGACAGATATAATAGTGAAAGTGGAAAGGATTAAACATGAATATAAAGAAAGCAGAGGTAATGGCTATCTCCAAGAAACACAATAATGCAATATCGAAATAAATAACACAACACAGAAACAAGTCCATCTATTCAAGTATCTGAGAACATTCCTAACATTAGATGGAAGATGCACAACAGAGATTAGGAGTAGAGTAGCTCAAGCGAAAGCAGCTTTCATGAAATAAAAAAATACGCTATGCGTGAATTCACTACCAATGACATTGCGAAAACGAGTACTCCAGTGCTATATTGAACCAATACTTATGTATGGCATCGAATCATTGACAATGAATGAATCAATTAGATCATTGGAATCCACAGAGATGTGGTTTTACAGAAGAATGCTGAAAATTCCATGGACAGCAAAGAAAATAAATGAGGAGATTTTTAATCAGGTCTGCACACAAAGAAACCTTATCAAAAGAATAAGAATCAGACAATCAAGGTTTTTTCGGGCATATAATGGAAGAGAGGTTTAGAGCATTTGGTAACAACAGGTAAAATTCAGGGAAGGAGAGATCGTGGTAGACAGAAGAAGAAGATGTTGGATAATCTGACATCGTGGATAGTGCTTCGACACAAGATCGACGTAAGAACTGAATAGCTGTACCAAGGATAGAGTGAGAGAGTTGTGGAGAGACATGATCGCCTTCACCGGCAGGTGTGACGCTTTATTGATTGATACGCATTACTGAAATAATAGACATAGACTTGTGGAAGGCCATGATAATTTTTACTTGTTGGCATGGCTCTTGATGATGATGATGATGTTGATCATGATGTTACGCAAAGTATTGTTTATTTTATTATTATATCATTCACGCCCGAGTGGTTACCGGGCCCAAATTGGGGTGTAAGGAATAGAACCACTGTTACCTGCCACGCTTGTCGTAAGAGCCGACTAAGGAGGTTGGCCGTGGGGCTAGCTACTTCACACCGTAAAAAACACTAGATGGCTACAGAACGGACAGTGAACCGAGTAAACGCTGGCTGAAACCGGACACATCGTCGAAGAATAAGCACCAAAACTTCAAATGGTGCTGAAGATGTAACGTAAAACACACCAATGCTAAGGCTGCATGAATCAGATTTCCACATGAATAGAATTTATGGGTAGGTCTGGTACATCGGTCTGGCAGTGATTGAGAGAGAGAGAGATATCATTCTTCTCTCAGTTTTGGATTTCCTATTCTATCTACTTCACTTTCATTCTCTCTCTCTCTCTCCCCTCTCTCTCGCGCCTCTCTCTGTCATGTTGCTCTTGTACTTTCTTCGTACACCTCTCTTTCATTTTTCCTCATCCTCTCATCCTTTCGCTTGCTCTCATTCTTTCTTCCCCTCGCACTCTTTCCCCTCGCAAACATTTCTCCCACTAGATCTCTCTCTTGGTTTTTCTCCCTAGCTTTTTCTCTCACTCTTGATTTTTTTTCTCTCCTTCTCTTTCTCTCTTATTCTTTCTCCTGTTTTGTCTTTCTCTTCATTATTCTGTATTCTATCTTTTGCTTTTACCACTTTTTCTCTCTCACTCTCTTGCTCTTAACGCTCTGTCACTTTCAAACTCTTGTTCACTAACACTCTTTCTTTTATCTGTTTCGCTGTTTAATTATCTTCATTTTCATTTATCCCTTTTATCCGTTGTTCTTTATTTCTGCACACTTTCTCTCCATCTCTTTCTTTAGGTGGTGGAGTGGCTAAGTCGTTTGTCTGTTGTTCTGAAGTTTGTGGTATCGCCCGCGTGCCCAGCGTGTTCGTAGCGCGTTGGACTACGGGTGACTAGTCCTCTGTAAGTGCGAGTTCAACTCCGCGGACTGGCAGAAAAGCTACAGGTTCCCCAGATTTACAGTGTTCGTGGCACCGAGCCGAAGGGTTACGATGTCCATGGCACCCAGCAGAAGAGCTTTCAGCTCAAGTGCTTCTGGATCGGAAAAAAAAAATAGGTTGTGGGTAGGAATCCGAACCGAGAGAGATGTGCAATTTTTTTAAATGAGATCCCTAGGAGCGTGGCCGAAGCTAGGGAATTCAAGCTTTGTACAATGCGCTTGGATGCCTTCTCCGCCGAGAGGGAGGGGGCCTGTGGGAAACCCGTGCGTTGAAGTCAATCCTTCGCCTTTTATACTTTTTGTGGGTTCTTTCGCACACTTTCTTTCTATTTATTTTTTCTGTCTCTTTTTCTTCCCCTCATCTAGTTTTTATTCTTTTACCCTATACTACAACTCTCATTCCGCCTCTCTCTCATCCATTGATCCTCTTTCTTCTTTTTCTTCTTCTTCTTCTTCTTCGAACGCTCCATATCGACCACTTGTTAACCACTCTGTGTGATTTGTATGTGATCTGAGCCTAAGAACGATTATACGTTGTGCCAGTTATGCGCCTACAAGTGTCACAGGGTAACCTCCTGATAAGCTATTAATATTATTCTACAACGTATTTACAACTCTATCAACACCATCCACAAACTACGTACATAGACTACAAATTAAAGAAATGGCCGTCAAGTACATCGTACATCTATGTGAGAATCAAACCCGATTCTCAACTTTATTTCTTTATATTTACTTATTTAAATATCTCATCTATGTTCAAAATAATAGCACATACATCAAATTATCAAACTAAAGAAAATCCTGAAAAAAGAAAATCAACAATTCAAAACACATACCAATGCACATAGCTGAAAATATATACCTACTAATATTGATTGTCTCCCTAAATGATATCTAATACACTGACATCCTATCTCTAAAAATGTTCACTGTTCACTGTTAACTAGGAGTTGCTGTCCTAATAGTATACACGAAAAGTCTCTGCTACTGGTTAAAATAATGCATCCTGAAAAAAAAATGGCTGACATCTCTCTCTCTCTCATATACTGTTATAGCCTCTCCGTCGTGTCTGGCCCTACCCCTTTAGTTTAGCTCTACCGCCTAGTTTTCCAACTCTGACAACTAGTCCTCCGGTTCTAATGTAACCGGTTCACCAAATTCTGAAAAGGAACTCTCTCTGATTTGGACAAAATCTCCGTGGAGTTCTACATCTACGTCTTAGTTGGGCTCTCTCCCTGTCTGCAACTCAGTTCAATTCTACTGTCCCTCTGTCTCTATCCGAATGCGTGTGAAGATGTTTCGATGAAGTGTCTAAAGTTGTCTGAAGTTCTGTGAAGTTGTCTAAAGTTGTCTCTTCACTCTTTCTGTCTGTAACTGTCTCAGACTCAGACTACCTACTCTCTGTCCCTCTGTATGAATGAGAATTGACTACCCTCACTGTCTGTCCCTGGGTACCTCTCTGCTCCTCTGTTTCTATCAGAATGCCTATCTAAAGTTGTGTCTTCACTCTTTTCTAACTGGCCAATATTAACTGTTGAAGTCTGTCTCGGGACTACCTACACTGACTGTTCCTGGGTACCTCTCTGTCCCTCTGTCTCTATCCGAATCGCCTATCTAAAGTTTCTGCCAACTGTCCCTCTGCCAAGTGTGTGTGAAGATGATGTGTCTCGAATCTACAATGTGTATTCTATTTATCCACTGGCAATTTTCTTTGTTTCTAAATCAGTCATTGTCCTTTTAGTAAAATTTTCACGGTCAAAATGTTTTGTTGGTTTGGAAAACCCAGCTAATTTCATTTTTGTGACCTATGGAATTTCTAGAAAACAAGAATACAATTAACCTCAAGTTGACTGCAGGAGAAAGAAAGGCAGGGCATAAGTTCAAACCTAGTTAAGGAAAAACCCACCTAGTTTATATTTGTGACCGGACACTCACCCAGACGTTCAAAAAAAAAGAATACAATTAACCTCAACTTAGCTGCATGAGAAAGAAAACAGGACAAAGGTTCAAACCTCCAGTTAAAGAACAACCTACCTTGCTAATATATCTCTGTTATCCTACATCAACAGACCAGGTATATTGTTACCCCTTTTTAATTGAAAAAATACGTGCCTAGTTGCAGCTTGGGACTAAGAATAAAGCAAGGGAAAAACCTGGTGTCATATTCCTGCTACACAAGTAGGCCAGCCATCCGATTTCTGCGTTGCTTTTATTTACTAGGGTAGCTTCCTTAGAGCCTACATCAGTGGCCTCTTACGACATGCATTGTAGGTAGCAGTGGTACTATTCTTTGCTTCCTTGTTGGCCCGGCCCCACACAGGCGCTCTGTCTTCTACCTCTCTCCCTCTGCCCTGTGTACCTAACATCAACGATGATATATCACTGCATTCTCCTGCACCTACCGATGTTTACTACTTGTGTTACTTAGTGCTAGAGGTTTAAACTAATCATCAGTGGCGGCTCATGACCATTTTTGCTGGTGGGGTCAGACACATATTTTTGGAAAAATCATGGATTTGGGTTGTTATATTTTTATTTATAAAATAATAAATACACGTTACACATTATTTTTGATTGGGCCTGGCCCCACTGGCCCTTAATGACGAGCCGCCGCTGCTAATCATCACATGTATCTCCTACTTCTACATCTACTAGTTCTATGTTTTATGTACTTTAAACGTTATCACGCAATAAGCTTAAAACAGGTGATCGTTTTTTTAAATAGCCAAATCCACCTGTCTGTTACCGGACTCGCAAGGAGCAGAGAATAGTAACACTGCGACCTGCAACAAGGCATATCGTAAGAGCCAACTGGGATAGGGGCTAGGAAGCTACTCTGGTAAATAAAAATCGTCGTAGCAGTAATCGGATGTGCTGACCTACTTGTAGGCGTATAACTGGCACAGCGTACAGTCGCTCTTAGGTTCAAATCACATACAAAGCATAAAGAGTGGTTTTTTTTCCGATCCAGAAACACTTGAGCTTTTCAGCTCTTCGGCTCGGTGCCATGGACATCGTAACCCTTCGGTTCGGTGCCACGAACACCGTAAATCGGGAATCTGTGGCTTTTCTGCCAGTCCGCGGAATTGAACCCGCACACACAGAGGATAGTCACCCGTAGTCCAACGCGCTACGAACACACTGGGCAGACGGGCAAAGAGTGGTTTTACAGAACCAAACAAAAAGTTAACAATTAGTCGAATGGTTCGAAGAAAAATGGCCAAAGTCGTCTTGATTGTGTGTATCTTCCATACTCATAAAATTCACCACTGTTAAAAAATAGCTCTTGTTATACCATTGTTTAATTCATTCTATTTTTAATATTTATATCGCTATTGTTTCTTACTTTAACAAGTTTGTTTGATACGCAGTGTTACTGTTAACAGGTATGTTTGCAGGTATGTTTACAGGTATGTTTACAGGTATGTTTACAGGTATGTTTACAGGTATGTTTACAGGTATGTTTGCAGGTATGTTTGCAGGTATGTTAACAGGTATGTTTACAGGTATGTTTGCAGGTATGTTTACAGGTATGTTTACAGGTATGTTTGCAGGTATGTTTGCAGGTATGGTAACACGCAGTTGCGGTTCGTAGTCATTTTTCTTGGTGGGGCCAGACACACATTTTCGGAAAAAATCGTTGGTTTTTTGGGGTATTTACTATTATTTGTCTATTCCGGAAAGTTTCCACTTTCGATTATTGGTGGGCCAGGCCCACTGGCCCTTAATGACGAGCCGCCCCTGGTAACATGTATGTTATCAGGCATGTTTTCAGATATAGTTCATAAGTACGGTTCCAACTTCACTGCAACGGGTCACCCCATAATTGCTCCGTTCCTGTGCAATGAAAATCACACGAAATGCTAACAACTGTGAAATGTTTCCTGTGGGAACTAATTCCAGAATGAAACAGCCTCGTGCCGCCAAAAAAAGAAACCGGTACCGCATAAAATGCATATGGCGTCGCTAATGTAGCAACACAAAACTGTTCATCACTTGAATTGCAATTCTTGTCGAAGGAACATCAATCATGACAAAATCCAGTTTTCTGCACTCGCAATATAACTGCATACGGCAGATTGAGCTTGTTCGTCATAACCGCTGTCCGCCATTTTCTGAATACACACAACAAACGCGCGGTTGACACAGCAAAAGCATTCCATGTAACAGTCATAGCTCACAGCGTTGCTCAAGCACTAACTCAGTAGCTCGGCAAACGAAACCGGAAAATATCCGACCGAAAATGCGCTAGCAAAGTCGTGTTCAGAATCAAACAGTTCTGACTCTGAATGGCCATCCCGCATTCCGCCATTGCTGGCCAGATTTTTACCTATGTTTTCAGATATGTTGGTAGTTATGTTGACAGTTATGTTGACATGTATATTGACAGGTGTGTTGGCAGTAATGTTGACAGTTATGTTGACAGGTATGTTCAGAGTTATTTAACAGGTATGTTGATAGGAATGTTGACAGTAATGTTGACAGTAATGTTGACAGTTATGTTGACAGGAAGGATGATAAGTATGTTGATAAGTATGTTGACAGGTATGTTGAAATGTAGCTTGACAGGTATTTTGACAGGTAATTGATGAAAGGACACGTTCGTTGATGATATCTTCTTCATGCTCATGTAAGAACTAAGATGGCGATATGTTGGGCATACTCTGAGAAAACAATTATCAAAGAATGATAAAACAAGTATCGAAGTGGGAGACAAATGGTACAAGAAAGAAAGCAGGATAACTGGAACTATGAAACGAACTGAAACTATGAATGAACTGGAACTATGAAACAGCTTAACTCGGACTCTATTCTATAGATTGAACAAGTTGACAGGTGAGTCCTATGGCGAGATTGTTTTCAGTCCTATGAAACGGATAACGGTAGAGAGATATAGTAATATTGTAAAAGTGACACATGCACGTTCTTCATACATATTACCCTTATCGTTATTTTTTTCAACTGAGCACCTTATTGCATTTCGCCTGTTGTTTTTATTTTGTCCTTCAAATATAAATATATCCCATAGCTTTTGCATATCGTAAGGTATGAGGTGCCTGTCTTTTCACATTTCTACACCCATGTCTACAGGAGGTAGGAGGTCCAATTTCTCTCCCCCTTCCCCACGCCCCCGCGAAACGTTGTTGTGAGAAAATGAATACACCAATCTTTTATGTAACTTTATGCTATACATCAATTAGCTAATCCATCCAACATCCTGTTCTCGACAAAGACATCTTAGTAGACACATTGATTTAATCCACAGCCAAGTCTAGATACGTTTATAGGCTGCTCTGTTTAATCTGTCCTTGCACTTTGTAAAACAATATTACTTTTATATTTTAGTACTATAAATAACCACATATAAAACATAAGCCTAGAGCTTTTAAATATTCATCTTTATTTCTCTATTTAAATAAACATTTTGCGCGTAAATAATCCTCCGTTAATTAAAATAATTTGACATTTTCAAAGAAAAAAAAAACCAGTTTATTTATTTTTGATAAAATACGTATTTTCCGCTCTGAAAATGTTGTTGTTATTTTTATCATCAGCAATGACATGTTGATATTGTCTTCTGCTACAACATTAGAACTGAAATCAATAATAGAATTATGCATTAAGATATTATTTTACATGTGATTTTCTTTGTGTGTGTGGGCAGTTTGTTTGTTTCTTCTCGTTTTTATCAGACAAGTTCACCACTCTTTGTGATCTGGGTGGTTTGAGACTAACAGAATTGAGCGTTGGGTCCCTAGGTTAGTGGTCGGGGTTTAATTCCCCAGTAGACGTGGAATTTGTGTTCCATCGTAAAGGTTCTCAGGTCGACCCAGGCCTCAATTGGGTACCAAGAAAAAAGTTGGGAAGTAAGGCTGGCCGGCGTGATGTTGACCACATCACTCATCACATCATCCATCACATCACCCACCACATCATCCATGACATCACCCATCACATCACCCATCACATCACCCATCACATCACTCATCACATCACCCATCATGTGCAATGAAAAAGGGTCTAACAGGTAGTACCCAATAGACATCGAGTTATGAAAGGTTCTGTAGACAGAAGGCCATTTCATGACCTGTTAGACAGAAGGCCATTTTACGATGTGTCCCTGTTAGATAGAAGGTCATTTTACGTTGTATCCCTGTTAGACAGAAGGTCATTTTACGTTGTATCACTGTTAGATAGAAGGTCATTTTACGTTGTATCACTGTTAGATAGAAGGTCATTTTACGTTGTATCACTGTTAGATAGAAGGTCATTTTACGTTGTATCACTGTTAGATAGAAGGTCATTTTACGTTGTATCACTGTTAGATAGAAGGTCATTTTACGTTGTATCACTGTTAGACAAAAGGTCATTTTACGTTGGATTCCTGTTAGACAAAAGGTCATTTTACGTTCTATCCCTGTTAGAAGTCTATGACAGAAAAATCTGAATTCGAGGCAAAGGTCTATGCATATTGATTGATTTATAGAACCATCATCATTGCACTTCGGTGAGCAATCATGTGTGCTCCGATCTCTTTCATAAACAAGTAGATCTCAGTTGCAGTGTACGAACTCCGTAGCATCGGCGAGGATCCTCAATGTATTTTGAATATGGTGAAAATGTTTTTGTAGGAACTTTTATTTTTAATCTTTTCTAATGAATTTTGCACAGGCAGGGACTTTCCAGCCTGCTTTTCTCGATTTTGAACTGCCATGGGCTCTTTTACGTGCTCAAATTAAACATGGGACCTACGTTTTATCGTCCGTCTCCGATAGGACTAGGAACTCGATCTCTCATGAGATTAGGGATCTCTGGAAAAATATCCAGATGGCTCCTGGAGGGAACGAACCTGTTACCTTTGACACGAGAGATGAGAATCTAACCTCTGCACCACAGAGACCATTAGAACACATTATTACTAAAAATATTTTATTTCAAAAATATTTACTAAAACTTAATATTCTTCAATTTATTATTTGCAGTAATTAAAGATCAATTACTCCATGTGAAATGTGTGCCTACGAAAATTACCAACAACATCAGGCAAGACGAGAGTCACCAACATCAGCATAAGATAGAAAGCTGGGACAGAATCCTGTTTCAATTATATTGAGGATTAAATAATGAAATGGTTTGACCATTTAATAAAAATTCTACCAAATTCCACCGCATACAGTCTTTTACAACAGAATATCAGAAAAGAAGGCGAGAGGAAGACCACGAAAAAGATGGCTAGATGTCATAGAAGAATCCTGTCAAAGGGCAAAAAGACAATCACCCAAGCTACCAGAACAGTGCAAGACAAAAACAGAAAACCACGACACTGGCAATTACCGTGTAACAGTGTGACGACAAAAGAAGAAAAAGCATGATATATCGTTATTGATAGGGTGTGAAGCATTGCTATTTAAGCAGTGGAATAAATATGTGTGCTTTTGAATATAAGTGCAACAAAGAGAACTCCGTATATCATGGACAGAGAAGAGAACAAATAGATCTATACTGAAAGAACTCAAAATCAAAGAAAACTGGCTGATGCTACCAATAAGAACATGAAACTTGACGAATTTTGAACATATAAAGAGACACAAAGGGGTAGAGAAGACTATCAGGGAAGGAGGCATCCCGGCAAATAGGAGAAGAGGAAGACAACGGAGAAGATGGATGCAGGATGTAACTGATGGTTTGAGCATAACGGCTGCAGAAGGGGAACATCTGACCTATGAGAGAGAGAGAGAGATTAAGAGAGATTTGACGAATTGTTAGAGTGACAAACTGTTGCTCAGGAAAGCTATTTGATTATGAATGATAAATCTATGTTTGTGATAAATATCATATATATAAATCTATATCTTGAAGTTACTGAGATTTTGATGCTGAACATTTTCCATAAGAATAAACAATGAACGGTACATGGGAAATCATATTGGCATTGTATTTAAATGATGTGATTTTTTACCATACTTAATCTTTAATTTTTTTATTTTGTTTTCCGATCCAGAAGCACTTGAGCTTTCAGATTTTCGGCTCGGTGCCATGGACATCGTAACCCTTCGGTTCGGTTCCACAAACACCGTAAATCTGGGGAACCTGTGGCTTTTCTGCCAGCCCGCGGAATTGAACCCACACTCACAGAGGACTAGTCACCCGCAGTCCAACGCGATACGAACCCGCTGGGCAGGCGGGTCTTTAATTTGTTTTAAAGAATATCTTGTTGAATATGATCTCTTCTTTGACAGTTGGACTGTAGTAAATGTAGATGTACTAAATATCGTGGTAGTATATCCTTTACAGTACTTAGCCATCAACAACAGAAAACGAGTTGTCGATTTTCTAGGCACCATTTATACGTTCAGTAGTTTATCATTGCTTTCTGGACGGTGAGGTCTATTTTTATCGTAAATAAAAATAAAAGGGAACTAATTTGCTTCCAAACTTGCCCGCCGTGGAGTTTGAATCAGGTATGCTTGGTTGTGATCGGCTCACTATCGCTTAAGCACAAGCTCAGATGTACTAGAACTACTTAATACGGGAGTCTTTTTGGGGAGCGGAATGACGTTGATTATTCTGAGATGCCATAAAGAAAACATTCAGAGACACGGGAAAATTGAGAACAATTGTTGAGTCGCTATGCTCCTCGAGGAGTGAAGAGGAATAAAGCACGAATGAGAAACGATCGCTAAATAATAAGTACTAGGTAACTAGTGTTTGTTGCAAACATGTTAAATAGTTACGATTACTTGAAAGTAATTTAAACGCACATTTCTATTGAAATGTAATTTTGGCAACTGTCAGCAATACAATTTGAGCATGCCAGACGTGTAGTGTCGTGTAGAGACACCTTGCGATAGGGCTAATATACTTCTTCATTTTTGCGTACATGTCATCATTTCACGTGTAAATCTGTGCGTCCGCAAACAATTTTGGAAATTCGTAGATTTGACCACACTCTTACAATCCAAGACAAACTTAACACTCTGTCAGCAACATCGTGTGATAACCACGTTGCAACTGCGTAACATTTGTTTTCCTAACTTGGCACTCGAAACAGAATCTACAATCTTTGGGCAAATACTTAGATTTATAAGAGCAAACAAAAACATTAATGCACATTCGCGCGCTTTTTCCTTTTTTATATAAGTTGGTTTGCCTGACACACTTCCGCCTGTTGCAAAATGCGTTTGTTGTGGGAAAATATAGAAGCTTCAATCAGATTTTCGACAGACACAGGTGTAAACATAAATGATTCAAAGTGTTGTGGTCTGTACTTCTACTGCAATCTGGAGAAATTTGCATACACATATACAATCAAGTGCCATCGCTATAAACAAAAGTGGTGTGACTTATTGAAAACTGTAGGAGTAGTGAAATTCACACTGAAATTGTGAAGATATCACAGTTCTTCTGTGTTATTCCTTCACACAATGCTTCGGTAGAAAGGTTATTTTCTGTAACCCATGTACAATGCACCAATGAGAGAAAGAAATAGTGTTAGTGGGAATTCAGTTAAATCATATTCATTTGTATAATTTAATTTCAAACATTTCACATGGAGGAAATTCTATGGACATTTGATGCAAGGAGGACATTCTATGGACATTTGATGCAAAGAAATACATTTTCAAAAAGAATCAGGTTCATCATTGAAAAGAATATGACATTGATGCAAAAATTGAAATGGAATTTAATGTTAGAAAGTAATGTCCTTGTAATTACGGAAAGGGATAAGAAATATAGCAATCCTAGCTTATCAATCCTATCAATCCTAACATATGCCAGCGAGAGTTGTATCAATCCTAACAAACGCCAGCGAGAGTTGGAAAATGACTAAAGATATAGAAAGCAAGTTAAACCAGGATGTCCGCGAAAATAATGAAGATAAAATGGAACGAATTCAGGAGAAGTGATGAAATTAGAGAAATCTCTGATCAACTGCTAGTAACAACTGGTATAAGAAAGAGAAGATGAAGATATGTTGGACACACCTTGAGAAGAAATGTTCAAAGAATATCAAAGCATGCATTGAAGGGGATGCAGACGGTACAAGAGAGGACGGCCTAAGGAAACCTTGAAACGAACATTGCTGAGAGAGGCAAGAAATATCGGTCTCAGTTTCTTGAAGCAGATTGAGCGAGTTGCCCAGGATAGAGCGGTATGGAGAAAGTGCTTGCAGACCATATGTAACGTACAACGGTACGAGAAGAATTATTATTAATATAACTCTAGCTTAAGCAGGCTTGAAATTCTGTATCCTACTGACGAATCCACCTAACAAGTTCATCCTATAGGCATGTTCCTTCCACTTAAACCAATCGATGCATGATCACGTGTCAGGCCGTGGGAAAATCTAAATATAGATCATGGTGAGAATAATTTTAGCCAGTTTCTGAAGGAATGAGCAAAAGTTAAAATCGATTTTCTTAGAAACGAGAACAAAGACAGAGTTAAATTACAAGACATTTCTCATACCTTGTGATTGTAATGTGTGTAATGAAGATGTAGTTATTGCTAGAGCACATTTGATTGTGAGTAGATAACGGTATATCGGGAAGTCGTGTGCACTTAATTTAACTAGGTCACAGATCTAGTAATGGTTTGGTCTCTTGGTGAGAATGACCCGAATACAATAAGTTGCAAAAGCGTACAACCTGAAAATGGAATGATCGAGACGAATGGACAGATGAAGAAAAAGATGGATTGATGGAGTTACATACATCTGAAAACTCCACAATACCACAGCATATCAAGCGACCGAGCGTGCACTATCCCGGAAACCGATCATCAGTTAAGGCGGAGACCTACCAGTGCTTAAACTCTCAAAGAAAGTAACGGTCACAAAAGCGATTGCCACAGGAAAATACTCAAATAACTACCGGGCAGAGGCAATAAGAACAGCGGCCGAAATGATCATAGAGAGAAGAGGCACCTCTCGCAACAACGTCGAGATATTCACCGATGCTCTATCGGTTATCACGGCACTCAAAAGTGCAGGCAAAACAGAGCTCAATGCGCTCAAAGAGACCCTCGACGCATTAGTGCACACACTCAAACGCACCGTCATTCAGTGGATCCCATCACACTGCAATATAAGCGGAAAGGAAGATGCCGACAAGTTAGCTAAAGAAGGGGGGACTGCCTAGAGTAGTTGATAGTAGCTCGGCCTGCTAGGCTAGCTGTGAGACGCCTCATAGCTCGGGTTCGAACCACTATCCGGCATTTGTTCGAGTCCCTGGTCTTACTCAGGACGATAACATGAGTACCTCTGAAGTCGGAGAAAATCTGCCTGTATGGCGAGGGAATACTAATTACGAGTACATTGAGCACACGGCTGCCAGTGTAAAGTAATTTACAATGTGCACGCTGCTGCCATTGTAAGAAATTGGAAAAACGGATTTTCACGCAAAAATCAGTTTCAGAGATGAAACTTCGTCTGAGTTGAAAGCGGACGAAAAAAAAAAAAGCTAAAGAAGGCGGACGACTACCTCAGACTGATCTCGAGATCAGTTATGACAAAGCCAGAACAACCATCGGCTGGCACTAAAGAGACAAATGGACAAAAGACCATACTCAGGCTAACAGCGGCGACGGATACTATGGTCTGTCTCGTAGCGAAAAAGTTGCCATACTTCGCCTCCGTACCGACCACAACAAACTCCGCGCCCACATGTTTCACAAATTTAAAATTGACACAACTAGCCTGTGCCCCTGCAAAAAGGTGGACATGACGGCAGAACAAGTTCTGCAAGATTGTCAACTGATAGCAGATATATGAAAAGAAGCCTGGCCTCAAAACACAGAGCTTTGCGAGAAGCTGTACGGAGGAAAGGAGTCCTTTAAAAACACGGTAAAATTCATGATAAAAGTTGGTTCATCGGTCTAGGCCGGGATCGCGAGAGAGAGAACAAGAACAATTTAGCAACAAGTTGCACAAGGCATTTAAAAAATGATAAAAGTTTAGTGTGTGCAGTGTCCTGTCTGTCTAAACTGCATATAAGCAGAGATATTGCTGTTCTAATTTGAATTTTGTTTTAATTTGGAAGAGTAACATTGAAAAATCCATATCTACAAAACCAATTGGGTTAGACATTTTATGGGAGGTTCGTGCTATAATTATGGGTGATATGTACATCATATGCTAGTTTGGCATTCTTTGCACTTATTATGTTTTTGAAATTCACTGCACAATGAAAAGGGGGTTTACAATATATTTTCAAGAAAAATTAATTATTTTTTAATACATAATAACAATGCATACATTAAACGTTATTTATTATCAAAATCAATATCTTTTGCAACATGTAGCCAAATTGTATGGCAATATGTTGGGTTTTTTTTTTTCCTGTGAATTTTAGAAAAGACAACCCTTGTTCTGGGTGGGTCTCCCGCCTTAAACCTGTTAAGCCTAACGGCAAAAAAGCAAAGAGTGACAAATTAAAGAAAAATAGAAGACAGATCATGAGCAGACTGTGTTGTGTATTTCTAACATGTCCTTTGTGGTTCTAACGAGCCATTATGTAATAGAAGAAGGGAATACATAACAATTTTGTTGGTTTGCTAGTTGTTGGTGCTGTTGTACAAACCACAAAGATTGTCCTTTTATCATCGTTTCTTTTCACTCTTTCTGCCACGAAGTCTTGCTGAGGTTAAGCGTGGGAAGTTCGCTATTTCATCATCTCATCTTGTTTCTCCTGTACCCTTGCCGAATCGAAGTTAAGTATAGCCCGCAGACGAAGCCTCGGAAGGTTTCATTTATGGCTTCACATGTTCAGCATTGTTCAGTTTCTCAAAAAAAACAACTTCGTCTATGCTTCTTCTTCTTTCTTTCTTTTGTCCTCTGTTTTTTTGCCGCTAGGCGTAGCAGGTTTAACTGATGATCGGTTTCGGAGATAATGCACGCTCGGTCACTTGATATGGTGTGGTATTGTGGAGTTTTAAGATGTCTGTAACTCCATCAACCCATCTTTTCTTGGTCTGCTCTTTCCTCTTGATGATTCCATTTTCAGGTTGTACGCTCTTGCAACTGGTGTATTCGGGTTCATTCTGACCTAGTGGTCAAACCATTTGAGTCTCTGTTTTTCAATAAATCTAATATCAGGATTAAAATTCTATGCTTAAAACGCGTAATTTCCAGTTTTTCTTTCGGGCTCAACTGAAGTGCTTGTCTAGCGACACTTGACTGTGTTTTCCACAGGAAATGTCCGACCTACAGCCATCAACGTCAAACAGTTGCATATAGTTTTAAAAAATATACCGTTCCACGGAAATTTTATCTTCAGTTGTCGTCACACCCGGAGGTTGCCCAGTGTCCTGGTTTTCTGTTTTTTGTCTTGCGCTTCTCTATGGGTTTGGGTGATAGTTATTTTGCTTTTTGATAAGATTATGCTAAACCATATAGCCATCTTTCTCATGTCCTTCTTTCCTGATGTTCTGTTGTAGAAGACTGTATACTGTTGAGTTTGGTTGCATTATTCTTGATAGGTGGTCGAACCACTTCATTCTTTGTTTCTTAATGTAATTCAAGCAAGTTTTGTGCCAACTTTCTTTCTTATGCTGATGTTGGTGACTCTGTCTTTTCTAGTGTTGTTGGTAACATTTTGTAGACATTTCATTTCCCATGTAGTTATTTTTAGCGACTGTGATTTTCTCATTGTCCATATTTGGCTGTGGTAACACAGACTGCATCAAGTTAATTAAGAACGAAAATCCAGTCCTTCGAAACTAAATGCTACAGAAAGACCATGGACAGAAAAAAGAAAGAACACATGTCCTGAAAGAACTAAATGTTAAAGAGAATTGGCTGATAAACAACATACTATACAGAAAAATTACATACTTTGGTCACATCAAGCGTCACGATGGCTTGGAAAGAACAATACTAGAGGGCAGGGTCCCAGGACGCAGAGGCAGAACAAGAAGAAGATGGCTACAAGATATTAAAGAAACCATGAACATGACCATCGACGAAGTGGGTGAACTGGCTAGAGACAGAGTGAATTTCAGATGTGTTGCAAAGAGAGCAACGCCCTATAAAGGATACGCACCTTGATGATGAACACAGACTAGACATGAAAGTGTTGTTAATCATCTGTTGTTTAGCTGTTAGTGAGATGTTTGGGAGCCTTAACATCGTAAATGACTGCGACATCAGAGGGAACTGCAATGGACCGAAATGACATTCTTAACGCACTGAGAAAGTTATTACGAACAGAAGAGTTTCAAGATTGCGAGTTCCACTCGCTGACCAGATTGAAAGATATGGGTGAAAGATAAAGAACGACATACCAAATATGCAAAGAGATTGAACTGGCATGTTGGGCCGCTGGACGCTGCTGGATTTGGTCATGCGGAGATCGGAACACCTATGGACTTGTTCGGAGTGCTATGATGATATTCTTCTGGTAACTAACATCGTAAATATAATTTGTATTGTCTATTGTCTATTCCCAAGATGAAGATGGAGTTGATTTCACTCTTGCCGTTAAGCATAGGTTTGGGAGCCTTTGTTGTGTTATATCCGTGTTTATGGAGTGTGGTCTTGATATTGTCTATCCATCTTTTCCTTGGTTTTCACTTGATTCTAGTATATAATCTCTTTTTATTGTATGCTGTTATTGGTGGTTGGTTGTATTTCATTCTCATTAAATCTCCAAACCACTGCATTTGTTGTCTTTCGATGTATTCGGTGTATGAGGTTATGCCCACTCTGCTTCTAATGTCCTCATTTCGTAGTCTATCTTTCCTGGTGACCCCACTGCCTTCCTCAGTCATTTCATTACACACATGGTGAGCTTTCTGTGGTGTGTTGCTGTAACTTACCAAGTTTATCACTGGTAACAAAGTGTTGGTAGGAAAATAATATAAATTTTATAACGTAATAAAAGTCTCATAAAACAACAAGATCAGATAATATTTGGACACGAACGTTAGACGACATCAAACACCTCCGATAAAAAGTGTAATTCTCTCATTACGGAAGCTAAATTTGACAGCAAGAAAATATTTAACACGCAACTCTGACATTTACTCATTTTGATATAATCCCTACCAACAGGAAATTAAATCTTGAAAGACAAAGACACGAAACTTGAAATGTTATGTTGACATTTCGATCAGGAAATGAAATTTTTGAAGAGTTAATATTGGGTAAACAAACATTGGGGGGTATCTGTAGCGTAGAAGTTAGATGTTCAACTATCGTGCCAAAGGTAACCGGCTCGCTCCCTCGTGGAGCCATCGGGATATATTTCCAGAGACCCCTGATCTCAGTGTAGGTGAGATCGAGTTCCTAGTCCTATCGGAGACTGTATGATAAAACGTAGGTTCTGTGATCAATTTGAGCACGTACAAGAACTCTTGGGAGTTAAAAATCGAGAAGATCAGGCTGGAAAGTCGCTACCCAGGTAAAATTCATTAGATAAGATTAGAAATAATATTCCTACATAAATATCTTCACCATCTTCAAAATTACATCGGGGACCCTCACCGTGCTACGGAGTTCGTGAACTACAGCTGAGATGATCTAGTGTTAAAAAAAAAGGATCGGAGCACACATGGTTACTCACCGAAGTGCAATGATAATGGTCCTGTCAATCAATCAATCAATCATACAATCAATGAGACATCATTCTTGTTCTATGCATAGTACAACATCATCTAGCTGCGTATATTAACACACATCATCTCTCTACGCACAATACAACTGCGTATCATGACATTCACATCCTTATAACTGACTGTTTGATTATTATTCCAGCCAGAAGTCATGTTGATAGAGGCTTGATACCCACTCACAAACATAAACATAAAGGTAGCGCCATCTTGTGGTATTTCTTCACTGCGAACTTGCTAAAAGTGTTTTCCACTTCACTTGGATTATTTTTTTTCTTTCTATTCAGTGACCTTGTGCGATATTTGAAAGTAGGTTGTGTGTGTGTCTAGATAATTCTACGGTGTGTAGTAGTGATGATGATGTTGGCAGTAGTAGTAGTAACAGCAGTAATAGTAGTAGTATTGATATGGTTGGCCGTAGCAGCAACAGTAGTAGTAGTGTAGTAGCTAGTAGTAGTAGCAGTAGTAGTAGTAGCAGCAGCAGTAGTAGTAGTATGTAGTAGCAATAGCAGTAGCAGTAACAGTAGTAATAGTAGTAGTAACAGCAATAATAGTAGTAGTATTGATATTGTTGGCCGTAGCAGTAACAGTAGGAGTAGTAGTTGTAGTAGTAGTAGCAGTAGTAGTAGTAGCAGCAGCAGCAGTAGTAATAGTAGTAGTAGTAGTAGTAGCAATAGCAGTAGCAGTAACAGTAGTAGTAGTAGTAGTAACAGCAATAATAGTAGTAGTATTGATATTGTTGGTCGTAGCAGTAACAGTAGGAGTAGTAGTTGTAGTAGTAGTAGCAGTAGCAGTAGTAGTAGTAGTAGTAGTAGTAGTAGTAACAGCAGTAGTAGTAGTATTAGTAGTACTAGTTGTAAAAGTAGTAGCAGTAGTAGTAGTAGTTGTTGTAGAAATAGCAGCAGTAGTAGCACTAGTGGTAGTAACAGCAGCATCAGCAGTTGTAGTAGTAGCAGTAGTAGTTGTAGTAGTAGTAGTAGTAGTAGTAGCGGTAGTAGCACTTGGAGCGGTAGTAGCAGCGGTAGTAGTAGTAGTAAAGAACTCTTGTCAGTACAAAATTTAGAAAAGCAGGATGGATAGCCGTTACCTGGACACAATTTCTTACAAAATTTTGAAAATAAAATTCCTACAAAATAATTTGACCATCTTTAAAATACATCACGGAAGTTCGCCGGTGCTATGGAATTCTGTACTGTTGCTGAGATGTTCCTGTGTAAGAAAGAGATCGGAGCACACATGGTTACTCCCACAAGTACAGTGATGATGATGTTCCAATCAATCAATCAATCAATCTGTTGAGAACAGGTGTGTTGATTACTGTATTCTTTCAAGCGGAATGTTTTCTTCTTCGCCAGAACAATTTGCTGTTGTTCCTAAATTTCAACCCCGCGAGGGATATAGTCTTCTTCTTCTCTTCCACCATTTACTTCTTTATAGAAGTGTTGCCGGGGTGAAACGTAGTGATCTTGTGTGTGCTTGTTCTTCTCTTCCACCATTTACTTCTTTATAGAAGTGTTGCCGGGGTGAAACGTAGTGATCTTGTGTGTGCTTGTTCTTCTCTTCCACCATTTACTTTTTATAGAAGTGTTGGGGGTGAAACGTAGTGATCTTGTGTGTGCTTGTTCTTCTCTTCCACCATTTACTTTTTATAGAAGTGTTGGGGTGAAACGTAGTGATCTTGTGTGTGCTTGTTCTTCTCTTCCACCATTGACTTCTTTATAGAAGTGTTGGGGTGAAACGTAGTGATCTTGTGTGTGTTTGTTCTTCTCTTCCACCATTTACTTCTTTATAGAAGTGTTGGGGTGAAACGTAGTGATCTTGTGTGTGCTTGTTCTTCTCTTCCACCATTTACTTCTTTATAGAAGTGTTGGGGTGAAACATAGTGATCTTGTGTGTGCTTGTTCTTCTCTTCCACCATTTACTTCTTTATAGAAGTGTTGGGGGTGAAATGTAGTGATCTTATGTGTGCTTGTTCTTCTCTTCCACCATTTACTCCTTTATAGAAGTGTTGGGGTGAAACGTAGTGATCTTGTGTGTGCTTGTTCTTCTCTTCCACCATTTACTTCTTTATAGAAGTGTTGGGGTGAAACGTAGTGATCTTGTGTGTGCTTGTTCTTCTCTTCCACTATTTACTTCTTTATAGAAGTGTTGGGGGTGAAACGTAGTGATCTTGTGTGTGCTTCTTTTAAGGCACTTTGTAAGCTGATATTCATGTTCGTGAGGCTGTTCTTGATGCCGTCGATCCATCTTTTGCATGGTCTTCCTCTTGCTTTGTATTCATTATACTTTTTCTGTGTGGCTCTCTGTGGTAGGCGATACCAGGGCATTCTGGTCAGGTGTCTAAACCATTTAATCTGTTGTTCTTTTATGAATTGCATGACTGATTTCACATCCAGTCTTTTTCTGATTTCTTCATTTCTAATGTGTCTCTTATTATTATACAATAAGAGGGATATAGTAAGACAGAGTAAGTACATTACCGATCCTTCAGATTGTCTGGAAATCAGCCCACTACAGCATCAGAACCAAGAATAATATATACGGCAACTGTGTGCTATCAACTTTACTATACGGCTCCACAACCAACTCTAATATTGGGCCACATAACTATCAGAAAACCCTGACCTAGTTGTTGAATTGGGGGCTGTTTTTTTGTATATGTTTGATAGAAAGCTGCAATATTTTTTGCAATTCAACTCAATTCTATGAGTCTATGGTTATTTATTGATGAAAATATTAATAATACTGATATTCCTTATTGTTAAACTTAACTTGTTACATAATATAACTTTGATTTAACATGTTGTATTACTTTTAGAATTAATTCATCTTTATTAAACGATACTGGAATGCGAGGTCGCACGACGGTTGTGGTCTTATTTTATATAAATTTTACTTGAGCCCGTTGGCCGTATGATTATCGAGACCACGACGGATTAGAGTGCCTGATGCAGTCACACATACTGTGGTTTGGCCACATAGTTCGCATGATACAACACTGACTGCGCAACATATTAATTTATGAAGCGATACAGATAGTCAAATGTCACCATAGTTACCAAAAGATTCTCTTCAAAGATGATTCCCAATTGGACTAGCTACTTGATGTCACCTACTTTTCAATTAGAGATCGCTGGTAAATAGTACATGGGATGTCAACAGAGTTTTCTTCTTCTTCTTCGAACGTTCCATATCGACCACTTGTTAACCACTCTTTGTGATTTGTATGTGATCCGAGCCCAAGAGCGTTTGTAAGTCGTGCAAGTTATGCGCCTACAAGTAGGCCAGCACATCTCATTTCTGCGACGTTTTAATATTTACTAGGTAGCTTCCCAAGCTCCTACCCCATTCGCCTCTTACGACATGCCTTGTATATCGTAGTGTAACTATTCTTTGCTCTCACTGAGGGCCTTGGCAACACACGGGCTGTGAACAGAGTGATATTAGAGTGTGATGCACGAACCGTATCTCAACCCCCCAGACGTTCTGTGTGTATAATGGGTTAAATGTGTATAGCCATTGCATATATTTCAGAAGTATGGACAGAGCCGATATCATCAATGCGGTACGCTCTCAATTGTGTGACATGGGCGGGTCTCAGACACTGGAACGAGTTCAAGAATTAGACGTTAAGTTTGGACATGCCACACTGTGTCGTCTTTGTGGTAGAGGGAGAAGATATAGTAATCAACTTCACATGGGTACTGTGAGCAAATGGACTTTGGGATGGCTGCTGCAACGGAGGACAGAGCACGAATTGGAATGCCCAATGTGCCATGACGTCGCATAACATAACATAACATATTTCATTTTTTCAATATTTAATCGTTTTCACAAAAATGTGCTGGTTAAACCGATGAAAACAGTTTAGGTTTAACAGGCAACTCATTACAATTATATTATTTCAAACAGAAACGTGAGTGTTTGCCTTATTTGAAACTAGTGCCAGGTAGACATAAATATGAACTTGCAATTATAAATTATAAGCCAAAATATATTATAAAATTATTTTAATGAGTTGATAATAACCAATTCCAGACACACATGAAATTATGGTGGCGACAAGACACGGCTCTGCCATGTCTGGCCAGAAAAATGTAGTCCTTTCTGTTTCAATAAGTTCGTTACCTGTCGTCAGATTAGTTCGTTAGTATATTGGCCGTAAAATAACTTAACGCGACATTTGACAGGTTGAACGGGAATAGGTCTCTAATATACCAAAGTGTAAGAAAGCTTATCGCATGTGATTGTGCAAGCACTGTTTGTTCGAATCTGATTATTCTGTGTTAAACAACCGACGTTGTTTATGAAAGACACCACTAAACGAAGCTCTTTTTTTGGAGAACTAGTAAATAAACGCGGCGGTGAAATCGGATGTGCTGGCTTATACAACGTAAAATCTCTCTTAGGTTCAGATCACATACAAATCGCAAATAGTGGTTTAACAAGTAGTCGATATGGAGCATTCGAAGAAAAAGTAATTGTGATTTATATCCCTAAATAAAAGATCCTCATCCTCTTCGTTCGTTCTTCACGGCCCAATTTGATCATTCTTATTGTGATGTATAATTGGTCCACTGGCAAGAACGGAGTGATCTACGTCGGGACGATTGTGCGCCCATGGTGACTAGGCCCGCTCGTCCGATTTCAGCCAGCTTTTGATTTACTAGGGTGAACTTTCCTAGGGTACGATCCTTTCTACCGACTATGTCGACCCGGATCTACGCCTTTACGATCAGCTTTGCCGTATATTTGGGCTTTGTGATCTACGCCAGGACAGTGAGTTACGCTGTTTTGCCCGTTCTGACTGAGAAATATTTCTCGGGGCTTCTAAGCTTGTCCTCGGACGGCGTCTTACTCGTATAAAACACCGTGTAAAGTATCAACGATCAAGGCTCTTGTAGTCCATGCATGTGCACACCGAGAATTTTGGGCACAAACTGACCTCGAACTTCGGTACATCCCCGGCCTGTAGTCACTATCGTGGCGTGATGTCAACTTCCCCCCCCCCCGATCCAGAAGCACTTGAGCTTTCAGCTCTTCGGCTCGGTGCCATGGACATCGTAACCCTTCGGTTCGGTGCCACAAACACCGTAAATCTGGGGAATCTGTGGCTTTTCTGCCGGCCCGCGATTGAACCCGCACTCACAGAGGGCTAAAAATAGATGAAAACATTGACTACATTACAGTATATTTGACCTCATATAGTTTTGTCCCTCTCTGCAGAAATGTCACGGCATCTGCCGAGGGTATTACACAAAATGATAGAAGAAAACTAGTCACGACAGATATGAAATGTCTACGCAGAATGCTGACCAACAGAAACAACACTACAATACAAACTGGGGGAACGGTGAAGACCTCAAACGCACCGTCCTGTTTATGACACATACCGAAGAGGTCGCAAAGCAGAAATTGATCGCAGAAGAGGAGGAGGAGACTCATAAAGCACAAATTACTTACTATCAACTAAAATAGTAGGGATCTCTGGAAAGAAAAAAATGCACTCGTGAACAGGACGACTCGGTCCAGTTTTAACACATTACCTTTGGTACACATGGTAAACGGCTTATGGTAGCAGTACTAACAGAGCTTTGGTGCCGTTAGTAAATAATAATCATAATAATTCATCTCGTACCGTTATACGTTACATAGGATCTGCAAGCAATTTCTCCATACCGCTTTATCCTGGGCAACTCGCTCAGTCTCCTCTATGGAACTGAGACCAATATTTCCTGCCTCTCTCAGCAAAGTTAATGAGTAAATAACTCATGAAAAACATTAATTCTAAAGATTATGATCCCACACTTTCTCATTTACTGAACAAATAATTAAACTATCTAAAACAAAAGTGAATGTCTTTGGAGTTCATTTGTGACATGAACAATTAGTCACATAGATCAACCGATTATCCAATCAAACAATCAATTAATCAATCAATCAATCAATGAAACATCTACCATCTTATGTGCTAGTTGTATTTTTAACATTCTTCCTAAACTGCTCACTGCTACAGGAGTAGATTAATGCACAGTTGTATTTTTAACATTTTTCCTAAACTGCTCACTGCTACAGGAGTAGATTAATGTTTAACATTCTTCCTAAACTGCTCACTGCTACAGGAGTAGATTAATGTTTAACATTCTTCCTAAACTGCTCACTGCTATATGGGTAGATTAATGCACATTTGTATGTGTCAAAAACACTGTGTGAGGCAAACTTGAGGCAATCTATTGTTTGTTTATTATGTAGGGGATTAGTCTCTTTAAGCCGAGGCACACTCCTCTCAACCTAACGAAGAACCTTGTTTTGGTTACATCAGAGCGTGTAGGCTAACAGACATGAAAAATAAGAATTATCCCCTTTCGTAGGATCCAAATTATAGTTGAGAGCAGTGGCGACTCGTCATTAAGGGCCAGTGGGGCTGGTCCCCACCAAAATTAAAGTGTAACGTGCTTTTATTATTTTATAAATTAAAATATATCCTAACCGAAACCATGATTTTTCCGAAAATTTCTGTCAGGCCCCACCGGAAAAAATGATCACGAGCCGCCACTGGTTGAGAGCAAGCTGACTGACTCAAAGAAAGGTTAAATGTGCGATCTAATATTTATAAATATTCCATCATTTCTAGACAACTAACATTAGATATATCGCTAAATTTTGTGACAGACTTAAGCTTTTCAAAGTTGGACGAACCACCGATAACATTATCATATGGTAAAGAGTTATAGTTTTATTGCTGCTAGCAAAAAAATTTCGGTTGTCTCTCTTTGCAGTTATTGGTTACTAAACTGACGTCATTGCACTCCGGGCAGACCCATTGGTGCTCAGTATCCCCCAACAGATATCGAAGAGTATGCAAACTGATGTTTCCCGTGGCTCGCTGATTAAACACAATCCTAACTCTGCTCCTCAGGCATCCAGTTCTTCTTGTACACCGGGTAACTCCAAACTACTTAAATCGCTTTATCGATTCAACATTTATTCTAATGTCCTCATCCAACAGACAGTCACGAAGAGACCGAAGAACATCCCCTTATCTATCTTCAACTCCCCAACAATCGATGCTGTTGATGCTAGCTTGTCCGCTCTCTCATTACCGTAAACACTATCATGCCCTGGACAGTATATCCACGTAAGCCTTTGGAGGTTAGTAACTTCTATAGACGACATCCACTCATACCAAAACCTGCCCTTCTGGATCTTGTGAAGCATCGATTGAGAGTCAGATAAAACAACAAGAGCCAATGGAGGGCAGCAGTAACGGCCTCAACCTCAATCCTTCTACTAGAAGTAGTTGTCCTGTACGCTCCACTTCGCTCTGCAGCAACCCTACCACGCGCATTAGCCAAGAAACCCCAGCCGGACTTCTCACCACGATGAACCGACCCATCGGTATATACAACAACATCACCATCCCTTGCATTATCTTCTATCAGCTGCTTAACTGCGAGATCAGACTTCATGTTGTCAAAATCTCTACGTTCTATTCCAAGAGTAATGATAACATAGAGATAGTTGGTCATGCTACCTACCATCTGTTGGGATCCATTCTTCCTCTTTTGGTAGGGTCGCAACCACGGTCACCTGACCAATTGCAGTTAAAAAGTGGTTACGTCCCTTTGTAATATGTTGTTACAATGTTTAGCACGAGTTATAGTTCTTATATTGATCCAAGATAAGTCAAGATCGGAAGTGGTAGCAGTTGTATCCGCAATTGTGATAGTAGCCAGTGTAGGAAAGGTAGTAGTAGTAGTAGTAGTAGTTATAGTAGTAGCAGTAGTAGTAGTAGTAGTAGTGGTAATGGTAGTAGTAGTAGTGGTAGTAGTTGTAGTGGTAGTAGTTATAGTAGTAGTAGTAATTGTAGTAGCAGTAGTAGCAGTTGTGGTGGTAGTAGTAGTAGCAGTAGTGGTAGTAGTAGTGGTAGTAGTTGTAGTAGTAGTAGTGGTAGTGGTAGTAGTACTAGATGTGGTAGTAGCAGTAGTAGTATTCTTAGTAGTAGGATTAGTAGTGGTAGGAATAGTAATATTGGCTGGGGTAGTAGCAGGAATAGTGATAATAGTAGTAGCACCAGCAATATTGTTAGTGATAGTAGTGGTGGTATTGATACTAACAGCAGTAGTAATGGTAGTAGCAGTAGTAAAAGTAGTAGTAGCGCTGGTAGAATTATCAGCAATAGTAGTAGCAGTGGCGGCTCGTGCTCATTTTTGTTGGTGGGGCCAGAAATACTTTTTTAGAAAAATCATGGTTTTGGGTTAGGTTATATTTTAATTTATAACGTAATAAGTACACGTTACAATTTATTTTTGGTGGGGCCCGGCCCCAATGGCCCTTAATAACGAGCCGCCACTGAGTAGTAGTGGTTGCGTTAGTGGTTGATGTAGCTGCAGCAGCAACAGTAGTAGTAGTAGTAGTAGTGGTAGTAGGGCTAGTAGTAATATTGGTGGTAGTAGTATTAGTAGTATAGTGGGTGCAAGCAGCAGCAGTGCTAGTGGGAGTAGTATGAGTAACAGTTGTAGCAGCGCTAGTAGAAGTATTCGTAACAGTAGTAGTAGTGATGGTGGTAATGGTGGTAGTAGTAGTAATAGTAGTAGTAGTAGCAGTAGTAGTAGTAGCAGTAGCAGTAGTAGCAGTAGTAGCATAGTAGTAGTAATAGTATATAGTAGTAGTAGTAGTATCAGTTCCACTACAACAGAACAATGTTTTGATCAGTTTTATTAGATATTATAAATTACATTGTTTTTTTAAAACCACTAAGCATTGCAATATTTCTTTTACCTGTGTCCGTCTCCTACTAGTTCTTACTGTATGTTTAACTTCTATGTTGTCACATTCTCACACAATTTATACTAATTAATTAAACCCATGAGAGCGAGCAAGAGATACAAGATATACATGTTACACAGATAACGTATAGTTTACATGATATACAAGATAACAAACGTCAAATTAGCTGGAAGTTTATGATAATTCTTATATCATGACGTACCAAAAGCGTAGATATAGCGTTTCAATGTTTATTTCTCTTCTGTTTTCTTCATATATATTATTCAATATAGGGGAAGACTGCAGTAAAACTGTATAGCAATGACGAAACACGTAATAACGAAGTATTGAAGTTTTATCAAATAGAAAAACAATAATACACATATGTAGTGTACTGTGAAATTGGTCACTCCTGTTGTATCGTGTGCTTGATAAAGTCCTTTTGGTCGAAACGTTGTTGTGTATTATTATTTTGATATTTTGTAAAGTTACAGTACTTTGTTATTACTTGTTTCGCTATATTTTATTCACAATTTTTATTATTCTTTCTATCATTTCATGAACTAGATTTTTTTGCTAAACTTATCTTCTGTCTGCATCGTACTGTAGTTGTAAACCTTATCAATGTCTTTACGCTGTTGTTGGAATATAACTCCTGGCTCAAATGATGGCATCTGTAGAAATATAACTTGATCAAACCTGGTAATTTTGAATAGTTATGCAATTATGATAACTGTATAACTATTATTTCATAGAATTATGTCAAATGTGGGGTTATTATTTCATAGAATTATGTCAAATGTTATTTTTCATAAATTATGTCAAATGTGGATTATTATTTCATAGAATTATGTCAAATGTGGGGTTATTATTTCATAGAATTATGTCAAATGTGGGGTTATTATTTCATAGAATTATGTCAAATGTGGGTTATTATCATAGAATTATGTCAAATGTGGGTTATTATTTCTAGAATTATGTCAAATTGTATTCGATTTATGCAAATGTGGGTATATTTCATAGAATTATGTCAAATGTAATATCTCTATTATTTGATGAAATTATACCAACTGAAGGAACAATTGTTTAGGAATTATCCCATTTGGGAAGGTGGGGGCTAACTGAAAGTGCAACAACGAGTGGATCCAGTACTGTTGAACGTGTAAGCTCCTAGCGTCGCCATTCTTTCGAATGAAAGCTGACGGAGTTTGTTTAAGTGGGTTTTATTGTGCAACTTATTGTGCAACTTATTGTGCAACTTATTGTGCAACTTATTGTGCAATTTATTGGCATATTTTAAATGCTCCCACTATGTGGCCGTGATCAAGTGGGATTATACTTTGATCTTAGCACCAAAAAAATATGTCCCATCTGTGCCTCTTTGCGGAAATGCGAATATAGCATTAATGACACTTTTTGCATTGTAATAAATTTGAGCTTAAAACTGATTAGGAATGTTCTATTAATGTCTGTTTTCAGATGTCAACAATATAACACAATAGCTTCACACTAATTTCGATATTCACCTTTAACTAAACGTCTATCTCGCACTAATGACTTCATTTGTTTACCACGGTCAACCGCGTGGTAAATTGGTGCACGGGAAATACAATAATTGTTCTAAAAATTATATTTGATACACGAATATTGCTATTTTTTAACGTCAATGAATTAAATGTCTATAAAATCAGTTTTCTTCAACCATGCCATTGGACGCGTTAAATATATAGCACAAAGAAGGAAACTTCTAGATAGTATGATTGTTTGAATGACAAAAAAATATTTTTGTAGCGTTGGGAAAATGTGTAGTTTATGTGCAGGTTTTCAATTTATGTAATCAAATAGGTTTCAAAAATACAAATTTTATCTGTGGGTATGACAAGCTGAACCTACTATTGATACTATTTGAGATGGTACATGCTATTTGCCAACAATTGACTACGATCTAGACTATAGATTTCCAAACTTTTTCGGCCCACCGCCCACTTTGTACAACATAAACTTTGTAACGCCCTCAACATTATAACAGTTTGCCAACTTCCCCTATATATATACATGCTCTATTTTCTCTTGACATATCAAATTGATATATGTATTTCTGTCATTCAAGGTAAATTTTCAATTGATTATATGCATGAAATAGAAAATTGATGAAAAATGGATCGTGTATGACGGGCATAAGACGAATTTAAATGCAGAATATAAATTTTAAATGATTATTTAATCACATAATCACTAAAATAATTTATTTTAGAATATTTATTATTAATTTCTTCTTTAAGGAGCCACCGACCCTTAATCGCCTGAACACACCCCCAAATTCTTCTGAACCCACCACTGCCCCCCTAGAATTCTTCAGCGCCGACTGGGGCGGGCGGTACCGCCCACTTTGGAAAACGCTATTCTAGACAATAAACTACTCGAGTCTGCACATTCACATTATAAAATCTGTAAAACTAAATGCAAATAAACAACAAATTTCATATCTGGATAATGAAAACACCAAATACGTAATTGAAATTCAAAACACAAATACTAACTAACCTTCAATAACACAGTCACTATACCATGTCGGGCGGCTTGTCCTGTATTTTTAATTGCAACGTGAAGGCTGACAATTTCTGATCTATTGACCAACGGTCGTTACACTGTCATTCATGGTACTCACAAAGTAGTCTTCAAACTGCTCACAAGTTGTAAACAACCGGTGATATATGTGTGTACGGTGTCTGCGTATGTGTGTGTGTGTGAGATCGTTCATAATTCATAGTTCATAAGTACGGTTCCAACTTCACTGCAACGGGTCACCCCATAATTGCTCCGTTCCTGTGCCAACGAAAATCACACGAAATGCTAACAACTGTGAAATGTTTCTTGTGTGAACTAATTCCAGAATGAAACAGCCGCGTACCAACCACAAAAAGCAACCTGCACCGCATAAAATGCATATGGCCGTCACTAATGTAGCGTGAGATCGTATGTTTGTCTTATGTAATAATTGGAAAGACGTGTTATTGTTCGCTCTGAGTCACATGATTTACAATTGTATTACTTCACAGTTCTATCCGACGGTGGGCGTCTGTAGCTTAAGCGGTAGTGAGCTCTATCACTACCCAAGTGTACCTGATTATTATTCTTCTTCCAACTTTCCATATCGCCCACTTGTTAACCCCTCTCTGTGATGTGTATATGATCTAAGATAAGGGCGATTGTAAATTGTATCAGTTATGCGCCTACAAGTAGGCCAATACATACGATTTCTGCAACGCTTTTTATTTACTAGGTAGCTTCCTAGAATCCTACCATAGTCGCCTGTTACGACCTTCCTTGTAGGTCGCAGTGTTAACCCTTTAGCTGCTAAGGACGTATATATACGTTTGTCCAATTCACTTCTAAAGACGCATTAACACGTCTATTATTATCTCTCCTCTGTGGGCTAAAGACGTGTTAATATGTTATACACTTCTACTGTCACTGCTATAGGTGTACATTCACATTTGTGACCTAGAAACAAAGAGTAGATAATTTTAGCTCAGCCTTCAGAAAGTATGAAGCAGTGAAAGGCTTAATATTCTTTGCTCCCCTTGTGGACTCCGGTAACATAGGGCGGTACCTGGTTAAAAAACCGCAACGGGCAGTTTGGAAACAAATTAGTTCCCGTGGTTGTTACGAACTGTAAAAATAGACCTCACCGTTCAGAAAACTATGACAAACTATTGAACCTATAAATGGTGCCTAGAAAATCAACGACTAGTTTACTGTGGTTGATGGATAAGTTCTGTAAAAAATATGCCACCATTTGCATTTTCATAAATAATGTCTTCTTCTTCTTTCTCGAATGATCCATATCGACCACTTGTTAACCATCCTGAGTGATTTGTATGTGATCTGAGCCTAAGAGAGTTTATACGTTTGCCAGTTATGCGCCTACAAGTAGGGTAGCACATCCGATTTATACGATACTTTTTATTTACTAGAGTAGCTTCCCTATGTCCTACACCAGTCGCCTCTTACGACATGCCTTGTAGGTCGTAGTGGTACTATTCTTTGCTCCTATTGTGGACCCTGGCACCACATGGGCGTTGCATAAATCTGAAGATGGTTTTACAAATTTTAATTCATGAATGTAATCTTCAGATAAGTCTACGTTGTTTGTTTGAGATGATATTGAGAAGCCCAACTGACGTAACGAGCTGATATATTTAGACGTCAGAATGACGTGATGAGTGCAGTGATGATAGTCCTGTCAATCATTTAATTAATTGCCCTCGTGCCCAGCGCGTTCGTAGCGCGTTGGACTACGGGTGACTAGTCCTCTGTAAGTGCGGGTTCAACTCCGCGGACTGGCAGAAAACTACAGGTTCCCCAGATTTACGGTGTTCGTGACACCGAGCCGAAGGGTTACGATGTCCATGACACCGAGCCGAAGAGCTTTCAGCTCAAGTGCTTCTGGATCGGAAAACAAATTAGGGAAGTCAATAAGTAAGCCACAAAGTTCTGTGGGATGGTAGGTAAATGTAGTTGGTGTTTTCTAGAGGTGTCATTAGGTGACAGCAACATCGAACTTTATATTCCCATTCGCCAGGTGGCGCTATGTGTCTCATGCGCATGTGCAGCGCAAAATCACAATGGCAACTGTACTTACGGAAAGTACAACCAAAGAGCAACGTGCTGTTGTGCATTTTTGTGGGCAAAAGGACTGCCTGCAAAGGACATTCATAAGGAAATGCTTCCTGTTTATGCTAACAAATGTTTGTCCCGTAAAACGGTGCATAGTTGGGTAGAAAAAGTTTCTCAAGGACGCTCTAAAATTGTTGATGAAATCCGATCCGGTTGTCCTGTTGAGATTGCAACAGAAGCATCCGTGCAGCGTGTGGAGGAGAAGATTAGAGGTGAGAGGCGAATAGCAATAGACTCTATAGCATCTTCAATAGGGTGCTCACAGGGTTCAGCATACAGCATAATGCATGATCGATTGAAATTTAAGAAAGTGTGCTCAAGGTGAATACCCAGACAATTGAAGGAGGAACACAAAAGAAACCGATTTGGCCTGTCTTTGCATCATCTCTGTCGATACAAAGATGAATGAGAAGACATGCTGAACAGGATTGTTACTGGGGATGAATCATGGGTGCATCACTACCAGCCCGAATCAAAGCGTGCTTCAATACAGTGGAAACATCCTTCTTCGCCTTCTGTCCAAAAATTTAAGGTTGCGCCATCAGCAGGGAAGGTTATGTTGACGGTGTTCTGGGATTGTCAAGGAGTGCTTTTAACCAATTTCAAGAAGAAATGTGAAAATGTGAATTCCGAATCGTACTGTGAAGTTCTATCGATGCTTCATGGTGCAATTCGAAAAAACGTCCAGGGTTGCTGACTAGATGAGTGTTGCTTCTTCATGACAATGCCAGACCACATACGGCTCGATTAACTCAGGAGAAAATTAACCAACTAAGGTGGGAAGTTCAGGAACATCCACCTTACAGTCCCGACTTAGCCCCTAGCGATTTCCACCTCTTTGGGCCACTGAAAACCCACCTTGGCGGGAGACATATCGTGAATGACGCCGAAGTTGAATGTGAAGTGAAAATGTGGTTTAGAAAACAGAGCCCGCAGTTCTATGCAGCCGGTTTGGGAGGATTGATAAAACGATGGGATCTTCTTCTTCTTTCTCGAATCCTGTATGCCTCACAGCGTCAGGTCAGGAAGAGATTTCTAAAACGGGCCCTAGTATGCGCTTCGTAGATAGTCTCTTTCGTCGCCTCTGTTATCTCTGAGGTCCATCTTTGCGTGGCCGGCCTTTTGCTTTGTACCCATTGTATCGGAGCAGCATTGCTCTTTGGGGTGCACTGTCTGATGGTAATCTGCTTACGTGACCGAACCATTTAATTTGTTGTTTCTTGATGAAGTCTAGTACTGATGTTGTACCCACTTTTTCCTGATGTCTTCATTTCTCAACCGGTCTCTTCTTGTTACACCCAGCATTCTGCGTAGACACTTCATCTCTGTTGTGACTAGTTTTCTTCTATCGTTTGTTGTCAGCGTCCAGGTTTGGCACTGGTAACATAATGTGGGAGAAAGATTGTGTTGAACATTGCTCTTTTTGTGTTCATGGTGACGTGTTTGCATCTTAAAATTGGCGCCATTTGCCCTATCATTTGATTTGCTTTGTTGCATCTGTGTTGAATTTCATTAGTTATTCTTCCATTTGCTGAAAAAATGCTCCCCAGGTATGTGAAATCTTTTACTTGATTTAGTAGATGATTATCGATGGAGATGTTGGTAGTGTTTTCCTCTCTGGCGAATGTCATTACTTCTGTTTTGTCGATGTTAATTCTCATGTTGTATTCGTTACATGCTAACTGGAGTCTGTTGATGTGTTGTTGTAGCTGTTCTTCTGTTGTTGATATGATTGCCTGATCGTCTGCAAAAGAAATTCATTTAAGAGTTCTCCGAGGTTGTTTCCTTCGCTGGTGTTAGCTATTTTACAAATGTGGTCAATGTACGTGATGAATAGCAGCGGGATAGTACGCAACCTTGTCTTACTCCTGACCCTACGTAGAACTTTTCTGATAATCCTGTATTTGTTCTAATCGTACATTGGCTGTCAGTATAAATGTTCTTGCAAAGGTTGATTAGGTGTTCATTAACCCCATAGGTTGTTAGTATTTTCCACAACTTGTGCCTATCTACGATGGGATAAGTGCATCAATGTTGGTGGAAATTATGTTGAGAAATAAAGGGACAATGTATGTATAAAAATAAACTGGTTTCAAGTTGTTATCATGTTTAGTTATTTTTTCTACAGCCATTTGTGGCTTACTTATTGACTTCCCTCGTATATATATATCAAAGATAGAAAATGGAGGTGTAAGTAGAAGGTCCGTTAAGAAGAGAGAGATAACTTTGAAATGAATGCGTCACACCCGTGCGTTGTCGAGGGTCATAAGCTGAGCAAAGAATAGTACCACTGCGACCTACAAGGCATGTTGTAAGAGGTGACTAAGGTAGGGCCTAGGAAGCTACCTAGTAAATTAAAAGCGTCGCAGAAATCGGATGTGCTGGCCTGCTTGTAGGCGCATAACTGGCACAACGTACAATCGCTCTTAGGCTCGGATCACATACAAATCAAAAGAGTGGTTAACAAGTGGTCGATATGGAGAAAGAAGAAGAAAAACAAACAACAAATGCAATGGTTAGAGCATTTAATGATAATGAAATACAACCAACCCTCAATAACAGCATACAATAAAAAGAGATCAGGTACTAGAACCAGGGGAAGACCGAGGAAAAGATGGATATACAATATCAAGAGCCACTAAATAAACACAAATATAACACAACAATGGTGACTCATCTGGCCATTTACCTCATAAGGAGGTTTGGCTGAAATCGGATGTACATGTCCTAAACGTGCAGAAGTCTATGCGTTTAGGGCCTACCAAACCAATGTGCAACGTATACACGTTCTTGGCAAAGATCAAACATATCACAAAGAGTGATTAAAATTGGTCGTAAAGAACGAAAGAAAAGAAGAAGAAGATCTGGCCATGGAACGCAAATTAAAGTTCTCACCCCTAACGCTTAACGGCAAGACTGGACAACCAACTCCATCATCCACTGGGAATATACAACAGAAAATACACCAGAATCTTACTTCAGTGTCAAAGAAACCTCAGTAAATAAAAACAAATGTTCAGTAAGTCATTTTTGTCAGATTTATAAACTGTCCATTTATTCATGTTGATTACTTTGTAAACTAAACTGTTGAGATACTCATAGACTTTCTGTCTCAACTGTTGAGATAATTATAAACTCTCAACCGTAGAGAAACTCATATACTTTCTGTCACAGCTGTTGAGATTCTCATATACTTTCTGTCTCAACTGTTGAGATACTCATAGACTTTCTGTCTCAACTGTTGAGATACTCATATACTTTCTGTCTCAACTGTTGAGATTCTCATAGACTTTCTGTCTCAACAGTTGAGATATTCATAGACTTTCTGTCTCAACTGTTGAGATACTCATAGACTTTCTGTCTCAACTGTTGAGATAATTATAAACTCTCAACCGTAGAGATACTCATATACTTTCTGTCTCAACTGTTGTGATACTCATATACTTTTTGTCTCAACTGTTGCGATACTCATATATTTTCTGTCACAACTGTTGAGATACTCATAGACTTTCTGTCTCAACTGTTGAGGTACTCATAGATTTTCTGTCTCATCTGTTGAGATACTCATAGACTTTCCGTCTAAACTGTTGAGATAATTATAAACTCTCAACCGTAGAGATACTCATATACTTTCTGTCTCAACCGTAGAGATTATCATAGACTTTCTGTCTCAACTGTTGAGATACTCATAGACTCTCAACCGTAGAGATACTCACATACTTTCTGTCACAACTGTTGAGATACTCATATACTTTTTGTCTCAACAGTTGAGATACTCATAGACTTTCTGTCTCAACTGTTGAGATACTCATAGACTTTCTGTCACAACTTTTGAGATACTTTTAGACTTTCTGTCTCAACTGTTGAGATACTCATATACTTTCTGTCTCAACTGTTGAGATACTCATAGACTTTTTGTCTCAACTGTTGCGATACTCATATACTTTCTGTCTCAACTGTTGAGATACTCATAGACTTTCTGTCTCAACTGTTGAGATACTCATAGACTCTCAACCGTAGAGATACCCATATACTTTCTGTCACAACTGTTGAGATACTCATAGACTTTCTGTCTAAACTGTTGAGCTACTCATAGACTTTCTGTCTCAACCATAGAGATACTCATATACTTTCTGTCTCAACCGTTGAGATATAGACTTTCTGCCTTGAAACAGTTCAACTTAATAAGACTGATGACGGAATCTATTACATTGATACTATTGATGTTATTCTACTGTAGCAGATTTACCTGCATGGTTTTGTTGATAAATTTAACGGAGATTCTTGTACTGGAGAAAAGACAGAGATATCATATTGATAAGGTTTGAATTCTGTTTGTAAGTTTCTAGACGTGTTCCAGTCCCATCTTTGAGGTTTATGGACATGATCTGGTGAAGGTACACTCGTTTTCCTTGTTCGAGACAGATCTAAAGGAGATTCTTGAACATCTGTGACGTTAGATAACCGTGTTTGATGATCATCACAACAAGGGTTTCTTATATCGATTTGATTCTGGCTAGTATAATTAATACAATTTTCTTTAGGAACCTGTTCTCTCACCACCTTTGTATTATCAATATCGCTTCTGTAAGAGTTGATGTTATCGGATGCGTTGTTACAATTACTTGCTTGAATATTATCTTCAAAATAAAGAGCAATACAATCTTCAATGCTTTTTGTTTTTGTCTTAGAGGTAGACTGAACTCTATTCACCTTGTTAAGCGTCTCAGTTCTTGGTTGAGTAATGGTACTATCATTTGACGTAGACGACAGATCGGTTGCTGTGATATTCGGTGATTCAAAACTCGAACAATTCAACCGTGGAAGTTTGTCGGTATAATCTTTACGTGCTTCAAAGAACGTCCAAGGTAAAATATCACAAGTTTCCAAATGAGAATTGTGCATACTAAATGCTTCTTCTGCTAGCTTTTCTGAGCGTTGACAGTTAGTTTTCATGAAATTGCTAGATGGTACCAAGACTGTGGAGCTTCGTTCATGGTTTTTAAATGGATGACATTCAGAGCTAATTTGTTGTTTTTCCAAATATAAACAACAAGCAATAGGATGAGACACTTCTCCGTGTCGATTCTTCTCTTTACTTTCATGTGAATATAATACATGCTTTTCAGGGAATGTTGGCTCTCCACCTTCGTAAGATATTATTTCCTTAATCTGTTGTTGATTAAATGATGTGTAACCATTTGATATTTTAATCTGTACTGCTGGTTTCTGTTCGTATTTAATATTTTGATATACTACTTTTTCTGATGACCTTGTTTCATTTAATCTTTTTTCTACATTCTGTATTTGGTCTTTGGTGTCAATTTTCTGCATAGAGTGTGTTCCTAACTCTTTGATATAGCCATCAGTCCTTTTATGTTGGATATCTGGACTGACGCCTTTTTGAAGTAAATTATATTGTGTATCTTCTAAGTGCGTTGCCAAGGAGATTGGTGAGTAGATCTCACATACCTTATCTATAGCGTTATCTTTGAACTCTTCCTTCTTTATGATCTGTGTGGGGTTTATGTGAAAATCGACACCAGATTCGCAAACTCTAAAAGAACGCACTGATTCATGGTTGGTGGTCTCCACTTTATGTTCATGACTTATACCATGACACCTTGACAGATTCCTCCTTTTGTGAAGTCTATGTTCATGACTTATACCATGACACCTTGACAGATTCCTCCTGTTATGAAGTCTATGTTCATGACGATCAAGTCCACATTTACTCTCTAGAAAATGTTGATATTTCAACTCTTGTTTCACCTCTTGAATTAAGTTGGCTACAGAAGTGGTACTCTGTCCAGGCAATTTGACCAGTTGTTCAGCAATTTCTTTCCAGTTTATTTTTTCTAGTAACTGCGACTTTGACCTGTAGGGAAATAACCAAGAAAGTTTGGATAATAATTTGGAGGCTTCCGTAACGTCTCTTTCAGTGAAAACAGGTACCGACTGTTTCATCTGACAATTCACACTTGATTCTAAGTTATTTTGTAATATAGAGAGTTGCTTAGCTGATGAAATGTCATCATCTATTACGGAGAATTGATTAGCAGATTCAACGTTTTGTTGCAGTACAGAAAGTTGTCCCGTTTCGTAGTTAGAATTATTCTTGAAACATATTAAGTTTGTAGGCAAACTATAGCAACACTGGACTTGGCTATTTTCTATAACTTGTTCTGAGACAGGTACATTAGTAATGCGTTTCTTTGAACGTAGACGTTCTGATAGTTCTGCTATTCTGGAACTTCTGCAACTGTCTTCTGTTGTATTTTTGTGAGATGTGACAGTTTTCCGATTTAAAATGTCAGAATTGCTGTGAAACAAACCATTATCCTCTGGACTGACACACGTATTAGTAAAACCAGATTTAAAACAACTTTGCCTCCAGTTGTTAGTACGCGTCCACGTTGTGGAATCTGAAACTGTGGGTACGTATAGGTTCCCAATATTTTCCAAAAAGCTATCTAAATTGTAGTCGTTCTGATTACCATCTTTCTTTGTGACATTTTTCCACATTTTTTTATTATTAAAACCGTGATCATCATGATGTTTTTTTGAATGTTCTACATTTTTCATCTGGAAACCTTTTTCATTTGAACAAACCTGGACAAAGTATTTATTATGATGATTATATTGCAAATTATCTTTCCTGAAAGCTGGCATTCTTTTCAGAGCTAATTTGGCACTCATTTTTGGAGGGGCTATTTTTCTGGATTTATCACAAACTTCTTGATATGTTTTACCTATTCTCACATATTCTGGACATTTAATTGTATTCAAAGCTTGAACTTTTGTATTTTTAGTATCTTGTGTACATTTTGATTCGTGTAGATTCAGTATCCTTTTTTCTTTTACCGTGATGTTGTTATCTTTATCTGCACTTGTCAACACTCTATTCACTTTGCTTTTTATTTTAGAAGGTGGTACACTGTTTTGTGACAACCAGACTTTAGGTTTATCAATCACATATGACGACAATTTTATCGATGATGTGCCTTCTTGGTTTAATATTTTTTCATCATTACCGTTTAAAAGATTATCAATTCCACGGCTTCTCTTTGGTGGCACATTTCGATTTGATTTCGTCATTATTCGATTTGGATCATGTTTCAAGTAACGGTATGTATTACCTACACTAACGATCTTTGGCTTCTCTAAGTTTCTTTGATGTCTGTCTCCAGTTACTTTCGAATACGTGCCAGATGGCGATGTAGCTTGGTTCTTTGTGCATGTAACTAACCTGGATTCGGTTGTATCTGACATCAATTCATTTTCTTTGTTTATTTTGCTATATACATTTTTATCTCTGCTTGAACTAAGGTTATCATTTTTCTCTTGTATTAAATTATCTAAAGTTAATTTATTTTCAGGCTGATATTTCGTTTGCGAGTTTTTTGTTATTTCATGCATACCTTTCAGTGGTGACCGCTTTGTAAACTTCATTTTGGAAGCGATTTCGGATAAAAATGTTGGTCCTGCTGTTCTGGAACCGTTTCTTCTTAGAAATCCTGTCCTAATTTCAGCATTGCTCAGAATTGTAATCTTATTCTGACTATTTGTTGTACCTTCGTCCGACATTTCATAACTTTTTGTATTTGGAGAAATTTCAACGGACTGTTTTTCCAACTTTTGTGGAGAAGCTGTTTCATTTAATACATTAAAAATGAAATCATTTTTCAAATTGTTTCGTATTTTATCTGACGACAGTTGTCTTAGCTTTGTTATCGGAGTTTGAGTGGAGGCCTCTTTCTCTCCAGTTTTTAACGATGATTTTGCTGGTGAACTGCTTACAGGTCTAGAACACCATATCACTGGGGCATTATACTTTACTTCCAGCATCGGCTTCATATCATTTCTGCATTTTTCGCGTCTCCACTTCTGTTGAGACAGAGGAGATACGTATATTTTTTCAGTGTAATTTTTCTTATACTTTCGTTTTACTGTACTTACTAAAGGTTTATCAGTAATGTCTTTCTTTTCCTTACAAACTGCAGACCTTAAATTACCTTTACTTCTTGATGCCTTTCTATACATTGTAAACAGAACATGCACAAATACTTCTATAAGTTCTTCCAAATAATCTAGACGTTTAGGAGAAGGAGATGACGACACTGAATCTGATAATAGGTGATCGACAGTGTTTTCTGAATATAACCCAGTTTGTTGTTCACGATTTGATGATAATAAAGTCGTGATTGATGGTGTCTTTTGTTCGGGGGAATAATGATTCCAAGGGGATATTATATCATTACCTGCATGCAAATCCTTTGTGCTTTCAATATTTTGATTTTTTTTGGAGTTGTGTAGCAACCGTGCATCTTTTCTTACATTTATATGTGACGTACCTGAACGATTTTGTGATTTGTTTATTCCAGAAGTTCGGACATTTGTTTTGCCCGGTCCTAATACTGGACTAGAAACTGTATAATTCTCCTTGTGATGACGTAAAGAGTTGGTAGGACATTTTAACATTTTCCCTTTCTCGGATTAAGTTTTTAGTTTTTATTTGTTTCGCTGATAACAGCGCGCGGTTGGAGACATCTCACATTATTAAGACTGTACTGTGAACGATCAATCAATACGCATTGATGCATCAATTAATAGATAACGTTCCCAAGTAAAGAAATCAGTGAAAATGTCAAATGTTCATCGTTGTCTCTAACTGTAACATATATATATATATATATATATATATATATATATTCCTCTTTAATATATTTGTTTTATTACTTTCTTGTTTCCAGAGTGACAAGCTATCAATTCACTAGTTCAAACCAAGATTTGCAATATAAACATGTTGCCTTGTTTCGAATATATCATAATACTAGAAATACTGTTGCTAGCAACAATATTATAACTATTCTTATATGATGTTCTTCCTGGTTCAGAGATAACACGAAAACTTTTATTTCATCCAATGTAGATCTAATGGTAGACATTCTTTCCGTCTGATATCATCATCGTATTTGACATCTACATTGGCATTGTGACTTTACTGCTGGGACTATTTCTTGTGATGACAAATTGTTTAACTCTTTCATGACTGGTATCGCTTTCGTTCGGACAATCCTGAAGTATTCCCCATTATACATTTCAATGAAGATTTTAAAAAACTAACTTGTAAGACTAATCTTATTATGTTTTTCGACCGTACGCAGCAGTACGTTTAAACCTTAGTCCATTGTGATCTGTTTGTTGTACTGTTAGTTAGGCGACGCTGATGTTGTGTTTACATCTAGAAAAGTGATACTCAGATCAAACATTATCATTGTTATGTATTGATATTTACTGGTTTTGTTTAAGGCAGAATGTCCTGGTAAACGCAGGACTACGAATAATTGCGTAATGTGCTCTACGTGTCAGACTGTGAAATAGACGATCGTAAAGATGTATTCAAATTCAGAAATATTAACTTTCTTTGTGTGTACCCTTTTCAGAGAGACTCGGACTACGAATAATTGCGTAATGTCCTCTACGGGCCAGGCTGTTCAATAGACGATCCTAAAGATGTATTCAAATTCAGAAATATTAACTTTCTTTGTAAGCACACTTTTTTCTTGGAAACTCGGACTACTAATAATTTCTTGATGTGCTCTACGTGCTAGGCTGTTGAATAAACGATCCTAAAGTTGTATTTACATTCAGAATGGAAAACTTTCTATCTGTATGTGTACTTACTTTTCTGGTAGATCCAGACTACGAATACTTGTCTAATGTTATTTGCCTACTGAACTGTTGCCTAGACAAGCCAGAGATTGTATTCACATTAAGAAAGGTCAACTTTCAGTGTGTCTACGTTCCTGATAGACTCAGACTACGAATACTTGCATGACGTCCTCTATGTTCGAAACTGTTGTGTAAACGATCCAGAGATTGTATTCACATTCAGCACAATTAACGTTCTTTATGTGTACACTTTTCTGATAGACTTAGACTATTAAACTGTCTCTAATTTCATCTACTTGTTGAGTTAATATATAAACAATCCCCACTGCCTGTGACAGTAAGTTATTGTCAGTTGTAAAGAAGTAGGTAGCAGCAGACTTGTATTTGTTTGTTCAGAGATGTATATGATCACGCTCTAACTCGAAACAAATCCTACTTGCTCTCGCTAAACACTTATTTTATGAGCATTGTTGCTTACGACGAGAATATATACTGATTTCTAATATAATCAGATTGTATTTTTCTAGCTCTGTTGATACGCTATTATTGAACATATACCATGTTGTTACAGTCCAATACCAGTTGTTTGATTAATACAACACATTCGGTTTGCTACCTCCAGGACACACATCGAATCAAATGGTACACAGCTGTGGATAGACAAGAATTTATAATGTTAGAGAGAAATAAAACTATTGGAAGATGTAGTTGGCTGTCCACTCTTGCCGCTAAGTGTAGGGATGGGAGTTTTAATTTGCGTTCTAGGGCCAGATGAGTCGCCCTTGTTGTATTATATCCGTGTTTATGTAGTGTGGTCTTGATATTGTCTATCCATCTTTTTCTTGGTTTTCCCTTAGCTCTAGTATCCGATCTCCTTTTATTGTATGTTGTTATTGGTGGTTGGTTGTATTTCATTCTCATTAAATGTCCAAACCACTGCATTTGTTGTCTTTCGATGTATTCGGTACATGAAGTTATGCCCACTCTGCTTCTGATGTCCTCATTTCGTAGTCTATCTTTCCTGGTGACTCCTCTGCCTTCCTCAAGTATTTCATTTCACACATGGTGAGCTTTCAAAGGAGAATTATAAATATTAAATATATAAAGAAACAACAGGTCAAATGATACGGACACACATCACGGTTACCGCATGACAGTCTCCCACAAAGAGATCACGGTTACCGCATGACAGTCTCCCACAAAGAGATCACGGTTACCGCATGACAGTCTCCCACAAAGAGATCACGGTTACCGCATGACAGTCTCCCACAAAGAGATCACGGTTACCGCATGACAGTCTCCCACAAAGAGCACTAGCACTCAGATACAGCAGCAACAGACCCAGAGAACGACCTGGTAAAAAAATAGATTAACGGAATATCTGAGGCACCAACTTCCACCTTGTACAAAGCGTACAGTGAGGCTCGCTCCAGGCTCCACTCTTTTCGTCTTGAGGCCGAAAGGTAAAACAGGGATAGAGAATATAAACAGAAAGAAGGAGAATTGAAATGTACATGAAACATTAGAACATGTATTAATTATCTACAATACACTATTCTAAAGTTGAACAGAAACAAATAAAAACATCATCTTTAAAACCCTTTAGCTGCTAAGGACATATATATATATACGTTTTTCCCATTCACTTCTAAAGACGCATTAACACGTTTGTTATTATCTCTCCTCTGTGGGTTAAAGACGTGTTAAACACGTTATACACTGCTACTGTCACTGCTATAAGCGTACATTCACATTTATGACCTAGAAACAAAGAGTAGCTATTTTTAGCTCAGCCTTCGGAAAGTATGTAGCAGCGAAAGGGTTAAATTCCTCGCAAAACAATGTAGACTACAAGTCCATCTCCACAAAATGGAAGATGTTCAAACCTTTCTTGAAAATGATGTTAGATGTAACAACTTCGGCATGATTTACTTTGTCAAAAACACTCTTCATTTAGAATGCATATATTATATCTTATTATACCAAGCTAAATATATACAGAGCTGCAGTGCTCCCAGTACTGCTAAATGCCAGTGAGACATGGACTGTTTACACCCGTCATGCTAAGAAGCTGAACCATTTTCACACAAATTGTCTAAGAAAGCTGCTGAAAATCAAGTGGCAAGACAAGATCCCAGATACCACTGTTCTTGACAAAGCTGGTATTCCCAGTATTAACACCATACTTATGAAACACCAACTACGCTGGGCGGGACATCTCGTCCGCATGCCTGATCACAGGATGCCAAATATACTATTCTACAGTGAAATGTCGAGTGGCAAACGCTCCAGAGGGGGCCAAAAGAAGAGATTCAAAGACACGCTTAAGTCCTCTCTAAAATCCTTCGAAATCAAGATTGATACCTGGGAAAATGCTGCACGAGACTGAACATCCTGGCGTTCACTCCTACGAAAGGGTGCAAAATCCTGTGAGGCAGCACGTCAAGCAGCATCAGTACTGCGTAGACAAAAGAGAAAGGCCAGTGCACACGAGTCCCAGACTGTAGCAACAATCTCATGCCCACACTGTCCACGACTCTTCAAGGCACGCATCGGACTGACAAGTCACCTACGTGTCCATTGACTGATACTACATTTTGTTTGTTGGATGAAGTAACTATGCGGTTATAATCATATTTGATTGACGAACATTATTATTATTATATCTTAAGTCCGAATATCTGCCAGATGGCGATGTAGCTTCGTTCTTTGACTTGACTTATTCCTCTTCGATGCCCGAGTAGTTACCGGGGCCCAAATTTGGGGTGTAAAGAATAGAACCACTGTTACCTGCCACGCATATCGTAAGAGTCGACTAAGGAGGTTTGGCTGAAATCGGATGCATCTTTCCTAAACGTGTAGAATTCTTATGCGTTTAGGGGCCTACTAAACCCATGTGCAACGTATACACGTTCTTGGCAAAGATCAAACCTATCACAAAGAGAGATTAAAATTGGTCGTAAAGAATGAACGCGAAGAAGATTCCTCTCCGCTCCTTGTTGAGCATAGGGCCTCAACAGTTCCCCACTCTTCTCGGTCTCTGTCTGTTTTCTTTATGGTCTCCCAGGATAGTTGAGCACTCTTCAGTTCCTCAAGAAGACTTCGTCTCCAGGTCTTGTCAAGTACTTGGTTCTTTGTGCATGTAAATCATCTTGTAATTATTCTAATGGCACCGAATGGCGTAGGATGAATAAGAAAGATGTTCTTTAGTCTCTTGATGACCTCCTGCGGAATGAAGACTCTACAATTGATATTGAGTCTATCCAGTAATTTCAGAAGTTTGGAATTACTTGTTGTACACGTAGAATTTGATGACTGAGGAGCAGAGAGAGCAATCTGTTTAACCAGTCATTCAGATGGACAAAAACCACCAGTATGCATACCCTTCAACATATGTTGGAGAAGACTGAGCACCTATGGGCCTGCCCGGAGGGCAGTGACTTCGGTTCAGTAACCAATAGCTAATGCATCTCTAATTATATATTTTGCTGACAACTACCGGGGCTTTTGTGGGGATGCGGGTACGATAGAGTTCCTGTGATGTCTGACAACTGCTGGGGCTTTTGTGGGGATATGGGTGTGATAGAGTCCCTGTGATGTCTGACAACTGCTGGGGCTTTTGTGGGGATATGGGTGTGATAGAGTCCCTGTGATGTCTGACAACTGCTGGGGCTTTTGTGGGGATATGGGTACGATAGAGTCCCTGTTGTGTCTGACAACTGCTGGGCTTTTGTGGGGATACGGGTACGAGAGAATCCCTGTGATGTCTGACAACTGCTGGGGCTTTTGTGGGGATACGGGTACGATAGAGTCCCTGTTGTGTCTGACAACTGCCGGGGCTTTTGGGGGGATACAGGTACGATGTGCACAGACGTTCTATTCACTCTGAGACAACTGAATGAAAAAGCAATAGAATATAATAAAGAGCTACACTTATTATTCATCGATCAAGAAAAGGCATTCAACAGAATAGATAGAAGTATTCTATGGGAAACACTAGAAAACTATGGAATCAAGGGACAACTGCTAGACAATATTAGAGCAATATACACAAATAGCCACAATGTGGTAGGAACAACAGACGGAATGACAGATTCATTCGAAACAAAATCAGGAGTAAGACAGGATTGTGTGCTCTCACCTCTTCTCTTCAACATATATAGACAAAATAGTGAAAGAGGCACAGTGCGAAAAAGATCTTATTGACATAGACAATGATCACGACGACCAATTAAACAACCAAATCAATGAATTGCTTTTTGCGGACGACCAAAGTCTAATCTATGAAGATGAAGATCAGCTACAACATCACATGAATTCACTGCTAATAGCATGTAGAAAGTACAAAATGAAAATCAACAAACAAAAGACCGAGACCATGAAAATCAGCAGAACACCAAGCCAAGCAAACATACAAATAGATAACACCAGAGTAAAGCAAGTTTCTGAATTCAAATATTTAGGCAGCATTTTCACAGAGGACGGAAAACTCGATAGAGAAATAGAGACAAGGTGTCAAAAAGCAAATGCAGTGACCTACCAGCTGGCACCATTGCTACAACACCCAAAGATCAAGATGGAAGTGAAAAGACATGATAAAAGTATTTTCCTACCAACACTTTGTTACCAGTGCCAAACTTGGTCTCTAACAGCAACACACCACAGAAAGCTCACCAAGTGTGAAATGAAATACTTGAGGAAGGCAGTGGGAGTCACCAGGAAAGACAGACTACGAAATGAGGACATCAGAAGCAGAGTGGGCACAACTTCATGCATCGAATACATCGAAAGACAACAAATGCAGCGGTTTGGACATTTAATGAGAATGAAATACAACCAACCACCAATAACAGCATACAATAAAAGAGATCGGGTACTAGAGCTAAGAGAAGACCAAGAAAAGATGGATAGACAATATCAAGACCACACTACATAACCACGGATACAACACAAGGGCGACTCATCTAGCTCTCATCAAATTGCTTGTCCTGAGCAGAACTTTGCCACCCCAACAGTCCTCCGGAATTTCTCTCTGTCATAGGCCAGATGTCCTGCCTCTGTCATGTTCAAACCATCAGTTACATCCTGAATCTATCTTCTCTGTGGTCTTCCTCTTCTTCTCTTTGCCGGTATGCCTCCTTCCATGATGGTCCTCTCCAGCCCTTCATGTCTTTTTATATGTCCAAAATATCTCAATTTTTCTTTCTTATTTGTAGCATCATCCAGTTTTTGTTCCATATTATTGTTGGGGTTTTCTAGGCATTGTCTTGGAAGGTAGTCTGCCATTACTTTCCTTCCTAGAAGTGACCATACTGGTCCATGACCGTAACCATTGTCTCTATTACAGAGATCCTCTGCCTACCGTCGCGAGTTTTGAGATCATAATCATTGACACTGTCGGCTGCTCTCTCACTCATCCACCACCTGCTCCCATGGCTTTCACGTGACACTGCCGGGGGCTAAACGGGTACTACACCTTGCCCAAGGGTGTCCCGTAGACTAGCGGAGGGAAGGAGGTGCCTTACATCTCCTTTGATAGAGGTTTACCTCTACCCTGCTACTCGTAATCTAGCCCTAGAACGCAAATTAATGCTCCCATCCCTACGCTTAACGGCAAGAGTGGACAGCCAACTACATCTTCCACCTGGGAATAGACAATAGACAATAGACGGGTACGATAGAGTCCCTGTGATGTCTGACAACTGCTTGGGCTTTTGTGGGGATAAGGGTACGATAGAGTCCCTGTGATGTCTGACAACTGCTGGGGCTTTTGTGGGGATATGGGTGTGATAGAGTCCATCTGATGGTTTAATCTAGGATTTAATGATGTGCATTAACGTGATGTGATGGCGCTAGGCGTGTGTTAGTAGTCTATGGAAAAAATTTTCTAGGTCGTACAACATGAAGATAAATCATAACACATCTTGTTATTGGTTATTGAACTGATATCACTGCATTTCGGGAAGACTCACACCCATATGTGTTCACTCCCCAAACAGATATCGTAGGGTACGCATACTTATGGTTCCCGTGGTTCACTGTTTTTTTTGTTTTTTTCAGATCCAGAAGCACTTGAGCTGTCTTCGGCTCGGTGTCATGGACATCGTAACCCTTCGGCTCGGTGCCATGAACACCGTAAATCTGGGGAACCTGTAGCTTTTCTGCCAGTCCGCGGAGTTGAACCCGCACTTATAGAGGACTAGTCACCCGTAGTCCAACGCGCTACGAACACGCTGGGCACGTGGGCTGGCTCGCTGGTTAAAAGTATTCATAATTCTGCCCCTCAAGCATCCAGCTCTACATGATATCTTAAGTTGGATGAATATTGAATTCATAACACACTACTTCAAAACGTAAAAGATAACAAAATCTGGGACCACGAATGGGACCCCGAACTTCTTGTTTGTCCCGTTTGATAAATACAAGCACATAGAGGAAAACACTACCAATATCTCTATCGACAATCGCCCATTAAAACAAGTCAAAGATTTTGCATACCTAGTGAGCATTTTTTCAATCAGAAAACGGAAGAATAACTAATGATATTCAACACAGATGCAACAAAGAAAATCAAATGATAGGACAAATGGCGCCAATTTTTAAATAAACATGTCACTATGAACACAAAAAGAGCATTGTTCAACACAATCTTTCTCCCAACATTATGCTATCAGTGCCAAACATGGACACTAACATCAAATAATAGAAGAAAGCTATTCACGACGGAGATGAAGTGTCTACGCAAAATGCTGGGGGTAACAATAAGAGACCGGTTGAGAAATGAAGACGTCAAAAAAGGGGTACAACATTAGTACTAAACTTCATCAATAAACAACAAATTAAATGGTTCGGCCACAAAAACAAATTATCAACAGACAGTGCTCCTCAAAAAGCAATGTTGCTCCGATACAATGGATACAAAGCAAAAGGACGGGCACGCAAAAAGTGAACTTCATAGATAACAGAGGCGACGAAAGACACTATTTATGAAGCGCACATATGCCATATGGTGCTCGTTCTAGAAATCCCTTCTTAACCTAACGCTGTGAAGCAAAACAGGATAGGAAAAAAGAAAGAATTTCTTGAGGAAAGCATTCTCATAAAGTCAATCATGATTGTTGATGATTGCTATAACAAAATAAGTATACCTCTATTCTTCTCCTATTAGTTCTTTGTTTACTGATTGGACTTCATTTTGTTTATATACGTCACTGTTGCGTTTTGTGAATGCACATTATCAATGTCATTTGGTGCGCACATCTTATATCAGAAATCATGGGAACTGTTTAAATATTCACAAAACAGATGAGACTGCAGTAAAACTATTTGATTGGCAAAACACGTAAAGTACTTTGTGATTACGTGTTTTGGGAACTGTTTACTATATTCAGTTCAGAAATATGTAAACTCAGCTGAATTCAAGATGTGTCCACGTACCGATCAGCTGAATGACTCCGGTACAGCCAGTCTCTAACGTAGAAATAGATTCTCTGCTTCGCGGTTTACCAACAGCGCTTAAACAACCAGACAAAACGTTAGACACTACACAGATAAATCAGAGACATGGCCTACAGCAAGGTAGGAGGTGTAAAAGAGGAAGAAAGAGCGAGTGCTAGTACAAAATATGTTGAAATGTGAGCGGCAGGGTCGAAAAAACAAGAACAACACAATAGGTATAAAAGTAGGCTCATCCCCGACATGAGAATGCAGCCAAGATCAAACATACCAAATGTCCTTATTAGGACAGAACGGACATACACATACCAAGACTAAATGTCCTTATTAGGACAAACATAGATCAAGACAAAATGTCCTTATTAGGACAAAACTGACATACACAGAACAAGTCCTAATGTCCTTTTTAGGACAAAACATACACAGAACAAGACAAAATGTCCTTATTAGGACAAAACTGACATACACAGAACAAGTCCTAATGTCCTTTTTAGGACAAAACATACACAGATCAAGACAAAATGTCCTTATTAGGACAAACACAGATCAAGACAAAATGTCCTTATTAGGACATACACAGATCAAGACAAAATGTCCTTATTAGGACATACACAGATCAAGACAAAATGTCCTTATTAGGACATACACAGATCAAGACAAAATGTCCTTATTAGGACACACACAGATCAAGACAAAATGTCCTTATTAGGACAAACACAGATCAAGACAAAATGTCCTTATTAGGACAAACACAGATCAAGACAAAATGTCCTTATTAGGACAAACACAGATCAAGACACAATATGTAACACACAGTCCCCACCAGGACAAGTCCCAGGCCACATGACCACACCAAGAAAAAGGCCAATACGCCTGATATAACCAAAAAGACATATGTCTTAGGTTGAAAGGAGCGTGCCTCGGCCACATAGAGGCTTAATCTACCACCAAACAAACAAACAAAACATGAAACTGGTACGGTTACTCGCTGGATTCTGTTGGAGATATTGCGAAGAGATCAGAGCACATATGGATGGATATGTCCGGAGTGCAATGAAGATATTCTAAACTGAAACTAAAGAAAGACGACATTGGGTTAACTAACGTTGTGAAGAACTTCATAATAATAATAATTCCTCTCGTACAGTTTTACGTTACATAGAGTCTGCAAGTAATTCTCCATACCGCTCTATCCTGGGCAACTCGCTCAATC